>OX596381.1:147891582-149139082 GCA_951394425.1 Tipula unca | reverse complement strand
ATCGAGGTGGATACGCAGACAACACGAAGGCAAAAGTTACACATCCAAAATAAACTGAACGACAACAAACCAATTTTCCACCTCAAACTCTCCAATTAGCGTAGTTTTATATTATGGGAATGTATGAGAATTTTCCTCGTCCGTGTGTGCGTTGTTGTTTTGATTTATGGAAATTTTATTTCTAACTTTGTATAATACGAATGGTACGTATACGTACGTTGGCATATCCATCAAATACACGGACACCGCACCTAGCCTATATACAAGCCATATATATACAATG
Organism: Tipula unca; assembly: GCA_951394425.1. Taxonomy (NCBI): domain Eukaryota; kingdom Metazoa; phylum Arthropoda; class Insecta; order Diptera; family Tipulidae; genus Tipula; species Tipula unca. The sequence goes on along the minus strand of OX596381.1, from coordinate 149,138,799 downwards.
TACAAATTAATTTATTTTCATGTGTACCCACCTATATAACAATATTGCTGTTAAAGAGTTTCTATCATAATAATACACACACACACACACACACACACACACACATATAAGATGGAAATGAGTAAATGATGTGGGAAAATATGTACATACATTCGCAAATAAGAAATTGTTTATTTGTATACAGAATCTACTATGTGTTACATGAAACCAATTGAATTGTTATTTGCTATCATAAGAGGATCAATTTAATATCTACATATATGCATACTGTATGTTGTATGTCTAGAGTAAGTATGTACTTACAAAAAGTACGAGCAACAGTACATATACAAAATTATTATTATTATTTATTTGAAATCAAATATCTCCCTAATGAATTTTATATACAAGAGTGTGTAGGATGTATCCGCATACAAAACAGTACACACAATCGATACTAGGTATGTTCTTATATAAAAGGATTTTTTTTTTAAATTTATTAACATAATTTTAATGAGACCCCTTTTAATTTCCACTTTCTTGTTATACAGAAGGGTGTTTTGAATTCGTAATTAACTTATTGACGAAACAGCATTTGTAACACCTATAGTCAAAATAAGAAAACTTTAGTTACATTTGGTATGATGAATACAACACGCACCTTAATATATTAAAACTCATAAAATCAGTAATTAGGTTCATAAAAATCATCATATACATATATATAGAATTTACTCGGTTTGATTTTAAATACTCGGTATTTACCACGACCCGGCAAACTACCCGGTACAAAACAATATTTTATTTAAAAAAAAAATAAAAAATACGTATTCCAATTTAGGTTAGGTTATAGGTTAGGGTGGATTGTCCTATAATGGACTAGCATAGCCACAATTTGGTCCGTAGTTGTACTACATTTAAGTATATTTAACTACATTTGATATCGATCTTACTAAGTTTCATCAGGTCGTCCAAATGGGAAGTTCCCATAAACTTTATTCTGCTGTACGCTAGTTAGACTAGGACAGATGCAGAACCTCCAATGAAACAATGTCCCGTTATAGCTGCCCTAACCATCCCAATATAGTTCCGTCGAAACGATATCAATTGGCCGGATCTGGACCGATCAATTATAGGCCGGATTTGCCTGGTTATACACGAACTATTATACACGAACTATAGCGTTAGACCATTTGTCGTTCGTTTCTTTAATGGGGCAGCAGTTTACAGGAAGCAAGCGGTATCTTTATATCCTACCTGCTTTATGACATAAGGCGTGCTGTGCCCTTGCGGGCCAGCTCATTTACCTTTACATTCCCTACGATATTGAAGTGCCCTGATACCAATAGCTATCTCATTGAAAGATGCCAGACAGTTCTGGGCAACCTTCGACGTCAGGGAGTGTGATTGTTGCGTTTTAATAGCAGCCTGGCTGTCCGTAAAAATGAGAATATAAATTTAGCTTGAAACCCACTGCAAAACTTGGGAAGACGAAAAGAGAGAATGACCCCTAATATCTTACAGAATACCCCACAGTCAACCCTTCAATCCCTTTTGGAGCCATCCGCGAAGAAGCGCCTGATTGTCCATAATCATCTCATTCACCCAGCCTTCTCTGGTGAGAAACTTAGTTTGGAATCTCATCTCAACAGATGGCGAACGGATAGTGTAGTCGGCATTTTCCGGAAAGATGCAAGATGCAAGCTGCTTGGCCGCAAGATCCAAGGGTGAGAGAAGAAAGAGAATATCCAGAGCTTAGGAAGGTTTTCTCCTGAGGGCCCCACAAGCACTCAAGGTTTATTGAACTTTCATCGATAGTTTCAGGTTAGTCATAATTTTTAACGCTGGCCACCAAACGAGAACCCAATACAGTAGTATAGGTTTGACCACTGAGACTTTCTAAGATGTTTGGTTTCTAGCTTAGGTTGCGGTCCAAAAGTAGCCCGAGGTATTTCGCTCTATCGGTTAAGATCAAGCGAGTACTATTTAATATAGGCATGTAATTAAGAACTGAGGAAGCTTGTACTTCCTGGTAAAAAGGACCAGCTCCGTTATCTGTGGGTTTACGTTCAGTCCGCTACTGCGTGTACTCAGCGCACAAGGACATTTACTAAATACCGCAATAGCCATACCGTCGGCGTAGGCAACGACCCTGAAGCATTGCCCTTCCAGGTTTAGAAACAGATCATTAATGACGAAATTCCAAAGTAACGGCGATAAAATCCTACCTTGCAGTGTCCCTCTTCTAACGTATCTGGCGGTGGACGCCCCACCCAGATAAGCTGTTACGATCCTATCCGACACGCAACAGCCCGAGTGATTGTACCCGGTTTGACGTTACTAAACGCTCCTCCTATATAAAAGAAAGTTACCAAAGAATATTCCTTGTATTTAAGTGATTTCTCAATCGAGTCAATAAGGGAAAGCAGAACTCTCTCCACCGATCGCCCCTTACAGTACGCGTGTTGAGGCAGTCATCCATCCGGAGCGCACAATGCAGCTCCATCGATTTCAACATCTCCGAGTCGACGGATAATGTCTACTGACCGTCTTCAGGGACGCTCTGGACATCTGGGTCATCAACATCAGGTGGGACTCCGCAAGTGGCATCCACACCTGCCGCATATGTCCCAGATGACCTTGAGCGTAATCCCTCCAAATTCATAGCTCATCAAACCTCAGACTTTGTCAGAGCCCCAAGGAGTCTCTGTTGAAAATCATAACGGCCGATCTGTGATCTGCTGCCACTTTCACTTCTTCCTCCAACTTGGCAGTTTTCCAAGTGGCTGTTAGCAGATCTGGATTGCTGATTTAGCTCTGCAGGGAAATACCTCCTTCGTACCCACTTTTAATTTGCCCCACGCCAAACTTCAGGGGGCCTATTGCCTTCTTGTAGAGGGTCACTGACCTTACGTCGGTACAGCCAGTCAGCTTTACATGACCCCAGTGCCATTCTTCGTCAGAACCCTTTTCTTCTTTGCCTCCGAAGTAAGATCTCCAGCGTATTCGCTGCGAGATCTTACTTCATGTATAATATCTTAGATTTTCATCAGATCTCTGATCTCGATATTTAACAAAGCTCTATATGTACCATCTACTTTGCGGTGTGGGCTGTGAAATTCAAAAGATATTTAAAAATTTCATAATCATAATGAAGCTTATAAAATGTGCAAATAATTTTAAAATAATTTATGTTTGTTAATTTTAAAAATATTGAGAATATAAGTTTTATTTTTCTATGAATTTTAGTAACAAACTTGAACTTTATCCAATTTGACAATTTTTATGATTTAATGAATTTAATGAACTTTATGATTTTTCCATAAAATTTTTTATGGTCTTATTAACATAATTTATTATTCATATGATTTTTATGATATTTACAACTATACTTTTTTAATGAATTTTATATTTTTATTTTTTGGATTAAGGATACTTTTGAATTGTTGCTTAACATCATAAAACAAACAAAAAAAAAATGGTAATTTGATGCAACTTTAAAATTTTAATAAATAAACTTTTCATATAATTAATGAATAAGGAATAAACAAAATATTCAATAAAAATCATAAATTCATCAAATAAAATTATTCCAAACAAATTCTAAAATTTCGTAAGATTCATACACTATTTTCATAATACATAAAATTTAAATAATTTTGATAAAATGGTTTATAAAAGCTAGAATGAATCATTCAAGAATTTGTAGAATATTTGTACACATTCTAAAGTTCTTACAACTGATAAAATTCATTAATTTCATAATACTAAAAATTTGTATTAAATTCAAAAAATTTCTAAATCTCATAAAGCTGATTATCATCAGAAAACTTACAAATAAATTTGATGATTTTTAATTATCATATTCATCAAATTCAAATATCATATACGTTCAAAAAATTCATAAATTCATAATACATTTTATTTTATAAAAATTAATTCAAAAATCACATAACGTTCATAAAATATTAACATACAATTTCATAAACTACCTAAAATTAAAAAAATAATTCAATAAATTCATAGATATCATACAATTAAAGAAAGTTCATAAAATTATGACTTTTTAAGACAAATTAAAAATAATTCGTTAATATTAAATTTGAATATTTTTTTTTAAATTCGTAAATTCATTAGACTTATAAAATTATAAATTTCATAGAATTTTTAAATTCCATTCAATTTTAATAAATTTACGATATTTATAAATAAATTCAGATTTTTTAAATTTCTTGGCTTTATAAACGAATTTTGAATTCTTCATAAAATTTATGTTAGTTAAATTCAATATTATAAATCTATCAAAGATTTATGAATTAAGGGATTTTCAAAAATTTTATTAATTTTGTAATTTATATTTTACATTTTATTTCGTTTACTAAAATTGTAATGAATTTCATCAGTTTTATGAGTTTTATAAATTTTGTAGTTTGTCGTAACTAAATATCAAACTAATAAGAATTGATAATATTGAAATAGAATTTAATGAATTTTTTGAACTGGCAGAGTTTTATGAGGCTATTGAATTTTGTGATTTTATGAATTTTATAGATTTTATAATTCAAATTTAGTGCATAAATCATAAAATTCCACTCTGGTAAAAGTCACAAATTTCGCATAGTATATTCTTTGCGAAATTTATGGTTTTTACCATATTGAATTTTATGGTTTTATGTACTAAATTTCAATTTTAAATTTCATGAATTTTACGTATTATTTAACTTGTATTTTTAAATTTTTTTTGAATTTATTTGTTTAACAAAAATTATGAAAATTTAAAATATTTTTGAATTTTAAGAATTGTATATTCATACAATTTATATAACTTGTTTTTATAATGTTCTGAGTAATATAAATTCAATTTTAAAAACAATATAAAATCCCAAAAATTCATAATGTTCGAAAAATAAATCAAAAGATAAATCAATAAAATTAATAAATTCCAAAAATTAATACAAATTAATTAATTTTTTGGATGAACTTAACAATTTCTAAAAATTTTTAAAACTTAATAAAATCTTCCAAATAATTTTAAAAATAATATATTATAAATATTTTATTTTATTTATATTAAATCTCAATGAAATTTTGTGATTTTTATGAATTTTATTTATATATGAACGATTTTATAAGTTTATATATCAAGATAATAAATTTTATTTTATTTATTTTAATAAATTTAAAAATTTATGAATTTTATCAAATTTTAAAAAATATGTGCTCTATGGATTTTATGATGCTTTAATGAAAATGAAATATATAAATTTTTCAAATTTTATAAATTTAATATTTCCTAAATTCTTAGAATTTAGAATCTGTGTTTTATCACAAATGAATTTTGAAAAATTTTATGATTTTTGTTATAATTATATATTTTAATGAATTTTTTGAACTTTTATTTTAATTAATTTAATGGATTTTTTTATTTCTATTGAAATCGACAAATATATTTTAAAAATTTCGAAAATTCCTCTAATCCCAAATGAAATTTATGAATTTAATAAAATTCATAAAACATTTTATTAAAATAGATAAATCTAATTCAATTCTTTAAATTTCTTAAATTGTTTTCAATATTTAAATTCTTAAAATTTTTTAAATCGTTTGAATTCTTTAAAATTTTTAAATTTTCTAAAATCTTTAAATTTTATAAATTCTTTAAATTCTTTAAGTTCCTTAAATTTTAAAAAATTGTTAAATTCTTTAAATTCTTTAAACCTTTAATTTCTTTAAATGCTTTAAAATCTTTAAATGCTTTAAATTTTTTAAATGCTTTACATTTTTTAAATTCTTTAATTTCTTTAAATTCTTTAAATTCTTTAATTCTTTTAAATTCTTTAAATTCTTTAATTTTTTTAAATTCTTTAATTTCTTTAAATTCTTTAAATGCTTTAAATTCTTTAAATTCTTTAATTTCTTTAAATTCGTTAAATTCTTTAAATTCTTTAAATTCTTTAAATCCTTTAAATTCTTTAAATTCTTTAAATTCCTTAAATCCTTTAAATTCTTTAAATTTATTTAAATTTTATTTAAATTTTGATGAATTTGATGAATTTCAATTTATTTCAAAATTGTATGACTTTCATCGAATATAAAAAATGAAGGAGGTTTATGAATTTTGTGTTACCTACCTCATTTTATGAGTTTTTGAATTTTTATAAATTTTTCAGTTTTTCGCAAATAAATTTTAAACGTTTTATGAATTTTATAATTTTTATAAATTTTAAGAATATGAGTTTAATGTTTATAATAGCCGTGTTTCTTGACGTATGATCTGATCCGGATCAGATCATATCTACTTCCCTTTCATTTGTATAGCAGCGTTTCATGAAATCAACACAAAAATTGTATTATTTTTTGTTTATAGGTTATTATTTTGATCCTAGTAGCATTTTGGTTCAAAATTTTTATACAAAAACAAAAAATAGTACAATTTTTGTGTTGATTTCATGAAACGCGGCTATACAAATGAAAGGGAAGCAGATATGATCTGATCCGGATCAGATCATACGTCAAGAAACACGGCTAATTTTTTGTAAGTAAATATTTTTTCGATTTTCATAGATTTTATGCACTAAGTAAATTTTGCCAGTTTTTTTTTAATAATAATAAATTTGACTTTTTAATTTGTAAAATGATAAATTAATACATATTTACTTAATTTTAAAATTCAATTGAATATTGCATAAATTCATTAAAATATTTAAAATATTTTTTGTAGTTTTAGTTTGATCGTAAACAAAATTTATTAATTAATGAATAATATTATTATTATGAAATTTATAATTTTAAGTAATAAATTTTGGAATTTTATGTTTTGTCCCATAGTGAATTTATTAAATTTTATAAATTTTGAGAACTTTATATACTTTCTTTCCTTTATTCATAAAATAAATTTAAATTATATTAGAAATTTCGATTTTATTTTATTTTTTTATTTTATTTTATATAATAGTACAATCTTATCACTTATGATAATATGTTACATTGACTGATTTCAGCTCTTTCAGCTTTAATTTCCAGTCATTGGTCCATTGGCTGATTTTATCGAGTGGTCGTTGTAATTATTCAACTGCTTGATTCTGGGTTTCGCTTGATGAAAATACTACAGTGTCATCAGGAAAAAATCCGAGGAAGGTTGTTCCCGTAGATTTCCATAGAGAATAGTTTGTGTCAGGTTCAGGACTCAGTCCCTTCAGATAATTTTCAGTACAAGCATCTTTATGTTCCTTAACAAATCGGTTAACTTTATTACTTACTCGAATAAATTCTCTTTTGTCATAAATATTTCTGGTTCTATACCATAGGGGTTTTTTCCTATGCCTTTCTTTGAAAATGTCAATTTTGTGCCTTTTAACGATTTTATACGAATGTTAGGAATTATGCGACTTTGTGAATCTAAAGTTATGACTTTCTTGAATTTTATTTGCGTGAAGAGTGAAAGATACATGTTCAACAAATAGAGTGAATTAATTTAAATTAACACTTGGCGTTAAAGAAAAGTTGGCCACCAAATGGAAAATTTATGAAGGCAAAATATTAGGCTTGAAATTATTAAATCGAATTGACAAATAAAATGTCTGCAAAATCGAACAATTCCAGAAACTTTCTATAATTATTGCCGCTTGCATTGTATTGAAAGGTTTCAACCTCTTTTGTATTCATGGACATTATTTCTATTAAATCTCTAAATTTTTTAATAGGAATTTATAAAACGAATTTTAAGAAATTTAAAAGTAAGTTTTACTCGAATATAAAGAAGCAATTCCATTATTAGATCCTTGTGCGTTATAATACATATATATGTATGTTGTCTATAACCAGGGTTCAGTTAATTTGCTTTCATTATAATATACACAGTTGTGTGCCTCAAGTCTAAGATACACAAAAACAAAACTCATTGCCATGCCTTCAGCAATTAAATGTATATATATTTATCTTATCTTCTGCTCGTCCTTGTATATATTCTCTAAAAATTTAACAAGAAAATGAAGAAAAACAATAATACAGTTTGTGTGTGTTTGTATAGTAGAAATATTAATTCTGACTATATTAGGTGAAATGGTTCGCTGGCAAAATTCATTTTCGAACCGAATGTACTATATATATATATATATATATATATATATATATATATATATATATATATATATATACATATAAGAAGACAATCGATACATTTTTTTTTAATTAGATGAACAACAAACGAAAATAAATTATGTTGTTTTAATGATAATATCATAAAAGCTTTTTTCACCTTAAAAATCACCGAAAAAAAAAAATTCACTTTGTGCTTCCTTTGTCCCTGCCCTTCCCATGCAACAAAATGATTTGATGAGCAAATATATCTATTACCTCGCATATTATGTCACCGTTGTATATACACATAATAAATACAATGATAATAGAAGGTTGTGCTTTAAAAATTACAATAACACAAAACAAAACTTTCTAATAAAAATGATAAAAAAAACATTAAAAAAAAAGTTTTTTTTTAACAACGACAAAAAGCTCTTCTCTTTTGTAATAAAATTAAACAACAAAGAAAAACAGCAGCAAGTAACAAAGACAATCATCATTTTGATAAAATTAAGTGAAGAAAAGTTATTTGTTGTGTATTTTTTGTTTTCAATTTCTTATCCCCCCGCTGCTCTCACTTTAATAAAAGATCACAAGACTTTAACCGCACACTAAAAAGCTTCGATGATATATTGTAACCCGAAAACACACAATACATATATATAATTTACCGAATTAATTTTAAAAGCTGTACACATACATTTATACATATATACAAATATAAAGAAGTAATATTTATATACTACTTGAGCTTTTAATTTTGTGTGCCTTGTGTGTATGTGTGGGTATTGATTATAATTATTATAATATCCCCAAGAAAACCATAATTTTATGGTTAAGCTTTTCGTTTTTTTTTTTTTGTTATTGTTTTGTTTTATAAAATTTTAATTGCATTTCATTACGAGCTAAGCAAAACAACAACAATTCTGTTCATAATTACATTATTATTGTTATTACAAAAATTGTATATAATATTATGTATATTTACTGTGTACACACATAAAAAATAACTTTTTGTTATTGTAATTGAGTTGAGCTTTTTATTACAAAAAAAAGTTTACAACAACAAAAATTGGTTATATGATGATGATTTGGATAATAATAATAAAAACTATTTTTTATTTAATCTAATAACGATTATGTGGTAAATTGATTAGATTGTATCATTTTATAAAAAGCTTCTTTTTTTTTATCTATCGACATAATGATGAAAAAATATATTATATTAGAAAAGCTATAAGAGATCTGTTGAACAGTATTGAGGTAATTTTAATGGCATTGTCTGGTAAATAATAGTTTGGTTTCTTTTTTTTAAATTATTTTACGATGGTATATACATTTTATAAAAGCTTGTTTTAATTTATAAACTATCTATTATTGTTCGGATGGATTTCAATCGATTAATTTTATTGTTCTTATATGTACGAAACAGATAAGAATACTATTTACTCAAAGAAATGTATACCTGTCAACCCACGACAAAAGCCATCGGATAAACAATGCACGTCTTGAAATGTTGCTGGTTTGACGTGAATTAACCTATACAGTCCTAAGCATTAATTCATTAGATGCAGGATCTGGTTAGACGTTCTATCTGGAATCTTACCTGCATTTTTACTAATTTTGGTTTCCTATTGTTCGTATATATAGTTCAACCGCATATTAGCAGTGTAAACCAAAAAAAATGCTAAATAAAATTTAACTTAATTTTACAAAAACGTATATCCATTGACAACATATTAGTCTTCATAAATTATAGTATGTAAATGGAAATTAATAAAAAAAATTAAATATCGCTACCAAATTTAAGTCGACCTTGCTCAGCGCTCATTAGGTAAAACACACGAAAAGTTGTGTGGCACTGATACAAGATAATTTTTCATGCGTATTACTATGTGGGTACCTGAAAAGGTCAACAATAATTTGGTTTCGAAAAGTTTAAATATTTTTGTTTATTATTATTTTGTTGATTGTTGTATTTCGTTTTGGATACGGTACATTGTCTACTGTGGTGTAAAACCAATAGCCCGCTACTGTATTTAGTCACTATTTACTATATACTTTACTTGACGGACCGCCTCTAGTATCATGGAATATTTAGTCTAGAAAATTTACCATGTTTTACTGTGGTTATCATAGATGTTCAAGATTTAAGGACGTTTTTATGTTAATAACATGTTTAACATTCTAAAAGAGTATAAATTACAGTTGTTTTCAGGAAAAACGTTAGGATCTAAGACGTTTTAGTGGCAATATCTAATTATACAGAATTTTAATAATAATAACAATAAGGAATATATCAGATGAATTTTTATAGTTAAAGGTTATATATTTTTCCTGAGTGGAATGAGGAGGGATGTAAGCTGTCACTATAGTGATGTTTATTTTAGACAAGCACAATCTTACACATACACACACCAATGATAATTGTGAGATAGTAACAATTTGATTCAGGATGGATGCTTTGACTGTAATTACAACTCCTCCTTCTGAAGTTTTAGTGCTGGTATATATGGATCTATTCCATCTATATATCTATATACAATGTAATTGTCGGTGAAAAATTTTGTGCTTAGGATCTTGTTATTAAACGATGTTTCACAGTTGATACGCTTCAATATTTGTTTTTTCAATCAATTTGAAAAGTTTTGCAGCTTTAGATGACATATCTTGTTATCGTTCTGTTAGTAAAATGTGAAGACCCTCTTAGCGGAACTATTTTTAGGGATGGAATGAACAGGAATTGCTGACGGGTTATTGTTGGTTAAGAAAAATTTTTGGTTGTGCAAATATTCCGAAAATTTTGACGATGTGTTCTCCATACAAGTTTATTGACCAGAAGTCCAGGTGGCCACTTCTTGGAATATATAGAATATTACTAAACTTTTCCTCCGACACACTAATTCAAAATGAAGTATAATTGTATTTTAGGCCGTTATCTCGGTTTGGGGGCATTTCAACACAGTCTGCTCCATTCAATTTTTTTAAAATAATAATTACCTACACCTACATACATTAATTAAAGACTGTTAGGCTAGTGGATTTGTTGTCCTTTAGAAGGTGAACAGTATCCCTACTTTGTACACGGCTACAGGTCCGTCTTTTAATTGGCCATTAATTTCATTTTCGATTTGAGAAAATCATCGAAATGTTGTTTCGATGTGGTTTTTGCGATCCTGCTCACAAAGAGCGATCGTCTTGGAGCAACTACTTTGATGTCAAGTAATACGGATTTGTTCGAACAAACATTTAGCAGTAGAACCATACTTTTCATCCTAAATTTGTACATTTTCAAGTAATTTTTTTTGATATTTGTTTGCCAAAAATTATCGAATTTACCGGTAAATTTTGATCTTTTTACTGCAATGCTAATTAAAACCATTTTAACAATTTTAAAAGATTAAAGAATCTTAAAAATTGAAAGAAGAATTGATTAAGAACTTTATGAATTTTAAGAATTTAAATTTTTTTAAAAATTTTAAGAATTTAAAGAGGAAAAAGGAAGGGAAGGAAAGAGGAATTTAAAAAATTAAAAATTTAATGACTTTCAACAAATGTAAAAAATGTGTAAGTTATGAATTTTGCGTTGGCCAAATAAGTTTTAGGAGTTTCGGAATTTTTACTAAATTAATGAATTTTGTATAACTTTATTCTCTTCTGAGTTTTTAAGGATATCAATATTAAACCATTTATGGTTTTTATAAGTTTTATACATCTTAAAAATATGAGTATTATGTTTTTAATTTTATGTAAGTAACAAATTTTACGAATTTCATAAATTTTATGAACTTTGTAAATTTGATGATTCAATTAATTAATAAATCTTGCCAATTATATGATTTTTATCATAATAAATAATTGACTTTTTAATTTGTGAAATAAATACAAAATAATAATAATTAATAAATATTTACTTAGTTTAATTTTAAGATACTTGATCTTTTGTTGTATTCACCAAAATAAATTGATTTAAACCATATAAAGGATTTTAATTTTTTTTTTAAAGATTTTACAAATTTAAAGATTTTTAGCAAACTAAACATTTTAAGAATTTTAAATTTTAATGACTAGATAGATTTTAAACAGTTTAATATTCTTAATATGCATTTTGTTAATATTTTTAAATTCTTTATATTCTTAAAGTTCTTATAACTTATAGATAAGTCTTAAAATAGCTTAAATTTTACAAACTTTCTAAAAAAAATTGAATTTCTATAAAATTTCTTTTTATTCTTTAAATTAAAAGGCACTGTATATTGTTCAATTCGTCCCCCAATGCGTATAATACTGCTGACATCAATAAAAGTGCATACAATGATAAATGGTTTTCCTTGGTGATGCTGTGCTGTATCAGATGCTTCGTTAAAGCAATGCATAGTTTTACTTGCATTATGGATGTCACACGTCAAAACCCCGGACAATTCTTCATCGTTCCTCAACGGCGACAATTAACATGGTCAATCCACACCAATTTTCAGGCCCACAACGATTATTATATAATTGTTATTTCTATTATGGTAAGAAACAGCCGACCGGATTAAAATACCAGCACGTTCTGATAATATTGTGCATTTCGTACCAATAGTTGTCTGGAAAGGCATTAACATCCTAACCATTGAGATTTCATCAAAAAATAACAAAAAATTTGCATTTTGGCTTCGTTTAAGGTATATGTACCTGCGAGAGTATATCGTCTTTAGGTGAAATACTGTCAAATTCATCATCCGCTTAAATCATGCTTCCTAAAACGAAATAATATATGAACCTCAGGTTGGTTTGAATTTTGGCTCCGGTTTCCAGCTCGTTATATTTACAACAAAACCCTTGTGCTCGTCTTAGCCATGATTGCCCGTAGCAACTCAAAAAATACTCTGGTAATCAAATGTTGGATCAGCTAGTGGAAGAATCGATAATTGCTTCTGTTTCGAGATACTGATATTGGGATACAGCTGCAAACCAGGAATATATCAGATGGATAAGCAAAAATAAAAATTAAATTTTAAATTCTTAAAATTCATAAAATTCTTAATTAATTCTTCTTTCAATTTTTAAGATTCTTTAATCTTTTAAAATTGTTAAAATGGGTTAAATTAGTACGCATTACAGTAAAAAGATCATAATTTACCGGTAAATTCGATAATTTTTGAAAAACAAATATCAGAAAAAATTACTTGAAAATGTACAAATTTAGGATGAAAAGTATGGTTCTATACTGCTAACTGCTTGTTTGAACAAATCCATATTACTTGACATCAAAGTAGTTGCTCCAAGAAGATGGCTCTTTGTGAGCAGGATCGCAAAAACCACATCGAAACAACATTTCGATGGTTTTCTCAAATCGAGAATGAAATTAATGGCCAATTAAAAGACGGACCTGTAGCCGTGTACAAAGTAGGGATACTGTTCAGATTTCAAAGGACAACAAATCCACTAGCCGAACAGTCTTTAGTTAATGTGTGTAGGTGTTGGTAATTATTATTTTACAAAAATTGGATGAAGCAGCCTGTGTTGAAATGCCTCCAAACCGAGATAACGCGGCCTAAAGTACAATTATACCTCATTTTGAATTAGTCGGAGGAAAAGTTTAGTAATATTCTATATATTCCAAGAAGTGGCCACCTGGACTTCGGGTCAAAAAATTTGTATGGAGAATTTTCGGAATATTTGCACAGCCAAAAATTTTTCTTAACCAACAATAACCCGTCAGCAATTCCTGTTCATTCCGACCCTAAAAATAGATCTGCTAAGAGGGTTTTCACATTTTACTACCAGAACGTTAACAATATTGGTCATCTAAAGCTGCAACATTTTTCCATTTTTCAATTTGATTGAAAAAACAAATTTTGACGCGAATCATCTGTGAAACAACATTTAATAACGAGATCCTAAGCACAAAATTTTTCACCGACAATTACAATTACAAGGGTATCCCGTCATAATGTATTACAATAGTAAACAGTCAAGTGACCAGCAGTGTATCCCTAAAATATTTGCTGAATTTTTTCAATCCGTTTACCACAAAAACAATTCAACCTCAACAAGTGGCTAAGGTATACAATCTAATCTGGATATACATATACCGTTTATCACAAAAATATAGATATTCTACAAGCGCTTGATTCATTTTAATAAAATACCATCAGCAATTTTGAAATCATTGGAAGCTAACTAAAATAACTTTGAAATAACGCCTTTCAAGGCTGGAAAAAGAGTTGACATATCATGCTACAGAGGAATATCATCTTTGTCATCAATTCCCAAACTGGGCTGACAACCCGCATCCGTATAAAAAACCCAACTGTTTGCAATATCTACAATAGAAAAGCTGGATACCGACAAAGCAACCCTGGACCAGCCCCAAAATAAAGACTCATTTTACAATGACGTACTGGCCTACTGACACAAGCAAAACTCCGGATCTAATTGATTTCTACATTACAAGAGGTATATCCGAAAATCACTTTTTTCTAGAAAATAGTGAAAGTCTCTCATCGGACCACTCGCCCGTCATTATGACTGTTAGTTCCACGATTGTTAATAAGGAAAATCCACCTAGACTAACAAATAACAAAACCAATTGGGAATTATTTAGGAAATTGGTTGAAGATAACACCGATCTTCTTGTACCAATCAAGGATCCGGTTCAATTAGAAAATGAAGTGGAACTATTAATCAATAATATACAACAAGCAGCATGGGATAGCACCCCTGTAATCCAAAACAAGGAGCGTAATAATTTCATTTATCCAGTCGAGATCAGGGACTTGGTTAATGAAAAACGGAAAGCAAGGAAAACATGGCAGATAAACCGAGCACCACAAAGCAAAAGAATTTTTAATTACCTCTGCAATAAGCTTAAGCAAAGAATTAGAGAACTAAAAAATGAATCGGTCACCCGTTATCTTCGTAGTCTTACAGACACTAAAGAAACAGAGTATTCTCTATGGAAAGCTACAAAAGCATTAAAAAGACCAAATTATCAAATACCGCCAATAAAAAATGATGAGGGAAATTGGGTAACAAGTGCCAAACAGAAAGCAGCACTGTTCGCATCTTATCTTGAAGAAACGTTCCAACCATATGCTAGACAATCAGCGGATGAAAATATAATACCAGTGCACAAGGAGGATTGTAGGAAAATACCACCTGTAACTCTAGGAGAGTTGAAAAATGAAATTAGCCATAAAATAAATACGAAAAAATCTCCTGGCAATGATTTAATTACAGGTGAAATAGTGAAGGCACTTCCTGAGAAAGGGGTGCGAAAACTACTTCATATAATCAACGCTTCATTTCGACTGAAATATGTACCTCTGCAATGGAAAGTAGCAGAAATAATTATGATACCAAAGCCGAAGAAACCTTCTAATAATAAAAAGTCATATAGGCCAATTTCTCTGCTTCCAGTACTTTCGAAAATTTTTGAGAAACTGTTATACAAAAGGATGAAACCTATAATACTTGAGAGAAAGCTAATACCACCACATCAGTTCGGATTTAGAGAAAACCACTCCACCATAGAGCAAATTCACAGGATTACAAGTATTATTGAAGATGCACTTGAAAATAAGAAAATATGCTCAACAATATTTCTGGATGTAGCACAGGCCTTCGATAAAGTATGGCATCCTGGATTGGAATATAAACTGCATCGAGATTTGCCAAAAGAATACTTTCAGATATTGAAATCTTACATTGATAACAGATATTTTCGCGTTAGATGTGAAGAAACATTTTCCGAGCTAAAGAGGGTATCTGCAGGGGTTCCCCAAGGTAGCGTGCTAGGACCAGTGTTGTATTTACTTTACAGAAGTGATTTACCAAACACCAGCGCCACAACAATAGCAACATTTGCGGACGATACAGCAATTTTAGCTACTGGTTATAAAGTAGACGAAGCAACCAGAAAACTGCAACGGGCTACGAACCAACTTAGTAACTGGACCAATAAATGGCGCATTAAGCTAAATGAAGAAAAATCAACGCACGTTAACTTCACCAATCAAATAGTTAACTGGATACCAATAGAACTAAATTCCAAACAAGTTCCCTATGCTAACTCAGCCAAGTATCTTGGCATGACTCTCGATGCTAAGTTAAAATGGAAAGAGCACATTAAAAAGAAAAAGGAGGAACTACACATTAGATATAGAAATATGTATTGGCTAATTAGAAGGTATTCAGAGCTGTCAATACCTAATAAGTTGCTACTATACCAACAAGTTTTAAAACCTATATGGACTTATGGTATTCAGCTTTGGGGCTGTACTAAGAAAACCAATATTAAAATAATACAAGCTTTTCAAAATAAAGTGTTACGTGGAATAGTGAACGCTCCTTGGTACATAAGAAACGATAACCTACATAGGGACCTCCAGATGGAAAACGTCAGCGAAGAAATAACAATTCATTCAAAGAAACACATACAACGG
This sequence comes from Tipula unca, assembly GCA_951394425.1. Lineage (NCBI taxonomy): Eukaryota > Metazoa > Arthropoda > Insecta > Diptera > Tipulidae > Tipula > Tipula unca. The sequence goes on along the minus strand of OX596381.1, from coordinate 149,122,309 downwards.
CTTGGTCAACATGAAAATGTTGATTTACGCGGTATGCTGAGTAACACAAATGGAGTACAAAGGCTCCAAAGAAAGAAACCGCTGGAATTGGGAAAACTACAATAGGGTGGCCAAATTTTTAGAGACTAACTAATGGGTTATATCTCTGCAAATTGAACATAAGAAAGATAGAGAAATTACTAGATGATATATGTAATCAGTTGTAATATTTAAAACAATAAAAAAAAAAAAAAAAAAAATTTTACAATGTCCTGGAAAGGTGATGTAAAGGATGATGTACTTTGCAATTGCTCACGACTTTCGAGTAGCAAGCGAATTCTTCCCACACAAAGAAATACATTTAGAAAGATGCCTCCATGCTAGCTAAACTTACCGCAGTCAAATTGACCATGTGCTAATTTCAAAAAGGCGGGCTCGGGTTATGCAGGATGTTTGAGTTTATCGGCCAGCAACCAAATACGTAGGCAGACATCATTTTTTGGTCGCTGCAAAGCTACGATGGAGTTTTCGTATTCAGGAAGCTAATTGCCAGTCTGACTGCGTAAAATCTGTTTGGGAGTTACTGAAAACTTCGGTTGTCAGTGCTGCTCATCAGACTGACTTATTGTAAAGTGAAAGTCAGACCCAATAATGATTGGTTTGATGACGAGTGTCGTCTTCGCGCAACAAAATAAAGCCCATATTGAAGTGCGACAACGTCTCACAATCGCGAGGAAAAACAAGGCTGCTCTTGCGAGAAGGGCAGCTAAACGGATTTGTAGACGGAAGAAACGAGAATGATGGAAGGCCGAGTTTCTGAAAGTACAACAACTCAGCAATGAGCGCAATTCGCGTAATTTCTTTAAAGGAATTACTGGACTGCACCATAATTTCAGGCCTACGTCAACCGCCATTCGGGAACCGGATGGAAATCTTTGCGTCAACATCGATGCAGTACTCGACACACCGACTGTAGCTGAATCACCTCAAATACAGGAGGCAGAAATATGCATTTAGGATCCAACCCATGAGGAATTCACTAAGGCCATGCAGAGACTAAAACGAAACCGCTCACTTGTGGTGGACTACATTAATTCGTAGCTCTTGATATTAGGAGGGAATACTTTGTAGACATTTGTAGAACTATCTTTCAACATTATTCGATTAGTATGGTGAACTGCATTTGAAGTATTATAGTTGCCATCAAGTTTTCGATATGTCTGAATCATTCTGAATTCGAAAAAATGGTTTTATTCATTATGACGGTCCAGATGAGTCTAAAGATACAAGAATTAAACAAAATTGACTATGTTTTTTTTATTCAGAAGGGTTCCACTTCAAAACCGATATAATAAAAGTTTGCATTGGATTCCTTAATATTTGATCCGATAAATACCGACATAGTACCAACTCAACTGTCATAATTGAAAATCGAGAATTTTGTACTGAATGTTCGGTCGATTATAAAATCATGATTTTAACACTTCTAATGGACGCAAAATTATATTTAATATATATTTATGGCAGCCAATTTTCAATAAAATTAAAAAATTAATTCAAATTATGCTGCCCCATTTTATAAAATTGAATATTTTAAAATAATTTTTTATTTTTTGGTAGTTTCCAAAATCCTAATCATGCCAAAAAATCCTAATTTTTTCCTAAATTACATTCAATTTTATCTAGTTATACATATGTATGTATGTATCTTGTATCTATATTCGTATATGGTGATGAATAATTTGAATAAATATTGGATTAATGAAACCATTAAAAAGCACACAATCAGAACATGTGTGCCAACATACATACTAAGTACATGTATGACAACGTTAAAAAAAAAAAAAAATCTAAACTTTTCCAATTATTTTAAATTGAAACCACTAAAAAAATATTTATCGCATATCAAGAATATGTATACATATATGTATGTACAAAGCGAGTGAGAGACACACAAACCAATTTTTATTCAGTTTTATTGACAAATTATTCAAATTAGCTTTTTCTACAAAAAAAAACAAAAAAAAAATAGATAAAAGCACAAAAAAAATTAAGCTTTAATACAATAAAAATGTTTGTTGAATTTTTTTTTAAATTTTACTGTACACAGAGAGCTTTAGATTTTTACTCTATGCATACATATATCAGTCAATGTTACTTTTTGTCGTTTACTGTGTTGATTGTTGTTATTGTAATAATATGACAATTTATATGTAAATTTGAATAAATTAAACGTGAGAATATTCATTGAAATCTAAATTAGTTTTTATTATATACATACATGTATATATACATATACGTTTTAAAATTGTACGGTGATGGAAATAAATAGAAAGCTCTGCGGCAAATTATTTTTATAAATATACATTTATAATAATTTTTGTGTTCAATGACTATAACTATATGTATGTATGATTGTGTCGTGAAATGTACATATGTACATACAGGTATACAACTAATCATTTTCTCTAAACAAAACAAAAAAATTCTATAAAATTACTGCATTATACAGAAAAATAAAAATGATATCGTAAAACTAAAGTACGAAATAGCATTAAATTGAATTTTATTTATTTAAAATAATAAAATTTTTATTGTATTTATTTATGTACATATAAAACAAATAGACATACACATAACTATTTTAATTAATATTTTTAATCTCATTATACGAAAATTCAATTTCCCCAACGGATTCAGGTATACATATGTACGTACAATGTACATACATACAAGCCTTATTATACGTACTATCCTCGTTTATATTTATATCGAATCTAATAATTTTATTATAAATAATAGACTGACTAAATTATTACTAAAATCATTATTATCTCACTTAAATAAAATTATAAAATTTCCCTATATCAACCAACCGTTGTTATGGTACAAAAACAACAAAATCACACAACATAAGAGCTTTTTATTTTATATTTTTTATTTAATATTTTATTACATATTTGAACATGAAAATAAAATTAAATTTCATTTAACAAAACTTTAAATAAAGCTTTTTTTTGTATTTTATTTTAGATACGATACGAATAAGAAGAAATACATACACACACAAATTAAAATTAACAATGAACACAAAAAGCTTCTTGTTCCAAATGAAGCTTTTGGAGTGTAACATACGTTTACGTTACGTATATACTTAGAATGTTGTACATAATATATTGTGTAGATTCTTTCTCAATTACTTAATAAATTTTTTAGAATTTACTTTTTGTTGTTGTTTAATGTAGTTTTAGTACATACAACATATTTTGTGCGCTTACTGCAAGGATGGGCATTTTGCGTCATCTATTAGTTTTAACGTAGACAACGATAATATCATAGACGACATAGACAATCCGTAGAAAACGTCGCGATAATGTGAACTGATAGAGCGATTTAGTGGAACTAGCTTGTAAACTATGGTGGTTTGAAGTTTTTTTTTTGGTTTAATTCGGTAATGCAAGATTGATAATGCAGATTATAATATTAATATGACAGCCGATAAAAAATTTATATAGCCGAAAGTTGTCAGCCGATGGTTTCCAGCCGATCGTTTCCAACCGATATATTGTTACGTTTTTGCCTTGTCAAATTCAAGGTTCGATCACTGGATTGTGAATAAAACAAACGATGTAAATTCTAGAACACACTAAATTTATTTATTTCCAATTAAACACTAATTTAATTATTTCACTTATTTAACTTAATTATTTAACTTCACAATAATTATTTTCTACACTTTAACAACACTATATTACACTTTAATAACACTTTATTTTACTTTATAAACACTTTAATTACTATTAGCACTCTCACGGTTAAAACAAAACTAATTTTCTCCCAAATGTTTGTCGCGTATTTATACCAAATATTCTAACCATTCTAGAAATGTCCAGAATATTCGATTAGTCTAGATAAGTCTAGACACCTCTATACTGTTCTACTTTATAACAATTTTACATTAACGATAGTGTCGCTATTCAAACATAGATGTCGCCACGATCGTAACATTACCCCTACCTAATCCTGATTCGTCCCGAACAGGATCCAACTCACTACCCCTGTAGATCGCTAATCGCTCTATATGCACCACCTTCAACTTTCCTCGCTGCCCTTTCTTGATCCGGTAGACCACGTCATTTATTTTGGTGATGATGGTGTACGGCCCTTCCCACGAAGGTTGCAGCTTTGGTGATAAACCCTTCTTCCGTTGTGGGTTGTAAAGCCATACTAACTCTCCTTCTTCGAAACCTTTATTATTTGCTCGTATGTCATATCGAGCCTTCATCCGATCACTTGATACTCGTATCCTCTCTCGTACAAACTGGTGTATCTCGTCGAGTTCTCCTCTCATTTGGTCAACATAATTCTGTCTATCTAAAGCTGATGATGGAACGGCTCCAAACTTTAGATCTCCGGGTAATCGCAGATTATTTCCAAAAAGGATTCTCGCTGGTGTCATTCCCGTTGAGTCATGTACTGCTGATCGATACGCCATCAGGAACATCGGAATATGTCGATCCCAGTTGCGTTGATCATTTTCCACGACCTTTGCTAAATATTTCTCCAACGTCCCGTTGAATCTTTCCACCATACCATCCGACTGTGGATGCAGAGGCGTTGTTTTTGTTTTATTTATACCGAGCAACTGACAGACTTCCTGAAATACAACTGACTCAAAATTTCTTCCTTGGTCTGTGTGAATCTCCATTGGTACTCCAAAACGACTTATCCAATTATTAACCACGGCGTCAGCTATCGTGGTTGCCTCCTGATTGGGTATGGGATACACCTCTGGCCATTTGCTAAAATAGTCCATTATTACTAGCACATATTTGTTACCAACATCTGTAGTCCGGAATGGTCCTGCCACATCCATTGCGATCCTTTCAAATGGCGCTCCAACGTTATATTGCTGCATTGCTCTCCGGGTTTTCCGTGCAGGACCTTTTACCGCCGCACATTGATCACATCTTTGGCACCACTCCACTACAGATTGTCTACATCCTGACCAGTAAAAACGTTGACGTATTTTGGCAAGTGTTTTATTAATTCCCAGATGACCCCCACTTGCCCCTCCGTGATATTCCTTCAATATCTCGGCAATTCTAGACTTAGGCACCACTTTTACCAATTGCTTCACATTACCGTCCGAGCTTTCCCATATTCGTTTTAAGCATCCGTTCTCGATTTGGAGGCTATCCCATTGTGCCCAGTAAGCCTTTACCGTGGGACTCTTATCCGCAATTTCACACCAAGTTGGACGATTTCCTGTCTCCTTAAGTTGCATGATTATTGCCAAATCTGGATCTGCTAACTGCTCGTCCCTAACCGTTTCATCCGTCCATTCCTTATCGGGTAGTATTTGCATAAGCCTGATGTCGATAACGTCTTCCTTTGCTTCTATACGCCCGCAGTGCTTACATTCCACTTGACATGGTCGTCTTGACAATGCATCAGCATTCCCATGTGCACTCCCTTTCCGATGTTCGATCTGGTAATGATAGCTCTGTAGTCGCTGAATCCAACGCGCTACCTGTCCTTCTGGGTTCTTGAACTGCAGTAGCCAACGTAATGCTCCATGGTCCGTTCGTATATGAAATTCTTGGCCATAGAGGTACTTATGAAAATGTTTCACACATTCCACTATAGCCAACAATTCCTTACGAGTTACACAATAGTTACGTTCTGGTTTAGACAACACCTTCGAGTAATAAGCTATTACTCTTTCTTGCCCTTCAATTTCTTGCGACAACACCCCTCCGATGCCATCATTACTTGCATCGGTATCAAGAATAAACTTAACACCAGGCATAGGGTATGCCAACAATGGTGCCGTACATAATCGCCTTCTCAACTCATTGAATGACTCCTCGTGCTCGTCATTCCCTTCAAATGCCCTGTTCTTCCGGGTCAAATCAGGTAAGCTCTTTGCTACATTGGCAAATCCTGGCACAAATCGCCTATAATAAGTGCACAATCCGAGGAAGCTCCGTAATTCCCGTAAATTTTTAGGTCTTGGCCAGTCCTTTACCGCTGATATCTTGTCCTCATCGGTGTGGATTCCATTGGTCGTTACCTTATGCCCCAAAAATTTTACCTCCGTTCTGAATAATGAACACTTCTTCGGATTCAACTTTAAACCGGCTGATTGTAATCGCTTCCATACCTCTGACAAATTTGTTAAGTGTTCTTCGAAATCCTTTCCCATAACTATGATGTCATCCAAATACACGAGGCAAGTCTTCCAGTGCAGTCCCTTTAACACGCGCTCCATAAGTCGTTCAAAAGTGGCCGCGCCATTACATAATCCAAATGGCATCACGTTAAACTGCCATAGCCCATTACCCACACTGAACGCCGTTTTTTCACGATCTTGCTCTTGGACTTCCACCTGCCAATACCCGCTTTGCAGGTCCAATGTTGAAAACATTCTAGCGCCTGACAATGTGTCTAACGTGTCATCGATCCTTGGTAATGGGTAGCTATCCTTTTTCGTTACTGAATTTAGCTTTCGGTAATCGACACAAAAGCGCATTTTCCCATCCTTCCTTTGGACTAATACTACTGGTGAACTCCATGGACTGTTTGATGATTCAATCACTCCAGCTGCCTGCATGTCCGTTACCATTCGATCCACCTCTTCTCGTTTTGCTAAAGGTAACCTTCTCGGTGCTTGGCGTATAGGTGTCTCCGTTCCGGTATCAATTCGATGTTTCACCATGTTAGCCCTTCCATTATTATCCGGTGTATTGCAAAATATCGACTTATACTGTTCGAACAGTTGTCGTGCTGAATTTTTCTGGTTCATGGTAAGATCCCCAGTCCATTTCTGCATGAGGTGTTCTACTATTTGCTTTTGTCCTTGCGTATCGGTGTTTCTAATCGGATTTTTCTGCTCGCATTTCATTATCGTTGACACCTCTTCACATTTACCAATAACCGTTCCTTTCTTAATTGTTTTTGTCTTTTCCGAGAGATTTAGGGTCCTAATCGGTACCCTACATTCGTTATCTGATTTTACTAACGTCCTCCCTATCATAATTCCTTTGGTTTCGCTTTCTTCTTCACTGGCTTCTACAACCCACAACCTGGGTGGCCCAGAACCTCCCTCCAATCTCCCCCACACAATTGTTTCCGAATTCGGTGGCAGCTTTTCCCGATGTTCTATTATTACCCGCCTAGTAGTTGTTTCCACATCATCCACTCGCAGTGGTAACTCGAAATTATCACAGTCCAATACTCCTCTTCCAACATCCACCACGAAGCCATTCGCCCTCATGAAGTCCATCCCCAAGATGACTTCATCCACTATCTTTGCGACCAGCACTTCGTGTTGGAATTGAGCATTGCCTATCTCAATTCTCACAAGCTTCCTGCCCTTTATGTCTGCGCTCTCTCCTGTGGCTGTACGTAATTTCAACTCATTGGCTGGTAGTACTCTTCCCTTTACTAGATCCTCACGGACAAACGTGCGCACCGCTCCTGTATCTAGGGTAATAACACAGCTCTTCCCGTCAATACTTCCTTTAATTGTTAAGCTGTCACCGACTCGTCCCAATCTCGAAATAGGGGTGGAGGTTATGGGGCAATTGGTTGTGGGAGTCAGCTTCTGCCCCTTTAGGCTGACTCGTTGTAGTTTAACGACTCCTTTCGTTCTTGGCCATCTTCCTTGACCAACGTTCGCTCTCTACTTAATACTCTTCGTTGCATAGGAGATCGCGATCTTGTACGTCTCCATTTTCCTTCTTTACAGTCTCTCGACATATGACCGATTTTGTCACATGTCCAACATTTTATTTTGCTACCACCCTCTCTGTATCTTGGAACCGACCGCTCGACGTTGGTGCTGCTATCCATTTCTACTCGTCGTACCTTAAGCGACGGTTTTATGATAGCCTGCGCAGTCTCATTTATTAAAGCACACGCGATGGTCTCGGCAAAAGTAGCCTTAGGTGATAACATCACTGCTTTACGTGTTTCCGGATCCCGTATTCCATCGATGAATGCGTCCATCTTAATCCTCTCCATGTAATCGGGAGATGTATTCACATGTGCCAAATGCACTAGCCGCTCGACTGCTGCGGAATATTCTTGAAGAGTCTCTCCGATCTTTTGACCTCGGCTCTTCAGCTCCATACGAGCCACTATTAATGCTGTTCCCCGATTTGCATCATTCCACCCATTTTGATTAACCGTTGTCTCAAATTGAAATTTGAAAACCGCAAACGATGTTGTACCATCAAATATCGGTGGCTTAAATTTCATTGCTTGAATTGGCTGAGATACTGGCGACGTTGTTCCGTTAACTTTGAGGTAAAGAAGTTCTTTTTCGAAGCCTAGAACTTTCTCTTGTAACTCTTCCACTTGTTCATTCCCATTCATAACTTTCTGCTCCAACCCTTGGATGTCCTTTTGTAATTTTTGTTCAATTTGCTCTACTTCTTCATGTAAATTGATATACATTTCATTGAATTTTTCATCCATTTTGTTATTGATCTCGCCCACCGACTGCTTAATTTCTTTCATTTCCTGATTTGATTGATCAATTTTCTGATTTAATTGATTACTAGATTGTTCCATTCTCATCATAACTGCCATTAACTGCGCCATATCGAAATTTCCAGAAGATACCGACGCTACCTCCACTACCGCCTCTTTACTTTCTCCATTCTCTTCGTCCCCTTCTGCGTGGTCGGAAAATGTCGACTCATCAAAATTATAACTAGTCGGATCATTACCCTCCAGCTCTAATGCTTGAAGTAATCGTTGCCTCAATACATTTTTCTGGCCGACCGTTGACAAACCACGTCGCTCCAACTCTTCCTTTAAATCGGAAATCTTCAATTCGTCTAGAATCATCTTTTAATTCACAATCCCACCGCTGTCACCAATTGTTACGTTTTTGCCTTGTCAAATTCAAGGTTCGATCACTGGATTGTGAATAAAACAAACGATGTAAATTCTAGAACACACTAAATTTATTTATTTCCAATTAAACACTAATTTAATTATTTCACTTATTTAACTTAATTATTTAACTTCACAATAATTATTTTCTACACTTTAACAACACTATATTACACTTTAATAACACTTTATTTTACTTTATAAACACTTTAATTACTATTAGCACTCTCACGGTTAAAACAAAACTAATTTTCTCCCAAATGTTTGTCGCGTATTTATACCAAATATTCTAACCATTCTAGAAATGTCCAGAATATTCGATTAGTCTAGATAAGTCTAGACACCTCTATACTGTTCTACTTTATAACAATTTTACATTAACGATAGTGTCGCTATTCAAACATAGATGTCGCCACGATCGTAACAATATGTATGTCGATAAAGATGATTTTTTATTTTTGAATGAAAATAATAAAGTACATTAGATTTTAATACAATTGCAAGACAATTTATAATAATACTATAACGAAAAATTCCATGTGGGGATCCTGGAAAATTATAATTTTCAAATAATTCAAAATTTTTAAAAATTCAGCATCTAGAGTGTTATGTCTGGCGATGGCGTGATTTGAAGTGTTTTTCTAATAGCTTTGGCTAGAAATTTTTTTTAGTCCATTTTCATGTGGGGACCGTGGAAAATTTAAATTTTCCAAAGTCATATACAAATAATTGAAAATTTATAAAAATTCATAAATTAATTTTCTAGCCATAGCTATTGGAAAAACACTTCAAATCAAGGCCGTCTCCAGACATAACATTCTAAAGACCTAATTTTTATAAATTTTCAATTATTTAGATATGGTTTTGGAAAATCTAAATTTCCCAGGATCCTCACATGAAACTTGGACCAAAAAGGTTTTCTAGCCATACCTATTAGAAAAACACTTCAAATCAGGGCCGTCTCCAGACATAACACTCTAGAGGCTGAATTTTTATAAATTTTCATTTGTTTACATACGAGTTTGGAAAATTTAAATTTCCCAAGATCACCACAACAAACATTTCCTACCGGTATTAGTAAAAATATTTCACAAATATATCGAAATAAATCCTATTTCTTTTGTTCAAGAATTAAAGATCTTCTTTATCGATATATATCTACTGGAAATTATCGGTAATTTTAGTAGTACATAATTTATATAACATTATTAACTAAGTAGCCCATTAATATTTTTTTTTTTATTTAAAATCGATGTAAAACAAAACATAACCAAAAAATACAAATTTGATATAAAGTTTTGAATTTCAAATTCTAAAGCGTTATACATACTGTTACGATCGGCGATATCTCTACTTCAGTAGCGACACTATCGTTAATGTAAAACTGTTATAAAGTAGAAAAATAGATGTGTCTAGACTAATCTAGACAATCTCGAATATTGTGGAGATTTCTAGAAGGTAACTCTATTGTTACGTTTTTGCCTTGTCAAATTCAAGGTTCGATCACTTAATTGTGAATAAAACAAACGATGTAAATTCTAGATCACACTAAATTTATTTATTCCGTTTATTTACACTAAACACTAATTTAATTATTTCACTTATTTAACTTAATTATTTAACTTCACAATAATTATTTTACTACACTTTAACAACACTATATTATATACACTTTAATAACACTTCATTTTACTTTATAAACACTTTCCTTTTATTTACTATTAGCACTCTCGCGGTTAAAACACAACTGACTTACTCCCAAATGTTTGTCGCGTATTTATACCAAATATTCTAACTAACCATTCTAGAAATCTCCACAATATTCGATTAGTCTAGATAAGTCTAGACACATCTATCTGTTCTACTTTATAACAATTTTACATTAACGATAATGTCGCTATTCAAACATAGATGTCGCAACGATCGTAACAATAAATGAATTTGGAAATGAAAAAGTCAGTTGATGAATTAAATCAAAAAATTGATCAATCAAATCAGGAAATGAAAGATATTAAACGGTCAAATCAGCGCATGGAGCAGTCGGTGGGCGAGATCAATAACAAAATGGACGAGAAATTCAATGAAATGTATATCAATTTACATGAAGAAGTAGAGCAAATTGAACAAAAATTACAAAATGACATCCAAGCTAGGCTTCGAGAAGAAACTTCTATGTATAGAGGTTAACGGAACAGCATCGCCAGTATCTCAGCCAATTCAAACGATGAAATTTAAGCCACCGATATTTGATAGCACAACATAGCTTGCGGTTTTCAAATTTCAATTTGAGACAACGGTTAATCAAAATGGGTGGAATGATGCAAAAATCGGGGAACAGCATTAATAGTGTCTCTAAAAGGAGAAGCGTCTAAAACACTGTAGACTATTCCGCAGTATGACCGTAGTAATTACAACGAAATAATGAAGGCGCTGGATCGAAAGTATGGAAATGACCATAAGCGAGAGATGTATCGTATGGAGCTGAAGAGCCGATGTCAAAAGATCGGAGAGACTCTTCAAGAATATTCCGGAGCAGTCGAGCGGCTAGTGCATTTGGCATATGTGAATACATCTCCCGATTACATGGAGAGGATTAAGATGGACGCATTCATCGATGGAATATGGGATCCAGAAACACGTAAAGCAGTGATGTTATCACCTAAGGCGACTTTTGCCGAGACCATCAAAATGGGTCATATGTCGAGAGACTGTAAAGAAGAAAAATGGAGACGTACAAGATCACGATCTCCTATGCAACGAGCAACAAGTAGAGAGCGGACGTTGGTCAAGGAAGATGGAGGAAGAACGAAAGGAGTCGTTAAACTGCAACGAGTCAGCCTAAAGGGGCAGAAGCTGACTCCCACAACCAATTGCCCCTTAACCTCCATCCCTATTTCGAGATTGGGACAAGTCGGTGACAGCTTAACAATTAAAGGAAGTATTGACGGGAAGAGCTGTGTTATTACCCTGGCTACAGGAGCGTTGCGCACGTTTGTCCGTAAAGGATCTAGTAAAGGGGAGAGTAGTACCAGCCAATGGGTTGAAATTACGTACAGCCACAGGAGAGAGCGCAGACATAAAGGGCAGGAAGCTTGTTAGAATTAAGATAGGCAATGCTCAATTCCAACACGAAGTGCTGGTCGCAAAAATAGTGGATGAAGTCATCTTGGGGATAGACTTCATGAGGGCGAATGACTTCGTGGTGGATGTTGGAAGAGGAGTATTGTACTGTGATAATTTCGAGTTACCACTGCGAGTGGATGATGTGGAAACAACTACTAGGCGAAGGATTGGCCAAGACCTAAAAATTTACGGGAATTATGGAGCTTCCTCAGATCGTGCAGTTATTATAGGCGATTTGTGCCAGGATTTGCCAATGTGGCAAAGAGCTTACATGATTTGACCCGGAAGAACAGAGCATTTGAATGGAATGACGAGCAAGACGAGTCATTCAATGAGTTGAGAAGGCGGTTATGTACGGCACCATTGTTGGCATACCCTATACCTGGTGTTAAGTTTATTCTTGATACCGATGCAAGTAATGATGGCATCGGAGGAGTGTTGTCGCAAGAAATTGAACGGCAAGAAAGAGTAATAGCTTATTACTCGAAGGTGTTATCTAAACCAGAACGTAACTATTGTATAACTCGTAAGGAATTGTTGGCTATAGTGGAATGTGTGAAACATTTTCATAAGTACCTCTATGGCCAAGAATTTCATATACGAACGGACCATGGAGACTGTCCTGAGAAAGGTATTCAAAAATTGATATATCTCATAATGAGTCCGATCCGTCAAACACCCCAAAAGGAGAACCACAGTATTCATAACAATAGTCATGCTCTCCACTAAGTTGTAATGGAGCAACAACAAAAATTAGGATGTTGTTATTATTTAATATTAGTGCATGTCTTGAAATACTGATTGAACTACGTTAATCCAAGTGGATTATAATTAATCTTTTAAATCCAAAGTTAAGTCACAACATGATTGTTATTTTTTACGTCATTGGTTTTTCTGAAATAGAAACAACGCTCTAACTTTTATCTGTAACTATACAAATTATTAATAATGAACTAGCTACGATGAAACCTTAATTTGGACAATTTGTTTGTTGAAATCATGGTAGACAAAACACAATGTGAGTGGGTATTGTAAATACTTAACATCGAACAGAAAGTTTCCAGATTGTAAATTTTATTTAGAAATTCGACAAGTCATGATTTTTTTTGTTCGTAAATACCAAAAAGACAAGTGAAAACAATCTTAAAGACTTATCTTTAAAAATTCCAGAAGCTACAATTTTGATGCGCTTTTTATGCCCTCAAACGATGATATTTCCAGTCATAAATATTTGACAACATATATATATATTAACAATATAATACTCCTGACACCATTAATATATAATATTATGTTATTGAGCATTAAATTGCACGAATGAAAGCATATTTTATTTTTTGGGGGCCGCACAAAAACGACATACACTCCATAAAATCAAACATATTGATATTTATCTTAAATTAATATCCAGTTTCTTTTCTTCCCGTTTGATGACTATACAACAACGACGAAGACGATGATAAATACAACGAACAATTTTATTTTGCTGACCTTAAATGGACAACAATAAATAATAAAAAAAAAAAAATAAGATGATGATCCGCATCCATCTATAAACTTATTTGTGGCATATAAGACCATTCTTATTCTATGTCTATTGGATTAGAAATTCAATTTCATGATAGCTCGTCAAACGTATCATAGTATATACAATTTGGTTAAAGACAGCGCTGTCCATCACCTATTTGTTTGCGGGCGTTTTTGTGCAAATGTATAGGATATCCGAGATGTAAGAAGAATCGAATGTGCATATACTCTCTTAGAGGGAGGATGGTTTAGTAGTTGGGAAAAGAAAAGGGTGTTGGAACCTTAATAGAAAAACTTTAAAAATATGTGCGAGTATAAAGAGGCTATATGTACTCAGCATTTAAAAAAAAATGGTAGAAGTAACCACCGAAACGTAGAAACTGAAAATGGACGAATAGTGAGCGTTTTCGGAATGTCAAATAGCGGAACATTCGCTGTACAGCTTCAAACGATCTAGGTTGCTATTGAACCTGCCCACGGTGCTTACGAGACTGGCAATATCCGGATGTATATACATATACCGAAAATCTAGGACGGATCGGTTTCCATAGGTTGAAACGATCCAAATCGACTGTGATACTTAACTTTGATTTTTTATCGTTGGAAAAAATCAACAAGTCGTCGGTAATTGTATAACTCCAGCTATGACGACTTTCAATAATCATTTTTTATTGCCGAATAGCTTGGGTTACTCCATAAATAGCTTTCTGGTCAGACCATACCGATTTCTTCGGTGCGGTCATTTTTGAAGGAATACTGTTAAATCCATTTGTTCGATGTCATAACCGAAATCTAATCAAAGGACATCTGAAGATATTCTTGAAAGATTATAGCGAATATCTCCTGATAATCGATGCCTTACTTTTTGATAACATCCTTTAATTCGCTTTGTGTTGAACTACCAAATACTGCTTTTTATTGTCTTTTTTTACGATCTAAATTCATCCCTCTTTCTTTTTCCAGTGGTCACTGATTGTGGATCGTAGTTTCATTCTATTTCTGCTGAGTACAACAAATTTGGTTTTGGAATTCATAATAATCAGTAAACAACATCATTTGATGCATAGAAATGGACGGTTTGGTTTCATTCAGACCATTGTATCAGAAGTAATCGTGATAATATCGTTAACATCCGAGTAGACTGTTGGTTAGGTTACTTTGAGTGGCTCTGATACGGTACATTTAGATCGGTGATGGTCCATTGTGATACCATTGTGATATATCTCGCAACGTTAGTCCAACTGCCTCATTTTTAAGCGCTGTCTTGAGTGCCTTATGAAATTTGCCCTTTTTGATAGCAGTTGGAGAGTTTTACCAAGCCTAGCTAGTTCTACGGCCCTGCAGTTCCCCATGAGGTCTGAGTGGCCTGGGATCCAGAGTATCTGATGTTGAAATGCCCACTCATCTCATTCAGAGACAAGTGGCAACCCAATGCCCAACTTCATCTCAGAGAAAAAACATCCAGCGATTTAATTGCCGCCTGACAGTCCACATAAACTGCGATATCAATCAAGGGATAGCACATTATTCCTCAACCAATTCTTGACCTCCTCAATCGCTGTCATTTCTGCTTTGTACACGCTGTACAGGGAGACGAACTGATATATCTACTTTCAATTAATCACAGAAGTCTCCAACTCCTACTTTACCATGTAACTTGGAGCGATCCATAAAGAACTGCAATGTTTCTGTTTCCGATAACGACCCGCTCCTCCAAGATTCTCCGGAAGGGCAGGTAGTCCGGAACCCTTTCTCGAAGCATAATGTTGGTGTAACGTAGTCTAGATTCACCAGTAGCAATCTAATTATCGACGAGTGTGCTGTCTGAAGACATTTTCACTAAGATATGGCTGATCGTCGGGGGGCCGTCTTCGAAGCCATCTAATTACCATAAATAACGTCGGGGAGAAGGTTAAACATAACCTCCAAGGCGCGTGTTGGTGTTGACTTCAGCCCCCCGCTTATAAGCATATACAGGCCGTTCTTTACACCTTTTCGATCCCCTTCCTGTAGGTTACTTTATCAAGAGCTGGCCACAACAAACTTACTCTATCTCTAGCCTTGTTTACTCTTATAAGATGTTAGGCTTCCAACTATAAGCTTACTGTCTAAGATTACGCCCAGAAATCTTGCCTTATTTGTAAAAGGAATTTATATTTCCTGGTAAAGAGTACCAGAGTACCCATCCTTCACCGAGTTTAAATATTTACCAGAGACAGCAATCGCTACGTCATCTGCATAAGCACAATCATTTGATTAATTAAAAATGAATTGAAATTATGAACAATTCCTATAGACCATATCCAACATTCAAAAACTAATCGCAAAACTGCAAATTCAACTGAAAAAAAGAAACCCAACTTGATTATGACCATATCTGCACGACATTGCATAGTTCCATGCCAGCCTGCATTCCGTGGAATGATCAATTTGCATTATGGACATTGCATATGCATTAACTCCCTTTGTTTGGTTTGATCACATATAATCGAACGTTATGTAGCATATTACAGTGAACTACACATAACATAAAAACATAATTTTGTTTTGCTATTTATTTAGTTGGTCTATTGCTCAATAGATGGTGGCCACATTAAAATACGCATATTTATTTTCTTTTTGATTTCTGAGCGTTTGAATACCTATAGATTTGAGCAGAACTAGATTGCAGGGTCTGATCGCTTTGACATTTAGTACAATGCCGATGCCAACAATTTTTGTACCGAAGAGCTTGAGTAAAAAAGTAATATTATCCAGCTTAGGACACATGGGAAAAATCGGTTTCTTTTCTTTGGAATATGGAGATTAGGTTTGCTTGACCGCTGCACTACCAGGTTATCGAACACTGTGCAAGCAATTAGATTAGAAAAAAGCTTTACGTCCAGCACACAATTTGCCGATATAAGAATGAGGTTGAACAGGGTCAAATATAAACAATCATGGAGTTTGTCTAATTTATAAAGCGACATGGTAGCCTCAAGAAATGCTCGGAATGCCAACAAGATCGAGTGAAATAGAAAAGCCTTACTCAAACGGATAAATCTATTTCAAAGTAGGAGTTCCTATAGAATTTAAAATCCGTGTTTACGCTGAACCGAAGAATGTGCAAGGCAGGAAAATGAAAAATATCAGGCGTTTAGCCTTGCCAAGCAAGGTTTACTCATTCTTCGAGATTACAATAATACTAGTTCGAGAGGGAAAGGCTACCACTTAAAATCAGATATCGACAGAGGACTGATTGCAGATTGCTGCGAAACCCCGATAAGGATGGGCAATATTTAGCCATTACTCGAAAGCAAGTTCTTCTCCTCAAGTTCACATACATTATCTCATATTTGTGACTATCAAAGTTTACACAAAGTTTAACAAATGAAGAAACAAATGAGAGACTATTTAGACCTGGGTTAGTAGTAGACTTTTAAGAGAGTATATAGCAGATACTGTTGCACCTCGAATATGTAGTATTTACCGTAACAAGCCCGAACAATCCGTGAAAAAGCAGAGTGGTATATAGAATGCGGTAGCCAATTAGAACGACACTCTCGTAACCTTCTATTCTGTTGCAAATGTCGGAGCTTCTTTCATATATCTTTAATGTCCGTTTCAAGCGGCACTACATGAAATGTTTCACCAGATTGTATGTTGGCACAGAAAAAGACCATGGCTCGTGATGGCCTGGCGTTTACGTGATGAAGTTGGCGACATTTAGAGCATGATTAGCCAATACAATCGGAAAGCGCAATTCAATTTTAATCACTAAACTGTTATTTTGGTCGGATTAACTCTGAATTACCACGTGCTATGTTAGCTAATGTGTTAACATTTCAGACTAAAACACGTTCCAAATCTTTCATCATCAAAAGGTTTAGATGGTTTTTTGGACCAAAGATTTTATTTCCACCCGTAGATCAGTCGTCGTGCGTGAAAGTAATACCTAAAAGCTACAACAGATGAAGCCATAACTCGCTTATTGCCACAATTAGTCGAACCGTCAAAATTTAAAAAATAGTATCAAGAATTGGCTGAAAAATATATTAATCCGAACTGTAGCTCAATCTACCTGGAGCAATATTAGAAGCCTTTGGCCGGAAATTTTCGCGTGTTGCCGTGGGTAATTTTAGCGTACATTCCTGATAATGTACGAATTTTCAAGAAACCGATAATTAGCTTAGATTGGATTAGAAACCGACTAGATATCTAGGACCAACTACTATATTTGTGTCGCTTGAAATAAAATTCTAATGGGTACAATTCTGTGACATTTCACAGAATTAATATTTTCTATTGCCGATCCCAGAGACGTCCACAAGTAATCGGCTTGGCTTTCATTAGTTGGTACCTATTTATTCCAAATTTCATTTTCCAGGATCGTGGATGCGACGAAAGCCACCATAATTAAATCAAGTGGCTCATCCTACAATAATCCTTACGATTTAATGGTGATATCACCTGCGAATGACTGGACGTATTCACTTGGTTTCGACGTGTCAAAATGGCTGATATCGGCATTTAACAAAACACCGCGTGATAGTAATTTCGTTCATCAAACTTTCCTGATTATGACACAAAGTTGGTACCTAGCTTTGAACATTTTACTTTCACAACTTGGGAACTTAGTCCACAGAGTACTAAATTTTTACCGAAATAATAATAATAATCAGTTTTTAAAGGGCATTACTGGCCCCTTACTGAGTCAACTATTTGTCTCTTGTCATGACTCTTCTCTCAAATGTAGTAAGCCATCTCGCGTTCCTATCAGTCAGCGCCCAACTTTCACAACCAAACATAACAACGGGCCTGATCAACGCTCTGTAAAGTGTTGTAAAAGCAGTTTTACGAAAGATGTACTTCAATATGAGATTCAAGAGTATCGGGGACAGAGCATCTCCCTGCCGAACACCCAAGTTAACTGCAAAAATTGTCGATAGCCATTTCTCAACTTAAACACAGCATTGAGACTGCGTTACTGTCATCTTAAACAGTCGTACCAAATTTGTTGGCATTCTTAGGTATTTCAGGGCAGACCACAAACTTGCTCGATTGATCGAGTCATAGGGTTGCCGGAAATCCAGGAACACCTGAAGTACCGGGATGGATGTCTTATAATAATTAGATAGAATCATCCGCAGCGAAAAGACCTGATCAATGACTGATCGATTCGGACGAAATCCTCCTTGATAGTCACCAACCAAGTCCTATATAACGTATGACAGTAACTTGTATGCTGTACAAAGGAGAGCTATACCGCGATATTCTCACACTTATAGCGGTCTAGCTTCTTGAATTTGGGACATATCGCGGCCACTCGTCAGTTATTACTCCGGTTCGCCAAACTAATTGAATAAGGTCGAAAAGACAGTTCCACAAAGTACCCCCTCGGTTGGGCGGTTTCGTTTCAATCTCTGCATGGCCTTAGTGAATTCCTCATGTGATCACCACAGTCTGTATTAGAGGTAGCTCAACAAAAGTCTGTGACGCATGATGAACATCATGCAGGCCAGTAAAGTGTCCACTCCATGCGTCAAGTACAACCGAATGGCGGTTGACGTAGGCCTAAAAGTATGGTGCAGTCCAACAATTCCTTTAAAGAAATTACGCGAACTGCACTCATTGCTGAGTCTTTCAAGTACTTTCAGAACCTCGGCCTTCCACCATTCTCGCTTCTTCCGTCTTGTTTTTCTTCGCGATTGTGAGACGTCGCTGCTCTTCACTATGGGGTATATTTTGTTGCTCAACTGCAAGACGACACTCGTCATTAAACCTATCATTCTGGGGTATGACTTTCACTATACCTAAAGTCTGTTGAGCAGCATACTGACAACCGAAATTTACGTTCCTCCCAGACAGAGTTCACGCAGTCAGACTGGTAATTAGCTTCATCAATGTTGTCGCAAATAGTTGCTTTTGATCTTCATTTAACAGATTTTCACAGTCAAAACGTACCATGCGATTCGCTGTTTTCCCAGACTCGTACGAAAACTTCCATCGTAGCTTTGCAGCGACCACATGATGATCGCTGCTTACGAATTTGCTTGCTGACCGATAAGTTATCACATCCTGTACAACCCGAACCCGCCCTTTGAAAACTAACACAGGATCAATTTGGCTGCGTGAAGTTCCGCGAGGATGTGTCCATGTCTCTAGAAGTATCTGTTTGTGAGGGAAGAACATGTTTGGTACTCTTAGATCGTGAGCAATTGCAAAATACATCATTCCCTCACCATTATCGGTTGCAGTTTCGTGTCGGGAGTATGGTCCTATCGTCCTATGTTCTCACACAAGTCGGTCTGATTTCTGCCAGCTCTAGCATTAAAGGCCCCAATTACCATTATAACATCATGTTCGGGATATATCTAATCGTCCAAGTCATTGTAAAATGAGACTTTATCTGGCTGGCTATAACTTCTGTGGGCGTACGTACACAAATTATCGACAGGTTGGCTAACTTCATGCGCAAGCGAAGCTTACACAATCGATTATTGACTGCTTGGAAATCCAAAACAGCGCTCTTTACCTGCGGCCCAAGAAGAAATCCAGCTCCAAAATCTCCGAGGTCATCTCCACTGTAGAGCAACATATAGACCAGGGACACATGGTCTCTCCACATTTAGGCCAGCGAATTTCTTGAAGAGGAACGGGTTCCAGCCGATACTCTTTCATGCACGTGATTAGGCCCTTCAACGCTCTTGGTTTTCTAAGTGACTGCACGTTCCACGATCCTAAATCTCGTATCCGGGTACTTGAGCAGGGGTCCGGTGTTTTTTTGGCGGTGTCTATTTTTATTATTTTTTTTATTTTATTTATTATTGAATATATAAACAATTGGATTTTTTACGAATGCGGGTCGTCAGCCCAGCGATCCAACCATTTAGTTGCCTCCTACGATAAGCAAAGGATACTGTGGTGGTATTCTTGGGAAACATGTTAGTACAATTTTGATTTACGAGACAGAATTGGTCTGGGTTGTTTTTTAAAGTGTGTAAAGTGCAGCTCGCGTGCCACTAGTTGGGTAGCACTGATGTAAATAGTACGTTATAAGATATCGAATAAGACCATAAAAATATTGATTATAATTATGATTATGATGATGATGGCAAATAGTATGTATACATACAGAGAGTGATGGCGTGCGATGACGATGACTACGACGAGGACGATGATCATGATGATGATGATAAAAGTACATCAAAATTGAAAGCTTTTTTATATTTTTTTTTTTTTTTTGGGATTTTTATTATTTTCCATTCAAAGTGTTAACACCAAAATTTTATTTTTTGATGAATTGACAAAAAAAAAACACTGTACGAAATTACTTCTTCTCCTCGGTGTCAATCACATCGAACGAAAACACAAAAAACTAAATAAAAAAAGGAAATTTGATGATGGAAAATTGATTTTTGGTTTAATTCTTCCCTTTCTTATATGTGTGATATGTGTATGTACATGTATACACGTATGTATGTTTGTTCATCTCGTCATCGCATCATATATATACATGTTTTATATATCGATGAACACAAAAATTTATGACGAAATAAAAATCAAAAAAATGAAAAATTGCCGAGGAAGTTATAAAGCTTTTTGTTTTGTGCTTTTTGTGTTCAGCAACGATATTTATTTTATTGTTTGTAATTTCCTGAGCGTATAATAAATTAAAATTAATTCGCGTATATACATTTATTTAGATGGAAATTTTTCATACACGTTTAGTAGCTATTTTCACGTAAATGCATATATTTCAAATCGTATAGCTGGTATCTAAATTACCGTCACAATATAAAGTTTAATTAGAAATATCATTTTTCGTGTGCTGCACCACCGCATGGTGATATAATATCTAGCTACGTAATAAATAGCAATACGATAAATCCATATACAATAGATACGATAGACGTTCAATAATTTTTATTTCTTTTTAATATTTCGATTTTAATTAAGAAAATTAATTGAATTTTTATTGTAAATCTATATGATATAAGAAATGGAAGACGACAAGCACAAATACAAAAATGGATACAGATATACTGGTACCTGGATTATGACAATTCTATATAAAACATTTTTAATTTTTGTTTTTTTTAGTTTTCATAGTCTTAAGGAATTTACTACTTGACGTGTTACTTAATCAAAAAGTTTATATACTATGTAATGCCTTAAAGGCATGTCTATTGCAGTTTTTTGTTTTCGTCTATATATAGTATATTTATATACATGTACTAGAAAAAGCTCAAATAAATGAAAACTTAAAAAAATAAAATGAAAGATTTAAACTTTTTCATTTACATTTTCTTGACGAAACTGTATAGCAACAACAACGATACGACATAAAAAAAACTTTTGGATATATTTTCTTTTGAATTTTATCTTTAACAGTATTTTCCATTTCCATTTGAAAATGAAACGTACAACAACAACAACAACACCAAAAAACTGTTGTATAATTGACACAAAAAAAAAATTATAAACTTTTGTAATATCTCGAGCTTTTTATAGTATATATATACGTATTTTCTACTCTTGTGCTTTAATTATTGTTGCAATATATTATTTGCTGTATACATTTCTCTCTTTCTCGATTGCGTCTCAAAACGGTTTTAATATTATTTGTAATATGAAAAGAAAATTAAAATAAACAAAAAAAAAAGTTTGGGATGCAAAACAATTAAGCTTTACATTCCGGGGGAGGCACATTTAGTGCTGACAGTTTTATGTTTCTTTCTCGTTGCGAAATTAATATGTTCGCGTGCATAGCGATAAAATATGAATAATTAAAAATGTATATATTGGTATACTATCCGTGTCGCTGTTGAGGCCTCCCTAAATATTTGGTTTAGTGATTTTGATATAGACAAATTCGGGGCTTCAAAAAAATTAATATGTTTCGGAACCGATCTAGGTTAGCACACTGTTCGTGGTCGTTATTTAACGGCAAATTCCAGTGCGTATATAACTAACAATTAACAGTAGCACAAAACTGGAAGACATTGAAGTTCGATCATCGTAGATGGAAGAGTATTTTCCCGGAATGTGGTGCAGGTGAAAGTCAACTACTAGTGATTCAACGAATTTGAATCAAAATATTCATCGATACTCTTTCTCCTTCTACTTCTGATTTACTCAACAGAACGATTGATAATTTGTGTGCACAGCAACTTCAATTTTTTGACGGTTTGAACGAGAACACCTTAACTCAAACCATTTAAGACGTTAAGTTGCCATATGTAGTCATTGAACCCTTCTCTGGAGTTTATAGTCAATGGCCGTAATTTAAGGATCTTTATATAGATCATCAATTTACTTAAATGACGCATTGTCGCAATCTCATACTTTTTAGTTGTAAAAGAGTTCTCTTAGAAGTGAGGACGCAGATTTAGTCTGATACCGATAACTAATGTTCGTTACGATGAGGCTTGGGATAAATTGGCAGGCTAGATATGATAAAAAAAGCCATGGATAACTCACTATAACAGGGATGGGCGAAGAAGATTACGCCATGTAATATACGCGGTTGTCGACACGTAAAATATAAGGTAGAGTACTTGGCAGTGCTTTCTGTCAACGTCGACAATTAAAATAATGTCAACATGCACCAGTTCGCGGGAGTATTTTATAAAAGCGTGCATCTAGAGGTGATTCCTTAATTTGTCTCTTGGTGACAAATGACGCATGAATAGTTTCAAACTGTCATCGTGTTATTTTTACAGTATTGTTTGCCATTTCATCATGGAAAGACTGAGCCCGGCATTGCGTCTACAAATTGTTCAGCTTTATTACGAAAATCATCGTTCTGTGAGGGATGTGTTTCGTGCGCTTAGACCAAGTTACGGTTGACATAATCGGCCTGTCGAGACCTCTATTTGGAATACCATCGAACAGTTTGAATCCCAGTTTACAGTATTGGTGTGGTTTATGGGACGGTTTGGTGTGGTTTATGCGCTTGTGAAATCATTCGTCCATATCTCTTCTAAAAGAAAACGGCCGGGACGTACCTGTGAATGGTGCTCGGAATATTAGCTGCCTGAAATTGAAGCCTGACCTCGGCGACATTTGGTTCCAAGAATTCGGCACTATTTGAAAAATTATGTTGGCGAACAATTAATTTGACGGTTCTTTTCTATTTAAATCGTGTGATACCTCTAGACTCATTTCTTTGGGGATATACGCTAAACCAGTTAAAGATATGAAGCATTGGAAGTCAACATTACTCATGTCATTTGCCAAATACCATTCGATATTCTCGAATTCATCATCGAAAATTGGGCTTTGAGAAAGACCATCGCAGTTGCGGCCATTATTTGAAGGAAGTAATCTTTAAAAATTAAATGGCAAGAAATGTCCTTTCGAATGACAATAAAGTTTCCTTACGATTAAATTGAATTTTTTGAGTTTTTTTAATTTTTGCACAAATCAGTTCTATATCGTTATTACGAATAAAATCACGTACATGTTGTTTGATGCGCCCTGTTTCTCGCATAACTGCCGGAGTGACTCCTTAGCACTCTTTCCACTATACCCCAAAATTTTTCGATACATTGAAAACGTGTGGACTCTTTGAGATAACATTGATTTGATTAATCTGGTGCAAATTTATTGCTTCTGTTGGAATTAGAGTCGTGTGAACGACGACCACACCTTAACTGCTGAATCGTGTTGAAGAATTAGCGGAAAATCACATCGTTATGAAAAATGTGACAAAAACCTGGCTCCACAACTGCAAATTGTTGGCCAAATCATATACATTTTTTTGCAAATGTATCTAGCTTGAAGTGTTTCAAATCCATTTTCATGTATCCGTTTCTTCATCGGTCTGGCGCATATTTTATTGAACAAGTTTTGGTTATCTCAACGATTTGGCTTTTTAATAACTCGGTATAGCACTCATAGTCTTCCTGAACTCAAATTCGTTTTACCATGGAGTGGGGTGTGTTAAATTTTATGGCACGGTCATAGTTCAAGTTCACCGGATTATTTTTAATGAAAGTTATAACCATTTTGTCTGATTTTTCCGCGAGCTGTGCTATACCGTTCGATTGTTATAAAGAGGTCCCCACTAGGGCTATATATATATTTGTTTTGGCTCAATTCAATATTTTTGTAATGGATAAACATGACGCTAAAGTAGATTCATGGTATTTGAGCACGTTTAGTTTTAAATTTCGCTCTTTTTGAAAATAAATTTAAATGCATTGACGGACATTCTATAAAACTATCATCAATAATGCATTGTTCCTAAAGATATTTAGTCACCCTGTAGGTTAGAACTAATTGACAAAACCACTCTAGGAATTGTATCGATTGGCACAGATGGCAAGAATATACGGTTTAACTGCTTGGAGCAAAAGATGAAAAAAGATCAGAAATATGCTCAAGCCCTTAAGAAGCAAATGAGAGAATATGTAGAGAAGGGTTACGCTCGTAAGCCGTCAATCAAGGAAGCAAATATAGTCAGATCACGTACGATATTCACCGTAACAAATCCAAACAAACCGGGAAAATTCAGAATGGTATGGGGCGCTGCAGCCAAATCGAACGACGTATCTTTAAATTCTATGCTATTTAAAGAACCAGATTTGTTATAATCTTTGATAAATATATTGTTCAGATTCCGTGAGCGAAAAGTGGCAATTACCGGCGACATAACGGAAATGTTCCAGCAGATCAAAGTAGCAGAGAGGGACCAAGACCCACAAAGATTTCTATGGCGAGATTAAACTTCAGCTCAACAACCTGACGTTTACGTGATGAAGGTGATGCCATTTGGTGCAGCCGGTTCACCAAGTATAGCTCAGTATGTGAAGAACCATAACACTACTCAATATTCTAGAGCAACGCAAGCTATTACCGAAACCCACTATGTTGATGATTGGATGGACAGGTTCGATTAAAAGACACGAAAGCGATTCACGCTCATCGAGGATTTGATATCCTGAATTGGCAATCGAATGCAGGTAACACTCAGAAACGCTTAGGTGGAACGCCGCACGGAGAAGAGATCGGTAATGCTATATTTACCGGCTTGACCATTCGTGCTCTGCACCTTGAAATTGTACATAGCTTAAGCCTTGACACATATATTATGGGTATTCGAAATTTTATAACACGTCGAAAATACCATTAACTCACGTCTGCTAACCTTTGTCTCCGTTGACCCACCGACCCATTACCTACTCGGTATATAGAATGGAATAAAACCAGCTGGTCAATTTGACGATAACGTGCTAAATGTAAGGAAAAATTGGCAAATTTCACTTTCAACTTTTTTGGAAAAGATGGTTAAATGAGTACATGCCGACCATTTCACAAAGAACTAAATGGTTCGAAAAGGTGAAACCTATTGAAATCGGCGTTCTGGGATGCTAATGGACGTTAACACACTCAAATCTTAAAGGGATTATTATTGACGTTGCCACTGGAAGTGGGGGAGAAATCCGACAAGTTACAGTTAAAACCCCAAATTGAATATACGTACGCCCGGCTGTGAAGGTAGTATTAGACTTAAATCAAGAAACGAATGAGGGTAAGCAGAATTTCCCGTAATTAAGCATACCAGGAGAGTGTTCATCGCTACAGTGACTATCGGCTAATCGGCGATAGTGGTTCCATCTATTGCACATGTAATTTAATATTTAACAGCTGACTTGGAAAAATGTAAAAGGCGCCAAAAAAATTAGGTTAACTTTCTTTTTCGTCGCAAACTTGGCTGACATCGGATGGAACGTGTATAATTATCATTATTTAAAGAGTTATATGTGAGTGAATAAATAGCACATGTACCAAATTTATAAATTTATTGTCTATAATTTAGGAAATTTGAAGTATTTTTATTTTTTAATTGGTGTTCCAATAATTTATGTTGACTGTAAAACTGTTCAAGTATCAAGTATTTAAGATCAACATAAAGCTTTAAGGAGGATCATCGACAGATTTATTAGAGATAACTATTTAACTATATATTATCGAAAGATCATTAATTACAAAGAGTTTCTGGTAGATTCCTTCTTGGACATTGCGGAAACTTTTGATAGCACTTCGTTTTTTACGATCACGAGTGAGTGTAGCAATTTTAATATTAATCAAACCATTGGCCAAAGACTTATCTGATCTGACGCAGAACGCCCTAATATATTGGAAGTTTGGTGTCTTGAAAAGGGGTTTCACGTTAATCCCTTAAAACTGATCAGGTTGTTTTTACAGTCGTATAGAGTCAGTTTTAATATATGTATCTACTTCGACTCTCTTTGGTAAAGCAATTACAAGGAAAGAGCAGTTTCAAGAACCTTGGTGTTATTCTAGATAGTGAACTCCTCTGAAAATATCACCTTGATTATAAGTTGTAAAAGGCCATTGCTTTTCTTTGGCAATGCAGAAGGGCCTTTGGCAATTCCTGGGGTCTGACCCTAAAATGATGTCATTCATCTACAAATCACTGGTTTTACCTTTACTGTCCTAAGCATTAGTTGTATGGAGGCCAGTTGTAAAACTTTAGTAGCATTGAGTGCTGGAGTAAAATCAGAGCAAAATTTAAAAAAAAAAGAAAAAAAAATTATATATTCCGGAGGTTGAAATGGTGAATGACGGAGGTTGAAATGGTTTTTGCCCGAATTTAACTTCACCAATTCATTCTGCGTTGTTTTCTTTCTGAGAACACTGTAGCTCTCTCTCTGAATTTCTAAAGACAGTTGTCCGAGTCGATAGTTTATTTCGCAAATGGCTCTCGATCAGAAGTCAATGCTGGGTTTGGATTCGTTTGTCCAAAGTAGCTCAGATTCTCGAGTAGTCTGATTAAACACTGCACGCAGTCTTTTACAGTTTGCCAAGGCAGGAGTCACCATGGGCCCATTGTGTCAATGAGTGCGGAATCTCTGTTGGTTTCAACCGTTTTTTAAAATTAAAAATGTATTTGTTTGTTGGGAAGATCGTTTCATGTTTTTTTCACACAAGTCGGCCTGATCTCTGCTCAGCTCTAGCATTAAAACAACAGAGCTAAATTAAAACGGCCGATACGGATCATAATTATCAATTTTTATTTTTATTTTCTTGATAAACTCCGAATTCAATTTAACGTTACAAATCGTGGGGCAGCTTCAGTTATTTTAATAATATTAACGATAGTAGAGTTGAATTCACATAATGTTGCTATATTATCGTGAAGAACCAGATGTTTAAATAAATAATTTATTGAGGAAAAAGAGAATTGAAATGGATTTAAACTTTCCAATTCATTAAAGAGTCGCATTATGGTTAACAATAAATTATACCTAAAATAATTGAAATAAAATATGCATATGGCTACCAAAGATAACCACCCCTATGCTCACGTATTGATTGCTGGGATACCTTACACCGGATTATTAGACAGCGGTGCAAGCATAAGTGAGCTTGGGGCCGGGTCTGAAAACTTCTTAGAAAAAACTGGACTTAAAGTGCACTATCTTCCAACTGTATTAAGAACAGCTAGTGGTGAATCGCAACGAATTATTGGACATGTAAGATTAAACGTGTTCGATTTCATATTGCCCCCGGGCTAATACAACCCCTTTACCTAGGAATTGAGTTCTGGGACCTGTTTGGAATAGCTCCATTGTTAGTAAATTCTATCGATAAGCCTATATGTATAATCCAGTTTCCAGTAATCGTCATCAACTTTCTTCGCAAGATGAGACTCGACTTGAGCAAATCATTGATAACTTTCCATGTTCTCGTAAAATAGGTTTAGGGCGTACGGCGTGAGGTTGGTAATGCAAAACCAGTAAACCAGCGATCATACCTCGTGTCTCCAGTTGTTCAAGCTGATATTTACAAAGAGTTGGATAGAGGAGAGTCAAAGCGCCTGGTCCTCACCACTTGCTGTTGTTCGCAGGTTATGTCTTGACGCCTGGAAGGTCAACGAAGTAACAATCAAGGACGCATATCCGTTGCCACTGATTGAGGGATTGCTAAGTCGCCTTGACCAAACTAAGTATATATCGTCGATCGACTTAAAAGATGCCTTACGTTGCTACGTGTTACTTTTATGTATTAAATTAATTTTAAGTAAGTATATAAGTATTGTTTATATACATAATTATGCACAACTTATATTTATGTACATGGTGTCATAAAATAAAATACGTTTACATATTATGGATTGTATATAGGTTGTACAGGTTTTTTTTACGAAGGTATATGAATTTTGTAATCGACAACAAGAATAAAAATAAAATCAAATCAAGCTAGAAGCTTATGGACAATGTATCATTTAAGTGAAATTTAAACTATAATAATAAATAAATTAACTAAATATCTATATATACATACATTTTTTTTTTTTTTTTTTTTTTTTCAATTTTATTTAAATATTTTAAATAAACAATTATTACAATCTAGTCACCTGGACTAATGAGCAATTTTATTCTAACTTAATTTACTATGTTGTATTAATCTATGGCTTCTTCCCACTGGTGTTCCATAGTGTCTGATAAATTGAATTAAACCACGTCGTTATTGTGGGTTTTAGATCAGCATTACGCTGTTTACACTAGCAATTACACCAGCTCAAAAGGTTTAGTTCGTTTGAGCCTGCGTACAATATCTGTGTTGTTTAACAGCTTAGTTGCCTCAGTGTTAACATGTTGTTCGAGCCTTTGCCTATGTCTCAGTGCAGTTTTTTGGATTTCCTTTGAAACAGTGTCCACTTTAAGGTCCCTATGGAGGTCTCTGTTTCTAACATACCATGGTGCATCAACGATGTTCCTTAATACTTTGTTTTGAAATCTTTGGATGATTTCCACGTTGCTCTGTTTGGTACAACCCCAAAGTTGGATACCATAAGTCCAAACCGGTTTTAAAATTTGTTTATATAATAGAAGTTTGTTGTATGTTGATAGAGCGGAGCTCCTTCCTATCAGCCAATACATCTTTCTATATTTAAGCCCTAGTTCTTCACTTTTCTTTTTGACGTGTGCTTTCCATCGTAGTTTTGCATCTAGTGTCATGCCAAGGTACTTAGCCGTGTTGGCATACGGTATTATTTCTTGATTAATTGTAACCGGAATATGTTCGAGTCGTTTGTTTGTAAAATTGATGTGAACTGATTTAGTTTCGTTAAGTTTAATTCGCCATCTTTTGGTCCAGTTATGTATTTGAGTAATAGCCAACTGTAAACTCTGTGTTGATTCTTCGTTGCTATCTCCAACAGCTAGGATTGCCGTGTCATCAGCAAAGGTCGCAACAGTGTTGTTTTCTAATACAGGGAGATCATTAGTGTACAAAAGGTATAGGACCGGACCTAATACACTGCCCTGCGGTACTCCTGCCTTGATTTCTTTCAATTCAGAATAGGAATCGTCTAATTTTACTCTAAAGAATCTATCTTTCAAGTATGATTCTAATATTGTAGTGAATTGCATTGGTAGTACAGTTCTTAACTTATAGTTAAGTCCTTCATGCCAAACTTTATCAAAGGCCTGTGCAACGTCTAAGAATATCGTTGAGCAGACTTTATTCTCCTCTAATGCTCCTTCAATAATATTAGTTATTCTGTGTACTTGATCTAATGTTGAGTGTTGGTTGCGAAAACCGAACTGATGATTTGGAATCAGGTTTTTCCTCTCAATTATCGGATTTAGCCTTTTCACTAATAACTTCTCAAAGAGTTTAGACATAACTGGTAATAGTGATATTGGCCTGTATGATCCAGTTTTGTGTGGTGGTTTCCCAGGTTTCGGAATCATAATTACTTCTGCAATTTTCCAGAGGCTGGGTACATATTTCAATCGAAAGGCGCCATTTATAATATTGGTGAGCTTTAATAGTGCTTTCCTTGGTAGTTCTTTTAAAATTTCTGCTGTGATAAGGTCATAACCCGGCGCTTTTCTCGGATTCATGTTTGTTTTTATCTCATACATGACTTCTTTTGGTGTTGCTCGTAGGATTTCGTCACTTTCCTGTACAACCTCTTCAGTTATTATTTCAGCTTCCAATGATTGGTCATCATGTGGTTCAAATATTTTCAGCAAAATTTCGTTCTTTATCTTCGTTATTTCTGGCCCATTTGTTATCTTCTGTTCTGATTGGAGGAATCTGCATTATTGGCCTTTTAATTCTTCTGGTTGCTCTCCAGAGAGAATAATCAGTACTAGTATCATTAGATAATTTTCTGAGGTAGTTACTGATAGATTCGTCTTTCAAATCTTTGATTTCCCTTTTAAGTAGCTGAGTCAGATTGTTTAGCTTAGTTTTATGTTGAGGGGCTCTAGTTTGTTGCCATATTCTCCTTGCCCTTCTTTTTTCTGCCAAGAGCTCTCTAATTTCTCTAGGGTAGTTGTTTCCCTTAATTTTCTTTTTAACTTGAGGTGTGTTTTCCCAAGCTGACTGCTGTATGTCACATATGAACTTGTGAACTTCGTTTTCTAATTGCTCCTCACTCCTTAGCGGAACCATTAAGTTAATTTTTCTTTCTAACGATAGTCTAAAGTATTCCCAATTTGTGTGCTTATTTACTAAACTGGGATAGCTTTCTTTTTGAATGATCCTTTCACTTAATGTCAAAAGTATTGGGGAGTGATCAGAGCTTAAGTCAATACTTTCATCTATATGTATATAATTTACAGATATATTTTTCACTATAAAGAAATCAATTAGATCTGGTATTTTATTTGGATCAGTTGGCCAGTAGGTCGGTTTACCATTTGATAAGGCTTCACAACCGTATTTTCTGATAGCATTGAGGAGTTCTTTCCCTTTGGTTGTTGTTAGTCTAGAACCCCAGTGGATATTTTTTGCATTAAAATCTCCTCCAATTACAAATCTTTTCCCTAGTTTACTGAAAAATTCAAGATAATCTTTTTCTTTTAGAGAGTATTTCGGTGGGCAGTAAATTCCAATAACACTAATAGAGTTATTTTTGGTCTTGATATTAACAGCTGTTGCTTGTATTTGTTCTGTTTCATATTTTAATTCCTCGAAGTGATTAATGCTATTTCTAATTATAACAGCACTACCTCCCTTGGCAGTATTTCCCGGGTGAATAGTGTGATATGTTTTATAATTTCTAAATTTGATAATTGATTGTCTAGTGAAGTGAGTTTCAGAGATGAGACAGACATCGATTTTCTCTGCGTCCAGAACCATTTGCAATTCCTGTTGGTGTTGCTGGAGTCCATTGGCATTCCAGCATAAAATTCTTAAGTCGTTAGACATGGCTTTGTTTAGGGATGGCTCCCTTAGTACTGTATTCTAGTTTCTGTAATCGCTGATCAAAAGTATTAAGTTTGCTTAATATCAGCTTAAGCGTTTGATTTATATCGTCTGTTTGTGGAGTTTTTTGTTTGTTTTCGTTACTCATCATTACTTGAGCGTAAGTTTTTTTGCCCACTTCTCCTTGAGAGGCTATCAACGATTCACGCCTTAACTCTCCTTTAAATGATTCAGGCCTGTTTATTCTAACAGTTTGCTTCTTTATTACATTTGTATTTTTAGCATTTATGTTTTTATTTTTGATGTTTTGCAATTCAATAGCAACACTGCATCCTCTGTAGTTAGCTGGATGGTTTTCTCCACAATGTACGCATCTAGGCTGTACATCTGTGGGTTTCACACAATCTCTAGTATGGTGTTTACCTAGACATTTGACACACCTGGGGTCTTTGTTACAGTATTTTTGAGTATGTCCATATGCTTGATATTTTTTACTTTGTGGTATAAGCCTAGATCTTCTTAGGGGCTCAATATTGACTTTGCATCCCAAGATGTACTTGATTTGATGTATTTTTTCAATATCATCATCTGCGCTGAATGTCAGCATATACATGTTCAGAGGCTCCTTACTTCTCCGTTTTAGCTTAATTGATGCTTCAGTTGCATTAAAACCTTTTCCTTTCAGGTCCTCAATTATTTTTTCTGGTTTACATGTAGAGTGCAGATTTTTAGCCATTACCCTAATTGGTCTGATTTGTTTGTTTTCAAACGTATGCCAAGAATGTCCCCCTTCGCTTAACATTTTTGTCATTTCTCTGTAGGTTTCACCATCTGCTAAGTTTACTTTGATGTTGTTTCCACTCATCAATTTTGTATTAAACTTATCTGTTTTAGTTACTGTTTTAATTTTCTCATACAGTAAATCATAGTTTTCAACTCCATCTATAACTATTGGGGGTGGTGGAGGTAATTTTTTTGGATTTTTTTGGATTATTTTAGGAATTGTCTCCTTTAGTTGAGGAGGAGTAGGTGTATCATTCCTTCTCCTTTTTTTTCTCTGGCTTTTGACTCTAATCCACTCACCATATACATACATTAAATAATATCTATTTGTGTATATATCTACATAATTCTAAAACTATAAATTAAAAATAAGATATCACAGTAATTTGAAAGATATCACGTTAATTTGAAAGATATCACAGTTCCAAGACAACAAATTGTTTTTGTTGAAACAATCTTAAGTGGCGCAAAGGACGTACATATGTTATCGGATCGCAACGCTTCGCAAGATAAAAAAATATACAATCTAAATACGCAAGTTATTATCTAAGTTTTTTTACCGTTCATCGTTCCGGGTCGCCCCCTCTATCACTTCACAGTTATGCCATTCGGTCTGTGTAATGGT
The DNA here is from genome assembly GCA_951394425.1 of Tipula unca. Taxonomy (NCBI): domain Eukaryota; kingdom Metazoa; phylum Arthropoda; class Insecta; order Diptera; family Tipulidae; genus Tipula; species Tipula unca. The sequence continues at coordinate 149,089,188 of OX596381.1, read as the reverse complement.
CCCCAGTCATTGTGCAGACTGATGCATAGGGTGATTCCGTTTCATTTACATGACCGACCCTTTGTTTATTTAGACGACTTGCTTGTTGTTTCTGCGGAAGAATATTTATGTTTATTGGCTGAGATTGCAACATTATTGAAATGGATCCCGATAAAACGAAAGCCATAGCAGACTATCCAACTCCGCAAACTGTAAAACAACTAAGATTTTTGGGAATGGCTGGGTGGTATCAGCGCTTCAAATTTTGTTATGCTTCCATTACAACTCCTCTTACTGACCTATTAAAGAAGAACCAAAAACAAATATGGAATGATTTAGCAGAGGAGGCACTTAATAAGGTTAAAAACGCGTTAATTACAGCACCTGTTTTACGTAATCCGAATTTCACACAACCCTTTTTTATTCAGTGCGACGCAAGTTCAAATGGAATAGGGAGTGTTTTATTCCAAAAATCGGATAAGATGATAGTGAACATCCCATAGCTTATTATAGCCATAAGCTGAATTGTGCGCAACGTAGGTACATCTAAAATTAGTCTTTATCTTGGCTAACTTTTATGGGCGCGTGTACCCAAACTATCAACAGGTTGGCTTCATGCGTAAGCGAAGCTTACACTATCGGTTATTGACTGCTTGGAAATCTAAAACAGTCTTCTTTGCCTGCCGCCTAAGAAATAATCCAGCTTTTTCCTTTTGTGGACATTAATTGTTGACTTCTACGACAAGCGAGAGATACTGTGGTGGTATTCTTGGAAAACATGTTCGTGTAACTTAAATTTACGAGATACGTGAGTGCCATTCGAACAATAAAGGGGCCCGTCGAGCCTATAAACGCTTTACAACAAAAACATATATATTTCGTCTTGGTGGTATAAAACAAAACTATTTTTAGAAAAACTAATTTGAATCATCTTGACCCATAACCCCATTAAGTCTAACATAATATCGTTTTATTATGATCTAACATTATATCTATATATCTATAGATCCGAAATTTAGAGCTTACAATTTAATAAAGCACCATTAATCTGTGTAATATAATGTTTATACACAACAACAACAATATAAATAATCTGTATGGAAGCTTTACAATAACAACAAAAATTTTTAATCACTTTATCCATTCTTAGGATATTCATTACAATCTATTATTTCAGTTTTTCAGCATCAAACAAACAAACATACATACAAAAAATCTATCCTATATGCATGGAATGAAAAAAATTCATCTTCATTTTCATTTTCCATCCTCCCTGCATTTTTTATATTTTTAATTTCGTTCCTTATTTATTGTTGTTGTTGCCGTTGAGTATTAAGTATTTGTTTGCTTTTTAATGAATGTTCATTACGATAAGAAAATATGTTGCAATGTAGCGCGAGAGGAGTAAAGAAAGTAGCAAAAATTGCAATATTTATACATGGAAAACTGCATTGAGACAATGAAAAATGATGCTAATGCACATTAAAAATATTTAATGAGTTTAACAAAAATTACAAAAAAAAATTACATCCTTAATGTTAATTTAAGAGTAGATTTTTCAGTCGTTTAAATTAATTTTTATATAAATTTGGAGAAAAGTAATTAAATTTTTTTATTCTCGTCAAGGATCTAAAAACAACTTAACCGAATTTCGTCGAAAAAATCGCTGTCTGCGGGATATAAATCCACATAAACATATACTTAAATTCAATCAAAATTAATTTCGTATGATGCGCTTTGAACCGAAACGCTGTTTAATATTAGATGAGCTATATATTCGGCGATGTCTTATAAATAATACGTCTTACGAACGAAAACAGCTATACAGTGCGGTGTCATTGCACATATTTTTCGATTCCCATCGTAAATCAAATAATAAAAAATATGTATTTCAAATACATACATACATACATATATTTATGTGTGTGTATGATGAATAAATCAACAAATTTCGAGAACAACATAAAAATTAATTAAATTCCATGACCCATACACACCGAATTAATGTATATAAGTTCATCGAGTTTAATTTCAATTAAATCTAAACACCCATATTATTATTATAACCTGATGTACAAAACTATATTATATTTATATATGTATGTGTACAAGAACCACCACATATAATGCACACACACACACACAACATTATTTCTAATCCCATTTATAATTGAAAACAAAACGAAAAGAATTAAGTAAGCTTTCGAAAATAATATTACCTCAATTTTTTCATATAATATATTTAGAGGAAATCACCACACACTGCCATACACCGCCCCAACCAAAATCCGTCTTTGGGTACCTTAATATACATACACACCAACAACAACAACCGAAATATACATATACATATATGTACAGACGTATACACAGTGAACTCGACAACATAATTTTCCTGATAAATCATAAGTTTGGTATTATATATGTGTAGTTGTTGTTTCCATTCTTGACACACCCCAACCCCGTACCCCGTACACATATATAAACAAACTAATAATTTTCCGAGTACATATATTTTTGTACATACTCGTCGTACTCGTATATAGGAGACAAAAGAGAAATGTGGAAAAAATAAATAAAATGAAGAAAATCTAAATGAAGTTAATTGATTTTCTTTTTGTTTTCAGTTGAAGTTTATTTTATTGGAAATATTAAATAAAATAAAAGCGTCAAAACAGTTTTCCTAGTTTTTCCTCTCTCTCTCTCTCTCTCTCTCCCTCTCTCTCTCTTTCTGTCTCTCTAAGTATACTATATATACTATTATTTATGATTTGTATACTACTCGTATATTTATTGAGAAGATGAAAAATATATAAAAAAAAAATCCTATATATTAATTATGTTCAGGATAATTAATTTTTCCCGCTTTTTACATTTCTATTATATTTGCCGCCATTTATTAATTTGTAAAGAGTGCTGTGTGTTCAATCGAACGTAGTAAAAAACGACATTTCACTGCGAGCTTAATTATTATACAGCATGGATTTTAGCCTAAGTACTTTTATTCGATTGCTGTTGTTGTCATCAGAGTTTTCTTTAGTTCTTTTATATTCCATGTCCATGGGACAACATGAAATAATTATTTTCGATGGAAGAATGCTATTAGGATTTTGAAAATGTATACACTTTGCATACTGTCTCGATTCAGTAAATGTAATATTTACTTAAAGCTGCAAAATTTATACAAACTTAACGAGGGAAAGTGACAGAGTACTAAAAATCGTGATTGTAAAATTATTAGTTAAATTAATGAGTGAGTGTTGGGTGTATAGCCGCCCACTTCTTCACCTCAAAAAAAGTTAGCGTTTAGAATAATATTTCATCCATAAAAATTCACATATTTATTTAATAATTAACATAAAATATTTAAAACAATAAATGAGTACTTACATTAGGTTAAGTGAGGGTGGCCGTCCTAAAGGGCTAACATTATACCACATTCGAGTGGCCTCCTCTTCACTCGCTAAACCATCCTAAGCTTACCAAAAAGTGTTTAAAGTCGCGGATCTCGATCTTATTAAGATCCGTTAGGTTGTTCAAAGAGGAAGTTCCCATAAAATTTGTTCTGTTGTGTTCACTTCGATAACACTGGAGTGGACTGTATGGAATTAGTTTTAATTTGTTGGATGCTCTTTAATAAAAAATTTGATGTCCAATAATTATTTTATTGTATTTATTCTTTTTTTATTTGATCACATTTGATCACAAAAAATTCTTAGTCATCACATTATCAACGTCGCGCTCCATCTCTCAATATAGGAGTATTAGGGTCTATTTTTTAATTAACACCGAGCGAGCAGTGCGCTGTCAAAAATTTTTTAATTCAACTTGTGTAATTTTACTCCACACACTGTATTTTTTAATATAAACTGAGCCTACTCAGGTGCACACACCGTATGAAAATTTTTGCTCTGAAATGAATGTATGTGTCAAGAATAAACAAAACATAACCTTAGTTGTAATATTTTTATAAAAACAGATTACAACAAATTTATTTTTATAAAAACATTTTATTTAACCACGCTGTTTTTACTCTGAGTACACCGACCGATTTGACACTGTACTCTGTGTACACTGGTTGAGTAAATCTACTCGCTCGGGTTGAATTAAAAAATAGACCCTTACTAATACTAATAATGTTCATCTGGTAATACAGCAAACATTCTGAATGATTCGACTATGTAAATATTGATAAATGAGATGTCAATCGATTTAATTGTATACAACTTGGGACAGTGACCATTATAATAAAATGCACAATACAATCTTAACGTCTATAATTAATAAAATAATAAAACTAATTACAATTTGAATAGTAGAGATGTTTTCTTTCTATTGGATCTCGAAGATCGCCAGACTTCAACATACAGGTAGACGACAGAGTTTTGTGATTGGTCTAAGAATTGTCCCTTGGTTAGTAAGAATTTCAGCTACGCGAATTTGTCCGTCGGTTCCAGGAAATACTTCGACAATTTTTCCTATGGTTGACAAGCGAATTTTGTTCTTTTACAAGAACAACATCGTTGACTTGTAAGTTTTCTTTGTATACATTCCATTTACTTCGAGCTTGCATGGTGGTGTGCCAACTCCTCCTCCAAAATAGTTGTATCATTCTTAGGATGGCATTCCAGTGTGATAATCTGTTGTACGATACGTCAGTGATGTCCGGTTGCAGTATGGTGGTTATCGAATGGTCAATTAAAAAATGCGCTGGAGTCAATGGATCACTTTCATCGTCTAATAGCGCGCATAATGGCCTCGAATTAAGAAGCCCTTCTATTTGAACCAATAATGTATTGAGCTCTTCCTGCGTAAGTGTGTTACTTCCAATTGCCCGTTCTAGATGTGTTTTTACCGATTTGACGCCTGCTTATCCCGTATTCCACCCAAGTGAGGCGCTTGTGGAGGGATGAAATGCCAGGTCATTTGATATCTCTTAAAAATAGAATTGGATATTAGTTCAATATTGTTTTTAATAAATAAATTTAATTCCTTGAATTTTTGACTTGCGCCTCGGAAATTTGATCCATTATTCGAAAAGATCTGTACTAATACCGCTTCTTGCAAAAAATCGGTTCAATGCTGCCATAAAGGAATCGGTAGTCAGATCCCCTACGAGTTCTAAATGTATTGCTTTCGTACTTAAGCAGATGAATAAGCATATGTATGATTTTGAAACTCGCTGACCTCGTCCCCGTTTTAAGTATGTTTTTATGGGACCTGCAAAATCTAACCCAACTTTTAAGAATGGACGAATGAGCTCCACTCTTTCTTTCGGCAGGTTACCCATTATCTGGGTCTCAGAAATCGGTCTTTCTTTAACGCAATGCACACATTTCCGTAGTGTGGTTTTTATGATATTTGATTACTAATTTGGTCGTAATCTCTGATTTTGAAGGCAGTATTATCGGATGTAATGTATCATATGGTGCAACGGCTCTCTCGATTTGACCTCCGACTCGGAGAAGTCCTTTATTGTCTAGGAATGGATTTAAGGACTTGATCCTACTTTTTGGCGATATTTTGCTGGTCTACTCAATGGATTGTATTTCATCTTTAAAATACTGCTGTTGTGTGAATTTTCATCTATCTCGTTGCAGCACTTCTAATATTTCACTCGTGCGGTTTGCCACGTATGTCTTCCATTTTCGCGGTGGTTCGACTTCTGTCATATGACCAAGTTTGCTGTACTCCTCCATAAAGTCATACATCATCATATCACTTTTCACTTTCATTATTAATATTTAAAGATGTCGAGGGCTCTTCAAGATTTTTAACGTATTTTAAAATAACACCTTCTGATTTTTTATGATTTTTGTCTTTAAGTTTTTTGTTTTACGATATTGCACACCGGAGGACCGTTTTGATTTTCTGTAAGTCTGGCTGTTTTTAGGCATGGCTGATGGCTAATTATATAACTATAATCAGTCTAACCTCCCAAAAGTGACCAGTTAACGAACCGCGATCCATTCTGGTCACATTTAAGAGGTGGTCACTTTAAAAAAAAAATCTATTCACAATTTCAAAAATTGGTTCTGTTTTCAAAACGGATTCAAAAATTGCTATACCTTTCACTTCTGATTTTTTTAATGATTGTAGCATTGATGTAACATTCGCCTGTGACGGTAGCATTTCCAAAGCTCACAATGTCATCTGCTTCACTTTCCGAATTACAAATCATTGATGTTGTTACACGTGTTACCCTTAATAAATCGAGAACTGATTGGAAAATTTGGTGAAGATTTGGTTCTTTGCATACAACTAGCCCATTATTGAACTGTGGTAAGTGAATTGTGTCAATTATCGCAACTTTCTCATCAGAATTTTTGATCAACTTACCATCCAATATAAACCCGGCTTTTTTGAAGCAATTAATAATGGTTTCGATTTTAACATTGTTCCATGCTAATCCATTGAACTGCATCCAACACGTCGATGCTTTTAGTGACTTTTTCGAGACCTTTTCTACAATCGTTTCAGCTACAATGATTTTAATAAAATTGGCCTATAAAAATATTATAAGCTTTCAATTATCCCTTGGTCTAGGGGCTGGATTACAAAGGTTGTGTTAGCAGGAAGAAACTTTAGTGTGATATTAGATAAATTTTGTATACGTGCGCGGCAATTATCTAGTGTAAGTAAAAAATTACATTTTTGTTTCTTCATTTGCCGATTTATAATATTTAAAAATTCCTAAAAAATTATTCCGATCATCCACGCTTTACTATTAAACCTCTATATCACCGGCAAATTTTCCGCTTTCAAATTTTTAAATGCTCGTGGAGATTTTGATTTTCCTATAACAAGGGAATTAATTGGAAAACGAAGTTGGCAGTGGTGATAACAGAAATACCAAAAAACGTAATCGCACAAAAACGAAAACACCTCCAAAACATACTACATAAAGTGTGAACAATAACACTGAACAGAAAACCAAAAAAATAAAACTACTGTTTCCAACCATAAACGTGAGCAATATCTACGATTTCGAACTTTTTCGTCAAAAAATAATAAAAACCACTAATGAACCAACTAATTTTAAGGTGCTTGACGGTGTAAAAGTTAGGAAACACTGTCCATTATTTAACAGCGATGTAAAACAAAAAGACAACAATAAAGAAGTATTCAACATCAAGAAACTTTCAAACTGTACAGTTAAAACTAAGCCACCTAACAAGACAAGGGGCATTCCACAATGCACGATTTGTCAACAACTCAGACATACCAAAAGTTTTTGCAATTGTCAAACCAAATGCGTATGTGCTGAAGATCACCACACAACAAAATGCAAAAAACCACCAGATATAAAACCTTCATGTGCTCTTTGTCATCAAGGATATACTGCAAATTATAAAGAATGCCCTGTATATCTGAACAAAATTAAAAGTCAACAGAGTAATAGAACAAGCGTAGTACAGCGATTACAAACCAAACCAGCTAAACCTCAAACAACAATTACACCATCCACAGTTAGATTATTTAAATCTTGCGCAAATCACCAAATCAGCTGATGAATTAAACCAAAACAACAAACCCACAGAAGTTAATAATGAGTCTAATAACATTGAAATCATTAAAATGTTCAGTCAAATTCAACAGACACTTGGTCACTTAGCCAAAAGGGTGGCAAGCTAGAAATTAATTTCTATCCACCATGTGAAAATATCAGCATACATAAAAATGAATAACTCGTTGCTATAACGCATTTATATTCATGAACACTTGTTCTATTATTGTGACAGGATTATACTGTCCACCAAGACATTTTATTAAAAACAAAAAATACTCAGAGTTCTTCAAGCGTCTGGGATAAAGGTTCATAATAGAAGAATACTCACTGGGGTTCTATAACTACAACTAAAGGAAAAGAATAACTGATTGCCATTAAAGAAAATGGATGTGAATCCATTTCAACTGGAAAACCAACATATTGGCCAACTGACCCAGGAAAAATACCTGACCTGATCGATTTTTTTATAACCAAAAATATTTCTGGACTCTCCTTATTTGACCATCGCAGTACACTTTTTCATTTCGGCCATACACAATAGACGGCTCTTCTACTTGCAGAAATTGAATGTAGATTTCGACAGAACCTGTGTTGAACCAATTTTACAGAAGAAATTAAATCAAAAAAGAAATGGCGCTGAGTCTTGAACTCGAGTTCACAATTTCAACAGCATTGACGCCGCTTACTCGAACACCGGCGTATTAAAAATTGGTGCTGATCAACGATAGAAATCTTTACATGCGGCACAACTGATAGAAATCTTTACAAAAACGTTATAACCTGCATTAGAAATAATCCGGGAAAATTTAACTATGACCGTGCCATTAAATATAACACACCGCACTCCATGGTAAAACGAATTCGAGTTCAAGAAGGTTTTTATTTTTGAAGAAATATGGACGAATGATTTCACAGGCGCATAAACCACACAAAACCGTCTATTTAGTCGTGTATCATCCAATACTGTAAACTGGATTCAAACTTTTCGATGGTATTCCAAATAGTGGTTTCGACAGGCCGATTATGTCAACCGTAACATGGTCTAAGCGCACGAAACACATTCCTCACAGAACGCTGATTTTCGTAATAAAACTGAACAATTTCCATGATAAAATGGCAAACCATATTGGAAAAATAAAAACACGATGACAATTTGAAACTATTCATGTGTCATTTGTCAAAAAGAAACAAATGAAAAAATCATCTCTACATAAACGCTTTTAAAAAAAAACTTCCGCGAATTGGCGCATTTGGTTTCAAATCGCTAAAAAATCGTAGGTTGTTGACATTATTTTAACTGTCGATGTTGAAAAAAAACACACAAAGTAATCTACGTTATATTTTACATGTTGACAACCGCGTAGATTACATGACGTAATCTACCCCGCCCAGCCCTGCCCAGAATTCAAATTTACCATTTTTGAAAAATGTCTGTATGAAAACATACAATAAAAAATCAAATGGAATTTTATTTCCTGAGTATTCGTGGGATTTTTTAGAAATGAATTAGAGTACAGAAAGTTTTGTAAACCATCACCTGCACCCCAAAGATGCTGGAGGATTAAGTAATATTTTTTAATTTGGGTTATGTCATGTGACATATCAAATGAAACGGATTTTTACAAGAAATCGAATGGTACCAATTATTTAGATCAATTATGAAAATTATGAATTAAATATAAATTGGCACAGTGTTTTGATATATGATTGATGCATACACCATAACTTTTGTACGTACACAAAAAATGTTCGATTACCCTTATATACAGAGCTCCGTTCAAAGCCAACGATGTATTGTTAATCGGTGTGTTGACACTCGATATTGGAAAATCCGTACAAACAAAAAATTGTCTTGTTAGAATTATTTCAATGAATGAATTAGATGCATTTCCTATATAGGAACGATATGCACATTTATATACATTCACGTTTCATTTCACATTTCGTTTAATCTGAAACAAAGATTGCATATATGCACATATATATATGTATGTACATACAAATGTATGTTGTATAAATGGAAATAGATACATTGCTGATGTTCTAGATTTATCCATATTGTGTAACCGTAATAATAAATAAACCGAAAACCAAATAAATTCTTTATATGTTACTATGTACGAGTACGTACACATTCTACTTTGAAAGCATTTTTTTTTGTCCTACTCTATACGCCAAAGTTCTTCTATAGTATAATTCTTCTTACGGTTCTATTGTTACATATAAAGATGAAATACAAAAAAAAATTAAAAACTAAAAAGAAAATTGTTTGTGTCTATTCTGGAAATTGTGTACAGAGGAAAACAGAAAAATCTAAACGACAAGTAGAGGTATTGTGTAGATGAAAAGTATGTACATATGTACATATAGATATTCTATATATATTTATTATGTACATATGTACAAGATATGTATGTACTATATATACTGTGTGTATTGTTTTCAGATTTTATTGTTACAAACAAGAAAAGTGTTGTTCTGTTACACAAGACACACAGAACAGTATAGTAACTTATTATTGTGATTTCCAATGTTGGGTTTATTTGTCTGATAAACCGTATGACCTAAAGTTAATGTACAATTGGTTTGTCATCATAACCGCCATTATATAGGAATGGGTAAGCCACCGTCTTGCTGTAAACACGCATATCCATCTATATATATTATAAATGCATTCATCTGAAGCAGTTTAAGTTTAAAAGCCTAACATACCGAGAAATTTCCCATTCACTTCAAGATATTCTTATGTATATGTATATATGTATGTACATCTTTTGTCTATACATACTTTCCAGAAATACAGAAAGCATAAATGGCAAATATATAAAAGGAAAATTCACAATACAAATAAAAAAAACCGAGAGAGGTTATTCCCAGATATTGAAATGAATCTCTACCATGTACACAACAATAACATCATCATCATCATTGTCGTCATCGTTGCGTTGAACAATGGCTGAGGAACAACAGAAAAATCATGTCGACAAGTTTTCTTTATTATTATAATATGCAATGCTAAGAATATACATATATATGGAGAGGCGAAGGTATATGTATGTTGCGGTACACACAAAACAATAGGACAATTTTTAAAGCTCCACCACACAACACAAAACTAAGATATGTATATAGAAGAGGTTTCGTGAAGTGTAATCAAGAAAATTGTATATAAACGGGGTAAGTGTGTATTGTATGTATATATGCACATGTATAAGAAATGCGCTAAATGAAACCATTAATTTAATTGGTGTTAGGGAAATTTGTTTTTCAAAAGATGTAATTATTGTTCGTGTTAACAAAAGGACTTTATGTACCTTGTTCCCGCAAGGAAAAATTTAAACTAATTTGTTGACGGAATTAATCTCACACGTGGGAATTAATATAAGACTATTTTTAAACAAATTCCTGGTAAAATTAAAATTAATGTGACAATCCCAAACCAAATCTGTGTACTCTGTAAAGACAGCTTGATAAAAGAATTTCGTTGGAAAACATGTCATTTATCAGAGATTAAATTAAAAAGGACAACAAACACACACACACATATACACGTCAATAAACCAAACATATAAGTAAATTAAATATCCGGTATATATAGGTATAAAGACAAGGTATCATGCAGCCAAACGTAAATCGACCACTGCGTACATATCGTGTGTGTTTGTTTCATTCGCACAAAAGCTCCGAAAATGAACACAAGAAACAAATAAAAAAGTTTAATTTTTCTCGATTGTGTTTCTATGACATGTACTTCTAATTAAACAATCACCCCCTGGCAATAAATTTTACTACACTGTGTGACTTGTGTTTATCGTAGGTATATATATGTACAAACATATATATACAAACATATATCCAAATAAAATTTATTTCGGCTCTTTTGCCATTTTCTTAAGATTTTGTGCTTTTACCGAACAAAAAAAAAAACAAAAAATAAAAGTTAAGTTTTTAGGAAAGCGACATAAAAATGGACATATTTTCGGTTGTTTTTTTATGTATACCGTATATATACATAGCACAACCAAGATAAATATTTACAGTTACCAATTTTCTTGCGAAGGTATTTTTTGTTCATTTCGATCGTCCAAATTTTTTATGGGTTCGCTTCAGATACGAGATGGGGGGAAGAGGTATAGGCATACATAAATATAAATTTAAACCGAATGACGAAAGTAAAAAAGTTTTTCATTTGATTGGAAAATTGTCATAATGGTAATTGAATTCGTTGTATTCTGTGTACAATTGTCCTTTCGATTTATTTTTATGGGATGTATTCGATCGCTTTTTGTTGCTGATGCTGCTCTGTACAGTAAAACAGCGACATAGTTTACGCAGAGTATTTATTTTTCAAAACATGCCTTTCTATCAACATAATATACAGCCATGCTATTTGGTCCTGCCTCTGACTTTCTGCAGGTGCACTGTTAGTATCAAGTTAACACCCAGAGTCCATTTAATTGACATCCTCCAAATTCAAGTCCTGGTGCCTTTAGGATTCGTTGAAAAAAACGTTAGTCCAATTTTACTCATGTATACAGGAACATCAATGTCATACAAATTACTGTATGATTTTTATTTTGGCCACTGGTCTACCATCTGCTAGAAGTTTTAATTTCTTGACGCTCGTTTAACTCCATTTTGTTAGATTCTATTCGATCCAGCTGATTTCAAACGATGAATAAAAACGTTCTCAAATTGTAAAATTGTATGTGTAAAACACATGCGGGTTTGTAAACAGTTTGGAAAACCATTTTGCGTAAAACCGCGGCCATTTGGAAAGCTGTAATAAATAATAATAATAATAACCAGTTGCAAAAGGCCATTATTGGCCCCCTTACTGTATCAACATTTGGGCTTCAGCGGTTTCGATCTTGAGCATGCGGTCATCATACTGCCTAAGACAACCCGATGAAACCAAGCCGTCACTTGTAACAACCTCTGCACCTACCGCAATCGAACCAGCATACTCCCTGAAATTTTACTTCATGTACAATATCGAGGATCTTCATTAGATCTAGGCAATGGCCTTAGAGGATACAAAGGTCGATAGCCAGCTGCCACCAGCAGTTTAATATCCTCACCCACAATGTTATCGTGAGGGATAAGATATCCAATCTGGTGTGCCAGTGCCTCTCTACGCAGAAATCATGTATTTTGTTCTGAACTAAATGATCTGAAGCCCAAGAGAACCGGAAAACTCCAGTATTTCCTTCACTCCGTTTCTATTCAGTCCAATCACGCATATGTCATCTGCATATGCAAGCTCCTGATTAAACAGACGATATAAGATGTTGCACAGAAGTGCTTCAGTTTTACGAAAGACGAACTCTAACATAAGATTAAAGAGTATCGGGGACAGAGCATCTACTTACCGAACAGCCGAGTTAACTGCAAAAATTCCTGACAGCCTGTTCTCAACTTTAACACAGCATTGAGACTGTGTCACTGTCATTCTACACAATCGTACCAATTTTGTTGGCATTCCCAGGCCTGCCGGAAATCTAGGAACACCTGATTTACGGGGATGGACTTCTCATAATATTTAGATCCATTCGGACAAAGATTGGGTATATCAAAATCACTTTCCATTGGTCAGGCATTACTTCGATTCGCCGTATTAATCGATTAAGGTCAAAAAGACAGTTCCACAAAGTATCCTCTCCGAATGTCAAGAGCTCCGAATTAATGCGGTTCACCCAAGGTGAGCGGTTTCGTTTTACTCTCTGCATGGCCTTAGTGGATCCTCAATACAAATCTGTATTTGATGTGACTCATATATACAGTCTGTGACGCATGTTGAACACCGCATGATGTTGATACAGAGGTTTTCATCCCGGTACCACATGGCGGTTAAGGCAGGCCTAAAAGAACGGTGCTGTCCAATAATTGTTTTAAAGAAATTACGTGAACTGCGCTCATTGCTGAGTGGTTGTACTTTCAGAACCTCGACCTTCCATCATTCTCGCTTCTTCCGTCTACAAATTCGCGTATAGCCATGCTCTCCTAGCAAGAGCAGCCTTGTTTTTCCTCGCGATTGGGAGACGTTGTTGCACTTCACATTGGGCTATATTTTGTTGCTAGACTGAAAGACGGCACTCGTCATCAAACCAAACATTCTTGGGTCTGACTTTCACTATACCTAAAGTATATTGAACAGCACTAAAAACCGAAGTGTACAGCACCTTCCAGACAGAGTTAACACATTCAGCCTGTTTATTAGCTTCCTGTCGCTGTCGCTGACAAGATCCTGATATGGTTTCTTTTGATCTTCATTTATCATACCTTCATAGTCGAAACGTCCCATGCGTTTCGCTGTGTCCCAGACTTGTAAAAAAAATTCCATCGTAGCTTTGCAGCGACCAAATGACTCTAAGGTCGTGAGCTATTGCAAAGTTTGTTTTCACACAAGTCAGCCTGATTTCTGCCAGCTCTAGCATTAAAGTCCCCAATTACCATTCTAACATCGTATTCGGTTATAGATTCCATCAGATCGCTCAAGTCACTGTAAAATGATTCTTAATCTTGGAGCTGGCTGATTTCTGTGTGCGCGTACCACATACATTATCGAACAGGTTGGCTAACTTCATGCGCCAGCAAAGCTTACACAAATCCAAAACAGTATTTTTTACATGCGAGGCACAAGAAGAAATCTAGCTTCAAGGTCATCTCCACTGTAGAGCAACGTATAGCGCTGGGACACATTATGTCCATTTTTAGGCAAGCGAGTTTCTTGAAAATTAACGAGTGACAGTCGATAATCCTTTATACAGATTATTTGTTTACGGATGCGGGTCGACAAACCTGCGATTCAGCAGTTTAGTAGCCTCATATACGACAAGCAATTGATACAGAGGTAGTTTTTCTTGGAAGACTTGTTCGTTCAATTTAGGTTTACGAGACATATAAGTGCCCCTTGACCACAGAGGCCGTAAACTGTAATCAATTCAAGAAGTTAGGGAAAATTCGAAGTTTACCATAGCAACAAACATTTAGGATCATTGCTCGATCTATATGTCACATATCAGTGCATGAAAATGATGAGGTAAGTCCTGTGGTAGCACATTTATTGAGGCGGATACAATAATAAGACGGACATATTAAAGGTTACAGAACAAAATTGTCAGAAAGATTGAGTTACAGTGAAACCAAACATCGGGAATTAAAATGGATGTGTGATATTTTGGATGGATTTCATTCTATCCTAGACTAGACAGCTATGGGCAAATCTGTCGAGGAAGCGTTTCATTCATATCAAATCCTAACAGACCTCTTACCAATCAAATTTAATTGTGTTTAAAAGTAGATGGCAACCGAAAACCGATACAACTAATAGAAGTTCCTTGCAGTTGAACTAACAGTCTACGTTCATGTAGAAACCCAATGTTTCTCACGTTCTAAGTGTTGGATATATGCAAATGGACCAATCAAAATCAACCAATCTGCATTCAGCAATCGCTCAGCAAGAAAATATCGACATTGTTATTGCACCATAAGCTTCAACATCAACAGTACAAAAGTGTAGCAAGCTAAAAGCGCGTCCAAATAAAAATTATATTGAAGGGATTAATTTTTGAAAAAATTGGTAGGTGCAAGAATCATTAGATAAGTTCTCACCACCAAAACCGGATAATCCAAGTGCGATGGAAATTTCGTCGACATATATACTTCCATTTAAAATATCGCCACCAGAACAAGGAAAATCGTTAGTTACTGCAACTGGCCAAAGGGTTGTGAGGTGATTCGAGTATATAACCATAGAGGAATAGTTGAGCCTAGACCACATGATTCGAGTAGCTTGGTCGGAAATAACATTTAGGAACATAATGCAAGTTATTTTATGCCACATCACGGTATTTATAAGGATAGGACATCTACAAAACTTCGAGTTGTGTTCGACCCGTCGTGTAAAATAAATAGCAAGCTATCCCTTAATAAGTGTTTACACATTGGGCCGAAGCTTCAGCCAGAAATGTTTGTCACTGAGGTGCTATTCGATCACTCGAAGAATTGGTCAAAATGTTTATGGAATAAAATGTATTACAATTTACTCATATGTTCCATTGCCTTGTTCTGCAGTTTCTAAATGCTGCTTGCATATCATATATTCACTCTGTATTTCGTTGGGCTAAGAATATTCATAAAATACTTTACTGCGCACTGGAACGACCGGCTCTGCTTCCGATTGTTTTAAACCATTTTGTATGTGGATTTTTATGGTGATTTGTTTTGCATGGTTTCCACAGTAGTAAAATTCTGTTCTCTTGAAAGGCCTAAGTGTATGCTAGAGTAAGGTTGTCTTGCGGTATTTCTATTTTAGTATAAGCTATATAGAACACATCAACGATTCAGAATTGTGGTGACATGTTGGCTTTTAGAATTGTATTTGATTGAATTTATAGTTGAGTCTATCTGACTACGACGTTAGTTTGGTTTTGGTGACTTTATAACTAGAGCTGAAAACAAGTAATGATCACGTGAGATGACTTCAAATGAACGAGCTCGAGTGAAATCAGCTTTCGGTCCGTTGAAAAAATGAGGTAAAATTTGGTTGAAGTGTGTTTTGATGAATGGACAGTAGACGCGATATATCCTACCGCAATATGATCGAATAAGGAGATGATGAGATCACATTATGTTCGCGTATAATGTGTCTTTCGTAATCGTGAAATTATTTGATGCAGTACACAGTTTCAGTTTATCTCAGAGTCAATGAGTCTTGATCTCGACTGGTTTGATAGATTATGTCTACAAAAATTTAGATACCTTGTAAACCGACAAGCTAAAGTTGTATAAAGAAGATGTTGGTCAATTACGTTTTTATCTGTTAATGTGGGAGGATGGGTAATATTCATAAGAAAATTTCTGCAATGATCTTTGTAGGTTGAGCCAAAAATTAGTTAATGGGCTGGTAATCTCCGACTAAAGCAAAGATGAGAATAGTTTAATTTAAACTTGTTCGCTTCGATCACTCAAGCTTTTCTCTTTATTCTGTATGCAAAGATATTGGGAACAAGTAGTCCGTGTTATGGAGTTATAGCTTCTGATGCCATAACAATATATATACTTCAGATTATTGTGATTTAAAAATTCAGTAGAAGATCGAAAAATATTTTTAGGTTTTGAGAATGATAAATTAAAATTATTTTCCTTGGTGGCATAAACTGTATTGTCCAAAATAGGCTGTGACTACCAAATAATTCCAATTTTCCTACCCGCATGTTAAGAAGTCTGCGATGAACCAAAAATTTAATGCTATTATGGTTGGCCATGTGACTTCATATTTCAGTACATTATTAGGAGCACTACAAATCATCTATACCGACAGTGGATTGATAATCTGCGAAATTATCGGCTTTCAATATTATAACTTTCTGGCGCCGGGTTATGTCTTTCTGTTGCTAAAGTTCTCGTTAAGGTGATGACAGTTGCAGCGCCATCATGAAGTATAAATTTTGTTCTTAATTTTTAAGAGTCTTCGGGTTGGGCAACCCTTTCGAGTTAAATTGTTATAAGATTGAATCTGACTTTAGTGATACTATTATTTAACACTGCTGGGAAACTCAACTCTTTGGGTGATGTTAGATTCAATTGTAAATTTGTCAATGTTCCACTTCAAAAGTTTGTAGAATATATTTCAATTACACTACACCTTCTTATATACATATATACCAAATAACCATATATAGCATGACCGGTTCCAGTGTCCAACATAAATTTGCAGGAACCGATTAAATTTGCTTAACACACATATTATTCTATAGATAATTCCATGGAAGCAGTTGGGAGACTATCCAGTTTGCTTGTATTTGAGTGCGACAAAATTCAGATGAATGCTTAAATCTACTCTGCAGCGTTTTCCCAAAATATACGAATTACATTCCAGTCTAAGATAAAGACACATTGATATGAAAATCCACAAGCCAGTTAGAGGTAGTGTTTCATCATCATTTACCACCACATTAAATTCGCGAAATTTGAAGTTTAGTTACTCATAACATGCACATATAGTGATATAAGATAGTGAGCTACTTTTTAACGAGTTTTGTCCAGGATTAATGGCAAAATGACGGGTGATATGATGCAGGACTCCTCCGTGGATAATTTTCCTTCTCTAAGAGTGTGAATGATTGTTCGAGAATTTTGTATGCTGATTTTTGATCGATCGGTTGAAATGCTTTTATTTTTACCATTAACAAATTTTGCATGTTTGGTTGTAATTGGTCGAGGGTTGATGTAGGTGGAGAAGGATATTTCACGAAGAACTCACTGGATAGTTTGATGATTTCACCGAAAATCACTTGAGGTGTAAACTTCTCAAATCTTCCTTCACTGTTGCTCGAATTTCAAGTAAGGCGATTCGAATTTCCAAACTCCAAGGTAATGTGCCGCGTAATGGCTCTTTGAGTTGTCGATAGAAGCCATTGTCTTGCAAATGGTAAGCGTATTGTGCGTTGTAAGTATTCGATGTGAGCCGAGGAATATCGGTAACTGCGAGAGTAAGGCCATTCGAATTTCCAAACTCCAAGGTAATGTGCCGCGTTATGGCTCTTTGAGTTGTCGATAGAAACCATTGTCTTGCAAATGGTAAGCGTATTGTGCGTTGTAAGTATTCGATGTGAGCCGAGGAATATCGGTAACTGCGAGAAAATGTTGGAGTCATCTACGAATGTGAGAACGTGAACAGGTATACGAATATCCATTAGAAGAGAGGAATGGTCCCACGAAGTGTAAAGAGGCTTTTATATACTGGGCGACATTTAGTCGAGAACCTCGAATTTAATTGTTGGACGAATTTAATTTTCTCGACTGTGGTCTTTGCGTGTTAATAAATAATGAACAGAATGTCTTGTCTGAGAGTATTTCAGTGAGCATAAGTATAAATCGGTTTAATAATATAATTTAACATGCCGACCAAGCGCTGAATACTCTTTTATTGAAGTTGGAGCTGGGAATTTTTTTTAATAGCAATAATTCGTTTTCAGACAGCAGTATTCCATTAGCGGTGTTATGTTGCGGCTAAGGCAATCAAAAGTGGTTGTGTCAAAATATTTTGCACTGTTGGTGTAAACGTCAAATTAACCCAACTTGTGGAAAAATTGTTCAAAGTTGTCTATGTCGCCTCTTTATAGTCGTTTTCAGGTGCAACGAAACTCAAATGATATAAGCTCTGATAAAATTGATTTTTGAAGAAATGTTGCAACCATTTTATAGGCAAGTGTCTGAAGAAATTTTGTATGTGTAGTATCGGGTAACGTTCTGATATTGTGACCGTGTTTAACCTGTGATAGTCGTCACTGGGTCCCCAATTTCCTTTTTACCATATGTATTAAACAAAAGATAAAGAATACTGATTGTCGCCAAATCCCTAATTCCACCATCTATTGGACTCCTGTAAATGCGGCTTTGTCGATTAATGTACGATCCATTTTCATTTTAAATCGGCATAAGAAGCCTGAGTTGCGTGTGTATGATGTGTATACCTGAGCTCGTATTGGTTTTTTCAAAGATCAGCGTTCACTTGATGTGGACTGTTTTCCGAAATGGCCAAATAGCGCCAAGTTCACGAAACCTCTGCATAACATCGTAGCTCAAAAATATTGTAAGCATTCAAATTAAAGAAATTGAAAAGTTTGAATGCTGCATCTTATAAAATTGTGTTCATAAGGTTCCACTGTACCCAAACTTTATACGTTTAATATAAATTTTCCAACTTGCTACCCAACAAATATTTCGAATAAAATAAAAACTAAATTTGATTGGATGCGATGATCATTATTACAGTTATTATTGTGAATTGTTCACGTAAAAAAAATTTACCTTGATGACGATCATTACATTTTTGTCAATACCTATTATTATCTATCTTCGATTCGTTCTGAGAAACAAACAACAAAAAAAAAATCGGAGAAAATTACGAGGAAAATGAAATATAAATGAAAAACAAAAAACAAACAAAACAAAAGAAAATAGAATTTAATTAATTTTCTTTAGAGCTTTTTTTATCATGTCCTTTTTGTCTTTGCGATGTGCTTCAATGTACATTTTAGATTAAAACGTGACAAAAATATCCGATATACGTTATGATGGTTGTGTATATATCTCTCGTACACCCACACACACACACACACATACACACACTATTCAATATATTATATATTGGTTTGATTAGTGTTTTGCTATTTGATGGAAAATTTTGAAAATTAGAAAACGAAACAATTTTAATTTCTTGCTCTAGATATTATGTACAGATTGTACAGTAAATTTGCTGGCATTGCTAAAATACCGAATCGTACGATTTTTATACAACATTTCCATTTTCCCAGCGAGGACATTGTATATGTCCTTGTCCTCTTGTTAATAAATTTCAATATGATACAATAACGATAATCCAATTACATAAAGCTTTTAAAGCTTTTTGTTCTTGTTTCATTTTAATTCATTATCAATCCTTTTTATTTTATCTTACTTATTATTGCTAACTATATGTATATATATATATATATAAATGTATGCATGTATATATAAAGGAATAAGGACACTTTACTATAATATCGTCGAAGCTAAATTACAATTTCAAATCCAATTACTTTTCAGAAGAAAGTTTTCCCTTTCTCCTTCCTCTCGATTTTCTCAATCTCATTTCCAATTTTCGCCTTTCAGCTATGGTGTTGCTGAATAAATTTTAATTGTTAAATGAAAATTTATTCAATGGATTATTTTCTGTCACAAAGCTTTCATGTCTTTCTGATTGAAAATTGTATTTAAGATCTTTTTGTATGTGTGTGTGTATTTGCCTTTCGTAATTATTATATAATTTACATTATGTTAAAAGTTCTGTTCGGTACAAAACCAACAATAACAAAATAATGATTGGATAATTAGTTGAAAATTAAATTAAAGTGTTTGAGTTTTTGTGATGGTGCGTTCGGTGACCTCTAAAGCTGTAAATTTTGATTTTACGTGTCATTTCAATGTACACACCGAATAATACGCTAATTTGTAAAACGGAAATACAAATACTTAAATCTAAATATAATAATTTTCTAATATAAATTTAAATTAAAAATAAAAGTTATGATAATGACACTTTTAAAAAATAAAAAAAACATTTTTGCTAGAACGAAGAGCGAACTGTTCCAATTTCGGTATATGGCAAAGGAAATTTTATTCTCTTTCAATTTAGTTTTTCCAATTCACAAGTTTTCTTCTTTTTTTGTATGTACATAATATATAGAAGCATTCTTGTATGTATTCAAAAGAATTCTGAAAATTTGAATTTATATTGAAATTTGAGTTTGAAGGAACATTGAAAATGTAAAAGATGCTGGAAAAACAATTAGTTCGTGACGATGCTTTATGGAAGTGAAATAAAATAACATTTTTAGTTTTAGTTTTAATCCAGATCTTTATATAAGTGCTTGCACCTGACCGAGATTGGCTCGAATAATTTTATGGCAGATCGACTAATCTGAATAACTTAACCCTTATCCTTTTTTGTTTGCAATTACAACACTTATTTGTGCCGTATTTCAACTGTCATCAACTATATAGTAGAGGGTTTTGTGATTTTCTGTGAATCAAATAAAAAAATACTCAAAGCTTATTACCTAAACGTTAAAAGACATATTCTAACTGTAATGATGCGCGTGAATTTTTTCATAAAATATTCCTTAATAGCAAAAACAATTTTGAGGAAAGATTTAGAAAAAATTTCTAGGAACTAAGTAGAATTGTGAATTTTTTGCTTGAAACAAAAGCGTGTGTAATATAATAACAATCTAGTATATATTGAACGCAAACCGTTCAAATTGTACTATTATGTACTAACCAAAATTTGATTAAAAAATAAAAATAAAATAACTGAACAGTATTCCTATTTTGTACACGGCTACAGGTCCGAACGATGGGTCGGCCCATGAGTTCTAAGTTCCAAATAGGGTCATAGATGTTTTCAATTTAGTCACCGATCGTAATCGGGAGATGAAAAATCCCTTTTGCATCCCGCCTCTGTTGGGATGGGACTCGAACCCAGTACCTCCCGATCCAAACGTCGCAGCTTTAACCACTGTGCTATTTGCTCGGTTATTCGCCTAAACTTTTAATTATTTGGTTTGTAATTGTTATGACGCCACATCACTCACCCCCCCCCCCCCCCCCCCCCCCCCCCCATGATCGAAAACCGTAGTGTTTAAAGGTGAATCTCACTGTTTTGCAGAAACTACGAAACTCGTCTGAGCTACCACAAGTATTCCGTATGCTGGCTTGAGCCAATTTGAGTCCACAACAAAGAATTTGTGCAATTTACGGGATACTGGATATGGTACTCAAAGGACTTTTAACTCTGTCCATGCGAATGAATACGTGTGACCAATTTTCCAGATTTTTGTATCATATATACGTGTCTTGTTTGTCTCAGTTCTGTTGGAACTAAAGCTCTCATGGTGGCACGAAGCTGCTTGGTTGGTCTGTCGTTATATAGAGTGGGACTCCAAATCTACAGATATACTCACTGTAGTAGATCTTATTTACGGTTTTGGCAGTCATTTTGATCTCTGATTGGATAAGCTTCTGGCCAACGGTCAAATCGGTCGACAATCGTTATAATGTAATGATAGTCATTCGATTGGGGCAGTGGACCTGCCAAGTAATTAATTTTCGCGTGGCACATATGCCAGGATGTGATAAGCCATGAAGACTATCGAAAATTGTCCGTCGTATGTTCTTGGGAACAAAGGATCGATTTTTACGTGCCGATGTCTCACACCAAATTTGCTGCTGGTCGTCTAGTATAGGTTGACTGATTGCAGGTTGACTTTTGATTTCAAATTCCCAACTGAAATCAATTTCTGCAATTCGTTGTCACCTATGTTGCTGTTGGAGTAATTCTTACATGTCGAAGACAAAGAGTTACCAGATCAAACAGTCGCTTATCACATTTTATTTACCTTTTATGTGGTGAATGTCGGTCGTTAATTGTGCAATATACGCGGAACTACGTTCCGATTTTGATGCAATTGCTGTAGTGAGACGTTTGTGGTCGGTTAATATGGAGACATTTCGGCCTTTGACGAAATGGCAAAAAAATGTTTTATTGCTAGTTATATAGCAAGAAGTTCTCTATCCAATGTAGAGTATTTGACTTCCGCTGTAGAAAGTATCTTTAAAAAAAAAACTCAAGGGGTTGCCATCATCCATTATTGCGTTGTTGTAAGACAGCTCCAACTGCTATACTGGAAGCGTCGGTAGCAATGTTGAACTCAGTGTCGTTCAACGGATGTGCCAGGAGAGTGGCTCATTGAAAGATGCAATGCATTCTTATCGGGCCAAATGCCGATGAATAGGCAATAACAGTTCGGCTAAACGTGGTATAAAGCGGTGGTAATTGTTCACCGTACCGATGAACTGCTGTATTTGGCGGATTCATGTTGGCTCTGGAAAGTTTGAAATGGCATCAACTCTGTCTTTTGACGAGATTATGTGGCTCAAGAAGTTGAGTGACTTCACGCCGAAAACTCATTTTGCTGGTTTAATGTTAATTCCAAATGTGGAAAGACGTTTAAAAACTGGATCGAGATGTTCTCTGTGTTCCATCTCGGAGTGACTCGCAATGAGGGTATCATCGATATATAAGAAAAGACGAAGTCCAGCCTTTTTAAAACTTCGTTAAGGAATCGCTGGAATGTCTGGGCTGAATTGCAAAGACCAAATAGCATTCGTGTCAACTCCAAAAACCTTGCTATCGCTGATTTATCTATATCCTCTGAAGCCATGGGAATACGATGATACGCCCGTACCAAGTCTATTTGTGAGAAAATAGTGGCACCAGCGAATTTCAACGAGAAACTGTGGATATGTGGAATAGAGTGTTTAGTGACAGGGTTTAGCTGTCGACAGTCTCCACAAAGGCGCCGGTCTTTGTCTTTCTTCTGTACCATATGTAGAGATCATATATAGACAGAATTGACTTTTAGTAGTTTTGTACCGTAATTGGCAATTGGGGTACCCTTTGCTACGGTAAAAATGCAAACGGTGTCTTTTGGTTGTCGGAAACCTTTTAACGGGTATCACAGATACTTCAGCCCCCGAATCGATCAGAAATTGTAAATGGTTTTCATAATCGGTGATGACGAAAGACGGCGAGATAGACCAATCACACTGTTTGACTTAGAAACAGCAGGATTTATTTGTTTTCCGAAAACATAGAAAGTTTTGAAGTATCTTCACCACGAGTATAGCTACCGGTCGGAAACTGCACGACTTAGTACAGCTGGGTGTATAGTGATCTTCCATGATATCTAAAGCTCATGTTGTATAGTGTTCATTGAAGATCAGCCAATTGTTGTTGCGTCTGGTCGAGTTGTTTTTACATTCTAGCAAGGTCAGCAGTTTCCTTGCCAAAGGATGGTTGCTGTTTGACTTCAGCAATTGAGGGAGTTGTTTTGGATTGAGCATAAATCCAGATTTGGTCGGCGACCGGTGATAATTCCTGTATGTCCTTTTACTATCTCGCGCCAGGATTGCTCGTTAGTCATCTGGCCATCGCTTTATTTAAAGATTTTTAGTAAATCTGCATTTACCTAAGTGAAATCGCGTACATTTTGTTCAAGCAGACGATAAAAATGGGACAGTCGTAGGTCTCCCATTTGTTGGAAGCCAGAGAGCAACTTGTCAAGTCGTTGCTCTTCGCTAATTGTATAGCG
The DNA here is from genome assembly GCA_951394425.1 of Tipula unca. Lineage (NCBI taxonomy): Eukaryota > Metazoa > Arthropoda > Insecta > Diptera > Tipulidae > Tipula > Tipula unca. Next base: position 149,064,999 of record OX596381.1, on the reverse strand, counting down.
GTCCATTAACGCGTGTTTAAGTGAACAGTATTTATTTCCTGGAAGCGGATTTCTAAAGACGTCGAATATCATAGGTATTATCATTTGTGGTATAGCACTTAGGGCATGGGCGAACTTTTCATCATCATTCTCCATACGATGTCTGAAAAATTGTTGTTCAATGACTGTGAACCATGCCCCTGGGTGTTCACTCCAGAAGGCAGGAATGTTCGGCTGTGGTATTAAGGTATATGTACCACTCGATGTACCCGGTTGATTGTCATCATCTGTCCTTGTTTGCATATTAGGTGGCCTGGACACTCAATACACTTCAAATTAAATTTTAGTCTTTGTGTAGGTCTCTGTTAGTTAAATATTTTACGTTATTAGTTATTATGTATGGCTATTTTATGTATTACAACTTCATTTTTTATTAATTATTGTAAATGTTTAACACTAAACTGTCAATGGTTTATTTTTATGTTTCAACTCTAGCTTGGAGTGATTTTGGTTATATCTTTTGGTGATTTTGGTTATATCAAAAAATTTCAAAAAAATTCATGAGCCTTGAATGGACTCTGATCTTACTAAAACGAATGGTCCAAAGTCTAGCCAAACCATTAAAAGTGGTTGAATAAACGCAAATATTGAATACTAACCATTCAATTTTAGCTTGGCGTGATTTTGATTATATCACACCCTGTTAGCTCCAACAGAAAATTTCAAATAAAATCATGAGCCTTGAATGGACGCTGCTCTTACTGAAAATCATGGCCCACAGTCTGGCCGAACCGGATGACAAAAGTGGATTAGTAATTTGTCTGATCAAAAATTTGAATTCAAAAATTATTTATACAATACAGAATGAGATCTGTCGTCTTCTTCTAGTACAACAATCAAACTACACCGTCTAGTTTTTAATTTTTTAAATATTTGTATACGAAACGAGAATACACATTGGTCGGAATTCATTTGTAATAGGATGTTTAAACCAACATATACTTCAGAACCATACGTATCTCGATCGAATGGCTTTTTTTTTCAACCGATTATGATGATATTCAACATACCGACCATACTACAGCCCGCAATGGTTAAAGTTAAAGCTTTATGTGACATTTGGATCAGGAGGTACCAGGTTCGAATCGAAGGGCCTAAATTAAGACGACGATTGACGTGAACCTATGATACTATAGGTTGATTCACTTATGATATTATAGGTTGATTCACGTGTTCGAACATACTCGTATACCCCACTTATTTACATCCGAGCTCTAAACCATTAAAATTTTCAAAATAATACATCCATAACCAAAACAAATCATACATATCCCCTCGTTCAAGTTCAAATAATTTGATCTTATGGATGGATATAAAGCTAGGGTAAATATCCGACCTCGCGAACCAATCTGAAAGAGGGGAAATGAATGAATTTGTTGGACTATTTTTGGCGGTTTTATTGGTTTAGGACTAAAATGTAAATATCGAGGGTAACCGTTCATGCAAAGCAACCTGAAAGGCAGGATGGCCAGAATGTCTCTTTAAAAGAGACCAAATTCTCTTTTTTCATCCTGGTCTTGTGTACTCTTTTGTTCCCTTTTCTAATTTTGCATATATTCTTACTTGAGAAACTAGATTTCCTCCTGTGCAATTCGTCTATTTTCTCGACGGCTGTCGATTTATAATAGCTTAGAAGGAACAAAAGCAGAATAAGATAACAAATTTACTTTGTTAAACTTTTCCTTCCTTTGATTAGCTTTACAAAACGATAGACATCGAAAATAGTAACCGAATTGCACAGTATAGTGTCTCAGAATATCTGAGATTATTATCGAGTTGATAAATGGGTAAAATATTTGTTTTAATCGAAAAATGAAGAACTTTCGGTGAGCTTCGTACAACATCAGATCTTTTTTTTAATTAAAAAACTAACTAAACGAGCATACCATAAAAAGCATAAACAAACATAAAAACTCCAGAGAATTTTGACTTTTGAAGAAGGCCTCATATTGGAAACCTAGAAAATGAATATCTTTTATGTACCTCCTTTCTAAGTTTGGGGGTCTCGAATTTTTTTTTCTATAATAAAATTATTGGAAATCCAAAAAATTGAGTTTTTCTGGATTTCGTTGAAATTAAATAATTTCTTGCCACCTTCCAAAATCTTCAGTACCTTATGTAGGCCTCATAGTCGCTCTGCAAAGTTCTGAATGTTACTAAAGAGGTTTATGTATTTAGATTCTTGTGAGATTCTATTTTTTCCTGTCCTTTTCTGGATACAAAAAATAACAGAAACGTCCTTTTGCCTTACCAAGATGACAATATGAAATGGGAGGTTGATTCCTGGGACTCAATGGACCGATGAGCGAAAAAGGTCCAAAGGTGATTCTAAAACTGTCACCCACCACTCGTATCGCATTGATGCTAATGAAATCTGGTCACAGTAGTTTAGGCCTATTTCACAAAATCGATGTAAGAGTTGTCTAGATTATCGCCATTTTCTACGTTGTTGGATATTCTCTATACATTGTCGACGGATTATTGACACGTCAACGTAGAAAATAAGAGATGACGCGTAAATCCCCATCCCTGTCGGTCAAACAAAACTGGAGAGCATTTTGTAATTGTTTTAGTTTTTTTCGTTAACAATTTTTCGATAAATAAATAAGTTTTTAAAATTCCAGGAAGTTTAGAAAATATTTCCAAAAATTTCAGAAAACTTAGAGAAAAGTATTCTATTTTAATTTTACAAAAATTTTCAAAATATTTTCAGAATTAAATATTTAAAAACATATTAAATTTTACAATATTTTTCGGAATTTAGGCTGATACTTTAATTTTTTAACAAAATTGACTCTAAACTCTAATTTTAAATTGAATTAATTTTTTTAAAAACTTTGTAGAGGGGGTCATTATTATCAAGGTGGCTTTATGCCAAATCCCTTGTAAAGATTGTTGGATAAGTGATACTTCATTATGAGTGACATTGACAATTGACTCGTTTTTTTAAACTCAGGTTTGATAAACTAAAAATTCTTGAAATTTGCTTAAATCACAGCAGTTTGTAATTTCTGAAATAAATTTAAAAATTTGAAACGAAATTCCAAAAACCGAAGAAATTAGTATTTTTGGAAAGGGACACTTGGGCCTTGCACAATTCTTATATAGGAAATTAATACAAAATTGATTGGGCTCCGCTGATAAATCTCCAAAAATAAACAAAAATCATGCAATCCGTATATGTAAACGTTTCACTCAAGCACAAAAATTTCAAAGATTTGGAGGCAGTACTATTTCTGAATAGTGGACACTTGGACCTTTCCAAATTAGTACAAAACATTACTTTATTAGAAGGGTTTAAAATACTTTGCAAACCATGCAATGCGCAGGTAAATGTTTTACTCGAACACAAAAATCCTAGAGTTTTTGCCATATGAACACTAACATTTCGGAATCATGGACAGTTGGGCTTTTCATAATTGCTCAAACCTTTTTATAGTAGCGAAATTTGCCCTAAATCGGTCCTAAACACAATTTCGGGTTATATGCCGAATGTCGCGATCTAACGAGTTTTATCACTGTTAAAACCAAATTTGGTGCGACGAATACATGATTTTCTGAATTTTTTTGGGGAAGTGCTAGGAAGCTAACAACTTTACGAAGTAAACACCAAAATTATTTGGGGTCTGTATGCGAAAAGTATTTCAATTTAAGGAAAAGCTTTTTGGGAAAATCCTAGGACGTAAACACTAAAATGTCATACATTTCAAGATGTCATTGAGTCTAAGCTATCCGAAAAACAATTAAATTTTGTTAAACTTAGAAGATTAGGGGGCTTAGGACATTCAAGGTTGGTATGATCCCATGAACATATGTCGATTATATGATTTTTTTAAATTTTTTTTGGAAAAATCGTAGGAACTAACACCATAATGATTTTTACTCTGTTTTCTTCCACCCAGGATACAGCCGCAGCATAGGCTATTCCTGGACAAATCGTCTGTTTGTAGATTCAGCTGTACAATGAAAACGAGCCTGTCCGTAACTGTTAAGAATATGTCGTACGCAGATCCTATTGATTCCTAATGAAGCCTACCTAGATTTGTTGTTGATATCTAGCGACCAGTGACCGTAACAAAGGTGACAATACCTTTCCAGCTTTTGATAGCACCTATTTTATAGGTTTCCTTTCCTAAGTTGGCAGATATTTCACATTTCACCAACATTTGTTTTATCCGCTTGATAAACTTCTGTTATCCGGCCCTCAACATTGCACGGACCGTATCATAAATTCATAATAAGCGTTGTCAAAGGCTCCTGCTAGGTGCATAAAAGACAAAGAGTAATTTTGTTCGTGGCCGGTTTGCTTCCTCAATGGTTTTTACAGTTTGCTATAATGCCATGCATTTGTCGTTTTGATAAGCATTTCGCTAAGCGGCCAAGTAGGTAGTACCTCCATTCTAATGTATTGATCGATCAATTTCTCCATATTGCCTTAAACAGAAGGTGTAGATTTTTAAGAAAGATTATTTTTTATTTTTTTTATTTTGCTTCATTTGGGGTTTCAGACCTCCGTTTGATGTACATAAATGTTTTACTTCCCTCCTTTGCCGAGGAACGTAGCCATAATTCACGATAGTTTCAAATATTCCAGATATACATTTTTATTATTTTCCTGCCTTGTTGAAAGAGCGCTGGAAGTATCGGTTTCACAGAAAAAATAAATTATCTGTCGACAAAACCATTTGAGTTCTGGCAATCTCAGGTACTTCATTTTAGTTTCACAAAAACTCGTCCAACTTAAATAAGTCCTTGGTTTTCACTAGCTTGACTCTTTTTTAAAATCATTAAAGGTACTACGATATGTTTCCCGCACACTGCGGTTTTGTTTTTGTCTATTGAATTCCGCAGTTTTTCCAGTTCCCAATTCCACTAAGGCACTTTTTTATTTGTGGCCTATTAGATATTTAAGTTAATATGCATAATGGAATCAAGTACTAGTTCAACTCGTTTGTTGGTGTCGGTGGTTCCACAAAGTATATTGTAGGTGTTTCCATCTCACGATAATTTATCTTGCGCCATCTTCGCAGTAATTTATGAAATCGTTTACATTGTTCAAAGAGACCTCCTTCGTAACACCACGACAGGAACCTTCTTCAGTCCAATTCCACCAAGATATTTAATTAATTCTAATTTTGTTATTTAGATAAACCAAACTGATCAGAAAAACAATGTATTTTCTATTATGGTTCTGTTAATTATTGGTGACTTAGTTAGATTTATAATCATTTGAATCTTTCTTGTGTCATATTCTTGTGTCAAATATGAACGTCTTCTTAGGTCAAAGTAATTTGTGAAATTTCTTTTGCATTAATAATTCTGAAAATGATGGCTACTATTATTTTGATGCAGAAAGCGATAAATCTATTCCATCTGGTAGCTGCATTCTCGTAGTTCTGGTACGTATAGTATATGAACAATTTACCTCAGTATAAGGAAAGTTGTAACTCGATAAGAAAGTATGGGATGAGTGCCTATTATATCTTATCGTGCGTTATGAACAGTTTTTGTAATCATTTCGATAATATTCCAAATCGAATGGAATTAATATGAATTTCGTGGAATATTCTAAAAACTTGTGGTTGGTCTATTTTTCCTCATTGCCCGTTTTTGAGCCTAACATAAGTGGCAGATTTAACCAGTCACTAAATTATGATTCTATATATCAAAAAAATAAACCGATCAGAACAACATGCTGCCACTTCTCTATTATCAACTAACTTTAGACAAAGTTTTATGATAATGGGAGTTAAATGAAATATTCGAAAGATAAATTCTAAGTTTAAAGCGAAAACGTAAGAACAAATTTCATATGATGATAATCATAGCCATACCAATTCCATAAAAGATGCAATACCTTAACACCAACTAAATTTACAACAATCTGAACAAAGGCCAAAACAAAGGCCAATGTCAAAGTAAGGTGATATTGCGGCATTCAAGGATATTTACCGTCAATACATTGCCAGTGATGAAAGATCAAACCAAGGCCAGATTATTAATTCGGCCAATCGATAAATTTGTTGTCCTCTCTGTTGGATTCGATTGTTGTGATCCACCTATGGTATCTTCGGGCCACAGTGCCATGTATGAATCTAGTGGCTAAATACCGTACTGTGATGCAACTTCACTATCTATAGCTTGTTGAAATGACTAACCAAATACTGAGAACTCAGCATATTTTGTTAACGCAAAAATATCGGATGTGTGAATTTCACAAACAGAGTGTTGACATTTAAATTTACTGACATTTAAACATGATGAGTATTTGAATTCAGAGTATGTACGAGTATTTCCACTAAAAGCAAATTTAAAAAAAATAATTTTTTTTTGAATTGGGCGCTCTGTTTTGCTGTACCAAAGTAAAATACATTAAAGCTTACATTTCGAAAAATCTGAGTGGTACCATCCAGACATACTAGAAAGTTCTGCGGTTATTAAAATGTCCGTTTTTTAGAACCTCAAGTAAAAATTCGGAAACGTGGGTTATACGAGATCCGTATATTTTAGGCATAAACCGCAACGATTAGGAAATAGTAAAAACTAATTAATTTTGTTGAATTCAAACAACAACAAAAAATCCTGAAAAATAGAGAAAAGTTTGCAAAATAAAATATGAATTTTAGAAAATTACGACGAAAGGCATGATGTACGGTGGAAAGGAGTAGTTTTACCAATGTTACAAGAATTAATATATTGAATTTGTATTTTTTTTGTCGCAATAGTAATCGTATTTTAATGAGCAGGATGACGAGACAAAGGTGTTGTTTACTCGGTACTGTATACTCATGTAGGTTGAATTTACTACGCGTGGCAAAAAAAAAATCAGATGGATCACAATAGTAAGGCGCCTTTTAATAAATCTAAAATTTAAAGGTGAATGGCACTGTATGTAATGTGAAGCACAACTCTCTACCATATTTATAAATGATACGATACTTTTTCCACAATACACTAGAATCCGAACATGAAGACTTGCTTTGAAAATACATGAAGACTTGCTTTTTAGGACAGGTAAGAAATAAAATTTACTTTTTTAATTGTTTTCAGGTGGAATATAAATGGCATGTTTTTGAATACCTGGTTATTTTAGACCTATCAACATATTTAGTAGTTTTTTCTTTAGAAATTTGTTGGCCCAGTGTTAAACAATACAGTTCCAAACAATAACAAGATGGTAATTTCCAGGCCTGCCAGTTTGACCGTAATCATTTTTTACCGTTTTAAAGCCTGCGTCGGGTTTATTGCGCTCGTGTTATCAATCGAAGTTTTTATTTCTGTTTTAGATTCAGATGATAAGATCGATCAGCAACTCGTAAAAACATCACGAGATAACATTAATAAACTGTACTAATGCGTTTAAATACACAGTTTTAATGTCGTATCATCACTTAAAGCGGAACTTTTTGTAATTTCAATTTCAGAATATTCATAGTTATAAAACTTATAAAGCTTTAGGTATATATAGAAAGCTTAGAAGTTTAAAATAAATTAGTAGTAGGTAGATATAATTACAGTTTAAAAATTGAAAATCAACGTAATTGAGGCACTGACGGATGATCTTTCTGACAAACATGCATGGCTTCTCCTTTGTCTTTGATTTTCTCATAATACCAAAAACTTTATATAAGTTCAACTTTACTTATCCTAATTAAATTTTATCCAATGAATTAAAAAACTTTAATAATTATTATTATGATTTACTTTCAAATGACAACGACAACAACAACGACACATCCCATTTATATAAAATATTTTCAAAAAACTTAATCTTCTTATAAAATTATTTCTTATTTCCTTCAGAAAATAGAAAAACAAAATTTGCTAAAGAACATGAAATTGATTTTAAAATTTAAACAAAAACAAAACAAAAAATTATTTTAATTTATATCAATTATCATTTAATTTAAAGGAAAGCAAAATAATTATAAATAAATAATTGAAAATCCCTCTTAAGACATAAGAATACCATTTATTTAAAAGAATTTTTATTTAAATGTTATTGTTGTAAAAAATATTTACGTATACCATCGCCATCATCATCATCATCATCATTATATTTACACCAACCTAATCATCAGGTTAGTCTATTATTATTTATATGATGGGGAATTGAAGGGAGTTGGGCTTTCTCGTATATGTCTATCATTGGAAAATATTTTTTGTTAAATTAAATTAAAAATTTTAAATTAATGATCAAGAACCAAACAATCCTATTTACTTTTAATAATTTATAAAAAAAATATATATAATGACAACTGAATAATTTTAATAAATTATGGAGTTTCGACAGTGTCGAAAATTGTATTTACAGTTTATAGTTTATGAACACAGAATTGATTGGTATAAGAAAAGTGTAAACAATAATGATTGGCTGGCACAATCTCTCGAATTTTGCACAGTATGCCAGTTGGAGACATAACGTGCTATATATACATTTCCTAATTCCAACTATATTATTGCAAAGGATTTAACGTTAGTAAAATTGTAAAATATATTTCTAAATGCTGGGCCTATAGTTCTTCGAGTATTAATATATATGGAGAGAGCATAAAATTCAAAATGTATGAAAAAGAGTAAGAAAAAACTTGAGTCCACTTCTGTCATATTTTTTTTTTCTGAGTTGTGTTAAACGTCCATTTTCTGTGGTTAGGTTGTGGTTGTTGTCTTTTCATAAAAGTGTTTTATAGTAATCATATTTTGTTAGATCATACATACATGCATATATAATAACTAGTGTTTAGCGTATTTAGTAAAATCTATTTAGAAAATTATGATAAAGTTTGTTATGTTATCGTATATTTATCAAGCATAAATTTTACCAAATTTAAATTAAAGAATTCTATACAATACTTTGATATTTTATTAATATGTAAATGGTTTCCAAAGCAGATTACCCAGAAACTTACGAATGAGAAAAGAGTGGCAAAAAATATTAAATGTAATAAAATTTGGTCGTATAATGATCTAATTTGTTCTGATCATTTTGAGAACAAAATCATGAACATGAGGGGAACGTGCAAACGATTATGCCCAAATGCCATTCCGACTATCTTCGCTTCTTCGTCGAATGTATCGCGGGACCCTTTAATTGCGTTGGATGTACATTTGTCGGCTGAATGCATTGAAGATGTTCCAATTATTAACTCTGTCAGTTCCTCTGCAGTTTCATCTGGCAAAATTAGTTATGATAATTGATGATGAAATGAGTTCCGAAGGTGCATCAACAGCCATAGAAAATATAGACGTGATCTATTCAGAAAGTGATAAGAATTGCTTAAAAAAAGTGAAGCTAATATTTTCTATATCATTTGAATGTTTCCTTATGCTAATAGAGCATTTCCTTTACAGCAGCCTTCAAAAAAAGTAACTCTTAAAAGATCACTTAAGACAACAAGTTCAAGTGAATCATCGTCACCTAAGAAAAACATTCGACGTAGAACCCAGTTGAACGTTCTAAGAAAATTAAATCGCGAGCTAAAGAAACGTCATCATCGCCTAGAACAAACTGTTTTTCGCCACAATTCCAAAATAGATAGTCTAGAGTCAGTTTTAGAATATCATAATAGTCAAAATTTGTTACAAGAAGAGCACTTTATTAACTTAATATCAATGTCGGAACCGGTTAAAGAAATTTTAAAAAGACAGCTTCGTAAGTCTAAGGGCTTAACATTACCCAAACGTTTCCCGATTGAAATTAGAATGTTTGCAATGACCCTCAACTTTTATTCCCCAAAAGCTTATGACTACGTCCGAAAGATATTTAGTTCACTACTACCCCATTCAAAAACAATTGCACAGTGGTACAAATGTGTAGATGGAAAGGCTAGTTTCACAGAAGAATCATTTCATACGTTGAAACTTCTTGTAGATATGGAACGAGCAAACAATCAAGATGTCTTCTGTAATTTAGTTTTTGATGAAATGGGCATACGCAGTCAAATAGAATGGAACGGTAAACGAACAGTCGGGTGTGTAGATATAGGGAATGAACTTGAAAGTGAAGAAGTAGCTACTCAGGTTCTGGTATTTATGGTTGTAAGAATCAACAAGAGATGGAATTTGTTATCACTGTGCCTTCATAATCTTTACGCCACGGGGGTTAAAATAATTGGAATTACATTCGATGGATGTCCAGTAAATTTTTCCCTAGCAAATTCATTAGGGTGTCATACAAATGTAAGGAATTGTTCAGATGATTTAAAACCGGTGTTTCATTTCAATGTTGGGACTTTTACTGAATCTTTGGTTATCTTACCCGATCCATGTCACATGCTTAAATTAATTCGCAATACACTTGCTGAAAATGATCCTCTATTAGATGACAACAACGAAGAGATATCGTGGCATTATTTAGAATTATTATTACAGTTACAAGATACCGAGCAGTTGCATTTAGGAAACAAATTGCGAACGGTGCATGTTTTCTTTAAAACCCAGAAAATGAACGTTCGACTTGCCACTCAAGCGCTAAGTAATTCTTTTGCGGATGCTCTTTGAGTTTTGCAGAAATCAGCTAAATCTACCGCAATTCCAAGGATGCCTAGCGACGGTGCGATATATTAAAATCATTAACAATGTGTATGATGTTCTAAATTCACGAAATATGTCTCAAAGAGGAATCAAACAACCTATTTGTGCGGCAAATATAGGACAAATTAACATATTGGTCAACTAAGCTATAAACTTTTTAGGATCGCTTAAAATTATGTCACCCAGTAATTATCATCCTGTTGTTATGTCACCCCGGAAAACTGGCTTTGTTGGTATGATTCTAACTTTAAAAAGCAGTAATTTGATATTTGAAAAATTCATAAAAATTGAACTTTCTAAGTTCGTGCCATTTTACAAACTAAATCAGGACCACCTTGAACTTTTTTCGATAGTATTAGGGCCCGTTTAGGCTCTAATAATAATCCCACAGTGCGACAATTTACTGCAGCTTACAAACGGCTCCTAGTTCATACACAAATTGCAGAATCAGGTTTAGGTAATTGTTTACCTTTAGAAGAATTAAACATTTTGAATCCTATAATCCCCTCCAAGTAAATTGGGATGTTAATATTGATTGACGCATTGCTGTGGCCGAGCTGGACTCCCTTTCCATTTCGGTCAAAGTTACTAAAGGTTGCCCAAAGGGAGGTGTTCTGACACCTCTCCTGTGGCTCTTAGTTATCGACGAATTACTTGTAAAACTACAGCAATCCGGCTTCACTGCTCAGAGTAATGCTGATGGCTTAGTCGTTCTGGTTCAGGGTAAATAGCTTAATGTACTGTCAGACTTAACGCAACGCGCTTCCCAAGTTGTAGAAATATGGTGTCTAGAGAAGCGGCTGTACGTTAATACATCGAAAACTAGTCTGATAGTCTTCACCAGACGCAGGAATACTGGAGGGCTGTCTGCTCCTTCTCATTTTGGAGAAACGATCGCTAGATCCGACACAGTAAAGCAACTGGGTGTCATTCTGGATAGTAAACTCTCCTGGAAATCTCATATTGAAATAAAACTGCAAAAGGTCACTTCCATTTTCTGGCAGTAGTAGAAGAGCATTTGGGAAGTCCTGGGGTCTGACCTCCAAAATGCTGATGTTTATTTACAAATCTCTAGCTTTACCTATGTTATCTTCCCGTGGGGAGTGGCAGGATCTCCCATCGGGCGCCGTCCCCAGGTTGCGGATAGGGGAAGGCCCTAACCGGCATGCCGGCGGGTAGGTGGGAAATAAAATACCATCCGTGGACAGAAACTGATAGGGGAAGGCTACCCCGAATAAGAAACCAAAAATGAGTGAGAGAACTGAAAACTTGTTTACGGCGCAAAGGGTGATTACCTTAGTGCCGGCGGCTTCCGAGAGTGAGCAAGCGGGCTCTCAGCCGTCGTTATCCATCGACCGCAGTGCTTCAGTAGTGGGAAACTTGGCTACTGAAGTTCATAGAACTACAAGTGTTGGAAGTCTTTCTGAAGAAGAAACGGGAGCTATAAGCCAGTTTATACTTTCGAAACGAGAAGTACCTGTGTATGTGACAGGTGCCGGGAACATAGATCCGTTTAGGAAAAGCCATATGTTCCAGAGATCGCCTCCAAACATCCAAAAGAACATGTCCCTGTCGTTCTCTGAGCTTACAGGGCCGGAGGAAAACACTTTACCGAGGCCATTCCAAAAAAGCAGTAGGCCTCCTCGATCACCTGCGACGTTCCGTCCAAGGACTGTAGACGATGAAACGTCTGATTCACTGTCGGATGTTTATGAGCCAGATCCTCTTACTCGGATGGGTGCGAAAATTGATCGCCTCTGAGAGTACATCAGAGGAAGGAATAACGTGCACCATGAAATAAAGAAGCTGGTCACGTCAATATAAAATCTGTATGTCGAACATGCACAGGGTGGAGGGAAAGACGAGCGGCGGACAACGCAGACAATTGCGAAATTGGCTAAGCAAATAACTGTGTGCTGTGAGACCCAAACTTCCCCAACCATATCTAACCAGTCTAACCAGAGAAATAATAAGGAGGAAACTGTTCTGTTGGATAGTGAAATAACGACCGCAACCAATAGCAAAAGGAGGAGGTCGAAACAAGACTCACCCAATGACCATGCACAAAAGAAAGGGAAACAGAAGAGAGCTGGCGAAACCCCAGCACTGGGAACTACGAGCCTAAATCCAAACCGAGACATAGATGAACCCAACAAGCCTGATAATGTAAGGGACCCTGGCTGGCAGGTGGTGGAGAAAACAAAGAGAAAACCACGTGAAAGAATTCCGCGGCATCGTCCTGATGCTATTAAAATTACCCAAACTGGAGCAATGTCGTATGCGGATATGCTAAAAAAATTGAAAGGGGACCCAAATCTTAATGACCTCTCTGGTAAGGTGGCTCGGATTCGTAGAACCGAAAAAGGCAATCTTCTTCTAGAGTTAGAGAAAGATGTACATCCCAAGGAACTTGGATTTCAAAGTGCAATAGAACACGCTCTTGGTAGTGATGCACAAATCCAAACACTTACGCAGATTGACGAGGTTGTAGTCGAAATTAAAGATATTGATGAGACACAACAAAGGAAGAGGTACATGAGGCAATCACATCCAAGTTTGAGGGTGCGAAAGACCTCCCGATAGAATGTATCAAGTCGCTGAGAGCTGCTTATAGAGGCACCCAAACAGCAGTGGTGACTGTACCAACCTCGACAGCCAAAGTGATGAAAAATGAAGGGAAAGTACGAATTGGATGGGTGATCTGTCGTATACGTGAAAGAACGTTACCTTTAAGGTGCTTCAAATGCTGGCAGTATGGACATATGGCCAAGTCATGTAAAAGTGATGTTGATCGTTCTGGCCTCTGCTACAAATGCGGAAGAAATGGCCACAAAGTAAAAGAATGCAAAGAAGAAGCGAGTTGTATGCTTTGCCAGCGAAGGACGAACCATAATCATATAGCAGGGAGTGGCCGGTGTATGGCCTACATGTTGGCACTTAGAAGAGCTCGACGACAATGAAGTTTGTCCAGCTCAACCTAAACCACTGTGAAGTTGCACAGGAAGTACTAGCCCAAACAATGCATGAAACAAGAGTAGATGTCGCCATTTTGTGCGAACAGCACAAAAATATGGAGCGATGCAATTGGGCAACTGATCAAACTGGTAAAGCTGCCATATGGGCCTGTAGCAGACGGACCATGCAGGAGAACAGCAGTAATTCCACCGCAGGATTCGTACGAGCAGATGTTGACGGCTTATATATCTATAGCTGCTATGCACTGAATGGGGCAATAAAGAAACGAATAGAAGAGGAACAGCGCTGCTCGAGGCATTTTCTTCCATAGACGTTGTGTTGTTCAACACTGGTGATACATCGACGTTTCGCAAAGGTGGCTCCTCCTCCGTAATTGACCTTACATTCGGTAGCAGCTGCTTGTTGAGAGTGTTGACCAAATGGGAAGTCAGTGAGCACTATACGCATAGTGACCACCAAGCTATACTCTTCGAAATAAAACTGGCTAGGAATAAGGAAATGTGCAGGCTGGAAAGCAAATACGTTTGAAGAGGACTTATTTATGCTATCATTGGAGAAACCGGGCCTCTCGGGATGTGCCAATGCAAAAGCGGGACAGATTATGAACATGATCACCAACGCCTGCAGTGCATCTATGGTAGAAAGGCGGCTAGACAATCGTCGTCCACCAGCATACTGGTGGACTGAGCAGATTGCACAATTGCGACGGAAATGCCTTAATGCAATGAGGAAACACCAACGTGCTTGGGGTACAGAGATCTATCCTAGCCTGCACCAAAATTACCTGGATGCCCGGAATAAATTTAAGCAGGCCATTAAAGTAAGGAAACGCAAATGCTGGAAAGAGCTATGCGAAGAAGTGGATCGTGACCCATGGGGGAGACCCTACAAAATCGTTATGAAAAAGCTTAAAAAGGCAAATGAATCGCCGCCCACCTGCCCAGCGATACTATACGTAGAATTGTAACTGCTCTATTTCCGCAGCAAGATGATGTGATCCCTGACGTGATCCGAGTATCTGGCATGGAAGAAATACCGCCGATATCAACAGAAGGGCTCACCAAGGCATGTCAACGTTTTGGGAATTCAAAGGCTCCTGGGCCTGACAATATCCCTAATATTGCACTAAAGGTTGCAAAACAAGCCAGACCGGATGAATTTAAGGAACTATATAATTCCTGTCTCAGAGAGGGAGTATTTCCTAAACGATGGAAGAGACAGTGTATGGTCCTGTTGAAAAAAAACAGGAACCAGCCGGGTGAACCATCCTCCTACAGACCATTATGCATGCTGGATACGTCTGGCAAAGTGCTGGAGAGAATCATATACAGCCGACTAGAGAAAGCTGTGGAGAACGCTGGAGATCTTGCTGAGAGGCAGTACGGGTTTCGGAAGGCTCGATCGACGATAGACGCCATCCAACACGTCGTCCAAATAGCCAAGAACGCCACAGATGGGAAAAGATGGAAAGGAGGCTCAAAAAAGTACTGTGCCGTTGTCACCTTGGATGTTAAGAACGCATTCAACTCGGCCAAATGGAGCTGTATTCTAAATGCACTGCAGACGTTACAAGTACCAGTGTACCTAAGAAGTATCATCGCTGACTATTTTAATGATAGAATGCTGACGTATGACACGGATGACGGTGTGAAGACATACAATGTTTCGGGTGGTGTACCCCAAGGATCTGTATTGGGGCCGCTACTGTGGAATATCATGTACGATGGTATCCTAAGGCTCCGTGTACCTGATGATGTGGAAATCGTAGGTTTTGCTGATGATGTTGCAGTCGTAGTGGTTGCAAAAACTATAGATGAAATAACAGAAATAAGTAGGTTGACAATCATAATAATAAAAAGGTGGTTGATGACATGTGGGCTTGAACTTGCTGATCATAAAACCGAAGCAGTTCTAGTTACCAGTAGGAAGGTGAAAGAAACCGTAACAATTGATGTAGGTGGAATCTTAACCCACTCACAGCATTCATTAAGATATCTGGGTGTGGAAATAGATGCGCGTTTAAACTTTAAGGAGCACATAGAGATAGTGAGCAGGAAAGCTGCCAGTCTGTCTGCAGCTCTCTCCCGTATCATGCCCAACACTGGAGGGTCTAGACAATGTCGTAGAATGCTGCTGGCAAACGTCGTAACCTCCATCATTCTCTATGGATCGCCTGTATGGGGTGATGCGATGGACTTCGAAACATATAGACGCAAATTGGTATCGGTGTATCGCCTAAGTGCACTCAGAGTGACTTGTGCCTTCCGCACAGTATCTACTGACGCGGCACTCGTTATTGCGGGGATGATCCCAATTGAACTCCTTGCGAGGGAGAGGAAGAAATGGTACCCCAAGCGTGTACAACCAGGAAGCAGAGCACTTGAACGCGCCTCAACAATGATAGAATGGCAAAGACGATGGGATTGTTCGGAAAAGGGTCGCTGGACTTACCGTCACATACCATCCATTGAAAAATGGCTAAATAGACAACACGGCGAAGTTAACCACTACCTGACGCAACTGATAAGTGGACATGGCTGTTTTGGTGCATACCTATGCAGGTTCAAGCACACTGATACTCCAGATTGTCCTGCTTGCAGAGGTACTCAAGAAGATGTGGAGCACATTTTTTTCCAATGCCCACGATTTGAGGATACTCGAAGGGAACTGTCAGCTGTCCTAGCTAGGGCAGCGTCCAACACCAGAAAACATAGCGCAACTAATGCTTGACTCTGAGGAAGGATGGAATGCTGTAAGCCATATGGCGACAGTGGTACTGAATGAGCTGAGGCGCCTAGAGCGTGCAAGAGTAGAACAACATACCGTGATTTGATAGCGGTGACAAACTCAATCCAAGATTGAGACGCTACAGGCAGAACAATGAGCCAAATGGCTGGTCACCTCCATGTGAAGTAATGTCTAACGATAGTTCCGCATTGAGGATGTGAAAGCGGCGGGTGTGTGGTTTTTAGGTGGTAGAAATCCGCCACTGTTGCTGGTGTTTGTCCCACCGACGCATCATCTTCCGAAGATTTTCCACACGTTACCCAACCCCACAAAAAAAAAAAAACCTATGTTATCTTACGCGTTAGTTGTTTGGTGGCCTGTGGTTCAGTCAGTTTCTGTCATTGCGAAGCTTAATAGCATACAAGGTATGGCTTGTCGACCTATTACGGGTGCTATGTTCTCTTCTTCTATACTTGCTTTGCAGGCAATTTTATTTCTGCCCCCACAGCATTCGGTCATCCTAGGCACAGCATGCTCCGCTGCCTTTCGCTTGCGGTATAATGGTGCGTGGAACGCTCTCGGCCTGATCACAGGGCATAGACTAATCTACAATTTATTCAGCTCATATATAGCAGAAATTAATATGGTTAATGACAAATTGTTGCCAGAAATCTGCTTTGATATCTCTTTCTCGGTGGTTTATCCAACGAGGGACTCGTGGTTGTCTCAAGAATTCAAGGACTGGGTGGCTCGTGTTTTTCAGTCGCTCGTGTTTTTCGCTGACGGGTCTCACTCTAATTTTGGTGCAGGTTACGGAACCTATTGACCTGAACATGACCTACAATCATGTGGGAGTCTAGGCCGGAACTGCACTGTATTCCAAGCGGAGCTGATTGAGAGTTCTTGTCGCTATTCTGACCGGCCATGGTCGTTTTAAACTCCATTTAAAAAGAATGGGACTTGTCCAAGATTCCTTGTGTGACAACTGTCTTGAAGATGATGATGACAGCATTCACTTTGTCTGTGGTTGTCCCGCTTTCGAGGTAGTTAGGTCCGTTTCTTAATTATAGATCTTTAAATGTAGGTCAATTGTCATCCCTACCCTGGTTTAAGCTGTTACAGTTTGCCAGAGCAGCCGAGCGCATTTGCGAATTATGATAGAATCCTCGGTTTGCACCATGGGCCCAGAGTAGCATTGAGTGCGGAACCTGCTTGGGTTCCAGCCAACTTTAATAATAATAATAGCATCCCAAGTAGCATTTTGATGAAATTTTTGAAAGTCGTGCGGTGTCAATATTCGTTGCTATTTAACAAAATTGTTTTCGAAACGGCATTGACAATGTGTGTCAGTTTCGGAAGTGATGCAACGCCAAGTGGGAATTTGGTTTACATTGCCCCAAATAAACTCCAATTACCATAATTCGGTGCTTAGGTAGCTCATCAATAGCGCACAGTATAGGCCAAAATTCAAATAGGCAGTCCATCAATGTTAATAATTAACGAAATTTGCATTGGTTTAATCCATTGTGCCAATAGCTGCTTTTTCTCATTTTCAAAATATTTATTTCAATGGGTGTGGTCAATAAAGTTCTGATGTCTCTCGGCAAGTATAAGTACTTGGGATTGCATGTCGAATGAAATATGCTAAGTAGGTCCAAAATAGCAAGATGCATTATGCGCGCATTTTTAAATTTTAAAACTCTTTAGACGCAAAAACTACTTTGTGTGTTTTGCTTGATTCTAAATCAGAATATTCCTAAAAAGGAATTGTTACCTATCGCGGTTGTAAAATGTTTCTAATAAGGAATCAATTTAGGTAACAGCGATGTAATGCCGTAGTCGCCAATGTAATCTCCTTGGGATCCGGCAATCAATTGGCCATCGAGACCGTGCGGTTTGCATTCCTTTGACTTTTTTCTTTCGGGTTATCTCAAAACTAAAATCTATGACAATAAGTGAGCAACAATTTAAGAGCCAAAGGACGCGATAATTATAAGGCATCCACCAATATGGAATAGAGGAATAATTATGTCAGGAATAACATCCAAAATTGGAACAAAAGGATTAATATGTCCTGCTGAAGCCTTGGTAATCATTTAGCCGATATTATCTTTCACCCATAATTAACATCAATCGATCAATAAATAAATCAAAATCATTCCAACGTAATAATTTTTTACTTGCTATTCTTATTGAACCCCTCTTTCCATAAAAAAAAATTAGGGCGTTATTTTTATTTTAAAATAGCAACGTACAATACGTACCAAACCTAATTCTTTCTCGTTTTTCAAATTTATTAAGTCCAAATTAGAATCACCATATTATTATATTTTTAGATGCTACCAATGGCTTTATTCTGCAATCTTTCTACAAAAGAAACTAACAAGATGTATTCAAATCTTAAGCTAAAATTATTATATATTTTAAGTCTTAACCAATGTTATAATACTTGTTATTTTTGTGTTTACTATTTAATTAATTTAGATTTAATAAATTTACAGGTTCATCAGTCCAAGTGGATCTGCTCTTCTAAGGCGGCTAGATCGCAGCTGTTTTAATATATCCCTGGCCAATTCATTGGGATGTGTCTCTAGTTTTGAGTAATATTTTGAACTGAATTCTTTAATGGTTTCTTTGATAGTTTTAATTCCAAGATCATCGTGTATATTACTATTTCGAACCACGGAGCATTGGTAATAAAACGAAGTATTTTTATTCGCTTTGGTTAGTTGCAGGAGTTCTCTCTTAGACGCGCTGGTGGAGCCCCATAACTAAATACCATATATGAGTTTGATTATCACTTATCCCAATAAAACTTTATTGGCTAAAGACAGCTGAGATTTTCTTCCCATCAGCCAATATATTTTGGAGAATTTGATTTTTATTCGATTGCGCTTTGCTTGAAATGAGGTGCATACCCTTATGTATTTGACTTGATGAATATTTATATCGTTCAATTGCACTGGTCGGCAAGTGCGTTTTGTTTAGCGTGAATGTGACTTGAGTTGAATTATTTTCGTTCACTTTTATGCGCCATATCTTCAGCCAGCTTTCGATTTTGGTTAGATGATCCTTTAATTCCTTTGAAGCATGTTCGGGATTATTGTGGAACACCAGGACGGCCGTATCATGCAAAGGCTGATATGACTACCTTGTATGTTACAGGTAAGTCAGCTGTCTACAACTAGTATAATATTGGTCCTAGAACGCTGACATTTTTTCTTATTGGACGATATGATGAAATCTGTGTCTCACCTTTTCCAGTTTTTTTCCGACAGTAGGTCATGCCATGGTGCCATTTTTGGGCTTATACAATTTTCAATTGTATTCTTAACTTTCTTCCAATTACTTTTCATGGGTTTGAAGGACAAACCATCATCCATTCAGTTCTTATAGTGGTGCAAATACTGTTGTTACATGAGCAGCAAAAGCCCAATTTCCAGCTGGTTGTCTAGTCGGGTAATTCGAGATGGTTAGCCTTTTTAATTTTTTTTGTTGCCTTCCACAAAAAGTAAGCTATCCTCTCGGTTGCCGAGAGTTCCCTTAAATAATTTTGGACGCACTGGTTTTCTCCTTCCCGCATAATGCAAATTTTAAAGTCTTAATAACTCGATTTAATTTCCATTTCAATAACGGTGATTCTGTTGATTGCCATCGTCGGCGAATTTTGCGGGTTAGTTCCTATGTATATTATGGGACTATTTATTAGCTTTTCTAGAACTATACTTATGACAGGTGTAGCCTTTTCAGCTAATAATGTCAAGACATCTTTAATATCCGCTGGTGTGATAAGTCATAAAAGAGATATTCAGCACACAATTTTGTTCGACTAGCCCCTTATATTGATCTCAATTAGCTTGCTTGTTTGTATGCCGATGTGGCGTTTTTATTTTTAAGACGCCGGTGCTCACTCTTACATTTACAGGTGAGTGATCAGAGGACAGATCATAATAATCGATGGCCTTAGCATATGTACATGAAATGCCTTTAGTTACATACACAAAAGTCAATTAAATCAGGAATTTTCTTTTTATCTGTGACCGGCAGATAAGTAATCCTTGGACTGTTCTTCTATAGGTTCATAAAGTTGTTTGCTTTTAGTCGATGTTAATCTTGAACCCCATTGAGTGTGTTTGTCGTTAAAATCACTCCCAGTAAGAAATCTATTACCGATAGCTGGATGAAACAGTCCATGAGTGCAATTTTGTATAGGATGCTTTGCGGGACAGTACACTGCTGATATGACATAGTTTCCAGACCATTCCTGCAAACAGATGCTCGTTGATTGGATATGTTCCTTCTTGTTCTAATTCCAGACGGAACAATGGCGAAGGCGCCTTCTCACAATTAATAATATTGGTCATTGATTTGCAGTGAAATCCTTTCTCAGCGAGAGCGGCTCGTTTATCGTTTGCATCCACGTAGCCCTCTATACCTTTTAACATGACGACCAATCCTTTTTGGCCATTTAGTTGGTAAGTGTAGTGATGTTTACCAACTTCGTCGAAATGCTTAACTGTAATGTTTACCAACGGAGATATAAAATTCACTATTAGTAAATAATTCGATTGTTTTTAGATTTGATTCTTCCCTCAAATAGATTGGTGGCGGTTTTCTCTGTTTTTGGAGTTTTTTTGGGGCGGCGGCCTTCAACAACCAAACATGAATATCGAGTTCTATATGCGTTAATTCAACGCTAGCTAGCTTGGTGAATTTATTCGCGTTTGGACTGGCCACTGATCTAGGGCTTCCCCTTCGCTTTGAGCTAACAGTAATATACCTGATCTGTTTGCACTAAACACTGACCTACATCACTGTTTATTTTGTTGTCATCTGTTGTCAATGCACTTTTATTGTATTTTTTATCGTCAAAGTCTGCCAACGATGCACTAAGGTCATTTACATTAATTTTTAATTCACTTGGTATTGAATTAACTTTGGACTATGTTGCACATTTTTATTAGTAACTATTGTGGTCGTGGCGTTTGGCGACAAATTGCTTGTGAACATCGCTTTCTGCAGATTTGGCCCAGCCTATGTTATTTGAGGTGGGGAATATTCGAACGGCTTCACACATTGTTCACATCAAAATGTTTTATTTTGTTTATAAAATTTTGTTTACAATTCATTTTTGGATACTTTATTTGCCAGTCCTATGAATTTTTTAAAATTTGAAGGACTCGAGCCTCGAAAAAAATTTGAGGGATCATACTCATTTCAAATTTTAAGTAAATAAAATCTGTTTTGAATTGACTCAATAAGTCGATCACTTGGCTAGGGACTTGTCCACGTTTCAACAACATACGAATCAAATTTGGGAACACCAAATTAATGAAAAAATTGAGTGATGCCTGTAAATAAAAGTATTAGATTACACTGTCACTGAGAAATCTCAAATTCACTGGAGCTTATTGTTTGCTCGTAAAAATATTATTTCGTCGAGGCTTCAACTATCTCAAGGAACTTTTTAAACTGTCAATAATTTAACACTTTTGCATTCATATATTTTTGATACGATTTTTGTAACGATACTAAAAGCCTTTAAAGTTGAGAACCCAAGGCGGCCATTTCTAATCTTTCGAAAAATAGTTTTCTTAATAAAATGTGTCTTTAAAGAAGTGCTTGATTCGTCATTTTCGTTCCTTGAATCTTATGAATTTTAGAAGTTATGTGAATTCTGTTCCTGTCGAGGGAATCAATTCTAAATTAGTAGTATAAAGACAGAACATGCTTCTAAAAACCTATTTTAAAACTGTTCTAATGGTATCCAGTTTTTACTTGTAATTTTACTGATAATAAAAAATATTCAATCGTAAAAGCGCTTAAATCGTTTAACATTGAGCAAAATTGAGCAGTCAGTTGGTAAATACAAGAGGCTAGTCGAAATTATGACTGCCGAAATTTCGTGCGAAACAGTATCTTTTACGCCATAGAAATTCTCCAAGATCAAGCTATACAAATGGGTAAACTCTGCAGACAATTTCTCTTGCAACACAACTAGCCTTCTATATAGGAAGAGCAGTCGGAATTTTGTTGTTTTCTTCATTAATATCTTTAAGGAAACCACGAAAATATCTGAAAAGCTATAATAAAATTATATTTTTTAAGAACATCATTCTGATACACCTACATAATAAAAAATACGCCGCTCCTAAACCAAAATCCACTTATTTATCACAATCGCATATTAATTGTCTAGTACCCGAGGAAAATACTCATAATAGAATTAAAACGATTTTATGCATTGTTACTCCCAATAATTATGGTAGTGGTAACTGCTCTACCATAGAAATTATATGAACATTCAGAAGTTGATGATTTTTTTTAAAACCAACAACAAATAGCCTCATTCATTTGCTTTAGAATTAGGACTTTATTGACTTATGAGAATAGCGGTTGTTCTTGTAAGTCGTCGAACTTGATGTCCCCTATTTTCATCAAACGGAACTGATGATTACAGCCAATTTCAATAATCATATATCAAACTTTTTAAACAAGAAGCTTTTAATGAGCTTTCAGACATTCATTTCCTAAAACTAATTAAACATCAAGAATGTTACGTATAAGTTACAATAACGAGCTTTAAAAAAAATTAATGACCCAAAGCTTTCAGTTAGCATGAAATTCTGCTCACTTCAACACATGAAATATTAGATATCGCAAGACTACAGGTTAAATTTCGAGCTTTTTTTTTAAACCGATAGTCATAGGTTTTCTACTTAACTTGTTGCATAGAATTACAAAAGCTATAATTAGAATGGCCACTAAGTTTTATATTGTGAATTGAGCTTTCACAATTTAATTATTGAAAGCAATCGATAAAGTTTGAAAATTAAAGAATCTGGTTTAACTTAATTGATCTAGAAAAGCTTATAGGCGTCCTTGAACAAAAGCTTTCTCAAATTATTTAATATTTGTCAGAATACACTTTTCTTTATAATATTAGATCTTTCTTTATCAAAAGTGAGTCTAAAAGTCTAGTGAAGTGAGTTTCAGAGATGAGACGGACATCAATTTTCTCTGCGTCCAGCGTTTCTGGTGAAAGCTTTGTGAGCTTTTGGTTATAAAAAAATATTTTTATTTTTTTTTGCCTAAAAGTAGGTTTGTTTTTTCATGTGGCTATTTTGTGAAAGCCTTTAGGAACAGCTAAGAATAAATCAAAAAGCTAAACATTTTCAACAAATATTTTTGTTTGAATGTGTAATTTCATTTTAAAGGGATCACTTCAGCGAGTTTAAAAATATTTATAAATAGTTTGTTTGTCGAATATTTAATAGCGTTTTTCATTAAATAATCCTATCTGTAGAATAGTTTAAGGTGTCAACATTATGAAAAAAAATCTGGAATGTGAGTAGAGTGATAAAAATTAAAGAAAAATTATATAGAAAAAACAAAATATTCAATATTGGTTAAACTACAGGGTGTTTAAAAAATTTGTTAAAAAATTAGGGTCTGACGGTCATCAATTTGAATAAAAATTAAAAAATATGCGTTAAATATTCTATTTTTAACCTAGGATGAGATAATCGACTTTTCGCTGTGAAATAAAGTATTTCGAATAAGAGTCTTAACTTGAAATATTTCTAAATAATCTTTTAAAAACTACAAATGCGGGTGATTTCACTTTGTAAGTGAGAGTAGCTCAATCAAAAGTGTAGGTCATTTGAAATTAGCTCAGATCAAGTGCCCCGCCTACTACTGAGTTGGTCAGTTTTAAATGAAAACTATTAGGTACGAAGGTCATATGCCCCCTGTGTGAGCAATGAATAAAGCCATTGCTCACACAGAGGGCATATGACCTTCGTACCTAATAGTTTTCATTTAAAGCTGACCAACTCAGTAGTAGGCGGGGCACTTGATCTGTTTTATGCTTATTGGTATTATTATCCTTGGTTAATCTATCACTTCAATATATTCGTGTGTTTAGGTCAAGGTCAAATTTCGGAAGAATTTTATTTTATTTCAAAGATAATCTGCACTTCACATAAATTAATAACTGACGGTTGCAATTTATCGGGTTTGAAATAAATTAAAACTTTATACCTATTATTAAATCCGTTTCTTTTATTTCCCGTTAAAAATCTCGTTACTTATATATTAATGTAATTAGATTTGTATAATTTCAGTCAGTCAGCAGGAAAATATACAGCGAGAGCAAAATGAATTAAATTAAGAAATTAGATAAAAACCAAACTGAACCGGTGATAAGCAAAATGAAACTGAATTGTAAACACACCAACATCCGTTAAAAAGGATTAATTAATTTTTGTGTTTGCAGAACGAAAAAAAATTGTATTTTTATATTCCGCATTTCCACACCGTGTACATAATTGAGACAAACAACAATAAAAAAAATAAAAAAATTAAGAAATTCCCAGTCTTTCGTGCGAAATGTATATACCGGGTGAGTATACATACATACATAAGAAAAACATGTTTACGTAAGCTACTTATAATATTCTACTTTTGTATGATAAATTTTCATCTTTTCATCTTCGCTTATATTTTCAAGTGTGTACGTATATATATTTACACGACACCTTTGAAGTGGAGAAAATGAATTAATTTTATTATTTTACATTTTTATGTGTACGGCTGCTCAATCCATGTTTTATTATATTTTATGCAGAAGAGATGATAATTCATCTATAAACTCGTATATATATACACCGAACAATTACACTATCCATCAACATAATTTGCTGGGGTAGAAAAACGATTTTCCCTTGCGGATATATACCTGTGAAAATATTCCACCTTTCGCGTGAACTAAAATTGCTAATACCATCTGACATCGCGCACTATATATATACGTATGTACATACACACGGTGATACATTCTTATATAAGGAATTTAAATTTAATTTCCGTCTCCTTTTGCCGGTGTTATAACTTTAAGTTGTTTTGATATAATTATCTGTATTCATCATAATCATCGTCCTCATAAAAAAAACTGTGAATATCGCGTATCTATACATAGAGTAGAGCGGCGAAAAAAAATGACACTCAAAGCTTTTTTTCCTTAAGCTTTTTAATAAAATTATCTTTAATCGCTGTATTTATACAGAAAAAATACAGATGACAAGAAAGACGACAAAAGATTAAAATTTGTGATAATTATACGGAATATCTTTTTTTTGGTATCCATCCTTGTACACATATACAGACATGTGTTGTGTATATATTAATATTTATATGGCTACATTTGATTCGTAATTTGTCTGCTCTGCACATATCAATTTATCATTATCGCCAGACAAACATATATGTATATACATAATTCATCCATTTCAATCGCAATGTCAGGGAATTCCATCAAGAGTGGTATATATAGATATAGAGCGAGTGATGAAAATAAATTCGATTACATATTCCATTTTCATTTGAGAATTCCATTCAATTTTCATTCTTATATTTTATAGTAGATTGTCACTGCAGCTGATTCCGTACATAATATCGGGAAAAAAATTATTCATTGATATTATAGAGAACATTAAACTATCATTATCGGTATGGGTATATATACATATACATAGAGCTTATACTCGTATATATTACATTTTCCCAGTATTTTTTTTTTTTGGCACCATGTCTTGTTGTAGCATAAGATAATTCGATCATTAACCGTACGATGATAACACAAAAATGCTAACCGATTGAGTAGAAAAAAATAGTTTTGCTGAATTAAACGATATATAGAGGATATGATGGAATATTTATACAGTGCGCGGTGAATATTATCTGTGTGCATTATCGGTAGACTATAGATAATAATCCTGTGAAATATTATCATGCTGATTTGTATAACATTTGGTAAATGTTACCAATAATTAAACAGCATGCAACGTTGGACGCGCACGTAAGATACCTTTGGGTTTCAGCTAACCGAAAGCAATCCGAATAATATTTCAATTTTGGCAAAAGTCGGGGTTTAGAGGGTTTAGGACAACCAAGTTTGGTATGAACTGATAAATCCCGATTATATGACTTTTCCAAATTTTCTTGGAAAAATCCTAACAAGCGGACACCATAATGACGTATATACCAAGATATCTTAAGGTCTAAGCTAGGGGACTAGTAGGTTTAGGCCAACCTTGTTTGGTATGACCTCATGTGTCTCGATTATATGATTTTTCCTAATTTTCTTGTGAAATTCCTAGGAAGCGGATACCACAATGACGTATTTACCAAGATATCTTAATCAACTATATTTCTTTTGCTTACGCATCCCACATGGCTGAATCTTTTACAGCAATAACATTCAATTTTTAGCGACTCATTTGTTAACTCCTCAAAACATTACATACAATTATTTTCCATTGTTTAAGTGTTTTTGGAAATAAAATCTTTTAAATAAAGACGCAAATTAATTAAAGCATTGCTATTTACCTCTGGGTCTTCAGAATGAAGACTATTACCTCTATTTACCAGTAATTATTTGGACAGCAGCGTAAATTACTATAAGCCCATAGTTAAAACCGTCGTTTTGATGTGGCAAAGAAAGTGTGTGAAGTTATCCCAGGATTCCATCCCAGAAAAATTAAAAATGTTCATCAGGCAATACTATTCTCATCCCATCCCAGGATTTTAAAAATCATCCCAAAATTTGATATTATCATTTTAAAAATTTGCAAACGACGTGTTAGCTTATATATTCTTGTCGTTAAAAGTAATTGGCACAATAGGCTCAGAAATTCATTTGAATATGGCCACATACATAAAATTAGGAGTTTAACTACTGGCTCTCGAAAACCATGATTGTCGGAAAAAGTTGCCTTTGTTTTCGACTTGACATGATGTCCACTTGCTGTGATCAATCGTTGACCATTAGTTAAAATAGAACCATTTATTTAAATCAGTATTTCTTATATGGGGCCATATACATATGAGCCCACCCCACAAATTACAACATACGGCTGGTGTTCAACGATTGATCACAGCAAGTGAACATCATGTCAAGTCGAAAACAAAGAAAACTTTTTCCGGCACTCATGGTTCTCGAGAACAGTATACCTTCCCGGCGGACACCCTGTATAACAATAGGAAAAGATAATTTCGATAATAGCACGGTTTATGGTAGAAACGAAAAAACAAATTTTATATGAAATTTTAAACAAACAAATATTGATAGCAATAATAACAGCGATAGTGATAGTGAGAGTGATATTAATAGTAATAACAATAAACAAGCTAAAATGACTGATACAGCCAAAATGACAGAACTAAACAATGCATTATGTAAACCCGACGTAATTAAAGATTTACCAAAATTTAGTGGTAACAAACTTACCTTATACGACTTTATCGAAAATGTGGACGACATCAAAGAAAATTGAACATTCCTTAGGGCGATAAGGAATAAAATTATCGACGAATCCGATGAAGTCTTAAACATGTTTGGCACTCCTCTCGACTGGATTATAATCAAAAATCATTTAATCTCCCATTACACAGACCAGCGAAACGAAACAAGCCTAATACGAGACATACACACCATATACCAGGGAAATGATACGGTTGAAAAATACTTTTCCCGAATTATTGACATACAGTCAACAATTATTAGCCAAGTTAAATTAAATAACACTAACCCTACCGTACTTAGTACAAAACAAACTCTGTACGAGGTAATGTGTTTCACCACGTTTCTAGCAGGTTTAAAAGAACCACTTGGTTCCATGATCAGGGCCATGCGGCCAACAAAAATTAATGAAACCTTTAGCCAATGCATGAAGGAACAAAACGTGTATTACATTAAAAATAAAACATCTACGCACCAACCCACATTATTGCCACCCAGACGAGTAACAGAACAACTCTCTTGGTAATCAAATACTACCACAATTCCTTTCAGCCAAGGCTACAGATATTTCGATTAGAAATGCCTCGAAATATTTTTGCCCAGAAACCAATTTACAATCAAAATTTCAACCAACCTCGAACACATAACCCATTACTGAAACCTCAACAAACACAACCTTTTAGGAAACCAGAACCGATGGACACTACGCCGAACAAGAATCAATTCAAACAACCTACAAAGTTTCCAAATCAAAACTTTATGTATAACAAACCACATAAGCCTTCCCAATCGTCTGGACCACCGCGATTTTTATCCCAGGACCTCTCTCATATGGAAAATCACACCGATGTCGATCCTAGATTCTATTATGAAAATGAAACAGCACAAAACATACATTGTCTTCCTAGTTTAGACCACGCAGTTCAGGAAGACTCCAATAATGAATATAGATCCCAATTCGATGAAAATTTCGATGAAATCGACGATCAGGTTTTTTCAGAAGTAAGCCTCGGTAAATCAATCGGTTTCATAAATCTAAATACGCAAAAATCTTCCCTACTTCCAGACATTCATATAAAACTAAATTCCCATACAACTCTAAAAATGTTAATAGACACCGGAGCCTATAAGTCTTTTATTGACCATCAACACGTCCATCCTTCACGGATCGAAAACATTCCTCCAATTAAAATAAAGACATTATTTTAGACCCATGAAGTAACCAATCAAGTAACATTGAAAGGATTAATGGAATTCAGAATTCGAGAACCATTAAATTTCCTAGTGTTAAGTTCCACTATTATTTTGACGGAGTCATAGGATTAGAAACCATGTAAAAACTAAATATTAAATTAGATTTTCAAGATCCAATACAGGTGAAAGATCGGTTAATGATACCAGAAGGAATTTATCAATCACATGATTTGTATGCATTGGTAGAAATAGTGAACTTTTCGAATGAGGAAAAAACTTTTATGATAGAACAACCTACCAGACTAGAAAAGCTACAGGACAATTATCTGGTAAAAATCTACCACTCCCCAGTCTCTAATGTTAGCCAGACATCCCAAAACATTTCGGAATTAATCCGAACCGATCATTTGAATGTAGAGGAAAGAAAAGCTATACAGAAACAAGGACTAGTTGAAGAAACAGATTGATAAAATGCTAGACCAGGGTATCATAAGGCCAAACTATTCTCCATGGTGATCACCAATTTGGATAGTTCCAAAAAAGGCAGACGGCAGTGGAACAGTCAAATGGAGACTTGTAGTAGACTATAGGAAGCTGAATGAGCAAATAGACGAGAGGTACCCTCTACCTAACATTACCTGGAGATACTGGATAAACTTGGTAAATGTATGTACTTTACTACACTAAATCCAGTTAAATTAAAGTGGATATTCCAAAAACCGCCTTCATGGCAGAACGGTCATTACGAATATGTCAGAATTCGAAACGTTTCAGCGCGTTATGGACGACGTTTTAAAGGACCTTTAAGGGAAAGTATATATAGAAAACCTTGAACAAGTATTCCGGAAGTTGACAATAGCCAACTTAAAGGTACAACTTGATAAGTCCGAATTCCTCCACAAGAAAATTGCATTCCTTGGACATCTCATAACAACCAAACGTATGTAAGACCAAATCCAGATAAGATAAAACTCATAAAGGAATTTCCGATACCAAAAACGGAGAAACAAATAAAATCCTTTCTAGGTTTATTAGGTTATTGCCGTAAGTTTATTCAAAACTTCGCGAACTTAACGAAACCAATGACCGAATGATTAAGAAAAGTTAAAAAGATTATTATCAGTGCTGAATACGTTGAATGCTTCGAAAAATGCAATGATTTATTATCCAACAACCCGCTATTACAATATCTAGTCTTCTCTCAACCATTCATACTTACTACTGACGCAAGTAATGTAGCACTCGGAGCTGGTTTATTCAGGATATTATAGGACAAGATAAGCCCAAATGTTTTGCTTCACGCACACTACCTGTACGGCGAAAAATTTCAGATAGTCACAGATCGGCTTTTCTCTCTTAAAGAACCAAACTCAAAACTTGTCAGATGGATCTTATTTAACAAACAAATTGTCCTTGAATTGGATCTCAAGGCAGGATCCATATGCTTCTGGAAATGTGGTCGGTTTTTTAGATTAGCATTCCTGAGCGATCCTCATTTACTAACATTGAACATCAGTAAAAGATGTCCTTTCATTGGAAAGTAATTCCTGTATAGAATGCAACTATCGTGTTAATGTCATTCAACTCAAAAATTAGCTGAAATGATAGACGGAAGAGAAGGTACTTTTACTGAAAATATGTATTTTACAAAGCACATTGACCTTTGTGTTACTAAAGCCAATTCCATGCTTGGATTTTTCAAGAGTACATCTGAGTACGTTTAAAAAAAAAGATGCCATCAGCGTATGAACCACACCAAACAGTGGCTCTTGGAGGTTGAAGTTCTGCTTCGTGAGGATTCTCCGCTCTCCAAATCCGACAATTTTGCTTATTGACGTATCCATTAAGATGAGAATGAGCTTCATCGCTAAAGATGATCTTTGATTAAAAACCTTCATTTTATTCTAGCAGCCAATTAACAAAACAACGACGATTTAAATGGCCTGGTGGCTTCAATTTTTGAGTTGGTTGAATTTTGTATTGATGCAAATGAAAATCTCCTAGCAAAATGCGTCGTAATCTGGTTCGTGAAATGTATAGTTTTGTGAACGATGACTGGTTGATGTGCTTGGTTCACTATGATCACTTTCACTAACAGCTGCCACCGCATCAGGAGTACGAACTGGATGAACATGTTGATACGGTTTACGACCATCCGACTTCATGATGATAAATGATATATGTTTGACTTCTCAATCGCCGATTTTCCATCTACATTAATTGTCATCTCCACTATCTGCATGCCCTTGGCAAAGATCCTTTGTAAACTGGTCGGTATTTTTTCTTTTGAGATTCCGCCTGTGCGGTTGATCCCGCAGTGAATTTTGTGCTCATACGCAGTAATCTGGAAAGTAAATACTTGTCATAGGTTAGGTTAAGGTGGCCGTCCTAATGGCCTAGCATAGACACAATTTGGTCCGTAACTGTACCACATTTCCGTTACCTACTCTTCACTCGTTGGACCACTATGAGCTTACCAAAGCGGTGAAGGCCCTTGACGTTGATCTTACTAAAATTCGTCAAGTTGTCCAAGTTTACCCCATACAGTAGTATATGTTTGACCACTGAGACGTAAAGTCAGTGTACTATGTGAGGCTGCGTACCCCACTCTTCTTCCCAATGAAATCTTTGCAGGAGTAGAGCGCTATAGTAGCTTTCTATACTCTTTCTAAGATGTTTGGTTTCCGGCTTAGCTTATACTGTCTAAAAGTAGCCCAAGGTATTTTAGTCTATCAGTAAAGATCAAGCGAATTTCATTTAATATTGGTGGGTCACACTGAGGAAGTTTGTGCTTTCTGCTAAAGAGGACCATCACCGTTTTCTGTGGGTTTGCACTTAGAGAGATAGCCGAGTGGGCCTGCAGGCGTTCACTCAGCGTACAAGGATTTTTACCGAAAACCGCAATAACAACATCATACCATTAGTAACCATCATACCATTAGGTATTTAATGACTAAATTCTAAATTGGGGGGATAAAACTCCACCTTGCGTGTACCCATATTAACGTATCTGTCGGCAGGCGCCCCACCCAGATGATCCTCTATCTAAGCATTTGATCTATCCAGCCTCTGAGTGACCTGTCTAAAGGCCTCTTCTCTATCCAAGTTACCAAGGAATATTTCTTATATTCTAGTGATTTCTCAATCGGGCAAATAAGGGAATGAAGAGCTGTTTCCACCGATCATCACTTACAGTACGGGTGTTGAGATTCCGACAGCTCCCCCTACTTGATTGAGCCTCTGATGTAAGCCTCTATTTGACTTTCTAGTGATTTTAATAGAAAACAGGATAAGCTTATAGGCTTAAAATCTTTGGGGATAGCAAAGAGAGCTTTCTCCCGCCTTATATAATAATAAGCCCTATAAATATTACTTTTACTTCAGTCCATTCACTATAGGAATGTGACAAAGTTCTAAGCTGCCTTTAAAGATAACTTCTAGCCAGGGTACGGTTAAGTCAATATTTCGCAGGTCCTGCCGACTTATATGGCTTGCAAAGCTTACACCCCTATATATCGCGGGTCTCACCGGAGCTAGCACCGAGCACTCCAGGAAGTTCGTTTCTAATAGTGTCTCCAGGGATTCCCCACTGCACATGGTCCATGTACCATGCGGTCGTTGGAGATAACTCTGAACGAAAGGAGTACTTTACTTAGCCTGGCCGCCTCCGAAGTTTTTAGGACTTCCTCATAGCAGTACCAATCTGCAACAGTATCTGTGTTCCTCGGCTTCTTGAACAGTCCTCTGCATTTTGTACGAGTACCTTGTAGTTCTTTCGACCATCAAGGTGGCCGAGACTAACCCAAAGGCCTACTGATAGGACATGCACCTAACATAGTTTTGTAAAAGCATCAGGTTTACTAGAAAAATACTTGTCATCACTACCGGTACAATTTTCTGTCACTATCCCCAACCCTGGCCGAATGGCACCAATGTCTCGGGAACGAGTGACCACCAAAAGGTTGAGGTTGAACCGTTATTTAGAACTGGAAGCCCAGTTAGCGGCGTTCTTCTAAATTAGTGAAGTAATAGCTGAAGAACCCTCTATCTGCTCGACATAACTCACCACATGCATAGACCCTTTCAGAACCCAATTGACAGCTGTACCCGGAAGATAAGTAATAATTGCAAAGCATAATATTTTATTAATCAAACCCGGATCCTAGAGGCGCACATTCGCATCGTTATATTAAAATTTAAAACGTTAGATTTTATTTACGCCTCATTCATTCATCACCGTTTAACAATAATCAATCAATTCAAGGAACTGAAAAACAAAAAAATCGTAATTCGAGAAATCTTTTATTCAATTTAAATTTTCCCAGAATTTTCTTGTTCCCAAAAAAATTAACCTCTGCACCTCTCCTGCTACAGAATATATTTATATATAAAAGATTTGATTTGTTTTTTGTATTTTTGTATGTATTACGTCACACAATATCCATACTAAAAATGTACGTAATGTATAAATAATAAATAAGATAATGTGAGGGGCAGGCAACCAGGGAGGCAGGCAGCCAAGACAACCAACCCATCTTAAAGATAAATTCAAAATAAGTTTTGATTCATTGTATGTCAATATCATAACCTATAAACACGCAGTGTATATAATATGAATAACTTTGTAGATATTTTATATTCTACTGATCATCCATTATACCTCTCATTCGAATGATAGCACCACCAGCAGCACATATAGCAGCAGCATCATAGCACAGTGATAAATTTTTTTTTTATTTTTTTGTTAGTTGTGTGTACGCCAAACAACATACATATATACGAGTATACACAGCTCGAGAAGAAAATGATAATTTTTCATGTTGGATTTATATTCTAAACACTTTTTCGATTTAACATTTTTTTTTTTTTTTCCTGCTTGGTTTCAATTTATCCAGCAGTTTTGTGTGGGTTTTGTTGTTGTTATTCGTTGATGTTGCCTTCGAATTTCCATAAAGAAAAATATAAATATATTTATAAAATTTATAATATTTGACTTTAAGATTTTCAGTTTTATTTTTTATCTTCGCTCAATAATAATAATATATATACATATATATTGTATATGTCTATATGCCTAACCATCTCAAATTGTATGATGATACATTTATACATATATGTTTTTTATTGGTACACACATATTATTATTAGATGTATATATAGTAGGTAAACAAATTTGAACTTGGCTGCAAATTTATCACTTGGAGCCACACGTATACGTATACTATACGTTGCTGAATCAATTTTTAGACAAATTTATTTTGATTAATGCCTACGTCGGGTTACTCAATCATTTTTGATTCACTGTAGCAATGGGTTTAACAAAAAACAAAAAAAAATTATACGTTTACCCACCAGCAGTTAGCTAGCATCTTCGTCGTCATCCTCATCAACATATAAGCCAAACCAAATGTATGCATAAATAATAAAAATTTATATACGAATATTATAAATCCACATATATACACAAACACTTTGCCATGTTTGTACATAAATACATATATATACATCGTTCGTACACTCACTATACTACATACTACTCTATATTTTATGCTTCGGGGTGTGACCCAAATAAAATAAGGAATCTGTGTACGAAATATACAATTTTTAAGGAAAATTTATGAAAAATAAGAAAAATCATGACTTATATTTCATCATCAATCCAAATATAAAAAATGTTGCTCTCCCTCTCTCTCGATGTGTTTGTGCTTTTTTTTTGTATTTTTGTTTTTGGAAGTAGATTTTTTCTCGAAGAAATTTTTCTTCCATCCTTAACATATACATACATACAACAAAAAAAAAATGTTATTTGAATTTAATTTATAAGGATAAAAATTAAGGTAAATTTATCATTATAAATTTGATGTAGGTGAAGTATTTATCATGATATCTAGATAAATATATGTGAATATGTATATATGTATATGTATATGTTTTATGTATGAGCTTTAATCATCATTTAAAAATGTGTTAAAGATGAAGAAATGATATACGAAATTGGGAATCAGGGATTTAATTATATATATGCTGGGGGATTATTTAATTGTTAATTATGGATGGGAGGTATAGCGTAGATATAACATTTCACAAAAACGCCTTTGACTTTTCGTCACAAGGATTGAATTAAAAATACAAATTTATCGAGCTTCCGACAATATCACAACAAGCAATAACCAGGGATTGGCGAGGTAGATTACGCCATGTATTCTACGCCGTTGTCGACACGTAAAATATAACGTCATTTTTGTCAACGTCGACAATTAAAATAATAGCAACAACCTACGATATTTTAGCGATTTGATATCGAATGCGCCAATTCGCGGGAGTATTTTCTAAAAGCATCCATCTAGAGGTGATTTTTTCATTTGTTTCTTTTTGACAAATGACGCATGAATATAGTTTCAAACTGCCTTCGTGTTTTTAGACCAAGATACGGTTGACATAATCGGCCTGTCGAGACCACTATTTGGAATACCATCGAAAAGTTTGAAAAAAAAATGGATACCGCCAAAAAAACACCGGACTCCCGCTCAAGTACCCGGACACGAGATATAGGATCGGCACGTGGAACGTGCAATCACTAAGGAAACCAGGAGCGTTAGAGGGCCTAATCACGTGTATGAAGGAGTATCGGCTAGAACTCGTTGCTCTTCAAGAAACTCGCTGGCCTAAAAGTGGAGACCATGTGTCCCAGGGCTATACGTTGTTCTACAGTGGAGATGACCTCGGAAATCTTGGAGCTGGATTTCTTCTTGGGCCGCAGGTAAAGAACGCTGTTTTGGATTTCCAAGCAGTCAATAACCGATTGTGTATGCTTCGCTTGCGCATGAAGTTAGCTAACCTGTCGATAATTTGTGTACATGCGCCCACAGAAGTCAGCCAGCCCCAAGATAAAAACTCATTTTACAATGACTTGGACGATCTGATGGGATCTATACCCGAACACGATGTTAGAATGGTAATTGGGGACTTTAATGCTAGAGCTGGCAGAAATCAGACCGACTTGTGTGAAAACATAGGTCCGTACTCCCGACACGAAACTGCGACCGATAATGGTGAGAGAATGATGTACTTTGCGGTTGCTCATGATCTTAGAGTAGCAAGCACATTCTTCCCGCACAAACACATACATCTTGAGACATGGACACATCCTCGCGGAACTTCCCGCAGCCTAATTGACCATGTGTTAGTTTCTAAAGGACTGGCTCAGGTTGTGCAGGATGTGAGAACTTATCGGTCAGCAACCAAATACGTAGGCAGCGATCATCATTTGGTCGCTGCAAAGCTACGGTGGAAGTTTTCGTACAAGTCTGGGAACACAGCGAAACGCATGGTACGTTTCGATTGTGAAGTTCTGATAAATGAAGATCAAAAGAAACGATATCAGGATCTTGTCAGCGACAACATTAATGAAGCTAATTACCAGTCTGACTGCGTGAACTCTGTCTGGGAGGTCCTGAAAACTTCGGCTGTCAGTGCTGCTCAACAGACTTTAGGTATAATGAAAGTCAGACCCAAGAATGATTGGTTTGATGACGAGTGTCGTCTTGCAGTTGAGCAACAAAATATAGCACATAATGAAGTGCAACAACGTCTCACAATCGCGAGGAAAAACAAGGCTGCTCTTGCAAGAAGGGCAGCTAAGCGGATTTGTAGACGGAAGAAGCGAGAATGGTGGAAGGCCGAGGTTCTGAAAGTACAACAACTCAGCAATGAGCGCAGTTCGCGTAATTTCTTTAAAGGAATTACTGGATTGCACCATACTTTCAGGCCTACGTCAACCGCCATTCGGGACCGGGATGGAAACCTCTGTGTCAACATCGACGCAGTACTTGACGCATGGAGTGGACACTTTACTGACCTGCTTGATGTTAATCATGCGTCACAGACTGTTGTTGAGCCACCTCTAATACAGACTGCGGAGATTTGCACTGAGGAGCCATCCCATGAGGAATTCACTAAAGCCATGCAGAGATTGAAACGAAACCGTGCACCTGGAGTGGACTGCATTAATTCGGAGCTCTTGATATTCGGAGGGGATACTTTGTTGAACTGTCTTCTCGACCTTATTCGATTAGTATGGCGAACCGAAGCTATGCCTGACGAATGGAAAGTGGCAGCGATATGCTCCATCTTCAAGAAGGGAGACCGCTTGAAGTGTGAGAATTATCGCGGTATAGCTCTCCTTTGCACAGCGTACAAGTTACTGTCGTACATTGTATATTGGATAGAATCACTTCTCTAGCGGAGGGTTTGGTTGGTGACTATCAAGGAGGATTTCGTCCGAATCGATCAGTCACCGATCAGGTCTTTTCGCTGCGGATGATTCTATCTAAATATTATGAGACATCCATCCCCGTACATCAGGTGTTCCTGGATTTCCGGCAGGCCTATGACTCGATCAATCGAGAGAGTTTATGGTCTGCACTGGAATACCTAGGAATGCCAACAAAACTGGTACGACTATGTAGGATGACAGTGACGCAGTCCCAATGCTGTGTTAAAGTTGAGAACAGGCTATCGACAAGTTTTGTAGTTAACTCGGGTGTTCGGCAGGGAGATGCTCTGTCCCCGATACTCTTTAATCTCATGTTGGAGTATATCTTTCGTAAAACTGAAACACCACAGCGTAACATCTTATATCGCCAGTCCAATCAGGTGCTTGCATATGCAGATGACATATGCGTGATTGGACTGAATAGCAACGGAGTGAAAGAAATACTTGATCCGCTTGTAGAGTTTTCAGCTTCAGTTGGACTTCAGATCAATGAGTCCAAAACGAAATACCTGATCTCTGGTTTTAGGGACAATGGCACACCAGATTTTAGTAGTGGCCACCACACGTTTGAGGGAGTGAGGAGGTTCAAATATTTGGGTTCTCTTATCACTCACGATAACAGTGTGGGTGAGGATATTAAAGTGCGGCTGGCAGCTGGCAGTCGTTCTTTGTATCCTCTAAGGCCACTGCTAAAATCTAAACACTTATCAAGTGCCGTGATGCTGAAGCTTTACAAAGCGTTGATCAGGCCCGTTGTTATGTTTGGATGTGAAAGTTGGGCGCTGACGGATGAGTACGGGAGATGGCTCCTAACATTTGAGAGAAGAGTCATGCGTGTGATTTACGGCCCAAAACGCGAAATACAAATATCGAGATCAGAGATCTGATGAAGATCCCCGATATTGTACATGAAATAAGATCTCAGCGAGTACGCTGGCTCGGGCACGTACTGCGTGCTGATCCGGAACGAATTGTGCAGCGATCTCTGAAAGGAGAGCCACCATATGGTAGGCGCAGAGGTCGTTGCAGGCGACGATGGCTCCACGGTGTAGAGAACGACTTGGCCTCTTCAGATTGTCTTAGACAGTATGAAGACCATGCTCGGGATCGAAACCGCTGGAGCCGAATTGTTTACTCAGTAAGGGGCCAGTAATAGCCTTTAAAACTGTTTAATTTAATAGCACAAAATTTATATACCCCGGTGGTCCAGTAAACAGAGTCGTTGCATTTGGAATTGTGAACTTCAGTTCAAACCTCGGTTTGGCATTAAATAAT
Source organism: Tipula unca (assembly GCA_951394425.1). Lineage (NCBI taxonomy): Eukaryota > Metazoa > Arthropoda > Insecta > Diptera > Tipulidae > Tipula > Tipula unca. The sequence goes on along the minus strand of OX596381.1, from coordinate 149,026,678 downwards.
TTTTAATTTAATTTCTCCCTTTAATTGGAAAATATAAAGGATGAGTATAGCGGCAAATCTATATATGAAAATGATGAGGTAAAGTAAGCGGTGTCATAGGATTTGGAATTGTAAATGTTGTGCAGTGTTCATACCTCGATTAAGTGTAAAAAATTTTGCGGGACATCCACACATTTTTCATTAAATTAAAAAACATCGCTTTTTGATTTAGAAATGAAAATTAAAATAAATCTTTCAAATTGAATTGAGAAACTTGGGAAATTTTTTAACAGAAGCTTAATTGAACTATTCCCCCTTATGGGAAATTCCCCCTTCTTAAAAATTATAAAACTTCCGTTAGAGTAAATGATGCTTGATGCGATTTTCTAGGTGGGCCACAACATTGACCATATAAATTTTAAGTTTAAGTCAGTATATGAATAACGCCCAAACTGAAAGTATAACAAATAAGTATAGCTGAGTTTAAGTCTCGATAAGGGCTAAATAAAAATTAATTTAATTTCTTACAAATTAATTCAATCCAGATTCTGTTAAATTTTCATTTTTCTCTATTCCAATGATAAGTATAAAAGATGGATTTATCAGTAATGAAATTGTACGGCAGTGGTCAACTAGCAAAGTAATGGGCGTTTTATTAGTGGTAGTGAGTTCAAGCGGCATTCGAACTGTTGTGCATCCCTGATTATAAAAAGTAATCACGTCACACCTATTATAAATATAAATTAATTAATAGTTACCGCCCATAAAAACCTACATATAGGCGAAAACAATTTAAACACAATTAATTAATCGACTAAATGTCACTTTAAACAAGTAACATGAATAGCCGTAATTACTAAAATGTAAAATTAAGAACCCAAATAAACTTACACACACGAAATACTTTCGCTGCAAAAAATCGAAAATAATTTTCGCAGTAGCTATCCAAGTTACAAAAATTCAAAATGCACATTAAGGTAAATTAATTATAAGACCTAATTTTTAAGTTCAATTAACTCAAAAAATTTAATCAGTAGGCAGTTCAAGTTTATAATTAAAATAGTTCATTTCGGTATTTAAAGTAATATACAAATAAAATTACATAAAATACAAATAATCACTTTTTTCTAATCAAAATATTCATCCAGAGATATCAGAAAGACAAGTAAGTATACATTTAACAACAAACACAAATATATACCGACATAGCCCCCACCAGAGGCAAGCCGGTATTGATAAAACAATAACAATAATATTCAACCCTACTAACACTCGAGGTACCGAGTAAGTTTTCTCTAATTACCTGCCATAGCAAAGGCGGAGTCAGATACACAGCGTCTGTGGGCGCGCAGACTGCTTTCCGGTAATAAAGATTACTTACTCTAAAATACTTACTAACTGATACATAACAATTTATCAAACACGAAGTAAATTAACCACATTTGACAATCATAACTTCTTTTGTTCTCACACCTCACACTTCCACAACAGAGATCTAATAAGACGTTACGTATTAACATAACACTAATATATCATACTTACACATAATACAATATAACACACCAAAATAAAACATTGATACTACCGAACTCACGTATGCAGAGAACAATTCCCATTTCACGTATACAACCTTAACACTCATACACATAATAACCAAAAGTTTTTACAATATTGGCGCTGCCGAAATTTTCACCTGTGGAGAAATAGAAATTAAGTACCTAAGACACAAACTCCCGACTTGCAAAACAATTCACCATTCGCTTCAAAATCCAGCTTGACATCGTGATTCATAACTAAACAAGTTGACGACACACTAACAGCACACAACACACGTAGCAAGACTGCACGACTAACCCCTAACACACAAGTCCCCCGACCACAAATCGAATCGACAGACGACATTTTAATCATCACAGAAACTAACGACGATACACCAACCACTCATACAATCCAAGTTGCACAGCCTACAAACGTAATCAACACCCGTAACACACAACAACCAAACAAAATGAACCCAAAACAAATACATCAAAGCATAACTAGCTTCATACTAGAATTCAGTGGTATCGAAACCGACCCGGTACAAACCGCAGCCAGCCTTGCGAAATTCGTTGGAGCATCAGATAATATCTGTAGTAGACATCAAGTACCGGCTGACAGGAACCGCGTTCACCAAAATATACAGACGGCAGATAAAAGATTATCCTACACTGAAAACCTCGCTGAGAAAAATGTAGTATCCAACATACTCATTGACGGAACTAGAAAACAATTACACGGGAATACGAAAACAATACGGAGAACCCATCAAAAGATACGGCTATAGACTGAGGGAAGCCCTAAACCTGTACAAAATTGGCTACAGATCAAAGTACGAACTGGTAAATTTGGATGACACCTACACAAAACACCTTGATGGAAATAGTGTGGAGATATTCAAAAGAGGACTGACAAACCCAATACTGAAACAGAAAGTAGCAACAAATATAGACAAGATAATCGAAGAAATGGAGCGAATCGAGAAAATGTTAATCACAATACCCGGCGAACCAACCCAACACGTAATCCCAGTACAACCACAAACTCAACAATTAATACAAAATCAACACATGGCAACTTTAACTATAGAAGGAACCAAATAACATTTAACTATTGTCAAAAACCAAACCACACGTGGGACGTATGCCGCACTAGGATATTTAGAGAACAAAGACCAAACAACATACAATACCAAAATAACCAATACCAAGCAAACCAACCACACTACAAAAATCCACAAAGCACTTATCAAACCCAACAGCACAACCAATACTTCTCACAAAACCAATACACACCACCCAGACAATTTCTAAACACCCCCACAAAACAAATCACATACACTCCACTCAACAAAATAATTTGACAAACTACCGACAACCTACAATCCCAAATTTCCAAGACAGACCTCCTAAATACTGCTCACACTGCAAAGTTACAAAGGGACATACATTCGACGAGTGCCGAAGCAAATTCCAACTAAGTAAAAACTACAACACGGGACAACATCAAAACCAACCGCGATCAAATGAAGTGACGAGAACTTAGGATACAAATTTAGCACAATGAAACTCAACACAGCCATCCAACAGTCGATGGAAAACACTGCCACACGCAGACAATATAGCAACCAGGGAAACGACCACGGATCCAGCCAGCAGAAGGAGAGCCGCCGCAGTTGGATCCAGCCGCACAAATAACCATGAACACCAAACGGAAATACTAACCTTGAAATAGTACTAGATCTAGGTTTATACAATAGGACTAAGGTGTTTTTAATTTAATTTCATCTTACACATTAGTTCAACTCAGCTTCTATGAAAATTTTCAAATTTTTCCAATTAATTGCCAAGTAGAAAAGAGGGATGCAGCAGCAATGAAAATGTAAGGCGATGGTCAAATAAGCAGATTCCAAAAATACCAGAAATTACGTAAAATTATCTAGCACTGATGCAAGACCGTTGATATTGGGGCTATAGACGCATATAGCTATACCGAAATGAAGATATTAAAAGAGCTTCTTGAGACATCCTGAAGATAGGTCTATTATAGAAATTTGCAATAGAAGTGAGGAAGAGGGGCCTCTAGCTGTCATGTCACTACAGATAGGATAATGAGAATTCGATTACCTAGACGCAGAGAGAGCCGAAGCTTTTTCGAGTAAGGGTATAGTATGAAATCAGAATAGGACCGTTTAAGAAAGGTACAATCCACGACATAAAGCAGATGGTCAGGAAAGTGGAATTTTACAACCATTTCTTGCGACTCATTATCCAGCTAGTGGTACTAGACGGTAAAAACATGTTTAATTCAGCAAAATGATGCGATATATTCGACGCCATAGACCACAGGTTTCCTTTGAATGAATATTTAAGGAAGAGCACCTTAGTTTACGATACTGAGGAGAGACAGCGGATGTCCGTGGTTTCCACAGGAACGGCCCAGGGGCGAATCTAGAACCTAACCTTTGATATGCTTTTTCTGTTTTATTTATTTTTTATTTTTAGTTGGATGGCAGCATACAGACTTTCACTAACACCTATAATAAAACAAAGGAATCAAAAAATAAGATGACCAGCGGTAAAATATATCTCCATCCACTCCAAGATGAATAAATAGATCCCACAAACGGTGGATAACGCTGTGATCTGCGTTACGACCTTAAACAGATGTATAGCAAATGTTGGATGGAGTAATGCGACGTTAGTCACCACAGATTGCTGTGGAAACTATACTCCACGAGTTGGGATAAAGTTGTAAAACACGTGGACGTTGTCTTATACGGGAGGGCTTAACGCAGGTGGCTGCTCAGTGTATGCACCAAGCCAAAGGATCTAGCTCTAAATAATGTGGCGAACAGTTTCAGACTACTTCAGAAGAACGGGGAAGTGGTTTTGGAAATGGAATTTTCACCTACTACCATAAAAAGAAACAGAAAACAATCAATTAGAATTCGGTTTTCTATTTTTATTGGTAAATTTGTCTATAAACTTAATCCTTTTATAAAAGTATACAGTTGGTATAAAACACTCATGCACTTGACCTTATATGCCACCACTATAGACAAGCACTGAAAATATTTTAATCGTTGGAATCGAATCGTCTTTGCCAAGACGATAAGACAAAATCACTTATTCAGTAAAGGCTATTTTCTCATAGCGATTGAGTTTGGAACCTGTTGGCCATCACTATGCCTAATTCAAAAGCTATAGATAATCAGGTAGCTGGCACATTATAATAATGACTAAGTGTGTGCGCGCTCGCGACTTAGGAAAAAATCCTTTTCACCATGGGCCTTTTGCCTTTATTGCGGAATCCTCATGGATACCAACCAATTTTAATAATAATTAATTCACTTCGAAATGGACATTTCGATCACAAACAATTGAAAGTGATTGGGGTCCAATTCCAAAAGAAGGTCCCATACAAATTGGTGGGCCCAATCTTTTTTGAATTTTTTGCATATATTGAATATTTTGGTATCTTATAAAACTTATAACATCTCAACTTAGTATAGATATTAACATACTTAAGAATGAATATGGAAAGCTGAAACAAGCACTTCAAGCCAAAGAAATACAAACTGCACCAGAATTCTTTACTGATGAAGATGAATTTCGAGACGAAACAGACCTTCTAAAAAAAGAAAAGCTGAATCTTCCACAGAAACTGCAGGTTCAAGCCAATCCCCAAAATCAAGAGGCTTAGATAGCCAAACCCAAGGATATAATATAATGGGAATAATTAAATGTGGTACTATTCAGTCTCTTATGAAATCAATTACTGGTAAAGAATACAGAATCATGTCGGAAGCTTACAGAAGAAAGGAAAGAATGATACACTTATGAAGACAAAAATGACCGACCGATAAAAGTGATGGCTAGAGGTCTTCAACCTACCTGTAAAATAGAAGATATAATAGACGATTTAAAGGACAAGTGGTTAGATAGAAAACTGATCATGGGGTCAAAATTAACAGGAGAGGACTCCCATACAATTCATGCTTACTTTGAATAATAAAGAAAAAGTAGAAAACTACTTTACCATTAAAGCTATTCTCAATATGAGGGTTACAATTGAAGCATTAAGAAAGACCTTTGGTTTAATACCCCAATATAGAAAATGCCAAGGCTATAAGCATACCCAGAAATATTGTAACAGAGAGCCTAGATGTGTAAAATGCTCCGGAAGATATATAGCACAAGTCTGTCAATTGGGGGAAACTACCACCCCTAAATGTGTAAACTGCAAAGGAGATCATCCTGCAAGCTATACAGACGATGCGAGATAGCTAAAGAACTGCAAAAAATGAGGAATAGAAAAACTCAGTTTAAGCAAAACCATGAAATACCATTAGACAGAATACCACCGAAAATCTCAGCGAAAACTAACCAACAATCCTTTGCAGCAACGGGGCCAAAGACATACTCGCAGACTGTCCAGCAGCAACAGGAGCCATTCAATACTTAGGAAAGGAACATAGAAGCCGTACATAATGCAAATAGGCTACTGCCCCAAATTCCGGAGCTAGAAATTTTCTTATACATGGAAAAGATAGACATATGCCTAATATCAGAATTTTTGCGAATGACACTCTACAGAAGTGTCATTCGCAAGAATTCATGGATACCGCTGCTTTTGTGCATATATTGAACTTTTTCATATTTGATAAAACTTGTATGTAATTTTTTTTGAGGTATTCAATAAATAAACTGTAGGGAATATTTTTACGATAGCATCTTAACATACACAATTAATTGCATCCCTCCTGGAGATAATGATATTAATTTTGTTTAATTTTCTCTATGAAACATGTACTGCAAGGCATGACTATTTGTTGCAACAATACATAAAAATCCCCCTACTAATACATATTTTTCAAATAAACCCTACATCAGAGTGTTGTGTACTTATTTGTTGTATATACTTTTATTTCTGAACAATACCCCATTCCCTTCACTTAATCCATCGGTGGTACGTACATATAAAATCATATTTCTTCCATCTAATTACACGTGCCATTCGTTTCTAATTACAGGATTTAGAAAATTCTGGATTTTACTTTTCTCTTTTTAATTTTCAATTTTTTTTTTTATTCACAATAAAAATTAAATAAACGAGCACGTGCACTGTTTAGATAAAAACTAATTAGTTGATTATAATTAGAATTTTATTTTTATTTTTTAATTTTTCTGTTACATTTCCTAAAAATATGCGGGTACGATATGATGATGGTGCGCTGCCGATGACGATCATGATGTTGTTTATAGTACAATTTGCATACAAAACTTTATTTAAATTTTTAATGATGAGGTTTCGAGAATTTCATTTATTTTTAAACTTTTGGATTTTGTTAATTATAGGCTTTACATAATATAACCATAAATGGATACCGCAATCCAATATCCTGCCTATTTATCCTGACAAAATTGACCAGCGACAATACGTATACATAAATACATAGTATTTATACAGTAAAGTTTCACGGTATACCCAATTCCACATAGACACAACACAATACGATTTTTATCGCTATTTTGGTAATATAAAAAAAATTGTTAAATTTTATGGCAATATTTTAACTCGTACTCGTTACACCTGATCAATCAAATACAATAATTATTACAGCGCGAAAAATAATTGCAAAACTTCCACAGTAACAAAAAATAAAAATGATAATTTACCAAAAAACAAAAAAAAAATACTTATATTAAAATATATACAAAAAAACAATAATAAAGCTTTTGAAAGCTTTCAAAATTTATTATGTATAACCATGTATAGAAAAAAAAATAAAACTGAAAAATTCAATTCATCAATATTTTATCGACAATGAATTTATTGAAATGTAAAATTTATTGTATATTATAGTTTGTGTTATATATATATGCATATGCAATAAATTTAATTAAAGCTTTCAATTGAGCTTTTAGATAATACTACAAAAAAGTGGTATTTATGTTTTATTTATTATAATCTCATCTTATATTGGATTTAACTATGTGTGATCATTCGGTTTGGTGAGCGACTCGGGTGCAAGCTTATAAACTATATTGTTACGATAAAACTATTCTGACATATCAAGCTTTCATATAAATAATTAAAGTTAACCATACAAGCCGTAAAGTTAATAAAATTGAATGATAGATGGCAGCATACTTAATTAAGATATGTTTCACTCTTATTGCGTTATCGTTAAAAATTACGACGTCCATGACATACCAACAACAATACCGGAAACGATTCATATTTTACATCATTACCTTACCGCGCTTTTAAAACATATTTCATTTCAATTATTTGGACTTCCTATACCTGCATTTGTAGGTATTACGTCAAGTTTCATTATAAAGGATATCTAAGATGAATACGATACTTTGCTGTTGTCCCAGATTATTCATCCACCTATAAACAATACTATACTCGTACATATCCACCCGCGCTTACTTATATTGCAAATTGCAATGAATATCACTGAACGACATCGTAAGGCGGATTTGACAATCCCATATTCGCAAGTATATTCCATTTTCGTATTAAATTCAGAAACATAATATTTATTCATCATTAATTCAAATTTTTTGTTATTAAATACAATAAAATAATATTTAATTTTATTTAGATTTCGAAAAAATGCTCTCGAACAAAGGAAAATTTTTTATTTTATTTTATTTATATCTCACAAGAAAGCTTTTGCTATATAATATTCCTATTTCATTTGAGACTTTGTTATAATAATAATAATAATAATAATAATAATAAAATGTAATAAAAAAGAAGAAATCAGCGGAAATGAAAATATAATAAAATTGCAAAAAAACATATGTTTTTTTCATATTTATGATATACATACATATACATATACCTATATAACATAAGGAAAATGGAAAAAAATAGGAAAATTCGTAAAGCTTTTCTCGTTATCGTTATTAAATTACTATTACACATATTTCGTTTGGTAAAATTAAAATTGATTTTTTATACTGTATATGTACATGTATCATGTATGTATGTATGCCGGCTAAATTATTTCATCGCGTTATATTTACGAAAAAAGATCTACATAACTCTCTTATCCCGGTTCACACTTTTGGCACTTTTTTTTTAATTGTCTAAGTATTTAATGAGTTTTTGATTTGAATTTTCGAAACCAAAATTCGTTAAATATTTATAAATCTTAAATTTAATCAATTCGTTGAATTTCATAGAATTCATAAAATACATGCATAAGATAAGATTTATAAATCATATTCAATAAAAACATCATAATCAAATTTATTAAACTCTTATAAATTCAAAATTCTCATATAATTCATAAAATTTATAAAAATCACAATTAATCAAAACCATAAGTTTCTTAAAAGTTATAAATTTCACAAATTTTATGAAAACAATTTCAAAAACTCATAAAATTCATGAACCACTTACAAAATTTAATTTTATAAATTTGCCGAAACCAAACAAAAATCTAAAAACTTTTTATTGACAAATCATTAATTTTAAAAATTTGTTGTAATTTTTAAACTCTCAGAGAACAATATATTACATAAGTACAATTTATATTATTTCATTAAATATTTAAAAACATGAAATTTTTTAACTTAATAAACAAAAAGTTTATAAAATTCATAAAATATGTATGTAAAATAAAATTTATTTGAAAAATTTATAAAATCCATATATTTCCTAAACTACTTAAATAATGAATAGTTTATGAAATTATCAAGACTAATAAAATAAAGTCATTAAATTCATAAAATTCATAAAGAAAATCTAAATTAATTAACATCAAAAATTTCATAAGTTTGATTAAATTTATAATATTTGTTTATAGTAAAAAATTTATATAATTATTAAAATTGATAAAATTCGATAAAATATACTATAGTCATAAACTCAATAAATCTAAAATTCAAAAAATTATTAAATAGGCAATTTCATAAATTTGTTAAAATTTATAAAATATCGTATAAATCACAAAAAATTCATGTAACTCATAAACTATACCAAATATAAAAATAAAATTATAAATTCAAAATTTTTTATATAATACATAAAACTTATATAAAATAAATTCATGAAATTTATAAAAATTATGATATTTTTAAAATTAATAAAAATCATAAGTTTCTTAAATTTCTAAAATTAACAAATTTCATGAAAAGCAATAATATTTGAAAATAATTTATAAAACAAATATAACATAAATTTAATAAATTTGTTGAAGCTAAACAAAAAATTAAAAACTTTATAACTTTATTCAAATTTAGAAATTATAAAAAAATTATAAAATTAATTCGTCATGCATCCAACAAAAATTAATAAAAATTATCAGAATCCATGAACTTCATAAATTAAATTAAAAATTTTATTTTTTCATTAATTTTCTAAAATTCATAAAAATTGCATGAACGTCAGCAAATTTTAAAACATACAAATCACAAACTCATATAAATTGACAAAATTCATACGTGTCGTTTTATTCAAAAAATAATAAATTAACAAAATCCATAAAATGAATTAGATAATCAGTATTTAAAAACTTTTAGATAGTTCACAAATCTTATAAAATTCATTAAATCTATAAAATATTGTTAAAACAATAATTTTATAAATTTATTGTAATTTATAAACCCTCACAGAACTATTCATTTTATTAGTACAATTTATATTATTTGATTAAATCATTTAAAAGCACAAAATTTTTAAACTTAAAAATGTTTATAAAATTCATAAAATACGTAAAAACCATTTGGTTATAAAATTTAAAATGTTCATAAAATTTATTAAATACATATATTTCCTTAAATATCATGAATTTGTGAATCAATTATGTAAATGATTAAATACTCAAAACTCATATAATAAAATCATTTAATTCATAAAATTTGTGAAATTCTTAATTTTTAATAAATTTATAGAATTCACAAAATTCTTACTACAAAAATTCGTAATACTACTAAATTTCGTAGTAAATTCTTCAGAAAAATAAATTTCAAGTCCCTGTTAAAATTCAAAAACAAAAACTAATAAAAATTAAAATCATAAAATTTATAATAATTGTTAAAATAATAAAATCCTATAATAAAATTATTAAAACTATAAAAAAAAAATCTTATATCCAAATTATATAAAACTATTAATCTATTAAAATTATATCAGTTGGTAAAATTCGATAAAATATACTATAAACATAATATTCAGTAAATCATAAATTAAAAGTTTCGTAATTTCATAAATTTGTTAAAATTTATAAAGTTCATAAAAATCACAAAAATATTAAATTCACAAATAAACCAATCATACAAATAAAAATATAAATCAACATTTTAAGACTATTCATAAAATTCTTAAAATACAATAAATTTACAAAATTTATAAAAATAATGATATTTTTAAAATTAATAAAAATTATAAAGTTTCTTAAAATTTCTAAAATTCACAAATTTCAATAAACAATTAAAATTTGAAAATAATTTATAAAACTCATTAAATTCAACTACTTACAAAAAATAAATTTTATAAATTTAAACTAAACAAAAAACTAAAAAATTTATAACTGTTAAAATTTTAAAATTATCAAAAATTTCTAAAGTTAATCCATCATGCATCCAACAAAAATTAATAAAAGTTATCAGAATCCATGAACTTCATAGACTGATGAAATTAATTTGCAATAAATTTATATAACTCACTAACTTAAAATATCATAAGCACTTTTATTAAAATCGAATAACATTTTATGTCTTTCAAATACTCAAAACAATCAATCAATTCAAAAACCATGAAAATTCTTAAAATTCGTTAGCCCCAAAAATTTCATTTTTCAATTAATTTTCTAAAATAATAATAAAAATCACATGAACGTCAACAAATTTTAGAATATACAAATTACAAACTCATATAAATTAACAAAACTCATAAGATACGTATTATTCAAAGAATGATGATTTTAAAAAAATCCATAAAATTAATTAAATGATGTATGTACTTGATTAAATAAAAATCATGAATTAGTTGCAATTCATAAAATTCAACAAATTCATATACTTCATAAAATATTTAAAAACCATAAATTTAAATATAAATTTAATAAAATCTAATCATAAAATAAAAAATACATGATATTCACATGAATGATGAAAAATCTTAATATTTAAATACGTAAAGTATATAAAATTTATATTCTTCATAGAATGCTTAAAAAATATTCAATCCAAAAATATTATAAATTTCATAAAATTTATAAAACTCATAATAAACTATTTAATCTTATAAAATTTATTAAACTCACAAAAATTAATAAAACTTATCGTAATCATTAAATTTGTAAAATATTTAATTATTTCATTTATTTGTTTGTATATATAAAATGAAAACTCATCATAAATTTGTTAACGTTTAAAAATATTAAAAAATTTCATTATATTCGTCGCATAAAATATATAAGTATAATGTTTTCTCGAAAAATTTATGAAATTCTTAAAAATTATATATGTACATCAAAGTTTTATATCCACGTGATAAAGATCATAATTACGTTGTTAGAACTTATAAATTCCTGTAAATCAAAAAAATCTATAAAATTCTTTAAATATTTAAAAATATGTAAAAAAATACTCGTATATAAAATAAAATCATAAATACATAAATACCAATCATAAATTGTGAAATTTATAAAATTCATAATCATCATTTTAAATTTCATAAATTTTATGTTATAAAATTTTTTTTTAAAATTTGCCAAATTCAGAATGTTTCATAATTTTTTTTAAATTTCATAAAGTTTGTAATATTAAAAAGAATCACAAAGTCGTATTTATAAGTAATATATAAAATTTAAAACTAGTCTGTAAATTATCATTAAATAAAAAAAAATTTAAAAACTTCATTTAAATTATAAAATATATCAAAAAGCGAAGTTTATAGTATAGTATAGTCTATTGATAAATTTAAACTCATAAATTCATAACTACATAAAATTGATTATTTCATATATGAAATTATACAATTCTCAAAAATAAAAATGTACCTAATCTTGTTATAATTTATTATTATAATTCAATTAAAATATATAAAATAAAATTTAATAGTATCATAAATTTTCGAAAATTTACATAGCTCATAAATTTCATAAAGTTCATAAAAATCGCATCAAATTAAAAATCCGTAAAACTCATTTAAAAAATAAAATTATAATTTGACAAAACTCATACACATTTATAAATTCATAATATAAACATAATTTATAAAATGCATAGCTTTCATGAAATTTGAAAATAAAACAATAAATTCAAATATTTTTATATAAATTCTAAAATCAAAAATTCCCAAAATTACATTTTTCGTAATTCAAACAATTCAATAAAACTATAAAATAAAAACTCAGCTTCATGAAATTCGTATAACTAATAAATTTCATAAAATCTTTAAATTCAATAATATTCATAAAAATAATTACAAAATTCAGAAAAATATTGCAATCTATAAAATTTAAAAAAAATTTAACTTCATAACTTAATTAAATCCATAAAATATTTATAAAACATAATTTTATAAATTTATTGAAACTCCTAAACTCTCACATTTTTTTATAATTTTATTGAAATTTCTTAACACTCTATATTCATTTTATAAGTACAATTGATATTATGTAATTAAATCATTTAAAAACACGAAATTTTTAAACTTCAAAAAGTTTATAAAATTCCTAAAATACGTAAAACAAATGTTTTAAGAAAATTTATGAAATAAATATGTTCTATTAAAAAATCATCTATATCATATATAATATTTGTTCATTCATAAATTTGTTAAAATGTATAAAATTCACAAACAATTGAATTTACAAAAGCACAATATATAAAAATAAAATTATAAATCAGAATTTTCATACCATTCATATAATTCTGAAAATAAAACAAATGCACAAAATTTATAAAAATTTTGAAATTTTTAAACTTTCAAAGTTTCTTAAAATTTTTAAAATTAACAAATTTCATTAAAAATATTAAAATTTATAAAACTAATAAAATGCATGAACGCATGCTTACTACTTACGTAAATTTAATAAATTTGCTGAAGCTAATCATAAAATTGAAAACTTTATAACTTTATTAAAATTTTGAAATTATCAAAAATTTATAAAATTAATTCGCCATGCATCCAACAAAAATAAATAAAAATTATCACAATCCATAAACTTCATAAATTGAATAAAAATTAAATTAAATTAAAATGAATTAAAAATTTAAATTGAATTAAATTAAACTATTTCATAAATATTTTTTAAAATCGAATAAAATTGTTTGCCTTTGAAAAACTCAAAAATATCCTTTAATTCAAAAAATGTAAAAAATTTTATGATTCGTAAGCTCCAAAAATTTTATTTTTCCATTAATTTTCTAAAATTCATAAAAATCGCATGAACGTCAAACAATTTTAAAACATACGAATCATAAACTCTAAAAAAATCCATAAAATTAATTACATAATCAATATTTATTTAAATAAAAATTATAAATTTTTTGTCTTGATAAAATTCATAAAAAAATTTCAAATTCATTAAAACAGTTTCATCAAATTTCTATTAATGAGATTCATAAATTGTTTTCAAATTTTAAATGTTTTTTATAAAATTTCTGAATTTAATTAATTTTAAGAAGATTTTTATTCATTTTAAAAACATCTTTATTTTTATAAAATTTAATGAAATTCATAAATACATCATCCTTTTTATAAATTTCAAAACCTTTTAATATTAAAAAAGCATCACAAAATCGGATTTTTAAATAACTAATAAAAATCAAATTAGGTTTGTAAATTAACATTAAATAAGAATTATTTTACAAAATTCATATAATTTATAAAATACATAATATTTATAAAATTCACCAAAAGGCGATATTTATAAAATCATACCAAAATCATAATTTTAAAAAATGCATAGCTTCTTGATAAAAATTGTAAAATCAAAAATTCGCAAAATTATATTAAATTATGAAATGTATAAAATTCATTAACGATTATGAAATTAACATTTTTTATAAAATTTATAATTACATTAACAATATTTTAATTTTCATAATATTTGTAATGCTCAAAAATATCAACAAATTTTGTTTGCATAAGTTAAAAATAAAAATTATATTTCGTAAATTAACGTTACATAAGAACAATTTTACAAAGTTCATATAATTTATAAAATACAATACATATGTAATTCTTAAAAACACAAATTTTCGGAATTTGGTTTTATAAATTATGAAATATTCCAAATTTTTTTATATTAAATTCATAAATTTCATAAAATTTATAAAAGAATAAAATTATAAATTACAAACAAATCTTTAATTTCATAAAACTTTATTTCATAAAATTTATAAACTTATTTAAACTCACATAAAACCACAAATTTAATTATTTTGTAAATTCAGACAATTCAAAATACTTGAAAATCGTGAATTAATAAAACTCAAGAAATTGTAAAATCATCATATTAGCATAAAATTCGACAAAAGATTTAAAACCATAAATTAAATGCGAAAAATATTATATGATAAATAATAATCATAGATTGTGAAATCCATAAAATTCAATTTCATAAAATTTACAAAATTAAAAAAAATTGCATAAAATTCATAATTACATAAATAATGTTTATAAATTTCATTAAATTAATATTCAAAAAAATCACAAAATGCTATTTTAAAATTATTTTATAAAATCAACAAAATTAAAAATTAAAATAGAGTTTGTGAATTAACATTATAAGAATAATTTTACAAAAATCGTAAAGATTTTAAAATACATATAGTAAAACATTATAAAATCTATTTATTGTAATTATAAAAGATCATAACTTTCCTAAATTTTTGAAATTCATAAAATTCCTAAAAATGATGAAATCCATAGAAATCAATATCATAAGTTTTCTAAAATTTATATAATTCATCAAGTAAATTTCATAATATATTAAAAATCCGTACAACTCATAAAAAAATAAAATTATAAGTTTGACAAAATTCATACAATAAATACTCATTCATAAATTAAACTGATGAAATTCATAAAAATCTGAAAACTAACATAAATTTAATTATTTTAATAAAATTTATGATTTTAAAAATTCACATAAATCGCAAAATTAAAAATTTATGATTTTAAAAATTCACATAAATTCATAAATACTAATTACCCTCATAAAATGTATAATATTCATAAGCTAACACATTAATTTGTTGAAATTAAAACTCACGAAAAATGTTTGCAATTTAAAAAATAAAAATTATGAACAAATAAAACTCTCAAAAGTCTTAAAATTCATAAAATATTCTGATAAAATTCGTGAAACGCATAACCTTCATAAAATTCATGAAATTTAAAAATCATAAAATATAAAACTGTTAAAACTCATTAAATAAATCATAAATAAAATTATTTCACTAATTAATCCTAAAACTTTAAAAATATTATTAAATTCATAATTCATAAAATTTATAAAACTCTTATAGTTCAAGTTAAATTTTATGAAATTCATCAAGTTTATGAAATGCTCCCTATGAGTTGGAACAACATAAATTCATAAAATCTTTCAAACTGATATAAAATCAAATCATATATGATCAAAAATAATAATAATCATAAAAGTTTCGGAATCCCTAAAATTCATACCAATTGCAGACATTTCACGATTTGTCTTTCGAATTTAAATATGTTTTGTGCCTTCATTGTATAGGAAGCGCATTTTATATACAAATTACAGTGATTACGTCACAGTTTACTCTCGAATAAATACGGTATATAAACGGCCAAGTGCTAAAACAAGTATTAAATATACAGTGCGCTAATAAATAGTTCGAGTGTATAATTGCAAAATCCATCAAAGATCCTGAGAAAAGAGCCCGAAATTCGTAACAAGATGGTCTCTTCCTCCTCCTACACTCGCTGTAGGTTTGTTAAATTGAACGAATCATTACAAGCCCCATTTTATATATCACTTTGTACCCTAATTTATTTAATATATCACCTTGTACTCTCCAAACTCCATCTCCCCCCTTCTACCTCTGTTAATCCTTACTTCTAAATATAAAATATATAATTTTGAATTTGCGACGTTATGTTTTCGTCTAAGATTTCTTCAAATTAAAGTTTGATTAAAATGCACAGCAAAACTGAATTTCAACTATAAGCTGTTTAATACATTTTGAAACTGTTTTGACAATTTTGAAATGGCTTAAAAGTCTGATTTTGTATTTGTCCATGATTTTCCAACAAATTAAATTTTATGTTTGGAGATTAGAATGCGCAACACGATATGAGTGTGTGACATAAGATCATTAACATTTGATACTCACATTCCCTATCCCAATAAAAAAAAAAATTCAACAATTTTACCAACCGCTATAGCATAAAACGGATAAACGTTTTTGTAATAATTACTGTATGACATTTAATCCATTTAAATGGCAAGCAATAATCTAGACATATAAATTAGAAAATGTCACGACAAGTGTCTTTTATATAAATATATATTATTGTATTTATAGATGTGAATTGAATAAAAAAATAATTTAACCCTTTTTCTTCGTTTCGTCGAAAGGTCGTTTAAGGATTGTGACTTGAAAACAAAAAAAAAATCTATCCTAGCGCTAATTTTCAAATATACGTTGACGTGACACGTTGGACTAAATTTTTGTGACTGGAATTTTTTTGTTTTTATTAAAAATAAAAAGTAAAATATATCAAAAAATTTACGAGAAGGGTGTGATTTCTGCAAACTAAAGTGGAATATTAATTAACCATCTAGAAATGTGTATAAGTGGACACAAATTGAAGCCAAATGATTATTAGTATTACACGCGGGGCCGCCACCTAATAATTATTTATAGTGGGTGGATACCATGAACTATTAATTTATTTTTATTTATGATTAATTTAATTTTGTGCTGCTTTGATTTAATCGGGCCCATTTGAAACGTCACACCGTTAATCGCACCGCATACAAAAATTCTATTTATCAAAATTTCCAAATCGCAAAAAACACAATGTTCATTCCGTCTTTTCCTCTATAATCATCTAATTTTTCATTTCGTATATTTTATTTGCGCGGGGCGGTTGTCGGGTTGCGGTATAGCCCAACCTCATTTCATATATTTATATTTTTTTTTTTTTTTGCCAGACTTATACGAGTATAATTTGTACAAACTGCAAGAACGATAATAAAAATCATAACTTTTTATTTTATTTAATTTTTTTTTTGGAAAATGAAAATTCTTGTTGATTTACAAATTTGCATAAAAAGGAAAATTCATTGTTGCGTGCTATGTCAATCAAAGTGGAAATGCTATTGTATCGTCACGCGATTTATTTCGGTTAGTTTTGTGCGGAAAAATTGTTAACATCGCAGTATATACATTGAAAATCACATATACATATACATATTTTGTGTGTTGCTGCTGCTGCTGGTTGTTGAAAGTATTAGAAGGCGCGACCATGCGATAACGATGCTACCTGAAAAGTTGTTGTTGTTGTCGTTGTTCCTGCCATCATAAATATTCAAGGTAAGACAATGAAAACTTTCTATGTTTGTTTGTTTGTTATTGTTTGTTGGTTTTATGGTGATCATAATTCTCTTGTGGGTAAAAGTTTTTTGTTAATTTTTTTGTTTAAATTATACTCATGTGAATGAAATATAGTAGCTAGGGGCGAATCGGTTTTTTGAAAAAGTTTCGGATGCATACACATAATTTTTGCAATAGGGTATATATGTGATAATCAACCCAGAACAAGCATATTGGTATTCTATTAGCCTAGAAAAATAAAGTTATTTTTTGAAGGAAATCCATAAAACCGAACCGAAAATTTATCATAAAAGCTCACGAATGTTGAAAAGTTCTCTCTGCATGAAAGATAACGAGAATAGAATTTTGTGTCACATTAACACGAATTTGCTATAAATTTTGTTAAAAGATAGATGCAGCTGCTGATTATCGGTTTTTCCATCCAATTTTTTTTTTATTTTTATTTACAGCTTTTTCGAGCTTTTATGTATATACACATATTTATTCTTTAAATATTTATATAGAAAATGAAAATTCTTTAATCTTTTTAGCCATCAAAAGTAAATTAGAAATAAAATAAAAAAAACAGATTTTTCCCGACTCTCTTCTATATCTTCTGTCCCTCTCGTTTATTTGTATCAAAACGAACAACAAGCCAAAAAAAATGCAATTTTCCGCATGTTATGTCAAAATGTAAAATGCGCTTAAGGTGGAAAAATAAAAGTTTACAACTATAGAAAATAAAATTTATGAGAAGTTTTTAGCAGAAAAAAAAAAATCAGGATGCGATTGGAATGCGGGATGATGGCTGAGAAAAATTACTTTAATTTTTTTCAGACATCGTACATACATACATACATAGTAAAAAATTGGATATACTCGTTTATATAAATGTATATAGGATATTGAAAATCTGAAAGATAAATTATATAAGATTTGTGTGGAAAAATATAAATGAAGTCAATAAAAGTTGTTTTCTTCGGAAAAATTCGATTGTGATTTATCCATAATCGAGTTTGTATGGGAAAATTTAATTTGTCACAAACACACGCCCGTATATCTATATATACATATATATCTAAACTATATACAGCTATTAAGTGGGACCAGTAAATCAAAACCTAATAAATAGTTTTAAAGTTATATTATATATAGATACATTATATACAGTGACAGTTATTTTATTGACCTTTAATAAAATTTAATGTTGTTCCATATTTTACTATATCCTTTGCAAACTTTGTATGTATGTATATATATATATATATATGTGTATGTATTTCCCGACGAACAAAAAATTTTGCAATAAATTTTATTTATATTTTTGTTCGATCGCATAAAAGTCATTATTTTCTACAATAACAACGAAACAACGAGGAAAATTATTGGAATTTTCATATTTTGTCCTGAAGATAATAAAAAATTAAAGCAAAATTAAATGAAGGAGGATATTATTGCGATTATTACTTCCAATCGAGCTTTTATGATTTTCTATTTCCTTTTTGATATATACGTGTATATATAAATATATATATAGATATATATATATATAGATATATATATATATATATATATATATATATATATATATATATATATATGTATATATATATATATTATATATATATATATATATATATATATATATATATATATATATATATATATATATATATATATATATATATATATATATATATATATATATATATATATACATATATACGTATATATCGAAAAGTATAAGTGTGAGAAGTTATCCCAGAAACATTAAAAATGTTCATTAGGCAATATTATTTCTAATCCATCCCAGGATTTTAAAAGTCATCCCAAATTTGATATAATCATTTTAAAAATTTGCGAACGACTTGTTACCCAAGTAGCATGTACTCGTATTAAAGAATACGTTGAGTTTAAGTTATTTTCAGACGAGGTATATTTTGAACTTCAAATCCACGTTCTAAAACCTATTCTTTCGAACAAAATATTACTGTGTTTAATCATAACAAATTTTCTGTGAAATAGAGTTTAAATTTAACTTACTAGTATGAAGTTAACCAAGTTTAAACCATGTTAAATTGAATATACTTGTTTGCTTTCTTTTTTTTATGGTTTTAGTTATTTTCAAACCTAATTTAAACTCCAGCTATAATTGAGTTCAAAACACATTAAAAGTTGACGTTCTGGTTAATATCAAACTTTGATTGAACTGGTTCAAAACACAAAGGTTTCTCATTAACCTAATTGGGTGAATTCCTATGTCAGTATAAAGTAAACAATTAAACTATCTACTTTGAATGTATGTGAAGTTAGCCCGAAAAACCTTTCCATCCCGAAAAAAGTCTTTTCAGAATATTTCTATGCTAAATATCAAAAGTGTCTTCGCTCTCAGCTCGAAATCTATAGCAAATAAAGTAAATTAAACAGTCCATCCCGAAAAAATTTTATATGAAGAAATTGTAAAAAACCGTTCATAAATAATTTTCAATTTTTATTTTATTTTATAAGTAAGTCTAAGTAATTTAAATTATAAAAAATCAAAATTAATTATCAATAAACAATTATCCCCAAATTTAATAATTTTTTAAGAGAAATCCTAGAGATAACCCCTCTGGGTTATGGTCTCTAAAATTAGGTACATTTATCCCACAAATAATGACATATAGCCGATCTTCGTATCATGGAGCTAAAGGTTTCGTCTAGCCTTTATGTGATTGACAAATTTTACTTCATATCCTGAGTGGTTAAGGTACATTTGTATCTTCATACGTTTTGTATGGGAAATGCACTATTTTCGTGTTTTCTTGCATTTACGCAGCATGACTTCGATTTGATAGCAACTAAAACACCTGCATTATGTAAAAAATAATTCACATTAAATACGAATTACATGAAATAATTGTAATTATAACGGTATAGTTATTTGTTTTTTATATAATTTGGTTCGTGCTGCATTTGTATTGTGCATTCGAATCATTTATAATCGATAATTAGTGTGATTAATACTCGTTTGCGTAAATTGTCTCTTGAATATTGTGTCTAATAAGATAAGTGGTAAGTTAATATGGACGAATTATCTCAAGCTGAATTCGCGCGGTAAGTTAGCAAATTCTTCTAATCCACCTGTTTCTAAACGAGGGTGCGGGTGGTTGATGGTTTGATTTGTCTTTTTGTCATTTTTACAGGCTAAGTTATGATCAAAAACAGGACTATTTATCACGTTTACTCGATGAAGTAAGCAGTGGCGAGGAAATGGATCTTGAGGATAACGGCTCAAAAGACGAATGGGTTCCCCCAACGTAAATCAGGTGTTCAGGTTTTTGATGATTTATCGGACGTTGAAGATGCATACAATGCGCCTGACATTGAAATAGAGCTACTTGATGAGCATATTCCGGATGAATACGAGCCGTATGAAGATATTGATACTGACGAAGAAATTATGGGTGTCAGCGTATCTTCAGTTCCTGATTTGATTGCTAAAGATGGTACGGTATGGACGCAAATCCCACCGACTGTTACTAGGATACAAAAACAAAACATTTTCCGTCTTAAGCCAGGACCAGTTGCTTCAACAAAATTCTTGTCGGTTGCAGATACATTTAAATGTATATTTTCAGACGTGATGGTAGACATTATTGTACGAGAAACGAATCGGAAGGCTCTCAAAACCTTTGAACAATGGAACGCAAATAATCCTGGAAAACCTGCTAAAAGCTGGAAGTGTTTGACTTCAAAGGAGTTTTACGCCTTTATTGGTGTACTTATTACAATGGGTGTACATCATTCAAATTCGGAGCACCACAGCGTTTTATGGCGAGTGGATTCTTACATATAGAGCGACCATGTCGATCGATCGATTTCGTGGTATATGCCGATTTATCCGGTTTGACAACTATGCCACCCGTTCTCAACGCTTGGAGGTAGATAAAGCAGCTGCTATACGTGATATCTGGCTTCTATTAAATGCAAATTTGTCATCACATTATACGGCATCGGATTGTGTGACCGTTGATGAACAACTTTTTCCCTATAGAGGCAGAACTCGATTCACACAGTATATTCCATCCAAGCCGTCCAAATATGGATTAAAAATATTTTGGGTTTGTGATGCAAAGACCTCGTATCCTATCACTGGTCAATTGTACACGGGAAAAGGACCTGGCGGTCCAGAAAAAGATCAAGGTCAGCGAGTTGTACGCGATTTATGCCACCAATTTAAAGGTTCTGGCCGGAATGTCACAATGGACAATTTCTTTTCCGCATTGCCTTTAGCCCGCTTGTTGTTATCATGGCAATTGACGATGGTAGGCACTTTAAAACAAAACAAAACTTGCATCCCAACGAATTTCAAGAAATGTGCAAGTAAAGAGGAATATTCATCCCAGTTTGGGTTCAGCGTCGATGGGAAAGTCAGCATTAGCTCGTATGTTCCAAAACAAAATCGCATTGTAACATTGTTATCGACGATGCACACTACCAGTAATACAGATGGCACAAGAAAAAACCTGAAATGATTTTATACTACAATGCCACCAAAGGAGGGGTCGATAACATGGATAAGATGGTGACGCATTATACGACAAAACGTAAGACGCTCCGGTGGCCACAGGCAATGTTTTATAATGTAGTGGATATTGCCGCTCTCGCTGCATTTATAATCTACAGTGAAAACAATCCAGAAAGTGCCAAATCGTCACAACGACGACGCATCTTTCTGCAGGATCTAGGCAAACAATTGGCCATGCCAGCTATTGAAGATCGTGTGAAAAATCCAAAAATTATAGCTAATTTTTCCACTAAATCGGGTATTGAGTGTGTATTAGGCCATCCTGTAATCCTTTTGAAACCATCTGAATCTGCGACTAAAACTGGAAGTTCGCATCTAGGTAGCTGCTTTGTTTGTCGGTCAGCTTCATCATTTCAGCGGAAAACTCGGAAATGCTGCTCGATCTGCAAACGGCCAATTTGTAACGAGCACGCAGAAACCATTACAAAATGCAATCAGTGTTCAATTTAAATTAGAAATCTTAAATATTTGAATAAAAACAGTTTATTTTTGTTTCATCTTTCTTTTTCTTGGCTTCGCTCAAGGAGTTCCCACAGAAAACCAACATAGGTACGAATGTACCTCTGTCACCCGTTTAAGGGGTATTATTTCATTTTGCGAAATTACTAAATAATTTTGTTCTACACCTTTGCTGAATATAATTAAAATCGATTTAAAAAATATCAACAGAGGCTAAATAAAATCATCAAACGTACAGTTTGATGCAAAAATAAAAAAACATTAGATTGAAAATTAAAAAGATACAATTGTACCTTGTCACGTACATAAAGGCTAGGGTCATTTGTACTAATAGATTCAATTTATTTTATTGATTATATTTTATTTTATTTATTTTATTTTATTTATTTTATTTTATTTTATTTAAATTAATTATATTTATCTAATTTTTCTAATTTATTTAATTAATTTATTTTAATTTATCTATTTATTTTATTTTATTCAATTAATTTATTTATTTTATTTATCTAATTTATTTAATTTACTATATTTTATTTATTTATGTAATTTAATTAATTTATTTATCTAATTTTTCTAATTTATTTAATTTATGTAATTTATTTATTTTATTTTATCTATTTATTTTATGTTATTTATTTTATTTTATTTATTTTATTTATTTTATTTATTTTATTTATTTTATTTATTTTATTTATTTTATTTATTTTATTTATTTTATTTATTTTATTTATTTTATTTATTTTATTTATTTTATTTATTTTATTTATTTTATTTATTTTATTTATTTTATTTATTTTATTTATTTTATTTATTTTATTTAATTAATATATTTATTTTATTTATCTAATTTATTTAATTAACTTATTATTTAATTATTTTTTATATTTTATTTTTTTAATTTAATTAATTTATTTATTTAATTTATGTTATTTATTTAATTTATCTAATTTATTATATATTTTATTTTATCAATTTATATAATTTAACTAATTTATTATATATTTTATTTTATCAATTTATATAATTTAACTAATTTATTATATTTTATTTATTTATTTTATTTAATTAATTTATTTATCTAATTTTTCTAATTTATTTAATTTATTTAATTTATTTAAATTATTTAATTTATTTATTTTATTTTATCAATTTATTTTATTTTATTTAATTAATTTATCTAATTTATTTAATTTATTTAATTAATTTATTATTTAATTATTTTTTATATTTAATTTATTTTATTTTATTAATTTATTTTATTTATCTGATTTATTTAATTTATTTTATTTATCTAATTCATGTAATTTATTTAATTTAAATTACAAATAATAAAAATGTGTAAATAAAATGCTTACGATGAAAAATTAAAAGTAATATTGTAAATTTAACCAATTGTAAGTTCTTCGTTATAGTCTATTTTATGTTAATAAATAATAAATGAGTAACTAATGGGGGAAAACGGAGAAAAAATAGTTTTCATTTATTTATCTAATAATTCACTTTAATTTGTTTACCACTTCATTTTATTTATTTTAGTTATGTTAATTAAATTAATTTAAATGTTAGAACAAATGATCCAAAATGACACCTTTAGCTCAATGATGCGAAGATAACTTATGTTGCATTATTTGTAAGACTAATGAACCCATTTTTAAAGAACATGACCCAGAAGGGGTTATATAATTATTTAATTGATGATTGAACCCATTTTTAGAGACCATAATCCAAAGGGGGTAATCTCTAGGATTTCCCAAAAAAAATGCTAAAAATTACAAATATTTCGTAAACGTACTGTCGAATCTATTAGTACAAATAACCCTAGACGAAACCTTTAGTTCCATGATACGAAGATAGGCTATATGTCATTATTTGTGGGATGAATGTACCTATTTTTAGAGACCATCTTTTGGATTGCGCAAAAAATTTACATTTTGGTATTGATTCTTGATTGTATATTGATACTGAAATAATTAAAATGCATCAATTGTTTTAAAAATGTCGATAATTTTTCCGGCTTTTAACTTGAAAATGTACACCAATTAAAAATTTCGGAATGCTATGGATTTTTCTGACATTTTTTCATATATTTTTTCGGGCAGGTGTAAAATTTAGCATAGACACACACCAAAATTGAAAAGACCTTTTTCGGGATGGTTTTTTGAGCTAACTTCACATACACCTACTTTGAATAAACTTGATTTTAACCAAAGTTCAATTTAAGTTAAATACCAGTTATAATTTAAAATTTCGGTAAATATATAAATCCAAAATCACAGTTAAGTTAATAATTAACTTATTAGGTACCTATCAACCTCGACTCAACTAATCTTCAACCAAAGTTGAGTTTAAGTTCCATATCGATGAAAAGTTAATAATTAACATATTGGTTTACCATCTACCTTGTTCCAACTCAGTTTTAAACAGAGTTAAATTAAAGTATGAATCGAGTTACATTTTAACTCAAAGGTTTAGAAATAACATATTTTAGCCTTAATTACAACCATTGATGCTAAAAAATCTAATACAAAAAAATTTGTTCAACTCGTTATAACTGTTTTAGTGTATTAACCGTTCAAAAGTGTGATTTTTGGTATAGCGATAATTATAAAATCGCTAATTATTGTAAAATATAAAAATGAAGTGCAATCGCTTAAATAAATTTATTCGTCGTGACACATTTATAAGACGTGTTCACGCTTATTTGCTAAAAAATAAATCAATTACCAATTCAAATTATTGTGAAGTACAACGTAAACGTATCTGCAGAGTTCGTCGAAAATCTGAATACTGGTAGGTCGTTATGTTGTCATTTAAATAAACAAACAAATAACCGTTTCTGAATAATATTTTTATTTTATTCAGGATGTTATGCGAATTGCATAAACGGCTCAAAAATTGATGAGTGGTTTGACGCGTTGGAGCGAACCACCACAGAAAAAATAAATGTACGATTTAAAGCAATGCAAAGTGATAAACACTATAAAATAAATTTGATAATTTGTTGCTAAAGTTTAAATATATTTTTTGATTTTGACTTGCATGATTTGTACTACATTTAATTTTTCAGAAAAGCAAGTCGTCAGTCTTTGGAGGCGCTGATGAGGTGGGGTCCGCCAAAATTTTAAGTAAGTTGCTGTTTAAAAACAATCTGCTCCAAAACTTTTCGTGGGCTAGTACTGCTGGAAAACACGCTTTCAACTCGTTGAAAGAAATATTGGAAGTGATAATTCAAAGCGTTAGAATTACTCATCCAGCATATACAGCGCATTCTAATTCAATTTTTTTTTTTAAATTATTTAAAACAGGTGAAATTTTGGATTCAATCAAAGTAAGTTTACTAAGTTCTCACTAATACTTTCGTTGTTACTTTTTAAAAATGGAAATTTCGGAGTTGTAATAAAATTCGCAACTGTTTCCATGTGAACCAATTTTTATTTTTTGCATATGAAAACTTATCACGTTGTGTTTTATTTTCTTAATGTGTATTGGGTAAAAACTCGGCAAAGATAGTTCAAAAAAGTTGAAAAAGAGTTATTGGTTAACAAACATCCTGGTCAGTTTCTAAGTTTCCTTAGATTCAGGAACCACCGGTTAGCAAGTTACCGTGTTTAAACTGACACGGTACAGGTACGGTTGGTCAACCACATATATACGACTACAATGTAACATAGGTTAATATTGACCCTTGAATTTACTTGCCAATCGGCAGTTGACTAAAAGTTTGAATAACGAGAAATTAACCAAATTTTAACCTATGCATTGATTCAACCCATGTTTAAAACCAGTTGAATAACCGTTCTTAAACTTCAAATTGTTAATGTATAAGCTACCCGCTTATACATTCTTGTCGTAAGAATTAATTGGTGCAATAGGCTCAGAAATTCATTTGAATATTGCCCCATACATAAGATTAGGAGTTTAACTACTGAAAAAGTTTCCTAATTTTTGCTTGCCACTTGCTGTGATAAATCGTTGAACACCAGCCGTATGTTGTAATTGGCTCGATGGGCTCATATGTATTTGGCCCCATATAAGAAATACGGAGTTTAATTAATGGTACTCGAGAACCATATGAGTGCCGGAAAAAATTTCCTTTGTTTTCGTCTTGACATGATGTTCACTTGCTGTGATAAATCGTTTGAATGACTGCGTGAAAACGATGAGTTCCTTTTACTGTTTTTAAATTTTCAAACCTAGTTGCAAGTTTGATTTACTTGGATTTATGTTCGGGGAATGAACTAAATCCAAAAATTGATATCTGTCTTCATTGTGTTAGTCCATTTAAATAATTCATCTGTATTGCTTAATGTACGGCCGTATTCCATTGTGCGACTAGCTCTGGATGCCATTCTTTCGATGCTGCCCCCTACTCCATCACATGTACCTTTTCCATGAGCTGTCGTATGAAAATAATATTCACAGTCCTTCCAAATTTTTCCTTTTTTTTATAATGCGTGACTGCATCCTCGCATCCATGTTCCAGAAATGCATTTTTTAGATATTGTTAAAAGTTATCCAGTATTGGGCAGCTTTCGCAATCTAGAAGGTAACATGTTGATGTAGGCTCAGTACATAATATAAATAAAATACAATTCCCGGTAGTGTGCTATCTTTCCGTTGGTAATAGTTTCCATTTTGGTGCCATAAATAATTAATTTTACATTTTGATGTATGGCACACAATCAGACTGCATGCGTTCCACTACTACCTGGTGGTACACAGTATTTAGGACAAAGGAGTGAACATTTGGAAAATTCAATATTTTTTTCACTCGTCGCCCTGGTGCAACGACTTATATCCCTCGTAGCACAATTTTTTAAGTGTACACAACATCCGCTTTTAAACTTTAGCTTGATCGATAGTTAAACAATCGTTTTTACCTGGCATTATCCAACAACAACATCATCAGTATCATAAGATAATACTGCTTGTTTCAGACCATCATATATTCGCTTTCCTACTTTAGTTGCTGGACGACTTAGTGGACTGTTCTTATCCTGTAGGTCTTTAGCTGTTCGCACCATATATTGCGTAGCGTTGAACTCGCCCTGAATTTCTTGCATAGTTACTGATTTTGGCAATATAGTGTGTACCTGAATTGATACTGTTGATACTGTCACATACTGTTGATACTGTCATTGAAATTAAATCGATTTATTTTTGCTGCTGATGTTTTGGCCTGGCTTTTAATGACCTCGGATATATCGGAGACTTCCCAATAACGGGTAACACCTCAATCATTTTTTCCAAAACAGATAGATTTTTTAAATAACACGCTTCACTATCACTTCTATATCATCGTTATCGGCTATTTGGGGTGTTATAGGTGATGTTGCTGATAGTCCCGCAACTGGTGACAATTCTGGTTCTATTTTACGTTGTTTATAGGTAATATTTATATATCACGTTGAACAGAGATACAATTTGTCATGATTTTCAACCGATTGTGGCATAAATTGCTTAACATAATCCGTAACTGGTTTTAGTTTACTCGAATACTTTGAATCGCGATATGGTTTATTCCGAACTTACCAGATTCAAAAAACTATACTATGCACATGGTGGACATAATACACTTTAGAAACACTACAGCTAAGATTACCGTGCCATCAGCAAAGGTCACCACAGTTCTGTGTTGCTCTGTGTACTTGATCTAATGTGAGTGTTGGTTTCGAAAACCGAACTGATGGTTTGGAATCAGGTTTTTCCTCTCAATTATCGGATTGAGCCATTTTACTAATAACTTCTCAAAAAGTTTAGAGATAACTGGTAATAACGATATTGGCCTGTAAAATCCAGTTTTGCGTGGTGGTTTCCCAGGTTTAAGAATCATAATTACTTCTGCAATTTTCCACAGGCTGGGTACATATTTCAATCGAAAGGGGGCATTTATAATATTGGGGAGCTTTAATAAAACTTTCCTTGGTAGTTCTTTTAAAATTTCTGATGTGATAAGGTCATAACTTGGCGCTTTTTTCGGATTCATATTTGTTTTTATCTCATACATAACTTATTTTGGTGTTGCTCGTAGGATTTCTTCACTTTCCTGTAAAACCTCTCTAGTTTTTATTTCGGCTTCCAATGATTGGTCATCATGTGGTTCAAATATTTTTTCCAAGTGTTTAGCAAAACTTCGTACTTTATCTTCGTTATTTCTGGCCCATTTTGTATCTTCTGTTCTGATTATTGGCCTTTTAATTCTTTTGGTTGCTCTCCAGAGAGAATAATCAGTACTAGTATCATTAGATAATTTTCTGAGGTAGTTACTGATAGGTTCTTTCAGATCTTTGATTTTCCTCTTAAGTAGCTGGGTCAGATTGTTTAGCATAGTTTTATCTTGAAGATCTCTAGTTTGTTACCTTATTCTCCTTGCCCTTCTTTTTTCTGCCAAGAGCTCTCTTATTTCTATAAGTAGTTGTTCCCCTTAATTTTGTTTTTAACTTCATTATTTTCTCATAGAGAGTATTTCGGTGGGCAGTAAATTCCAATAAATCGAATTGTGTTATGTTTGGTCTTAACAGCAGTTGCTTGTATTTGTTCTGTTTCATATTTTAATTCGTCGAAGTGATTAATACTATTTCTAATTATAACAGCACTACCTCCCTTAGCAGTATTTCATGGGTGAATTGTGTGATATGTTTTATAATTTGTAAGTTTGATAATTGATTGTCTAGTGAAGTGAGTTTCAGAGATGAGGCAGACATCGAATTTCTCAGCGACCAGAACCATTTGCAGTTCCTGTTGTTGTTGCTGGAGTCCATTGGCATTCCAGCATAAAATTCTTAAGTCGTTAGACATGGTTTTGTTTAGTGATGGCTCCCTTAGTGCTGTATTGTAGTTTCTGTAATAGCTGATCAAAATTATTATGTTTGCTTAATAAACGCTTAATTTGATTTAAGTTGTCTGTTTGAGGAGTTTTTTGTCTGTTTTTGTGACTCATCATTACTTGAGCGTAAGTTTTTTTGCCCACTTCTGCTTGAGAGGCTATCAACATTTTACGCCTTAACTCTCCTTTAAGTGATTCATGTCTGTTTATTCTAACAGTTTGCTTCATTATTAAATTTGCATTTCCCTTAATCTTTAAAATGTCAAGGGTAGTTTTGATTCCAGGTTGAAGAACAACCGTTTGACATTTTCCATGCTTGTGGTCAGAATTTTTGTATGACGCATTTATGAGTACTGAATTATTCAAATTTACATCAAATTGAAGAATTTACTATGGGAAATAATGTGAAAGCACTAAAAGTGTAGGTTGGCCTTAATATTTAAAATGTCAAGGCTAGTTTTGATTCCAGGTTGAAGAACAACCCTTTGACATATTCAATGCCTGTGGTCAGAATTTTTCTATTTCGCATTTTCGAGTACTGAATTATTCAAATTTACATCAAATTGAAAAATTTACTATGGGAAATAATGTGAAAGTACTAAAAGTTTAGGTTGGCCTTAATCTTTAAAATGTCAAGGCTAGTTTTGATTCCAGGTTGAAAAACAACCCTTTGATATTTTCCATGCCTGTGGTCAGAATTTTTGTATGACGCATTTTCGAGTACTGAATTATTCAAATTTACATCAAATTGAAGAATTTACTATGGGAAATCATGTGAAAGTACTAAAAGTTTATGTTGGCCTTAATCTTTGAAATGTCAAGGCTAGTTTTCATTCCAGGTTGAAGAACAACCCTTTGACATTTCCCATGCCTGTGGTCAGAATTTTTGTATTGCGCATTTGCGAGTACTGAATTATTCAAATTTACATCAAATTGAAAAATTTACTATGGAAAATAATGTGAAAGTACTAAAAGTTTAGGTTGGCCTTAATCTTTAAAATGTCAAAGCTAGTTTTGATTCCAGGTTGAAGAACAACCCTTTGACATATTCAATGCCTGTGGTCAGAATTTTTCTATTTCGCATTTTCGAGTACTGAATTATTCACATTTACATCAAATAGAAAAAATTACGATGGAAAATAATGTGAAAGTACTAAAAGTTTAGGTTGGCCTTAATCTTTAAAATGTCAAAGCTAGTTTTGATTCCAGGTTGAAGAACAACCCTTTGACATTTCCCATGCCTGTGGTCAGAATTTTTGTATGGCGCATTTGCGAGTACTGAATTATTCAAATTTACATCAAATTAAAAAATTTACTGTGGGAAATAATGTGAAAGTACTAAAAGTGTAGGTTGGCCTTATTCTTTAAAATGTCAAGACTAGTTTCGATTCCAGGCTGAAGAACAACCCTTTGAAATTTTCCAAGCATGTGGTCAGAATTATTATATGACGCATTTGCGAGTACTGAATTATTCAAATCTACATCAAATTGAAAAATTTATTATGGGAAATAATGTGAAAGTTCCAAAAGTTCAGGTTGGCCTTAATCTTTAAAATGTCAAAGCTAGTTTTGATTCCAGGTTGAAGAACAACCCTTTCACATTTTCCATGCCTGTGGTCAGAATTTTTCTATAACGCATTTTCGAAAATGTCAAAGGGTTATTCTTGGAAAATGTGAAAGGGTTATTCTTTAACTTGGAATCAAAACTAGCCTTGACATTTCAAAGATTAAGGCCAACCTGAACTTTTGGAACTTTTACATTATGTCTCATAGTATATTATTGATTTGATGTTTGTTGTGAAGAATAATATTTAACTCAATTTTATAATATTTTATTTATGTATCAAATATTATAGAATAAAAATTTTCAAACTTAATTAAATATTGTTTTGATTTCGTGCTAGCTTAAAAATTATCTTATTTGAACAATCCATTTTTCTTGCCAACTTTAGTACAGGATGTATAATATCCATGACTCGTTCGTTACTCAAACCACTAGAGCTCCCAGTGTGTTTTTCGTGCTAACTCTCCGTGCTAACTTCATAGACATAACGTATTTTGGGATTTGTTCTGATTATAGCAATACAATAGCTGTATGTATTTTTAAAAGGTCTGGGATGGATTATTTACGCTTGAGTTGGGAGAGGTATATTTAAAATATCCGGAAATGAAATCCTTCGATAACTTCAAGGGGGTTTCATCCGGGTATGTTTCTAGCCTCTCGTTCCTTTCGATTAATTTATTCATTTGCTGAATCTTTAATGGCTTCCGATTCACTTACCATTGATATGATACCATCGTATCTTACCATAGGTTCCACTGAACTAAAAACTAAATTCTTGTTAGTTGCGGTGTAGTTGACCTCGGAGGACTTGTTTTTATACAGCATTCCGGGAGACGATGAAATAAATGAAAAAATCATATAATGTAGTAATTTAAAAACAGCTTTTAAACGTTATAGTTTTTAGACTCTTAATATTGGCTAAGCGATTGTTTCCATTTCACAAATCTGGTCGTACAATGCAAAAGACGCAGTCTGCTTGCATGACTAATTATTTTTATTCGATCGTTCTGTGGATGACCTACGAATTTGTAAAATATGGATTAAATATAGAATCTTAGCACTGTAAGCGTTATTACCACCCAGTTAAAAACTATAACCAAATTGGATAACAAGAACTAAAGTATATAGACGAAAAAAATAAAAACATGAAAATTATAAATTATCAAAACACCCAACACCCATTACATGATGGTACTAAATACATTGTGTATAGTGAACAAATTTAATGGTTTTCCTGCCTCGTATCAACGTACCGAAAAAAAAAGTCGTATGTCACAGAACACCGCACGCGGAGATCCGATAGTATAGCGCGCATCAAAAAAATACTGTACCGAGCGGATTAGAAATCATCAATCAATTTTTTGTACACTGTAGCATTGAAGTAAAAAAAAAAAAAAAGCTCAAAGCACACACATGCAGAGAAAAGAAAAACTCTAACAAAACAATATAAATTTTCAGTTTTTATTATTATTATTTATTGTAATATTCTACTTGCATTTTGAATATAAATTGAAATAAATTCTTGTTTTTTTTTATTATTTATTTACACTAACAATACCGAAAAAAGCTCAAAACTATCAAGGAACGAAAGCACAAAATATTTACAAACGCGATATGAATTTTTAAATAAGAATATTTTTTTTTTTGAAGATTTTGTACTATGCTTCTGTGTACGTACACATAAATTCTCACTATACATATGTAAGCTTCGTTCCATCGATGTGTGTGTGTGTGTAAAATATATAACAGTTGCAATGACGCATAAAAAACTATTTCTATATATCCAATGTGAAAAAGTATATATGTACATATACACATATATTGTTGTTGTTGTCAGAATAATATATTGGATAATATCTGAAAGCATATTTCAGATATTTGTACATACACATGTGATGGTATATAAACGAAATATAAGCATTCAGCTGGATACACATACATACTATATTTTAGTATTCGATTGAAGTGAAATTTTCAATTCGAAATTACATCCGGAAATCGAAAACATTGAATTGTAATGATCGAAAATCGAAAATGATTCAATATGTGTATGTATATGTATGGATCTATAGGTTTAGCCAAGTAATAATAAATCAACATTGATGAACCCAAATTCACTGATAAAAATTCCACCTATGCGTGTATATATATAGTGATGATGATATTCATGTATACAGTGGCAATATTATTAATAAACCTTCTTCATTGTTGCTGTTATCATATATTGTCGGGATAATGGTGTGACAATAAACTTTATATTTATTTTATTATGTCATTTTAGTCCTTTTTTTCATCTTTGTTGTTGTTGCCGTATATTGTGTTTGGTCAAACAGACAACAACAATCACCCCAACAACAACAACAAAAACAGCACCAACTAAAAGCTATATGGAAACTATAAATGAGATAAATAATACAATTTTATTTTAATATTTTCATTGTTTATCTCAAGCTTTTGGAATAATAGCAAAAAAAAAAAAATGTTAACATTTTTTTTATTCCTCTCTCTCTGTGACCAGAAAAATTGGTAAAATATTTATATTTATTCTGGAATAATATATTTAAAAAAAAAAAAAAAAAAAGTGTACAACATATATATCCGAACAATAATATTAAAAAATACTAAAAGCTCAGAATTATCAACAATAAATACTTTTCGGATTTATTTATTTTATTTATAAAAATATTATTTTGTGTTGTAGAATTCGAACAACACAACACAACAAAACACAACACAACACAACAACAATAAAAAGCTCAACCAAAAAATAACAAACTGACAGTTAATGCAGATTATAGTATTGTTTGTTGCTGTTTTTTTTTTGGTCAGTTTTAATTATGATTATTTTATTTGAATTTGCTGTTGGTGTTATGGAGCTTTTAGTTTTTGTTACAAAAATACAATATAATGTCATGATGAGGAATATTATTTATAATTCATATGTATGTATATATACTTTGACTGTGTAACTGATAATTTATTTTACTGTACGGAAGTTATGGTCTGTATATATAAACATGTAAAGCTTTTTTTGGCATTTTACATGCAAGCGCGGTTATTATATTTAATAAAATTATGTAAAAATAAAAAATTGTATTCAGCTTAATTTTATTTTTTTATCGTAGAAAATATTTTTTGCGCGTAAGTGGTTAGAGTGGTTCAGTTGGATATCTCTATATCGTTAGCGTTAAAGCTCCTCACTAATCAAAATGACTACCGCAGACAAAGTACAAAATTACATTTCTTTTTAAACACTTTTGGACCTATTTTAGATCAAAAAGTGAAATTAACGAAATTACCTCGCACATATGGCATTCAATGGGCAGAAATCCTATGATCCACATATTATATATCAAACATGTTTGAAGAGTTTTTTCAATCAGTTCACAAGTCGGAAGACGTCGATAAATATACCAAACCAAAAGATGGCCATTCATCTAGCTCTATAGAAACATTCGTAGATGGATGTGGCTCAGATGGCATACCGCAGCTTCTTTAATAATGAAGAAGCCTATATCAAGACTATTACGAGCGTATTCGGCTATCCAGAGCACAATCGGGAACCATGAATTAGCGATTATACTTTGAGGAACGTTTTCAGGTAAAGATACAAACATGCTAGCAAATCACGGCTGAAGTGAAACACAGATGCGAAGATACAACACGTCAAGTAAAGAATTTCTTAACAACTGATGGTCAAGTCTAACCAACTGAAGCAAAATTAAAGAGATGGAAAGAATATTTCGAAAAAAACATCATAAACAACTCGGACCAACAACGAAAAATAACGAAGTTAAATAGCTGAAGAACAATAATGCTATTAGAACTGACAAGCGCATTAACACCATTAATACAAAAATGTTGGTAGAATTCCACAGAAATGGAAAGAAGGCTTGACAATTTCGATACTAAAGAAAGGTGACTTAAAGGAATACAGGAATTCGCGTGGTACCTCCTTCCTCAACACAAATGCCAAATTAAGAAACGAGTAAGCATCATCATAAAACAATCCAACGAATAGAATTCTTCATTATAGCTCAACGCGGATTTGACACAATAAATTGGAACATAATATGGCAGACATTTTGTGAAAAAGGCATGCTACAAGAAATATCGGGATGCTGGAAATCCAGTTCAAATCAAAAACAATAAAAGTGAAAAGTACAACACTCGATGAGTAACACAGGGATGCGTACTCTCGCGAACGCTGTTCCTGTTAGTACTAGACAATGTCATGCGCAAATTAGATAAGAGGTCCCACAATGGCCGAACACTCATAACCAACACAGAAGTGCACATGAAAACAAACCAGTTGGACATTGAGACCGAAATAAGAAGACGATAGTGGAGATAGATCGGACATACACTAAGGAAAAAAGCGAACGATGTAACCGGAATGTCACTGCACTGGAACCCGCAAGGGAAAAGAATAGTAGGAAGACCAGCAATGACATGGAAGAGAACTATATGCTAGCCGAGGCGAAACAACTTGGGAAATCATGGGTGGAATAAAGGAAAAGCCCCCAACAGAGTAAAGAAATCCATATAAAGTGATATTTCAAAACTTTGACTTGAACAAAATTTGAGTCTATTTTAATTTTAATTAGGTCAAAATCAAAACTTTATTAAAATGTTGCCCACTCTAAGTGTAAGACTCACTAACCGCTTCTGAGACTTTCGACGATTGTAAAAAAACAAACTATTAATTTTGGTATATAATTTAGCTTATCGGTTGTTGATTACGACGACCGACATTATGGTGATTTTATTTTTTTTTATTTTTTTATATTTAGTATCTATTACAACTGAATTATAAGATGAATTATAGTAACTTATCTATAGTAAATGTGTTATTTTTAGTGGAGTTTCAAACTGATTATACGATTACATTAACTGCCGTAAATCTAAAGGCTTCGTCCTTCGATTCCGTCTGACTAGCTCTGTGTTGGTTAGCATACGGCGCATTAGTGAATTTTGATGTAGACCAAATCGATGTACGCCTGTACATGTTTCTTTGCATGGTTTTTGATTTCTTCGGTAACGTACTCCATCTTTAGATCATTATATGGTGTCGTTTC
This sequence comes from Tipula unca, assembly GCA_951394425.1. Classification (NCBI taxonomy): domain Eukaryota; kingdom Metazoa; phylum Arthropoda; class Insecta; order Diptera; family Tipulidae; genus Tipula; species Tipula unca. The sequence goes on along the minus strand of OX596381.1, from coordinate 148,990,104 downwards.
TAATGTACCATGGTGCGTTCACAATGCCACGTAAAACTTTGTTTTGGAAGGTTTAAATTATACCAACGTTGCTCTTCTTGGTACAACCCCACAGTTGTATACCATATGTCCATATAGGTTTAAGTATCTGCCGATATAATATCAGTTTATTATGTACTGTTAGTCCGGATTTTCTACTTAAGAGCCAGTACATTTTTTTGTATTTGAAGTTTAGCTCTTCGTTTTTCTTTTTCACGTGCTTTTCCCACTTGAGCTTGTATGAAGTTTACTTTTTTGTTAGTGAAGTTGACGTGTATGGATTTCATTTCTTTGAGCTGAATGCGCCATTTCTTTGTCCAGCTACATATTGAATTAGTGGCATTTTGTAATTTACCAGTTGACTCTTCTATGCTATCTCCAATTGCTAGGATTGCAGTATCATACGCAAATGTTGTAATGTTTGTTCCTTTTGTATTTGGTACATCTTTTGTATATAATAAATACACTATTGATTCCAAGACGCTTCCTTGTGGAACTCCAGCCGATATTTGTTTTAGATCAGAGAACTCATCTTCAAATTTAACGCGAAAGTATCGATCAGCTACAAATAAGATTTTAATATCTGGTAAAATTGCTTTGGCCAGTCTCGTTGTAGTTTATACTCTAGTCCTCGATGCCATGCTCTGTCAAAGGCTTGTGCTACGTCTAAGAAGACACGTAAAGATATTTTATTCTTCTTCTTCTTTATACTAAAAAACTATAAATTTGGTAATTCTCCTATTCCTACTTTTTAATCAATCATTGAAATTACTAGAATTTCCTGTGAAGACGAAAATAACCTGAGTGATGCGAATACTCAAAACTGAAGCAACGATTGAGTTTGAGACTTCATTGGCCACCATTGTGTCAGCGTTAATAGTTTTTGACAGTTGGCATTACCGCAATATAAATAAATGTGGCACCTTTGTCAACTTTTCAAAGAAAACTAATATCGATAAAAAACTAAAATATGAACGTTGGCACAGTACAGTGGTGGCCAACAAAGTCTCAAACTCAATTGCTATGAGGAAATATCCGTCCCTCCAAAATTTTGGCCTAACTATTTTTTGCGGTTTTAGCTTTCTTTGAAAAGTTGGTAAAGGCGACATATTTATTTATATTGCGGAAATTCCAAGATAAAAAATTATCAACGCGCTAGCTTTGGGTTGTAATCATTACTAACAGGGGCCTTAACTTAATCACAAAGACAAAATAGCCGTCCTTTCAACAACTTGCCCAGAACAATTTATTGTCCACCAAATAAGTTTCACATATTAAGAATTCTGGGATTAGTATTTTGGTACCAACTGTATAATGTTTTGCTGACGAAAAAGTCTGGGATAGTATAAATTAAACAAAATCCTGGGATGCTGGGATAACTTATATATGTGTATATACATATATTTAAAAAGTCTGAGGATGATTATTGGATGGAGGTGATATGCTGCTTACAACATAAATTACGCTTACCGGAACGATGGCTCTAGGTAAGAAACAAGACCCTGAATCAACTAGGCTATACGAAACCACATTGGAAAATCCGAGTGATTTTTTCAACTTTCTAAAAAGAAGATTTCAATCACTAGAGGTTATGGGGTCATCAAGGTAGCAAACACACTACCACAACCAATGGCACCGCTGAAACGAGTACTTGCAACAACGGTAAACAGACAGTGTCCAGTAAAGGGATGCATGGAAGATCCTTCCTTGAGGAAGGCATCAATTGAACGACTGCAATTAATTTAAACTAATGCCAATACTAGACACAATCAAACTGGCCATCAATACATATACTTGCGTACGTTGTTTAACGCCAAATCCAAGGGGTATATCAAGATACTCGTGCACATCCACAATACGATGTATTTTATGTCAAGGTAACTACACTCTTCTGCATGTCAATAACATGTCATCAACCAACAAGGGGGCAGCGTAAACCCTCATAGTTAAGCGAGATGGCGCCGTACAGCAGTGGTCAGAGAAGCAACAGGCACTGGATAACTCACCACAATAAAGCTACTAATTGATTCTGGGTCACAAGCAACATTAATATCGTCAAAAAATATTAAGAAAAAAAGGCACATATCAACATTTCAGGCGTTGGCGGTAACGATTCCAAGATTCAATGAGATATTTAGCTTAGACATTGAAGCATTATTAATCAACAGCTTAATTCAACAACTACTCGCAGCTTCCATTGTAACAACCAAGTGGTCCCATCTTCAAAATCTAGAACTTGCAGATCCACAATATAACAAACCTCAACCAATTGACCTGATACTCGGGGCAGATTATTACCCGTCGATTGTACCTACGGAACAAAACACGTAGTTATAAGCTGGATAATAATTGGCAGAATGGGCAACACGGATGATAATAATAGAACAATAATGGTGACCACTAAAGCAATCGAGGAACAATTGAAGTTGCTCGTGGAAAACGACAATATTCCTGAAAAACGAAGCCACACCGAGGAAGAAACCCAAGTAGAAGAACATTTTAAAACCAGATGGAAACTTTGTAGTAAGCATTCCATTCAAAGACAAACCTAACACGCTAGGCGTATCGCGAAGAAGATCCGTTCCAAGGTTATTACAAATCGAAAGAAGATTTATGAAATATTCAAACTACAAAAAACTTTATAATAAATTCATGCAGAAATACATCGATTTAAACTACATGGAGTTGATCCAGGAAAGACGGAACGACGAGCAAGCTGAAAACACATATCACATACCTCATTATGGTGTGATCAAAGAAGACAGTACAACAACCAGACTGCAAGTAGTGCTTGACGTATCCTCCAAAACAACGAGTGAAGTATCCTTAAATGATATTATGATGACCGGTTCCAAACTTCAAGAAGAGCTTACCGATATATTACTACGTTGGCGAAAACATAAAGGTGTGATGACCGCCGACATAGAAAAAATGTATCGTCAAGTATGGATAAACAAATGGGACCGAGACTACCAACGAATATTATAGAGAAGCGATCCTTCTCAGCCAATCATTGCATACAGGTTAAACACAGTAACGTATGGAACTTCCGCAGGCAGCTATTTGTCAGTAAGGGCACTATTACAACTGGCTCAAGAAGGAACCAGTACCCATCCCACAGCAGCTAACATCATCTTTACAGATTTTTACGTCAATGGCCTGCTCACTGGCACGGACATTGTGGAGGAAGCACTAATAGCACTAAACGAATTACGAGAGCTCACAGCCCAAGGTGGATTTCAGATAAGAAAATCGACATTCAACAAGATCGAAATATAACAAGACATAATAAATGTGTAACGTAAGTTTCCGGCACAAGCCAAAACAACAAGGAGCAATTGACGGGCAGATTACCGCCATCAAGAGAAAGGCCGGGAAGACCGTTTGCAAAAACGGGAATTGACTATGGGGGTCCTATCTAACTAAGAACTACTCAGGGCCGAGGACACAAGTCATGTAAGGGATACATCGCACTTTTTGTGTGCATGATTACAAATGACATTTATATCGAATTAGTAAGCAATTTAACAACAGAAGGATTCATCGCTCCATAAACGTTATATTCAGACGAGGATTATGTACAGATATATACTCCGATAATGGAAGATATTTTATTGGAGCTACCACCAAAATCAAAAAAAATCCATCAAATGGCAATGACATTTCACTACCAGGCGACATAGCAACTATATTGGCCAAAGAAAGAACAAACTGGTATTTTATACCAACTCATACCACACACTTTGGAGAGCTATTTGGAATACCCACACAACGAGAGGCAAGTGCCTATGAAAATCATTTCGAAAAAATTAACAACGACGAACACCATCTATTGTTACTTATAAAAAAATACAACAACGTTGATCGATAGTACTGCCAAGTTAGTCAAACACAACACATATCTCACCCTAACTTCAACAAATAATTTAATAAAGGAACAAAACCACCTACGAAACGAAATGTCACAACTTCAAGAATACCGAGCTTAGGAGGATAGAGCGCGCTTGATAATACTCAGCATACTCGAATTGAGTCTGGGTTTGAGAAACCTGGAAGATACCCAACAAGGTTTACTGGACGTGATTTACGACGCCATACTTACTCCAACACAGACATCGCGTGTGCTTTAATAAATGAGACTGCGCAGGATATCAAAAACGAGCGGTCGGCTCCAAGATACAGGGAAGGTGGTAGCAAAATAAAATGTTGGACATGTGACAAAATGGGTCATATGTCGGAAGACTGTAGAGAAGGAAAATGGAGACGTACAAGGTCTCGATCTCCTATGCAACGAGCATCAAGTAGAGAGCGAACATTGGCCAAGGAGGATGGCCAAGAACAAAAAGAGTCGTTAAACTACAATGAGTCTTTAGGCTGACTCGTTGTAGTTTAACGACTATTTTTGTTCTTTGGGCAGAAGCTGACTTCCACAACCAATTGCCCCTTAACCTCCATCTCTATTTCGAGATTGGGACGAGTCGGTGACAGCTTAACAATTAAAGGAAGTATTGACGGAAAGAGCTGTGTTATTACTCTGGAGCAGCGCGCACGTTTGTCCGTGAAAAGTAAGGGGAAGAGTACTATCAGCCAATGTGTTGAAATTACGTACAGCCACAGGAGAGAGCGCAGACATAAAGGGCAGGAAGCTGGTGAGAATTAAGATAGGTAATGCTCAATTCCAACACGAAGTACTGGTCGCGAAGATAGTGGATGAAGTTATCTTGGGGATGAACTTCACGAGGGCGAATGGCTTCGTGGTGGATGTTACCACTGCGAATAGACGATGTGGAAACAACAACTATAGGCGGGTAATAATAGATAATCGGGAAAAGCTGCCACCGAATTCGGAAACGATTGTGTGGGGAAAATGGGAGGGAGGTTATGGGCCACCCAGGTTGTAGGTCGTAGAAGCCAGTGAAGAAGAAAACGAAACCAGAAGAATAATGATAGGGAGGACATTGGTAAAATCAGATAACGAATATAGGGTATCGGTTAGGACCCTAAATCTCTCGGATAAGACAAAAACAATTAAGAAAGGCACTGTTATCGGTAAATGTGAAGAGTTGTCAACAATTATAAAATGCGAGCAGAAAAATCCGATTAGAAACACCGATACGCTAGGACAGAAACAAATAATAGAACACCTCATGCAGAAATGGACTGGGGATCTAACCATGAACCAGACAAATTCAGCACGACCACTGTTCAAACCGTATAAGTCGATATTCTGCAGTTCACCGAATAGTAATGGAAGGGCTAACATGATGAAACTTCGAATTGATACCGGAACGGAGACACCTATACGCCAAGCACCGAGAAGGTTACCATTAGCAAAACGAAAAGAGGTGGATCGAATGGTAACGAACATGCAGGCAGCTGGAGTGATTGAATCATTAAACAGTCCATGGAGCTCACCAGTAGTGTTAGTTGAAAGGAAGGACGGGAAAATGCGGTTTTGCGTCGATTAGCGAATGCTAAATTTAGTGACGAAAAAGGATAGCTACCCATTACCAAGGATCGATGACACGTTAGACACATTGTCAGGTGCTAGAATGTTTCCAACATTTGACATGCAAAGCGGCTATTGGCAGACGGAAGATCGTGAAAAAACGGCGTTGCCAAGAGGAAGATCGTGAAAAAACGGCGTTCAGTGTGGGTAATGGACTGTGGCAGTTTAACGTGATGCCATTTGGATTATGTAATGGCGAAGCAACTTTTGAAAGGCGAATAGAGCGTGTGTTAAAGGGACTACATTGGAAGACTTGCCTCGTGTATTTGGACGATATCATAGTTATGGGAAAGGATTTCGAAGAACACTTAAGAAATTAGAGGTATGGAAGCGATTACAATCAGCCGGTTTAAAGTTAAATCCAAAGTAGTACTCTCTGTTTAGAACGGAAGGAAAATCTTTGGGGCACAAGGTAACGACAAATGGAATCCACACCGATGAGGATTAGATATCAGCGGTAAAGCACTGGCCAAGGCCTAAAAATTTACGGGAATTACATAGCTTCCTCGGGTTATGCAACTGTTATAGGCGATTCGTGTCAGGATTTGCCAATGTTCCAAAGAGCTTACATGATTTGAGGAGTCATTCAATGAATTGAGAAGGCGATTATGTACAGCACCATTAATGGCATACCCTATACCCGGTGTTAAGTTTATTCTTGACACCGATGCAAGTAATGATAGCATCGGAGGAGTGCGGTCGCAAGAAATTGAAGGTCAAGAAAGACTGATAGCATATTACTCGAAGGTGTTATCTAAACTAGACGGGAATTAATGTGAGACTCGTAGGGAATTATTGGCTATATTGGAATGTGTGAAACCTTTTCATAAGTACCTCTATGGCCAAGAATTTCATATTCGGTCGGACTATGCAGCATTACGTTGGCTGCAGTTCAAGAATCAAGAAGGGTAAGTAGAGCATTGGATCGAACGACTACAGAGCTTTCATTACCATCGTTTCCTTCCGATATTCATCGATCAGCAGTCATGACTCAACGGGAATGACACCAGCGAGAATCTGTTTGGAAATAATCTGCGGTTATACCTGGAGGCCTAAAGTTTGGTGCTGTACCGTCATCAGCTTTAGGTATAGGCAGAATTATGTTGACCAGATGAGAGGAGAACTCGACGAGATACACCAGTTTGTACGAGAGAAGATACGAGTATCAACTGACCGGATGAAGGCTCGATATGACATACGAGCAAATAATAAAGAGGTTTCGAAAAAGGAGATTTAGTATGGCTTTTCAACCCACAACGGAAAAAGGGTTTATCACCTAAGCTGCAACCTTCATGAGAAGGGCCGTACACCATCATCACCAAAATAAATGACGTGGTCTACCGGATTAAGAAAGGGCAGCGAGGAATGCTGAAGGTGGTGCATATAGAGCGAGTAGCGCTCTACAGGCGAGGTGAGTTGGATCCTGTTCGGGACAAATCGGAATTAGGTAGGGAGGTAATGTTACGATCGTGGCGACATCTCTGTTGGAGTAGCGACGCTATCGTTAATGCAAAACTGTTATAAAGTAGATAAAGGAGATATAGATGTGACTAGATTAATCTAGACTAATCGAATATTGTGGAGATTTCTAGAATAGTTAGAATATTTGGTATAAATACGCGGAAAAATTTGGGAGTAAGTTAGTTGTGTTTTAACCGTGACACACTCACTAATAGTAATAAAAAGGAAAAAGTGAAGTTAAGTGTTTATAAAGTAAAATACAGTGTTTAAAAGTGTAAATAACGTAATTATTGTGAAGTTAAACAATTAAGTGAATAAGTGAATTAATTAAATTAGTGTTTAGTGTAATTATTAGGAGATAAATAAATTTAGTGTGTTCTAGAATTTACATCGTTTGTTTTATTCACAATCCAGTGATCGAACTTTGTTTGACAGGGCAAAAACGTAACAATATTTTGATTTTAGAACAATCTAATTAACCGAGTTTTAGCACAGGTTAAGATTTTACAATAATAAGTTTTCTTCCCAGTAATTGTTCATGTTGTAATATACTACCAATGTCCATTTCATAGCTACCACTTCGAGTTTACCTATTTCTTCGAAGTAAATCCCTGTGGAGTGATTGAAAGGGGTTATGTGTACGTTGGCCTGCACAATTCCCAAAATACAACAAATGGATAATGTGGCTAAGACTAGATGATTGACGATCACTCTGTTCTTTACATGTCTATGAGGCTGCCGCCTTAAAACTTGATTGTCCTTTTCCGGTGATTGCAATTCTTTAGGCTGACCTTGGTTTGTTTTCATGGGCATAACTTCCTGTAAGTCTTCTTCAATTGGTAATTTTCAGAATTTTACAATCGGTCGCTTATAAATTGCATTTTCGCATTTGACTGTCGCTACCCGCACTAACTCATCTTTTCCGGGATGTGTTTCCACGATTCTCCCTAGCTTCCATCGCGTGGCAGGTTGTTGTTCATCCTTCAATAATACCAGGTCATTGATCATTAGATTTGGCTGGCTACTCTTCCATTTAGTTCGTTGTTGTAGTTGGTGCAGGTATTCGGAGGACCATCGTTTCCAAAAGTCCTGAACCATTCTCTCGACTACATGCCATCTCGATCTTAATGATATGCGGTCAATTTCTGCGGCTGGTAGCGCCTTGAGTGAATCTCCTTTTAAGAAGTGGCCCGGCGTTAATGCCGACAGATCTGCAGCTCATTTGTTAGCGGCGTTAGTGGGCGGAAATTGAGACATGCTTCTATTTGAGTAGTCACGGTACACAGCTCCTCGAAAGTGAGTGTTGTTTCGCCTATGATCCGTTTGAGATGAAATTTCATTGATTTAATCCCTGCCTCCCATATTCCACCGAAATGAGGTGTAAGAGGTGGTATGAAATGCCAATTGGTTCCATTGTCAGCTATCATGGTAGCAATGTCGCTTGGTAATGTTGTCATTGCGCGGTGGTGTTCCTTCTGCATTACGTTGTTTGCTCCTACGAAGTACGTTCCATTATCAGAGTAAATGTCGGTGCATAATCCTCTCCTGGATATGAATCTTTTGTAAGCGGCAATGAAAGATTCTGTTGTTAAATCACTTATTATTTCAATGTGAATGGCCTTGGTCACCATGCATATAAAAAGAGCAATGTATCCCTTGTATGTCTTATGACCCCTGCCTTTGGCATATCTCAATTGGATGGGCCCCGCATAGTCGATTCCCGTTTTGGCAAACGGTCTTCCCGGCCTCACTCTTGCTGATGGTAGGTTTCCCATTAGTTGTTTAGATGACTGTTGTTTATGGCGAAAGCAAATAATACATTTTTGAATTATCTGTCTTACAGCTCGTTTACCATCAATGATCCAGAATTTGTTTCTTAATGTTGCTAATGTTAATTGTGTACCTCCATGTAATGTACCAATATGAGCTTCTTCTATTATTCTTTTTGTAACCATGTTGTACTTGCTCAGGATTACTGTGTTTTTACTTGAACTTGGAAGTCTTGAATTTTGTAGTCTTCCGTTCACACGTAGCAAGCCGTTTTCGTCTAATGTTGGATTTAGTGATAGAATTTTGCTCTTCCTGCTGATTTTTTCGGCTCCATTAAGACGGTTTATTTCCTTGTGGAAATCTTGTTTTTGTACGAGCTTGAGAATTGTTATTTCTGCGCTTTGGAGTTCTGAACCAGTTAATTCATTTCTATTATTGCTTTTACGCGAGTAGTTGTTGATGAATCGTTTGCAGTATGCGACTGTACGTTTTAATTTGTTGTAGCTAGAGCATCGCTCAAATAATGCAAATGCGTGAACTTCCGTTGTTATAGTCATTATTTTTATCGCCCTTTCTTCTAATTCATCTGGTTTATGCGTATTACTTCGCATAATAGGGTTGATTGACTTCCACCTAGTTGGGTTTTGCCGAAGAAAATCTGGACCGTGCCTCCACAATTTGTTGTTTAGTAGTGCTAACGGTGTCGTACCACGAGAAGCTATATCCGCTGGATTATCGCTTGATTTTACGTGGGGCCATGTTGCTGCTGGTAGAATAGTTTTTACTGCTGAAATTCTATTTGCCACGAATGTCTTAAATTTGTTTGGTTCCCCTGTGATCCAACATAGTGCAATGGTCGAATCTGACCACGCATATACTTTTAGGTTGTTGATGTTCAAGCTTCTTTGTGTGTGTTTAAGTAATTTTGCCAATAGCAGAGTTGCATTTAGCTCCAATCGAGGGATGGACAGCTTTATTTTGGTTGGCGCGACTCTTGTCTTTGAGGTTAATAGTTGTGTTGTTATAATTCCTTCCTTATTTGTTGTTCGAAAATAAATTGTTGATGCGTATGCGTACTCTGAGGCGTCAGCGAATCCGTGAAGCTCCGTTTCGATCTCATCTGTTGTGTTTATCCATCTCTAGATTGTTATGTTTTTGATTTCGCTCAATTCTCCCTTGTATTTTATCCACCTTGTGTTTATGTTTTCTGGCAAGGGCTGATCCCAATCAATTCCTGATGTCCATACTTCTTGCATCATGATTTTTGCTGTGATTGTTATAGGGGAAAGCCATCCAACGGGATCAAAGAGCTTGGATGAGTCGGATAATAGTGAGCGTTTGGTTGGCTGTTTGTGTGATAGTTGTAATGTATCTACGTTGAATTTAAAAAGGTCCTTTTGTGTGTCGTATAAAATGCCTAATGTTTTAATGCAGTCATTTAACTTGAATTGAACGTCGCCCGTGCCGTGTAGCTCTTTGGGAATCTGATTCAATAGTTCCCTTGAATTAGAGAACCATTTCCTTAAATTCAATCCACCTTGTTCTGTGAGCATTTTGAGTTCTTGTACAGCTCGAGTTGCTTCCTCTATGTTGTTCGAACCTGTTATCAGATCATCTACGTAAAAATCGGTCAACATGATGATTGCTCCTAATGGATAATCATTGTCTCCGTCGATAGCTAGTTGTTTTAAGGCTCTTATAGCTAAAAAGCTGCCGGATGTTGTTCCGTATGTCACCGTTTTTAATCTGTATGCCTCCATTGGCTTGGAGGGGTTGCTTCGCCATAGTATTCGTTGATAGTTCTGGTCTTGTTTGTTAATCCATGTTTGGCGATACATTTTTTCTATGTCTGCTGTCATTATACGATTTTGTGTTTTCGCCATTGTAGTAAAATATCTGCTAGATCCTGTTGTAGTTTTGGACCATTCATCATGCAATCGTTTAGAGATAGTCCATTTGTTGTTTTGGAAGATGCATCAAACACTACTCTTAGCTTTGTGGTAGTGCTGTCCTTCTTGATTATGCCGTGATGCGGTATATAATAGATATTGGTTGATTTACCATCTTCTGATCTTTCCTGTACTGGTTCCATGTGCCTCAAATTTATATATTCTTGCATGAATTGATGATATAATTGTTTGAACGACGCATCTTTCTTGAATCGTTTTTCTAATTGTATCAGTCTGGCAGCGGCTTTCTTCCTGGATTCCCCTATTTCGGCTTGGTTATCCTTAAATGGAATTCTTACAATGTATCTGCCGTCTGGACCTTTTTCTACAGTTGACACAAAATGTTCTTCTATCATATTTTCTTCTGCAGTGGTATCTCTCTCATCGGGTATTGAGTCGTTTTCTACCAGTAATCTTAGCTGATCCTCTATACTTTTGGTTGTAATCATCGTTGTTTTGTGCTGATTTCCTGTGTTGCTCCTGCTACCCAATATAATCCAACCGAATTCCGTTTGTTGTGCCATCGGCTCTAGTGGACCTCCCTTGATGATGTTGTTGATCAGTATTGATGGATAATAGTCCGCGCCAAGTATAAGATCAATTGGCTGTGACTGATTGTAGTTGGGATCAGCCAGTTGTATTTGGTGGAGATGCGTCCAGCTGCTTGTGGCAAAGTCCACCTCGGGTAGTTGTTGGTCGAGTTGGACGAATATCAAGGGTTTGATATTCATTTGGAAGTCTCCATCAAATCTTGGCAATATTTTTAGATTGATGGTTTGTCTGCAGGTGCCTGCCTTTTTTCCACCTACACCTGAAATGGTGACGTGTACTTTCTCTTTTTTAAAGTTGAATAGATTTGCGGCCTTGGAGGATATTAATGTGGCCTGTGATCCGGGATCAATTAGAGCTCTTAGTGTGAAAAAATCGCCAGTGCTAGTTGCGGCTCTAACTAAAGCAGTTGGTAAAAAAACTTGTCCTTGATGGTTGATCACGAATGTTTTGGCGGTTTTGACACTACTTCCGGTATTTGATGCTGCATTGTTGCAGTGCAGAAGTGTGTGGTGCCCCCCTTTGCACACGATACATGATTCTGCTTGGCAGTTTCTTCCTTGATGCTGGCTTAAACATCGTATACACAAGTTGGCTGAGCTAACGAGCCTTGCCCGATTTAATGTTGACATCTTTTTGAATTGCTGGCATTGATTTAAACCATGATGCTCCTTACACCCTTCCACCCAACACGTTTTGGTTAACATGGCTGTATTCACTCGTTTCAATGGTGGTATATACTGCATGTGTGGTCGTGTTGCTGTTGCTCTATGATTGCCCGTGGCTTCTAAAGATTGAAACCTTCTCTCCAGGAATCGAAAGAATTCTTCTAGTTGTGGAATTTCTCTTGGCTTCTCAATAGTTGTTTCGTAAATCCTAATGGATTCTGGGTCCAATTTTTTGTTTAATATGAAATTCACGAATACCTCGAAGGGCGAATCCATATTTAGCCGCTTTATATTGTGTAATATTTCTCGTGCTGTATCATGCAAGTTTCTCACTGCTTGGGCGGATGGTATCTGAATTGTCGCCAATGACAATAGTGCATTAAATTGATGGTTTGCCAGTAGCCTTACATTGTTGAACCTTGCTTGGATTATATTCCATGCGGTTTGGTAATTGTCACCAGTTGTTGTTAGGTGACTAATAATTTGCGCTCCTCCCTTCTGCAGGTGTGATTTCAGATACGTCATCTTTACTGTATCTGATAGTTTGTTGTTTTGGTGGATCAGCTCAGTAAATGTATCGTTGAATGTTTCCCACCGATCATAATCACCGTAAAATATTGGTAATTCTACCTTAGGCAATTTCACTTGCGCTGCTGATTCTGCCATGGTTGTTGTTTGTGAACGAAACTGTTGTAGTTTGATCATGGCATCTTCTACTCTTTCTTGAAGTTTGCCATAATAATCTACCCTAAAGTAGTTGGAGGTTTGTTCGTCGTCTTCCAACTCTACTAATAATTCTGTATGTTGGGCTGCGATTTCCTCCATGTCCTTTTCTAATTGTCTTATTTTAAGACTAACATATTCCTTAGATATGTTGTTGGTTTCCAAGGAATAATTTATTGACGCCAATTTTTGATATATCTGGCGCATGAGGACGTCTTGTCTCTTAAACAATTTTGTGTTGTTGTTCCCTTCTATTTTTGCTGCTTGAAGGGCCTCTATTGAACTACTCGTACTCGTTTGTTGTTGTTGATTTGCAGCTGAGTTACATTCTTTGATTTCCTCTTTTTGAGAATCCGTTGTTAAATTTTGTACGGCATCTACCCGAATTGACGGCGTCGGTTTATATGATGCCTCGAGAAGTGAACTTGGAAGTTGTAGGGCTTCTTGTGACGTTCTTGGTGTCAATGGTGGTCCGCTATGTAGGCGATGGCGCATATCTTCTACCAGCTTATTGTAAACATCTGTTGTGTTTATTCGCGTGGTGAGATAAGCGTGGTTCTCGCCCAGAGGCGGGACCATTCGTAGAATTTTATCGTCGTTTCCAACGAATTCGTTGTATAGCGCTTTTAGATTCGCTATTCTCTTCTCTAGATAAGGATTTGTCTTTCTGTCTTCTCCGTCTTTCCTATAGTTTTTCTCTATCTGGACTATCTTTCCACTTGTTACCTCTTGTAATTGAAGTAATAAATCCATTTTGTTGTTGTTTGGCTTTCCAGTGGTTGTATTGGTGCTGGTTGTTGCTCAGCTCCTCCCTCGACGGTAATATTGTGAAGATTGTGCCTGTTGTTGCTTGGCTGGTGGTGTCGTCAAGCTTGACAACGTTATAGACTCTCCGTCCGTACTTCTAATTGCCGGTTGTTTATCCGGCTCGAAGGACCATAAAATCTCAGTGGTGCCTTAATTCTAAAATTAAGTTCCCTTCGATTTATGAGTTTACTTAATAGATTACCACGGGTGGGGTCTATTAAGTAGGTGAGAATAAATCGTTGTATTATTTATTTAATAGATTACCCACCCGTGGTATATTACTCGTGGGTCTATTAAATAAGCGAGAGTAAACACGTTGTTAAGGTTTAATTTTATTCTGATTTTATTATTTCATTTTTCCAGTATATATACAAAATCTTATATACTAATTACACTAACAACAAATAAATTTCAACTCAGCAATTTTGTAGTAAAAAATTACACTAATATAAAATTGCTGAATTGCATTTCTATTGTTGTTGTTGTATACATATATATGATGAATTAAATCATATTTCGTCAACATATGTGTATGAAATATAATAAAATTGTGCATTTTACCCTGTTGCCATTGTGGGATATTTTGTTGCACTGTTGATCTCAACAACCAAAGATCGACGAGGAATCGACAAACCTGGGTTTTCTTCAACACTACGGGCTACAGCAGCCATATTCTCAGTTGTTCTTGAGCGACGTACACGGTTTTGATTCTTCACATCCTAACTTGTCCCAACAGCTCAAATTTCTCCACCAGTTTCACTATTGCCGGCCGAGAAGGTGACTGAAAAATGTTCACAATTTTTGAGGTGAATTTTAACAATTTCAATGCGTTGTTAAAGCATGTATCGTACCATTTTTAGTATATGGCGTAGTTTTTACTTGTCAAATGTTAAAAGATGGCAGCTTCAAAATTGACAGCTGCCCAAATAGCAGCTATTCAAATGAAACAAACCTCTTATTGGAAAACCCTTTATAATATCCATGACACAAACCGCTATAGAGTTAACATCCGTTACACCAACAACGCATTTAACACCAGTTACACCAACAACGCAGTTAACACCAGTTACACCAACAACGCATTTAACACCAGTTACACCAACAACGCAGTTAACACCAGTTACACCAACAACGCAGTTAACACCCGTTACACCAACAACGCATTTAACATCAATTACACCAACAACTTCAAATAAAGCAAATTCCATTTAAATAAGTGATGATGTAGTATAATAACAATATAAAATAATATATTGAAGTTCAATCAAAATAATATATTGAAGTTCAATCACTTTAAAAACGCAGCGTCAACAATACATGTCGAATATACTACTATAATATATAAACTCAACCAAAATTGTAAACAGTGTTCATTAACACACAAACATAATTGTAGCAACATTAAAAATTCAAATAAAATTATATTAAAAACCAACTTTTAGTGTTAATTAATTATTATCTGTCGGCACACCCGAACCGTTCCCTCCGCGAGCGAGAAATAAATTCGTTACAGGCTACAAACCTATAACTGGCGCAGTTGTTTCGGGCAAACTATAATAAAAATCTGTGAAAATAATAATTATAGTGTTTAAGAAACAGACAATAGTGAAATTAACTATAAAATCTTAATAAACATTTTTTTTTTCCTGTTAAAGAAATTATTTGCCCTACCCAAGGTAACAAATAATTTCGATTAATAAATACAAATAATAAAAAGTGAATATTCAAACATCTATAAACTTACCACACAACGTAGCCTGATCATCTATAATGTTATACGCACCAATACTAGCAATATTGTGCCTATCAAGGTAAGAAATTTTCATATGTTCCTTTTAACCAAAAATTTAAATCAATAACATTCAATTTTCGTAAAGTGAAACTGTGTTGTTTAGTGAACCCAAGTGAAAATAATCCCACTTGTAAAATAAAATACACCTGCACATAAAAATATTTTAACATAAAATAGTGCAAAACCGTGAAATATTGTAACCTAAAATCGGGAGCTTTGTCTCACAACCGGTCGAAACCTAAAATCGGGATCGATTGGCTAAACCAATAGTACTTCGGGAGTACTTTAAACAAATTCATATAATTTTTATTTTGATCGTGTAAATTTCCATGAGCTTTCTACAAAATCAGGAAGGGATTCCAACGAAATCTACGTCTTCTATTAGTGACTCAGTATCTATTCCATATTCAGAATTTGCTCTCGCAGACGACGACTTGGACGATCAAGCATTATTAGATAATTTAGATACAACTAAACAAAAAGTTTTCTTAACACCAAAACACAAAAATAGAAACATACTATTACCCATACCTGAAATAAAAAAAACTAAAGCAAACTAAAATGGAGGAAGCTATTCAAAATCAAGATGCAATCTTGGCTATCTATAAAGTTAATATAATTACTCGTAACTTACAAGTTTTTGATGGAAAACGGGACGAACTATATCCCTTTATAAAAGCAGTTGACCAAATTATGTCATTATGTGATAAAATGAAGCTAGCACCTAGTTTTCAAATAATACAGCAAAATGTGAGAAATAAAATCGTAGGTCATGCAAGTCAGTCATTGACGACGCATAACGTACCTATCGATTGGGCCGACACTAAAACCCATTTAACCATGCTCTATGCTGATAATAGGACAGTCGCAAACTTGCAATTAGAATTGTTTAGCTTGATAAAATTAAATTTAGAGCACACAAAGCTCTACGATAAAATACAGGCAATTTTGACACTGTTATCGAACAAAATACAAGCACAAAATAATAGCAAAGAAGTGACAGACGCCTTAATCAAACAGCAGGAGTCTACGGGCTTAACTGTGTTTTCTGCCAGCCTACGGGAACCTTTAGGTAGTGCGTTGAGGGCTTCACAACCTAAAACACTACAGGAAGCTTATAACTTCGTTCAAGGGGAACATAGTATTGCTAGGCTACGAAATTCTGTCGCATCTAGACCTAACTTTAAAAATTATCCTTCCACATCTAATTTTAAACAAAATAATTTTCAACAGCCACAAATAAAACAAGAAGGAGATAGACCGAAGTTCCAACCTCAACAAAATAAATTCCAACAAAAACCCCAATATCAACAAAGTTATAGAAAACCTTTCCAAAAACCATTCGTCAAAACGGAGAATCTTAATAATATAGAGACAGAAGAGCAATCTTTTTTAGAAGAACCCTTTTCGCAGACCTCAATTATATAAAAAATATTAATACCAAAACGAACTTACCATTTATTTTACTTTCTATCAAAAACCAATCATTAAAATTACTCATCGACACAGGAGCCGATAAATCATTTATCGATCCCAAATTTTCAGTCCTATTCCAAACCAATAAAATTTCAGAAGTAAACTGTAGAGTCCAATCTGTCTTCGCCTTAACGGACATAAGACAAAAAGTCATATTGAAATTCAATAATATTCAGCAAGAATTACCATTCTTTATCTTTAAGTTTCACAATGTTTTCGATGGCTTAATCGGTTACGAAAACTTACAAACGCTGCACGCGAACGTTAACATATTAAAAAATTTACTAGAGTTACCAACTCAAAATATTCAAATATATAACGAAATCACAAACATATTACCACAAACTGAAATTCAAGGAAAATCCAAACAAATGATAGAATTCCCAGTAAAAATTAAACAAGGTAACTTTTATATACACAGCTATCACTTACATGATAACGTTAATATACAAGAAGGTATATATAAAACTAACGGATATCATAAAGCAATGTTAGAAGTTAGTAATTATAACGATTCCCCGACTAAAATAAAATTAATGGAACCAATACACACGACAAATTTTAAACACAATTTCAATGAAATTAATTTTCATATTGCTAAACAATCTTTTGGTAAAACCAATGAGATAGAATCAAAAATCCAAACCGAGAATTTAAATCCGGAGGAGAAAAACAAAATCTTAAGTTTATGTAGAAAATTCGGTGATCTATTTTACGACGAAAATAATAAACTTACGTTTACCAATACGATAAAACACGAGATTAACTTATTAAAGGAAAAACCTTGCTACACTAAACAATTTAGGCATCCGGAAAGTCAAAAAAAAGAGATCAAAATAGAAATAGACAAACTAATCAAGAACGGTATCATTAGGCCATCGTTCAGTCCCTGGTCTTCGCCCATATGGATGGTGCCGAAGAAACCAGACGAACATGGAAATAAAAAATGGCGTCTAGTAGTCGATTTTCGACAATTAAATTCGCAAACTATAGATGATAAGTATCCGTTGCCAAATATAGAAAATATTTTGGACAAAATGGGCAAAGCTATTTATTTTACTACAATAGATCTTGCCGCCGGATTTCATCAAGTAGAAATTAGGTCAAGTGACATACAAAAAACTGGGTTTTCAATTCCCAATGGACATTACGAATTCACTCGAATGCCATTTGGATTGAAAAATGCTCCTAGTACTTTCCAAAGGGTGATGGATAATGTTTTGGGTGATCTTTTAGGCAAAAATGTGCTTTGTTATATGGACGATATAATCATATACAGCACGAGTCTACAAGAACATATCCACGACATACATCAATTATTCACCAAACTGAATAATGCGAATCTAAAAATACAAATCGAAAAGACACATTTTCTCCAAAAGCAAGTTTCTTTTCTGGGACACGTTATCACCCCAGAAGGAGTTAAGCCAGACCATAAAAAGATCCAAGCCATTAAAAATGTAAAATTACCATCTACTCAAAAAGAAATTAAATCATTTTTGGGTTTGATAGGGTATTATAGAAAGTTCATCAAGGACTTCTCAAAAATAACGAAGCCATTCACATCATGTCTTTCTAAAGGTTCAGTAATTTACCAGGACAAAGAGTACTTACAATGTTTCGAAACTTGCAAGTCAATCCTAACAAATGAACCAATATTGATTTACCCAGACTTTAATGAGCAATTCACGTTAACCACGGACGCATCAAACTATGCGTTAGGGGCAGTGTTGAGCCAAAATATTTAAGGGAAGGATTTGCCTATAGCGTACGCATCCCGTACTTTATCAAAAACCGAATGTAACTATTCTACAATAGAGAAGGAATGTCTTGCAATAGTATGGTCAACAAAATACTTTAGACCATATCTATATGGTGGGAAATTCATAATCATCACCGATCACAAGCCATTACTTTGGTTATTTAACGCCAAAGACCCGACATCGAAACTAATTCGATGGCGCCTCGCTCTAGAAGAATACGATTGCACGATCACTTACAAAAAAGGCTCAGCTAACACCAATGCTGATGCGCTTTCACGCATCGAGTTAAATCACCAACTTGAAACCAAGAATTTCACATATAATAATATTAATGATTCTAGCAAAATATTTGAACCCGAAAAGCAAAAAAATTAACACTGACAACCAGGAAAGTGGCAGTCAGCTGAAAAGGTACCAGGTTAACCAAGTTAATGATTCTAATTTAAAGAACATTAACATCGATACTAATCAATTCGATAATATCGATAACGAGCTCTTCAGGCATGAATTGCTCAAATTAAATAATTTAACGACAGATCAAGACGTTGATGCTGCATTAAATAAAGAAATTCCAAAAACAACAACTTGTTTAAACGAATTTCAAAACCAAATAGTTTTGACCAGGACCAAAACTGGCAACAAACTTAAAGAAGACGCAAAAGTATTTCATAATAGAAACCACCGCGCAACAATAAAAAAGGACAATTTCTCAGAATTGGACCTAACCATCATTTTGAACAGTTATACAAAATCTAACAAGATAACAGCCATTTTAGCGGATGACGAAGTCTGGAAACTGATTCAAAATATTTGTAAGAACAACAATTACAAAATAATCCGGTTTGATACCTTGTTAACCGATGTAGAGAGTGAAATCGAGCAACTATCAGTTATCGAAAAAGAACACCTCCCATATCACCGAGGTATACAAGAAAATTATACAAAAATAAAACGAAAACTTTATTTTCCCGGAATGAGGCGGAAAATTTCACAGTTTATTTCGAACTGCTCTACATGTAAAGAGTATAAATATGAAAGACAACCCGCACACATAAAATTTAAGTTGTCACAAACCCCAGATGGTCCTATGGAAATAATCCATGGCGACACATTTTCCTTATCAGGTCAACATTTCCTCACGTTGATAGATAAATTTTCCAAATATGCAACAGCTATACCATTGGAAAACCACGTAACCAAAACGATAGTAAAAAAGTTCCAAGGATTCTTTAGCAGAGAAGGCTTACCACGAACACTGGTCCTAGATTCAGCACCAGAGTTTAAAGCTAAGCTTCTCTCTGAAACTATGGATATGTATGGTATAAATTTACACCATACCACACCAAAATCGTCCACAGGAAATTCACCTATCGAACGTTTACATTCAACTCTTACGGAATTGGTAAAAATTATCAACTCCAAAAATAAGGGTAATTCTCCACAGGAATTGATGGAAGAAGCGATATTTGCGTACAATAATTCCATCCACTCCGCAACGATGTTAACTCCGTTCGAACTCTACAAAGGGCATATCCTCATAAAAAATGCTTTAACAGTAGACATTCCAAAACAATCGACGGATTACCTCGAATCAATTAGGAAAAGGTATTTAGAAATAGCAGCATACATTGCCAAACTAAACCTTAATTCCAAAACAAAGGTTATAGAAAGATTAAACACTACACGTGATGATCCTAAAACATATAACCCAGGTGATGTAATTTACGAAAGAGATGCAACTCGCAATAAACTCCAAAGAAAGTACATCCCACACACAGTGATATCAGACAATGATATAATTTTAACTACGAACAGAAGAACTGTGCATAAAAATAAAGTTAGAAAACACTAACCAAAGTATTCTCTTAACTTTCCAGGCTCACTACACCAAAGAGTCTTGAAGCCTTTGATCTAAAGGATAACAAGGGCATGGTCGGCATAGACCTAGGGGAAGCCAAAGTTATAACAGCGTATACTAAACTCTTCCACATTATCGAGTTACAAGATTTACTTGATAATTATAAATTAATAGAACTATCAGTTAAAAAATTAGAACAGAAACAAAATGAACTAGCATACAATAACGTTAGGTATTCAATCATCAACAGAAAAATAATTGAACTAAAAAGATCAATCGACAACGTAATGCCTACCTTACCTCAAGCAACCAAGCGTTCAAAGAGAGGAATCTTCGATCCTCTGGGTAGTTTAATAAAAGCTATCACGGGAAATTTAGATCAAAACGATTACGACGATCTACGAAAACATATTAAAGTAAACGAAGAAGGTCAGTACGAAGTAGTAAACAAACTTAACGAGCAAATACAGTTAAACGACCAGATAATTAAAAGATTTGAACAAATAACGGAAACAGTAAATAACTTAACTACCAGCGTAAACGGAATTCTAAAAACAGGATGGTCATTTTTGAACCAATCACAAACCAACTCCATGTTTCAGAGTATGTTCGAATTAATAGAAGACAACATACTAACTCTATCAGAACAAGCTCAAGAAGTGCACGAGATAATAACATTTTCAAAAATTAACGTAATATCAAGGTTTATTTTAGATAACACTGAAATGGAACTTGTCTTAAGGGAATTAAACCAAAACAAAGTTTTTCTAAAATCTCAAGAACAGGTGTATTCTATTCTACAATTAAAAGCTTATTACAATAGCACAAACCTAGTCGTTATAATCGAAATACCACAGTTCCACTCAGAAAATTTTTCCTACACTAAAATAAAAACATATCCCATAAATAATTATAAAATTCCAATTACCTATTCCAATATATTAATAAATCCTATAAAACATATGACAATTTCTAAACCCTGCCAATCATTGGAGAACATTTATTATTGCCAAATGGAGCAAATCCGGTCAAACAAGGACACTTGCATTCCAAATTTGCTTAATAACCGAGATGCAAATTGCAACACGACCCAGACAACCTATCATCAGGAGATCGAATTATTAGAAGATGGTTATTTATTCGTTTCAACAGAAACAACCATACCAATAATCACGACCTGCAGTACCAACAATTTAGCAGTCAATGGAATAAAGCTACTAAAATTTGAAAATTGTGAAGTGAATATCAACGATCGCATCTACACAAGTGATACGGCGAGAAGATTTCACCAATTCAAAGTGTTGCAACCTTTCAACACGATCAAAATAACCGAAACCAGAACTGAAATTTTGGATTTACCATTGCTGACCAAGATGTCCATACACAACATAA
Source organism: Tipula unca (assembly GCA_951394425.1). Taxonomy (NCBI): domain Eukaryota; kingdom Metazoa; phylum Arthropoda; class Insecta; order Diptera; family Tipulidae; genus Tipula; species Tipula unca. Next base: position 148,968,369 of record OX596381.1, on the reverse strand, counting down.
AGGAAATAAAAAAATCAGCCACGCGTATTACTACATATATGCATAGCATCGCATTCTCATCTATATTAATAATTTCAGCAATAATAATTATTATTTTCTTACTATTCAGAAAGTATAGATCAACCATTCTGCGAGTCAAAAATATCATTGCTGAGGGCAGCAATAACTTTTGTGGGGAGGAGTTAACATCCGTTACACCAACAACGCATTTAACACCAGTTACACCAACAACGCAGTTAACACCAGTTACACCAACAACGCATTTAACATCAATTACACCAACAACTTCAAATAAAGCAAATTCCATTTAAATAAGTGATGATGTAGTATAATAACAATATAAAATAATATATTGAAGTTCAATCAAAATAATATATTGAAGTTCAATCACTTTAAAAACGCAGCGTATTGAAGTTCAATCACTTTAAAAACGCAGCGTCAACAATACATGTCGAATATACTACTATAATATATAAACTCAACCAAAATTGTAAACAGTGTTCATTAACACACAAACATAATTGTAGCAACATTAAAAATTCAAATAAAATTATATTAAAAACCAACTTTTAGTGTTAATTAATTATTATCTGTCGGCACACCCGAACCGTTCCCTCCGCGAGCGAGAAATAAATTCGTTACAGGCTACAAACCTATAACTATAGAGCTCCCAGTGTTTATGGGTTACAATTGATTCTAATTAAATATTATAAAATGTATCAGTCTATACTCTGTACATATACGTAATTACATTTTAAATTAAAATGTATTTTTTTAATGAGCTAACTAACTGATGATGGAAAATCATGTATATAGGTACGGCAAACAAAGTATATTTTCAAAAAAGTTAATCGAAATGAGAATAAAATAATAAAAAATATTCTAAGCTGACCTCTTTTCTTTTTTACTGACTCATAAAACCAAACTAAAATCGGAAAAGCCAAACCAAAAATGAAAATGGGTTTAAAAAAAATTTCAAATTTTCATTTACAAGCATACATGTACATACATAAATGTAATGTACACAAAGTTCAACTGTAATTTAAATGATTATTTTTCTTTTTTACTAATGAATAAATAATTTTTTTGTAGAATTTTTCGTATTTTTATTGTTTGTAGTTTGTAGTTTTTCATCATGTAATTGAAAAATTTATTTTCTAAAGATTTTCCAAATATATACAGCTATATGTATGTGCGAGTATATATCCTATAGAGATGGATGGGGAATGATATGAACAGTGAACGCTATAATTAATTTTAAGTGCTTCTATTGATTTTCTTCCGTAACAACTAATCTCTTGATTAATGCCACATCCATATACTTACATAGAAATACACTTTTTGGTAAATAATTTAATTCGAAAAGCGCACGGCTTAATAAAAACAATACACATTTCAATTTTAGACAATTATGAGATGCACTGTAAATACTGTGAATGCCAGATCTGGAAGAGGGTAATAAAAGTGGATGTTTTTACTACTCGAGTTGTTCATGTTGACTAATAAAATTCAATAGAGAACAAAACAATTTTTGTTTTTCTGGGTTAATTGAAAATTGAATAGGAAAAAAGTTGGAAAAGTATTAATTTATTTATTTTTGGAATTATAAATGTTTAGGATAAAAACTATTTCTTCTTCTTTGCCGAACATTTCTCGTCTTGTGTGTGTGTGTGTGTATATATTCAATAGAAACCATATTTTCTTTCATCCATATATGAGAATTTTATTTATATTTAAGTTTAATATTTGAGGTTTTCCGGAAAAATTTTTATGAAAAAGTTTTTCATTTTAATTCTTTGTATATTTGTTTTGTTTGTCTCCTATATGTACACATTATAATCAAACCCTTTTGTGTATTTGGTTCAATTACATGGTGATAAATGAAATGTGTTTGTGAAATTATTTCATTGGTGCCGGAAAGGGTTAAATCCAGTCCAAAGTGGAAGTTACTTTTGGAATGTTTGATTAGCAAAGTAATTAATTAGTGTTGACCTTTTGACATATCGACTACATCACAATTCAATTATTTTTTAAGTAAGAATTCCACCAAGTACTCTTCAAAAGCTTTTACCATATATACCATTCTCTCTTCCTCTCCATTGTAGTATTATAGCAGAGCCACCTATATATACAGAGCCGTAAGGATCAGCCATTTTTTTTGTAGAGCTTTTTCTAGAGGAACTACTTTTTGCATTATCCCATAAGAATCAATGTAAAAATGACCATTTTCGAGTTACTTTTCATCAATGAAAAGTTAAATCTTTCATTTCGATAAACACTTTGTGGAATTGATTCTATATTGAAGCATCACATATCTGAAAGTCAGAACCTTAAACCTTTTATTAATTTAATAAACATTAAATCAAAATTAAATATGAATTTATCATATTTATGTAAACATGAATTTATTTGAATGTGTAGGTAAAATAAATAAATAAAACATATATTGTCATCCTTTCGATCGATGATTTTGTCTCTTTTTTAAGAATTAAATCTCACATTTTTTTTAATTTCGCTTTTTCTATTGCGATCGCAGCATGCTCGTATAAAGCATTATTCTATTTCCTTTTATACATTTGAAAATGTATCACCACATATTTCTATTTCATTACCTTGTAGCGAAATCGGAAAAGGGATAGAGCGCAAAATTATTCCAATAGGCTGAGATCGCAATAGAAAAAAATTAAAATTGAATTCACGAAATAGCGTAAAATTTAAAAAGAGAACATAAACATCGATTGGTAGAAAAAAAAATTGTGATATTGACAACTTACAACATGTCATAGGGAGTTCCAATAACAGCTGCACAATTTATTTAGAACCATAATTATGCATAAATGCGTAACAAAACTTTACCAAAATAAAATAGAACCGTGCCAGAAGAACTGTGATAGTCATGGTGTTCCATTTATAATCTAAAATCCAAAATTTACGTTGAAATTGAAGTGAAATTAGTTTGAGATTTATTCAAACAAAATCATGCAGCTTTTATTGAAATACCCTTTAAGTATTTTATTTTATTCACAAAAATATAATTCAAAAGGAAACATAACCACACTTTTACTATTTTCTCTTTTCGTGTTGCAGTTTAATTTTATTGCGTTGGTATTTGTGTGTATTTATATCAATTCAATGGAGAAATGCTTTTTTTCTATAAATTTTATTAATAAATATATCAAAAATTAAACAACTTCTTTGATCAAGCTTTGAATCAATTATAAAATGATAATTGTAGATTCTATTTCAATGTTGAAATACTTAATCCATCGACATTTTCATTGAAAAATATCGCACCGAAAAAAATTTAATTTTTCATATGTTTTGTATGGAAAAAATGTTTTTTTCGTCAATTTTAGTTCCTCTAGAAAAAGCTCAATTTTTAACCTTAGGGCTCTGTATATATAGGTGGCTCTGATTATAGTCAACCAATTCAATTAAACATTTATTTTGAAAAATTTCCTTTTTAGCACATTTTTCGACAATTGCTGATCTAGCATATTTACTGGGTATGTACATACCATATAGAAAAAATAAAATCCTTTCTTCGAAAAATAATATTTTCCGTAAATATTATTTTATTATCCTTATTTTATACACAATCCTTAACAAAAAATTACACAAAATATTAAATATTTTTGGGAGCATGAAGAAACCAAAACCTTGATTTCATTAAAAAAAAATAAAAATTATGTCTTTCATCCGGTTCGTACGAGCTTTTTATTTTTTCTGTGCACACAAAACATATCCGTTTTATAATTTAAGTCTATCTCTTTCTTTCTCTCGTTAGTGCTGTATGTTCAAAACTTCGAATAGTACCAACAAAAAAAACGAAAAAGGATTAAATTATTTTCCATTAACACATATTACACAACGACACCGATTTCTTCCTAAATTTTGTCCAACGAAAAAAAAAAAGGATATAAAAGCAACAACAAAAAGTTGTCTAAATGAAAAACCAAAAAGGAGCTTAACAATTTTATTTAAGGATAATTGATGAAATTTTTTTTTTTTTGCCATTTATATGTATGTAAGTAGTATGTATGTGTAAGTGTATATATGATGTGTGTGTGCTTGACTTTGTCGAATAATATCTAAAGGATTTAACTTGTTCTATAATCATTGACCATATTTAATTGGTTTATTTTTAGAAATAGAAAACTATTATGTAAATTATGTAATATTTTTTGTATATGTGTGTGTGTATATATATATACAGATATATGCTATTGCTGGCCGAGAATGGAAGAATAAAAAGGATATTTTTCGTCTTTCATGAGATTTTTTTTTCTAATGTGTCAGCATAGGATAATTAATTGTTGGTTTTAATAATTTCTTTTTTATTTCTTGAAAGGATTTAGAAATATTTACTTAAAAGCTTTAGCTAAATGAGATATTGTATATTGATTTCAATGTATAGATGAGTTTTCCGGATTTACATTTAGTTGGATAACTTTGTAGTTTAGATTACGAATTATTTTAATTTCTGTTTCATTCAAACTTAGCAAAGATAATGAGGCCGCGGCAGTCAACTATGATATTCTCCAGCTTCGAAGTCGGAACGCTCGCTATCCATGTCTATTCTTTATCTCTTCTCTTGATTCTTAGAACTGTCAACATAAGAAAATACAAAGCTGGAATAGGTCCACAGAGGACCAAATGATCAAAATGATCAATATGGTCAAAGAGTAGGACCAAAAGTACAATCTTGGAGTTTTTCTAGATGTATCTGGCGCATTCGACAACCTATGCTGGCCCAGCATAATGTTACAGCTTAAGAGACTCATTGCCCATGCAATCTCTATAACAACATTAACAACTATTTCTCTGAAAGATAAGCCACTGTTATTTCAATCCATGGCACACTTGAAAACATTGTCAAATAATGATGTCCGCAAGGCTTCATCCTTGGTCCACACCTTTGGAATATTGTCTTCAACGAAACCATGAACCAAGAAGTCCAAGAACTAGCATTCACGAACGATAAAGTAATGCTCTTTGCTTGGAAGTAAAGACAAAGTATTCAAAAAAAAGCTCAATTAGTCATAAACAGGATGGTAGACTGGTGCAAAAGTTACAATGTGGAGCTATCTTGTACAAAGACAGTCATGATCCAACTTAAAGGTTCACTGCACAATGTTAAACTGAACCCGCTCTATCTTGGCCATCATCATTCCTATTGATATACTCTTAAATGAGAAAATTGCCAACAAAAAAATAAGAAAAACACGTGAGATACGGAAACGTGGTAGTAGAAGACGATCAACTTCGGCCAAACTTCTTGGGCTCGCTCAAGAGGAAAACGAGAAAAGCGTCTATAGTAATATGGCAAGATAGATGGTCGCATTCAATGGATGGTAGAATAACATATAGTTATCTGCCAAACATTGCAGCGAGATTATAGAGACAAAGATTTCTCTACGTGTATAGTTCACCCAAATGTTAACGGGGCATGTAAGAATAGCCTCTCACATGTACCGATATGAATGTGAACAGGGCGAGGATACCATAGAACACATCCTCTATGACTGTGATCAGTGATCTAGCTCAAGAAGCTGGAGATCAACTTATTAAAGATCTAGGAATTGAGTGTCCAGCAAGTGAACTTAATTTAATGCGGCCAAACTACGTCATCTCTTACAAGAAATTTTGCGATACCGTCTTGAGCGGTAGATAGATATAAGTATATTAGAAGTCAAGATTTTTTGTATCATAAGTAAAAAAAATTTAAGCTAGTAAATAGTAGACGATTATGCGCCTCCTCGTTGGCTGGGACTGTAACAGGGTAACCAGGGTAAGCACAGTGATAAAGTAGTAATATTTAAGGAATTGGAAGTCAGCGTTGGATATGTTAAAGGCACAACCACCTGAGAACATATTCTTCGTATCAAAGCGACAACTGAAATGAAATAAATGAATGAATTCAAGCTGGCACTTGCTTCCAGCTCGATTATTGCAACTTCCGCAAGAACTCGTTTTACCTTCTCGTGGTGACTACTGACGTTATAAGAGTCAACCTCAAACTTAAATGAGATGATAATCGGCCAGATTGCGAACCCAGTTTAAAACACAAAAGCAAACAAATAATTCATAAGAGACCGGCTCTCTAAAAAATCCAGGAACAGCAGGCATGACGAGAGGAATAGATCTTAGGAAGAATATCATAGGGTTACAAAAAGGACGAGGCTCTCTGCTGCTCCCATGAGATCTGATAAATTAATGTTGGTGGTGATTACCATCATGCCCGCCAACTGGAATAAGGTGGAGAGGGCTTTAGCCGCAACCTACTCAAACAGACTTATAGAAAACCCTAGACCAGATATAACTCGACGAAATGGAAATTGGCACACAAGCCAAGTCAAACTGACTGCCTGTGCCGATTAAAGATCCCTTCTCTTGTAGAAAATTGCTACGAAAGGACTAGGTTACAGTTTGGCCCGGTGCTAGTATTGCGTTCATTGTCAGGAAAGAGATTCCCTGCAGATCCAGGGCTCGTCCCATCAGATCCCAGTGAACCCCAGATGATCCTGGAGATGCCATTTGTATCTACCAACTGAAAGTTGAAAGGTTGCCAAGCGGGAGGCAGCAGGGGTCAGTCGTTTTTATTAGAAAAAGAAATTACTGACTGAAGTGGAAAAAACCATTGGTGTTATGTTATGACACTTAAAGTTTTTAAGGCCAGTTCTGCTATGCACGAAAGCCCATCTTGGCGCTCTGAGCCAATGGAAACGCTCTCTACTAACACGGAAATATACTTTGTGTTGATCCAGGAACCTACTTGGGCTCATGACTTCGAACTAAAGGCTAAATCTCTGGGTAACATGAGCTTACCTAGCATACGATTCGATAAACATACCACCTGTAAATCTATAAGAAGCCATTCATATATGTATGTATAACATAGGCAGCAAGCCGACTTTCATAATCAAGAGTAGCCAGGAGCTCCAAGTTATCACGACCGTCTCAAACTTTATGAAGGACAGTCTATTAAACGGGAAAATCACGGAAGACCATTCAATTTCCTTAGCCGGCCTATGGGTAAATCTTGGCCACAGGAAATACAGTCCATCCCAAGCTATTTTCAAGGACCGTATGGTATTTGTAACACTACTGGTTCGTAATCTTTGGAACCCTTACTAAAGACCCGTTTTTGGCGTCAGGGTGTAATTGAGTCAACCACCTCGCAGGAAAAATTGTAAACAGAAGTAAAATGTTTGCGATTAACAGTTTCAAATCATATAAGTCGGCAGCACCGAATGATATAATTCCCTCAGATATCCAACAGACCATTGACTTAACCATTTCATGGCCAGAAGTTATCTATAAATGAAGCCTAAAATTATGTCACATTCCCAATAAATAGACCGAAATGAAGGTAATTTTCATACCAGAAGTGAGAAAACGTTCACATTGCAGCCAAAAGGACCACACAACCTTAAGCTTATTTCCTTTCCTCCTAAAAACAATGAAACGGCAAATAGAAGCTTAAATAAGGCTAAATTATAATAATCATATTGCCATTTGAAATCTGTGGATACAGTTCTTCACTCCCTGTGTGATAAGAGGACTTTTGCAACGATTAGATGGATGATGGGAGTATGTATAGGAAGAGGAGCGAGAGTTTGTACATACTCAATATGTACTTTTGGCAGACATTTCTCACTCTAGTTCATCATCTATCCGGATGGTATCCGGCTGTCAAACTGCGTGTAATAATGGTTGTAATTTTTTAAACGGCCAAAAAATTGACGATTTTTCCTGCATCTCTCAACATGAAGCCAGCCTATGCCAAAGTGTCACCTCACCGGTACCTCTAATCAAAATAGTAGTCCATCACAACTCAATAAGAGAACATGTTACGTATAATTTGGACGCCGCCTTATCTTATATAATAAACGAGCGGGCTACGCCCGCTACGCAGCGTGAAACCTCCAGGGACATTTAATAAAGTGTTGAAATCGTAATTTTGCGTTCATATAAAAAATATATTAAATATAGTTGAGCCGAATCAACTTGCCGGCCCTAACTTTTCCATCAGCCATACACGGAGAATTGGGATTTAATATTCCACAGGAACCATGAATCATATTTTTTGTAACAACCTCATGTAACAGTGGGTCAGGAAATAATTCTTGTCGAACTTCTGTCCACTGTGGATTGCTAAATGACGTACATACGGTATCTTGAGCGTATTCATGTCACGGACTTCTGACGTATATGTTGGGGAGAATAGTCATTCTGCCGACATTCTATTCATTTCCGTCAGTATTGATGGCACCCCGAAGATGAATGTATTCCTCGGAACGAAGTTTTGCCTAGTTCAACCTGATAAATGTTAATCACTTTGTTTCAACTTAGACGGACATATCCACAGCATATTGGTAAAATAGACGCCGGAATTTGAAGATGTGATTGTCCTCATTTTCTCAAACCATCAGTCTTTATGAATTATAATTTATTGAACTAACTTTTTTGTTAGTTTCAGTGCCTGTAAAAAATGTTTTGTGTTAATAAGATAAAGTATCGTTGTGATTATGATATAGTAAAAGTAGATTGGTTATTTACCTGGATTTATCATCTTGATTGAAAAATGATACCCATCTTCACCTTGCCAAATTACGATAGGATATTGTAACCGTTGGCCGATGTAAAACAATGTCTCGGTTTTCTAAATTTTCACCCACGATGACAATAGCGAATTCATCAATTGTTGGCGCATTAAAACGTCTTGCGTGTTGTCCTACAGGCGTTTTATCGCCTCTGATGACAATTTTGTTGGTTTCAGATGGCATGCGGTCTAATGCGGTCTTGAATAATGTTGATGGAAAAATGGTCGGTCTTTTCACCGAATTGTTGTGTGCACAACGCTGATCAACTTGTCTTGCTAAATCGCTCGTAAAATAAGTTTGCAAAAATGTGTGGTCACTATTCGGCGTTGGCAAAAAAACTTGTTGAATTGTATTAATGATTTCACGCTCTTGAATTACGGTTATGCGATGTATTTCACAACTTTCTTGAACTTGCTGTTCATTTGATCCAATAAAATATATTTGCAAAAATTTCGCATTTTCATTTGGCATTGGATACATTGATCCAATGTGGTGATAAACTTTGCCTTGAATTTTAAAAGTTGATGCAAAATTACGACCAAGAGAATCACTATTGGTAATTTGTTTTGTGCCAAAAGATGTCATTTGGAAACATTGATTAAATTTCCTTATTTTTGACAAATAATCACTGGATTCTCCTGTCATCAAGGATTTTAAAGGTTCAGGTGGTGGATTTAAAATTGGTAAAACAACTTCACCTGAAATATTTTACGATAATATTTTAGGAATTTTTGACGTAATAAAAAGGAGGAAGGTTGGTTAATGTCCAAAAAAACTTACCTGAAGAGCAACACACCCCAAGAGCAACACACCCCAACATTTCACCGATAAAAATTTTAGGATGGACGTAATAATCGATGTCTGCTTCATAAAGGCAATACGATGAAATGAAGCAATTAGTAATGCTCTTCTGTTCCACTCGTATTGAGCGTTCGATGCTCTTGCCGCAGCTCGAACATTTCTATTTGCTCTTCGAGTGTTAACTCTTTGAATTTCGGTTATATTTTCTTGTTGAATTTCACGTTGTATAAGTTGCGCCGTCTTTGTGTCTTTAATTCTGATAATTGTTGGTCAGCATTAATTTTTTCTCTATAACGTCTAATCGCTTGGTTTCTTCGCGTGTTGTGACCAATATTTGAGAGCATTTTTATGAAAAAAACACTTAATTTTACAATACAATGGAATTATCTTTAACTGTCACTTCGTGTTGTTGGTAACACAATCAATATTAGTTTTGTAAAATTTTATTTTTAATCGTAATTTTCCTTTAATTAATTTGTTTTTAATAGTTATTTTGTTTAAATTAATAAAAATCACTACGTAATAACGTTTTGTTACGATTAATTATAAATTTTATTTTTAATTTTGCGACCTACGATGTATTCTTGCCCGTGCTGTAATGAAACTAAATAAATGTCAAAAATAGCGGTATTACCACCTACTATCTTGAAAATAGCGCCGCCTCTATCGGGTTCAAATTTCACAAAATCCCAAATAGCAATGAAACAAATCTATGGTTAAAATCTGAAGTTCCTAAGATGCTTGGTTGCTAAGAAACAGAAAACCTGTCATATCTTGGAAACAGCGCCACCTATCCGGTCTAAATTTCACAAAAAAACCCAAACCGCTAAAATCTAATCTATGGTGAAAATTGCAGCGGCCTGCGATGTCTAGTTCCTGAGTAAGGGTATTGCAATCATTACAGACACCATTTTTATATATTAGATTAAAGCTATTGACCTGACATTTTGAAAGCTTCGGCTAATTAAAATACCAAAGTTTTCTGGTTAAAGGTACGTTAGATTAACTTTTATTAATTAAATTATATTTTCAAGAGGAATCACTATAACTTTAGTTTGATCAAAATGTGTGGTATGTCTGGCTAAGCTGGTGAAAAAATTGGTCTGTGGCTAATCATATGTACAACACACTTTTGAAATTTTGAACGTTGAAACAAGTCATAAAGCACAAAGTGGAATACGAAATTAAATGTAATATAAATAATTTACCTTAACAAGAATCAATTGATTTTCATCGACATTAAAATAAATTGATTTTACGGCCGTGCAAGATTAATGTCCCATAATTATAAACTAATTTCATTTTGATACCATTTTAATGGTGAACAAATAATTTCGTGCAAGAAAATATATAAAAAAAAAACAAAACACGAAAACGACCAACAAAAGAAAATTAAGTTTCCCATTTCCCAAAAATTATCTCAACCGTTTGCTTTTAACATCCAATATTTCCTGAAAACTATAAATTACACTGTAGACAGATTCTATTTAATTTTATTATTCCCTGAATTCGTTTATAATGCTCCTTTCACTACATACTTCCACGACAATTTTCTCTCTCCTCTTCATCGTCGTCGTCTTCGTACGTTTTGTTTTATTTTATCTTGGAAAATTTATTTTATTGCTTCTTAGAAATATTACTTTATATTATTTATTGAAATGACTTTTCCGAAAGTAAATAAAAAATAAAACAATGGAAACAGATGAAAAACCCTTATTCCACTATCACTATACCGGGTGTTTATTTTAAACTGAGACGATCAAATATCTCGAAAAATAGCCACTCTACGGAAAAAATGCCCATAATCAAAATTTAATCATACCGCGGGGGAAATACATTAGTGCAAAAAAAAAAGTCCCCTCACTCCCGCTTTGTAGGTGGGGCGGGGGTAACTTTTAAACTAAGATAGGAAGCCATATTTTTTATTGCAGATACGGATTCTACGACTAAAAGTACGTATGATTTGAATGAAATATTTTGTTCGGTTCATGATAGATGGCGTTGTAATCGACGAAATTCAATTTTTCAATTTCTCCTTCTTAGAACACACGCATTCGATTCTGCAATACGTTTGAAATAAAAAACATCAAGTTTTCATTGGAAATACTCGAAATTCGTCATCAAAACAATTTATTCAGTTTTGTAAATCTAAAATAAGTGTTCAAAATGATGGCCTGAATTTTGTATTTTTGAAATTTAATAATAAAACTTGAAATTAATTTTGAACACTTATTTAGATTTACAAAACTGAATAAATTGTTTTGATGACGAATTTCGAGTATTTCCAATGAAAACTTGATGTTTTTTAATTCAAACGTATTGCAGAATCGAATGCGTGTGTTCTAAGAAGGAGAAATTGAAAAATTGAATTTCGTCGATTACAACGCCATCTATCATGAACCGAACAAAATATTTCATTCAAATCATACGTACTTTTAGTCGTAGAATCCGTATCTGTAATAAAAAATATGGCTTCCTATCTTAGTTTAAAAGTTACCCCCGCCCCACCTACAAAGCGGGGGTGGGGGGACTTTTTTTTTTGCACTAATGTATTTCCCCCGCGGTATGATTAAATTTTGATTATGGACATTTTTTCCGTAGAGTGGCTATTTTTCGAGATATTTGATCGTCTCAGTTTAAAAAAAACACCCGGTATATGTATGTGTATATACACATACATATATATATGACATAAGAGATATTGTCGCTTATGTTCGAAACTATCAATTTATGCCCGCATAGTCACATACTGTTTTGAATTTTAATGTTATGTTGTAAAACTCCATCTCTGCGTACATACATATTTACTCGTCTCAGATTTATTACTTAAAAATAATAATTTCTAATTATTTGTTAAGTTGTATATAACAATATTAGCAACAATAATAACAATTTTATATATTTAGAAGGTAAATTAAATTGTTATGTCACAGTACATAAATTTATGTTAATTTATTAGTTTTCTTATTTGGTACATTTATACAAAGAAAAGCACAAAACGAATACGACGAAAAAGAAACACAAGAATTATTTATAATCGAATTGGACCAAAATCGAACATCCTCAGGGGACCATGGTAGAAACGTGAGTAGAGAGCTAAACGTAGATTTCCGGGAAGGCTGCGAACTTCGATATACATATACATACATATAAAATGTAGCAAGATTAATTTTATTTATTACTTTCGTTCGAAATGAGAGTCGCGGATTGAGGGACAAAATCGCGATTAATGGTGTAGTATGCGAGTATTGATTGGAAATATCGTAAAAAAGGGACGAAAATTATCAACACACAAAACAATCTGATTTAAAAAAATAACCCAAACTCATTGACTTATTTTTGGTTGATTTTTTGGTCAACGATTTTTTAGTGCCACTGAACCTAATATACTTAACTGGCTTGGCTGATTACCCTTGAGTTCATGATCAGATATTTCCAAGCGAAGTAGAGTATCTTTTTCAAAATTTAAATATTTGAAAACGTTCTAACTGTGGCATACACATCGAAATAAAAAGCTAATAAAAACATGAAATCGTAGAAAAATCATAGTGAGATTAGTGATAAATATTGAAAATCTTAAGATACGCAATTTCTTAAGAAAATATCAGGCTTCGATTTTCTCTCGCAAGTGGTCGGAACATATAAAAATTCTTTATATTTACAATATTTCGGACCTTTGGATTTATTTTTACAGCCTCCTCCAAATTCACTTTTTTGCCTATTTCCCACAACACAAGCAAGTAATTTATATACGATTTGTGGATCAATGCACTGTTCTTGTTCTCCGGAAACTCTTCGATTAATTATTGGATTAGTCTCTCCCATGTATCGATATTCTCCGTCACCCTCTCAGACAGTTTTGCCGTCCTACCCTTAAGTGCTTCGCATACACCACCTTTTATTGATCAGTTCAGCCTACTTACTGAGTAAGTAATCATCGTCTCCACTGATTTTTAGCGAAACAGTTTACTCCAATTTTTTTTTTTTTTTTTTTTTTTTTTTTTTAAATTGGGCGGATTACTCCAGCCACTCAATGCCACAATGGGCCCACGGTGCAATACCCGGACAAACACAAATACTTACACATTAAAAACACCCAACCGTGATTTTTGGTCACATCCGGGAATCGAACCCGAGACCTTCGAATAACAAGGTGTTGGATTTGTATTCCAATTAATTAATCCAATACGGACTTTTCAAATAAGTGAAGACACAATTACACCAAATAATTATTTTTATAATCGTTTATATTTTATTTATTTATTTATTTATTATTTATATAAACTATATTATTTATTTATTTTTTTTACAACTTTATTTATTTTTGTTTGATTACAATAATTATTATTTATTTATTTATTAATTAATCACCACCAAATAATTATAGAATTGTATCAACCGATAAAAAAATTGAATCACAAAGGTAATGGCCGAAATATATTTTTGTTTGTTGTCTCGCGTGAGGTGCTCATTAGCTTGTTGTTTTTTGTGTTGTGTTGTTTGGTTGTGACGTCGCCTTCGTGTCCAAAATACATGTCGTATTTTGGAGAGGGAACACATGCGCCGGCGACAGTCGACATTGCACTTATGTTAAGTGTTGCATCACCGCATTGTTATTGCGTGGTGATGTTGTTAGATGGCGACATGCTTTACTATAAATGTTTTATAGTAATGGTTCGGCTATTGGATATGTGATGGTTGGATAGATGGATATGTGATGGGGTTAGTGAACGCTTAATTCAAATAAGTTGGTTTATATTTGAATTTCACTAATTGTTTTGTTTGTGGCAGTATCGAATATCGGTGAGTCGAATATTCGAGCTGCTACAGTACCCCCTCTCCAGATGAGAAACCATTGGTTTTGAGACGTTATACGTTGAACCGGACGGTTTTATATCGTTTGCTGGCTGATATCTGATCAGCCGTGTTGAGAATACCGTACGCCGGTTTCAATCTGTCGATGGAGATTGAGTGGTGTTTGTCTTTGATTGAGACAATAAATTGCTTGCGTAAGCGGCGTATAACTCTGTATGGCCCATCGTATGGAGATTGTAATCCAGTTCGAACCTTATCAACCCGGACAAAGACGTAATCGCAATTGTTGAGCGATTTTGGAACGAATATGTTGCTTTCATTCGTTGGTCTTGTTGTCGTGGGGATAAGATTTTGCATGGTGGTGCGGAGTTGGTCGATGACTGTGTCGGTTGTGGATGGAGACGGTAGAGGATGTTCGATGAAGAACTCACCGGGTAGCTTGATGGTTTGTCCGTAAACCATTTCAGCTGGTGAGCACTTCAGATCTTCTTTAACCGTTGCTCGAATACCAAGTAGAACGATTGGTACTTCGGAGCTCCAGTGAATTGTGTTGCCTCGGGCCTTGAGAGCAGCTTTGAGCTGGCGGTGGAAACGTTCGACCATGCTTGGCTTGCGGGTGGTAAGCCGTTGTACGTATCCGATGTGAGCCGAGGAGTTTCGTTAACTCCGAGAAAAGCTTCGACTCGAATTGGGTTCCTTGATCAGTGGTGATGTCAAGTGGAACGCCAAATCGTGATACGTAGTTTTGTATGAATGTGGTGGCAATGGTTGCTGCAGACATGTCGCTCATGCAGTACGCTTCTGGCCATCGAGTGAAACGATCGACACAGGTGAGTAGATATGAGTATCCATTGGATGGAGGAAGTGGTCCTACGACATCCAAATGAATATGCTCAAATCGACCAGGTGGAATGGCGAATTGTCCAAGAGGCGATTTTGTGTGTCGCTGGACTTTAGATTTTTGGCAGGATAAACAGGATTGTGCCCAATGGGTCACGTCTTTGTTTATGCTGGGCCAAAAGTATCGAGCAGTAATCAATTTACGAGTTGCGCGGACACCAGGATGTGAGATACCGTGTAGTGTGTCGAAGATGGTTCGACGTAGTTGCTCTGCGATGTACGGGCGATTTGCACCCGTAGATGTTTCGCAGTAGATTTCGAGGCCAGGTAGTTTGAAAAGCTCCAGTTTCAGTGATGAACTGGCGTGACAAGCGGAACCAGAAAGTAAATTCTGAAGTTCCAAGTCTGCTTTTTGCGCTTGTGCGATCTTGTTGCAGTCGAAATGAGTCTCGACTGTGGCCGTTTCGTTTGATGTTGTGCGCGAAAGTGTATCCGCGACAACGTTGTCGGTACCTTGAACATGCTGGATGTCCGTGGTAAATTGACTAATATAATATAAGTGGCGTGCTTGCCTTGGATTGCGTTCAGTTTTAGACTGAATTGCTCGAGTGAGAGGCTTGTGGTCGGTGTAAATTGTAAAGTTCCGACACTCGTCAAAATATCTGAAGTGTTTTATTGCTAGATATATTGCGAGTAATTCCCGATCGAATGCAGAGTATTTCTTTTCGGCATCCGAGAGCTTCTTTGAGAAGAATCCCAGGGGCTCCCAACACTTGTCGTTGTACTGTTGCATGACTGCTCCGACAGCAGTGTTTGATGCATCAGTAGTAATGCTGAGCTTTGAGTCGCTCAGTGAATGTGACAAGAGTGTTGTGCGTGCCAATTCAGCCTTGAGTGACGTGAATGCGTGTTGACATTCGTCAGGCCAAGAGAAGTTCTTGGCGGTTTTGGGCTTACGTAGTAGTACTGCCAGGTGGCTGTGAATTGGGTTGAGTATTTCAGCGAGCTTTGGTATAAATCGGTAGTAGTAGTTGACCATGCCGATGAATCGCTGAATACTTTTGATTGAGGTTGGAGCTGGAAATTCTTTAATGGCATTGATTCGTTCTTGTGAAGGAAGGATGCCATTAGCGGTAATCTTGTGGCTGAGGAAATCAAGAGTGGATGCGCCGAAGACGCATTTTGAGGTCTCGACAAGTCGTTGGAAAAATGTTTCCAGATGGAGTTTGTGTTGCTCCTCAGTTTGAGATGCCACAAGAATGTCGTCTATGTAAACGAAAACGAAGTCGAGATCTCGAACAACTTCGTTCATGAAGCGCTGAAACGTTTGTGCGGCATTGCGTAATCCAAATGGCATTCGGGTGTATTCGAAGAGGCCAAATGGTGTGGTGATTGCCGTTTTGAAAACGTCTTCAGGTGCCACGGGAATGTGGTGATAACCTCTGATGAGATCAAGTTTGGAGAAAACTTTGCAGCCATGCAAGTGCATGGTGAAGTTTTGAATGTGGGGTATCGGGTAGCGATCCGGTATCGTAACCGTGTTTAAACGCCGATAGTCCCCACATGGTCTCCAGTCTTGATCTTTCTTCTTGACCATGTGTAATGGACAAGAGACGGAAGATGTCGATGTTCGACAAATCCCTAATTCCACCATGTGCTGAAATTCTGCTTGTGCAGCTTTATGACGCACCGAATCTAGTCTGCGTGGTCTCGACACGGGAAGATGGCCTTCCGTGACGATGTGATGTACCACGTTGTGTCGGACTGGCATTTTGTAGTTCGGCTCTGCTGTAAGTAGTGGGTACTTTTTGAGCAGAGTGCCGTAGCCGTTGTCGATGTTAAAATGGATCGGTGTTGGTGTGTTAACACGAACCATTGTGGCGTTTATTGACAGCTTTGTAGCTGGATCAATCAGCCGTTTGTGTTTGACATCGACAAGAAGTCCGAATTTGCTGAGAAAATCGGCGCCAATGATCGAACGGTTCACTGCAGCTAGTATGAAAGCGTGCGTGAAGGTTCGTTTGAGTCCGATATCCACGTTAAGCAATTTTGTGCCGTACGTGTGGATGATTGAACCATTGGCAGCCGATAAGACTAGATTTGAATTTCGATTAGCTAATGTATAATTCATTTTGAAATTCATAGCTGGAATAACCTAAAGGTCAGCGCCAGTGTCGACTAGGTAGGTGAGTTTGTTGTGTCTATCGTACACAAACAAACGTGACGTATAAGTTGGTGTCAGGGGAGGTATGATACTCTCAACCCGTGATTTTAGCAGTTTTTTGAATTGTGATCAATGTCCATGTTGCTTGCTGTAGCCGCGGATGTCGATTGTTTCGGCGATTTGAAATTGCACGGCTTGACCATGCTTCTCGTGATACCAGCATATACCTCGTTGGTATTTGTTGCTGCTGGGACTGCGGGATCTATATTGTGAGGGAGTTCGTCGGTCGCGTGACCTGCTTCGACCCCGTGTTAGCCCTTCTAGTCTTGACTCGATGCGTGCGAGTCTTGCTTCGAGAGATAATGGTGTTTGCTTTGTTGAACGGGGAGTTCTGTCTCCACTCCGTTCATTTTGTGGTTGTCGCCGGTATGGTACATTGATTTGGCTGACGCTTTGAGATGTGATGTTTATGACATCATACATCTTGTCGGCAATTCTGGCTAACATTTGTGTCGTGGAGGATTCGGGCTGTGCCACCAGCGCTATGCGAATCAACTCCGGCATTTTCCGGATCCATAGCGATCTAATTATTGTTTCGGAAAAGTTGTTGTTAGCCAGTGTTTGTATGTGCCGTAAAGCGTCAGATGGTGTGCGGTCGCCCAATTGCTGGCCTGAAAGCAATTGTTCCAGTTGGCGTTCGCTCGATGGTGCTAGGCGTTCTAGCAGTGTCTCTTTAAGTTTGCTGTATTGGTTTGTGGTTGGTGGATTGAGCAAAAAATCGGAGATCACATCGCACGTTTCTGGCTGTAGGGCTGACAAAATTTGCATGTATTTTGTTTTGTCAGCTGTGATGCCTTGTAGCCCGAATTGAATTTCGGCGAGCTGAAACTATGTGTTTGCTCTTTGTGGCCAGAACGGTTGAATGGCGATTCGTTGATGTGATGCTGCGATTTGTGGACTAGCGCCTTGAGGCGTGGTGTCCATTTTTTGTGGTTGATCTTTTTCATCATCCGACATTTTACACAAACCAATAAAACAATAAAAAAATGTAAAGAGAGAAAAAAATAAAAACAACTATGAATGAGGAATGGTTACCTTGTGATTACGTTTGAAGGCCGGGATGTTCCTTCGGCTTAACTCCCTTGTGACGAGATACCCCCGAATATGGAGTTCCTTGCGTCCTACCTTATATTGGGGGGGCTCGTTGAAATTTGTAGCAAACAATTCAGAAAATGCAAGGTGAAATTGGAACAGCGGATTTTATGTGCAGCGAGAAACCGACCAGTGTGTGTGAAAATGGATGGGTGTGTAAAATGGTGGTGGTGATAGAAAAATATATATAAAAATCTTACAATAAAAAATGATTCTACGTTAATAAATTAAGAAAAAAAATGATTCTACGTTAAAAAATAAGCAAATAAAATAAAAAAAATGTTACGTTAAAAATTTTAAAGTAGAAGAAAAAAAAATTTTATATACAAAAAAAAACTATGTACCGGTTTTTATTGTTGTTTCTGCTGCTGTTGATGGGTCTGCTGCTGTTGATGGTCATCCGCTGCGGTGAGGGTGGATCGCTTCACCGTTTGCGTTGTCCCACGGTGTCCCTCGTTGGTACGTGGGATGGCCCTACGCACGTTTTTTTTTTAAATGTAAATCCCTCGTTGCGTGGGTGGGCCTTCCCCTACACCACGTTGTTTTTTTTTATTATTTGCCCGCGTGTTGTGTGTCTTTTATTATGTTATGCGTGTTTTTTATTTTTTTATTATTATTTGGCGATAAAAACCGCCGTCGATGGTCACCACTTGTTGGATTTGTATTCCAATTAATTAATCCAATACGGACTTTTCAAATAAGTGAAGACACAATTACACCAAATAATTAATTTTATAATCGTTTATATTTTATTTATTTATTTATTTATTATTTATATAAACTATATTATTTATTTATTTTTTTTACAACTTTATTTATTTTTGTTTGATTACAATAATTATTATTTATTTATTTATTAATTAATCACCACCAAATAATTATAGAATTGTATCAACCGATAAAAAAATTGAATCACAAAGGTAATGGCCGAAATATATTTTTGTTTGTTGTCTCGCGTGAGGTGCTCATTAGCTTGTTGTTTTTTGTGTTGTGTTGTTTGGTTGTGACGTCGCCTTCGTGTCCAAAATACATGTCGTATTTTGGAGAGGGAACACATGCGCCGGCGACGGTCGACATTGCACTTATGTTAAGTGTTGCATCACCGCATTGTTATTGCGTGGTGATGTTGTTAGATGGCGACATGCTTTACTATAAATGTTTTATAGTAATGGTTCGGCTATTGGATATGTGATGGTTGGATAGATGGTTATGTGATGGGGTTAGTGAACGCTTAATTCAAATAAGTTGGTTTATATTTGAATTTCACTAATTGTTTTGTTTGTGGCAGTATCGAATATCGGTGAGTCGAATATTCGAGCTGCTACAAAGGCAAGCATGCTACTTACTGTGCTATGAGGGCGGCAACTCCACTTAGTATTAATTGCCCTGGTCCTTCAATTAACAAAATCACAATAACGCAGCCAACTTTCTATTACATTATTATTTTTGATACCGTCGTGGATCACAAAACTGATAAGTACTCGTTTAGTTTGTTAAAAATCGAAATGGAAATAGATGCTAATGTTGCTGTTAAGATCAACGCGATTGCAGAAACGACCTTGGTTTACTAAAATTAGTTTACTCCACGAAATGTTTTATTTGTCGGCTCTAACGAGTATTTAATTTTAACTTGCAACGAACTTTCAAGTAAATAACTGATGCTATTTTATCTGTTGTACACCACACAGTTTCTGAACATTATCACCCCTTTATACGAAAACGTTTTAAACGCAACGCCACATTCGGACTTAAAAAACTATACTAATGAGTACCATTAACTAAATTATACTGCAAAAATATCTTTAAAATAACTCAATAATATTTACAGAATTTAATGGACAAAAAAAAAATATTAGTGAATTATTTTATAAACTGATGGCTTAAAAATGTCGTGATGCCTAACCTTCTAAAAAAATTAAAATGCGATTTGATCAGCATTTGAAGGTTCTATGTTTTCGTAATATTAAGAATTACTTAAACATAATTTAAAATGCACTCAACTTTTGTTCATATTCAGCTAAAACATTAATTTATATCACTCATTTAGTTCAACTAAAGATTTTGTTTCAAATTAACTTAAATTTTGCTTTATTGTGAAATTACAACTTGACTTAATTTATATGTACCTTACGCATAAGATTTTGAATTATCCATACGCAGACTCAAATAACACAAATTATTTTTTTCAACTCAATGTTTGATTTTTCATTCGATTTAAAATTTAAAATGCACTCAAATTTTGTTGAAAAATTATTTTATTTTAACTCATACAATTTATCTAAATTAAAGATTTTAACTCAAATTCATACTAGGATTCTATTCTGGAATTTCACATAAGAAAACCCACTAAAAAATCAATACTTCGAAGTTTATCAAAACCAAAATATGAGTAAATATTTATAATTTAAATTAAATTCAAATAATCTATAAATCGCATTTAAAATTTTACTCAACTTTATAATAAAAATTGTACCCTGAATTTATAACTTTAAAAGTTTAACTCAAAATATATAATTCAAAGTGTACTCAATCACAATAAAATATAACAAAAAATTATTTTCTAATCAATGTTTGAGTTTTAATTAATATTTAGATGGCCTCAAATTTTGTTGAAATCTATCCGTTAAAAAGTTGCAAAACGCATTTAAAATTTAACTCAACTCCACAGTATAAATCTACCTTGAATTTCACTTAAAAAAATCCACTAAAATATAAAATTTAATATCTACTAAAATTCAATTAAGCGTAAAAAAACTCAATTTTGAAAATCGGGGATTTTTTACCCCCACCTTCGATTTCAACCAATGTATTTCGTTTGCTAATTTTCCTCGGTATCTCTTTTCTCGGTATTCTGGGCAATACGTTATATAGAGCAAATGTATAGCCTCATGTGCATCTAGTCCTTGACTAGATATATTTTAATATTTTAAAGGAATTTAAACGTTCAGTTTTATCTTAGGTCTGCCGAGTTGTCTTACAAAATTAGTGGTTTTAGATGCTATCAATTTTATTTAAGGTTAGGTCATTAAGTTGGGTAGTTAAAAGATTATTATTTAACGATTTGAGCTTTCCAACTTCTAACTCATTCCAAATTCAGTATTAATTTAAGGAATTCCTCAAAAAATTTGTATCCTAAATAATGAGAGGAGAACAAATGGAAGAATGAATGAAGTTAATTGTGTAGTTTTTTACAAGATTTTTGATAGTTTGCAAGATTCTTTTTAGAGTTGGTATAAGATTTAGCGAGATTCTAGGCCTCAGTGAAGTCAGATGGAAAAACAGTGGAGAAATAAACACAAGCAATGGCAATTATATGATATTCTCTGGTAGAGATGACACACATGAATAAGGCGTGGGCATATTAACAACAAATAAAGCGAAGAAAGCACTGATGGAATGGAAAAAAATTAACAGCAGAATAATTGTGGCAAAATTCCATTCGAAAATAAGAAACACAACCATCATTCAGTGCTATGCCGCAACCGAAGATGCAGATGAAACAACGAAAGATGAGTTCTATGAACAATTACAAGCCACATTAGCAAGTACGCACAGGAATGACGTCAAAATCATACAAGGAGATTTCAATGCAAAAATTGGAACAGACAACACCGACCTGACAACTGTCATGGGTAAAAATGCATTAGATTCTGTGCGAAACAACAATGGTGAAAGACTCGTCGACTTCTGTATCACAAATCAGTTGTTCATAGGCGGCAGTAGGTTTCCACACAAAAATATACATAAATATACATGGACATCACCGGATGGCAGAACCAAAAACCAGATAGACCACGTAATGGTCAACAAAAAATTCCTTACTTCACTACAAGATGTCAGAACAATGTGGGGCGCTGACGTACACAGTGATCATCAACTAGTAATAGCACAATTTCAAATCAAGCCAGCAGCTGTGAAACATACAAAGACAAATAGGAGGAAATTTAACACAAACAGGTTGAGAAATACTGAAACAAGACACGTCTTCTAAGAAACGCTCCAACGCAATCTCCATAGAAATGAAGCCACCAGTATAGAACAAAGATGGAACCAAATTGAAGAAGCATATATCAAAGCTTCCTCGGACGTACTCGGCTACCAAGAACACAATCGAAAACCTTGGATTAGTGATGATACATGGAATAAAATTGAGGAACGCCGTCACCTTAAGTTACAAATGCACCAACATAACACGGCAGAGGTGAAACACAAATATGAGGAAATAGCGCGACAGGTAAAGAAAATGCATGAAAAAAAATTCGCAAGGATGCTGAAGAGGCAGCAGCAATCCAAAATATGCGAGCACTACACCAGTGTGTAAGAAAGGTCACAGGGAAAATTACAAATATACAACGGACGAAGCACAGTTAAAGAGATGGAAAGGATATTTCGAAGAAGACGTCATCGACAGCACCGAAAATCTCTGGTCGTCAATTGGCACCAATAACGAAACTAGCAACACCCATCCACCAACGGAGCGGGAAGTTAAAAGTGTCATTGAGAAACTGAAGAACAACAAGGCTGCTGGAACAGACAACATAACCGCCGAAATATTCAAAGAAAATTCATCTACAACTGCAAGTGCACTAACACCTATAATTCAAGAAGTGTGGAATTCTGGCAAAATACCACAAAAATGGAAAGAAGGTTTGACCATTACAATCCCCAAGAAAGGTGATCTAAGGGAATGCAAAAACTGGCGAGGTATCTCTCTCCTCAACACAACAATAAAGATACTCGCAATGATCATCCTTGACAGAATCTCACCTACGATCAATGCTAAATTAAGAAACGAACAAGCTGGTTTTAGACCAGGAAGAAGTTGCACTGATCATATCAACTCAATCCGTATCATTACTGAGCTATCTAACGAATGGAATTCACCACTGTACCTGCTATTCGTCGATTTCGAACGCGCATTTGATACGATAAATAGGAACATAATATGGCAGACACTGTATGAAATAGGCATAGACACTACATCCCCTAACGGCATACAATGGGAATTAACAGGTAGACTCAATGATCTGGACTATGCAGACGACATATGCCTGCTCACACACAAACACTCAGACATGCAGCAGAAAGTACAACAGCTATCAGATTTGGCTAACAAAGTTGGTCTCAAAATTAACATCAGGAAAACCAAGATAATGAGATTCAACACGAATATAACCACACCGATCCACATCAATGAAATACAAATCGAAGATGTAAACGAATTCGTATACCTTGGATGCACAGTAGCAAAAACAGGTGGGACAGAGGAAGACATAAACAAACGCATAAATAAGGCCAGACATACATACAACATGCTACATAAAGTCTGGAATACCTCCGTCCTATCACGCAAGACCAATACGAATGTTCAACTCGTGTATGAAATCGGTTCTACTGTATGGGTGTGAAACATGGAAACACACAGAAAAAATCAGAAAGAAGCTACGAGTAAGATGGAAAAGCCTAGTAGACGCCCTATGCTCCTAAATTGGAGATTAAGGAAAAAAAAAATAAGATTTAGCAGTGAATCGCGTTTTTAGTTAGAACCGATGTTTCTTTTTTACGCTGGCGCTACATCCCATGGAGGGACTTGGACGCCTCAACCATGTTCCTTCAAATAGTTCGATCCACTGCAAGAGAATGCCAGGCACGATGACCGAGTGTTATCAGGTCCCCCTCAACGTCATCGATCCACTGGGTAGGTGGTCTCCTGCGAGGTCCTACTGTCGTTGGTGCCGATTCTAAGGCCTGTTTGGTGGTTCGATTTTGCGAACGAAGAACGTGCCTGAGCCATTTAAGCATTGCTGATTTTATGAATCCGATGATGTCAACTTTAGCGAGATCATTTCTGATCGAATTCACACGCATCCGATAGATGGCTCTCTCTTGGAACCAAGAATTATACGAATTATTATACGCTCAGTAACAGCAAGTATTTTGATGGTTTGCGCTGTTAGTGTCCAAGACTCGCATCCAAAGGTAATAACTGGTCTTATCAGCGCTTTGTAGATGTCCAGTTTCACTTTGCGCGATATGTGGAGTGACTTGAAGACCTTAATGTTGGCTCTATAGCCTTCTGCAATCCTCCATGCGATGTCGACTAAAACGGAGTTTTGCTCATTGATCGGGGATCCTAGATATTTGAACTGTACAATTTTTTCATACTGTGTGTCTCCAGAAATAAAATCCTCACGCGGCTGCTTTCTGGCAATCACCATGTATTTCGTCTTCGCTTCATTGATCTGATGGGCAATTTGTTGGACTGTCATTTCCAACGGAAGAAGAACTTCCTTCAGGGAGATGATGGTGCGACCCAGAATGCAAATATCATCAGCGTACGCTAATAACTGGGATGATTTAGTTAATGAATAAGTCGAAGAGAATCTGAGTTATTGGGTCTCCTGTCCGCACTCCAGACGATATCTCGAAGGCATCCGAAATTTTACCTTCTCTTTGCACCTTACATATTGAGCCATCTATTAAAAACTGACACAAAGAAACCAATATTGATGGTATGCCCAAATAGGACAAGACGTTCCATAACCTATTCCTCTTAATGCTGTCGTACGCCTGCTGGAAATCTACAAATATACTGTGCACATCCTCAGAGTGAAAGTTTGATTGGTGGTTGATCTATTCGGGCGAAAGGCGCATTGATAATCACCCAAGATCCTATCGAAGTATGCTGATAACTAACTTTGCCGCGACTATTTTGGCCAAAACCTAGTAGCCTGTATATTCAGCAAAGCTATACCGCGGTAGTTGTTGCAGTTTAACCGGTCTCCCTTTTTATGAAGCGGATAGAAAAAAGATGTCTTCCACTCTTCTGGGATGTCCTCTGTAGACCAAATTATTGATATTAGCTGAAACATGCGGTAAAACAAATAATCGCCGTCATATTTGAGCACTTCCATAGAATTTTGGATGTTGAGCGCCTGTTGTTCATGCCATTCTCGTTTCTCTTGTCGATTTTTCTCCCGAATAGCACCTATAGACAATCATCGTCCAACCAAAGACTTTTAGGTCTGGATGGAGTTCGGCCTGGACGTTGAGGCATCGGTTACCGCCGTTTTGATGATGTCCCGTTTTTCTTGAACGGGATCAGGAAATGGTTAATCCTCCAAAATTCCCGATAAAGTAGTCTCGAAGGCGGTCCTGGTAACTTCGTTGTTCAATGTCGCTGTGTTCCAACGAGTGATATACGCTGAAAACGATGATTGTACGTGGTAGAGAGGCGAAATTTTAATTCAGCAACTACCAGGAAGGGGTACGAGTCAAAATTAGCTCCACGTTTGGTTCTGATTTGGTTGACCGTTGTCCCGTCGTTTTCCATGTGGTTTTATGGATGCGTTTATGTGGGAAGTATGTACTGGCGAACCACCAAGTTGTAGAGCAAAGCTAGCTCCGTGGTGCGCGTCCCATTGTCGTTTCAGGTAGGGTGCAAGGAGTTTCGGCCGATGGTGCTACGATAAATGCTGCTCGAATTGCCAATTTGAGCATTGAAGTCCAAAACAATTTTAATGTCATGTTGCGGAATTTTGCTCAAGACGGTTTCAAGCTAGTCGTATGAACGTTCATGCTAGGAGCATGAACGTTCACAAATGTGATGTTATAGTGACGTCCATGAAACTTGTGTGTACAAATCCGATGAAGGGATGAGATCAGTCACGAATTGACGACATCGGTTGCTTATCAAGAAAGCAATGCCGAATTCATGTTTATCATGTATTTGCTGTGGCAGAGAGTTAGTCCGTATGGGCTGTAATCGGCGATGCCGTTGCCGATTAGTCTTGTTTTCTGCAACGCTGTTAAGTCGAGCTTATACATAGATGCTTGTTCGAAGAGTTGATCGAGGCTCTTCGGTCGATTTAGGCGAAGTACGTTCCATGTTCCAAATTTAAAATCGTTGCCTGTATATCGGGTCCGAGGTTGTTGTTGTAAATCCAAAAATATCCGAGGCTCATGTTGAGGTTTCGTAACAATAAAATTTGACAGGTTGAGCTGTTAACCCAACGCGAACCCACTTTAGTCTACTACTATAGTAACGAAAGATAGGCCTTGCTTCTGATAATTGCACTATCAAGGTAAAACAAGACTCATGATTGTGATTAGTGGTTTAGGACAAAAATCTGAAAAAATCAATTGTATTGACTTATCTAAAGAGCTTTTTCACAATTTGTAATAAAATCGAGAATATGGCTTCAAGGTTAAACTCATATTGTATAAGACGTATATTCAAATACTTTAATTCCTATCGATTTTTGAATTAAAATTAAAAAATCAAACCAGTTATAATCATAATAATACAATAGGCCCTTTGTGGCATGAAGTGCCGAACCTAACTAGGTTCCAACCATTTTTATAAAAATATATATATACTGAATATGTCTTGCTGTCCAAAATCTAAATTTCCCAGATATTATTAAGAACTGCCACTTAAACATCATATTTATGTCATTAAATTCGAAAGAAGACTTAACGAACGCAAATTCCACCCTTGATACAAATTTAAAAAGTTTGAAAAACAAAAAATCTAGAAGACGAAAGTTAATTATCCTTTAAGAGATATCCCCCAATACAAAATACATTTATATACAAACACACAAACACAATTCCCTATAATAATAAAATAGATAAAGGATAATTTAAGAATAAGACAATTTCGGATCTCCTCTTTTTTTTTTTGTCATTAGTAAATAGTAAGTTCTTTTAATTAACTTTGACTTATCTAATTATAATTTAGCTTTTAAGTATCTCTATAAAAAATCAAAATAACAAAGTAAAGAAATTCTATTTCGGTTGCTTATGGTTAGAAGCATTAAACCATAGACAAGTAGATATGTACGTACATACATATATATACGAAATATATATTTTTATAAGGATTAAATACCGAGCAGAGGATGGGTTATGTAAGTTTTTCATTTCTTATTGTTTTCAAAAGAATTATACACAATGGAAAGACGTATATATGTATATACACACATACACGCACCAAACCCAAAAAAGGTCAGAAAATTAGTACTTAAAGGGTGCTTTTAGTAGTAAATTACTATTTATTTCCAAGAAATTCGATGCAAGAATAAGCATTTATGAGGAGAGGATATGGTTTATTTATTTAGGTTTGCTCCAATAATTTTCCTCGTGTTTAAGTAACAGATTAAAGCATTAAGCACACAAAACACTCAGCTATATAGTATTTAGTTAATGTACTTAAAAGCTTAATATTATGTCAACGGGTTAAATCAAATCTGTCGAACAAATCGAACAAAATTACTGTCAATACTCGAGTGGATTAATAACAGTTTACAATTTAATGTTTAAAAAGGTAAAAGTAACAGACTACCACAAGGGACACCACAAGCAAGTTGAGCCCTGGTTGCTTTCTGCACAAAATAATAACAACCGGACAGCGATTCGATTCATACAGCTTCATGTAGCTTTTTGTAAAACCACTACGATCAATAAGGCACAACTGGGACTTGCAACCAGCAACTGCAAATTCAAGTTGAGATCGCTCTATAACCACACACTTCTCGTTGGGTGTATTGCATGAAACACATATATCCAACAACCATTAAATCTTATGTTTCGGTTACTTGAAATGACATGGTCTTACATTTAACGATATTCAGTTAAAGCAGGTGTGTGATTCACTTTCACACTAAGTTAAAATAGATTGTCAATATCTGCCTGTGGTGCATCGAAATCATATAGATATTTTCAACGGGTTTGCGGCCACAAACATGAACACATTAAATTGTACATAACTTCAGTTTTCTTCTGTACTCCCTTGTAATACGCTGGCAGAGAGCTCAATTAAATTAAATGATCTTTTATTTTCGAATATTGTAATTTAAATAATAACAGGTAGTTTTGGTGCGTGACTGGTTATACGAATAGCATCCAAAAATTCTACCAGATTTGTCTTAGTGGGATCTAATTTAGAAAATCCCGAAATAAGTTTCAAACCCAATGAAGCAGAGAAGATTAAACATTATTGGTGTTTATGATATTTGTCATATTTCTCATCTTGTTCAAATTCCGCTCTGGAAGTACTATAGATGAGGTGACTGCTGGTGGTTTAGCCGGAGTTGTTGAAAGTAAAAATTACATTTTATTGATAAAGGATAAACACGTAGATTTCACGTATTTTTTTTTACATTAAACTAATCGAGTGATATCACCACTTATATTTTGTCTAACACAATATTAGTTTAAGCTCAATTTACCTCATCATCATTTGCCATCCAAGCCGGCATGACCTCTACTCGCATTATCCCTGCGGATATCCAGCGAACTATTGACTTAACCCTACCCTGGCTGAAAGCCATCTCCAAAGGTAGCATAGAACTTTATCTCATTCCCAGTAAATGAACTGAAGTAAATGTAATATTTACACCTAAGGTCTGGAAAAGCTCTTATTGCTATCCCACAGACTTCAGCTAATTCTATTTTCTATTAAAAAAAAATAGAGGCTAACCGCAGAGGCTCAATTAAGCCGGGCGAACTGTTGGAAACAGCAGTCTATTCTCTTATTGGCCCCATTGAAAAATCACTTGAATACAAGGAATATTCAATGGTAGCTTTCTTGAATATAGAAGGGGCCTTTAACAGGGAGTAGACGGGTCTCTCTGGGGCTGGATAGATCAAATGCTTAGAGACATTGTCGTGGCAGCTCATCTAAGTGGGGCGTCTGCTGGCAGATACGTGAGCAGAGCGACACCGAAAAGTGGGGTTTTATCCCCTTTTCTTTGGAATTTCGTCATAAGTGACCTGCTACTAAACCTGGAAGCGCAAGGCTTCAGGGTGGTTGCCTACGCGGATTATGTTGCTACTGCGGTCTTCGGTAAATATCCTTGCACTTTGAGAGAGCACATGCAGTGCGTACTCGGGTCTCTCTAAGTGAGCCAGCACTCCCGGGCTACTTTTGGATAGGAACCTAAGCGGGAAACCAAACATCTTAAAAAACGTAAAGAAAGCTACTATAGCGCTCTACTTCGGCAGAAATGATATTGGAAAGATATGGGATATGAAGCCCCATATAGGACACTGGATCTGCTTTTCAGTG
This sequence comes from Tipula unca, assembly GCA_951394425.1. Lineage (NCBI taxonomy): Eukaryota > Metazoa > Arthropoda > Insecta > Diptera > Tipulidae > Tipula > Tipula unca. The sequence goes on along the minus strand of OX596381.1, from coordinate 148,938,920 downwards.
GTCAAACCAATACTGCTTTATGGGACTGTTGTTTGCGTTAGTAATTATGGCCACCCTTAAACTATTGATGAAAGTCCAAAGAACCGCCTGCTTGGGTATAAGTGGAGCCCTCAGGAGCACAACTACCCAAGCCTTGGAGATTATTTTTCATCTCACTCCCTTAAATCTTGCGGCCAAGCAGATTGCGTCTTGCACAACCATTCGAATCAAATCCATATCTATATGTGGACACGAACAACATAGGGCACTCATCTATCCGTCCTGTGCAACAGGAGTATTGATTAAACTACCGACTACGCTATCCCTTCGCCATCTGTTGAGGTGAGATTCCAAACTGAGTATCCCACCAGAGAGGACTGGGTGAATGAGACGATTATGGATAATGGGGCGCTATGCTTCTTCACGGGAGATTGAAAAGGGGATAGAAGAGTCAGCTGTGTTGTATTTTATGGGGCACTAGGAGTCAACCTCTCTTTTCGTCTTCCCGACTTTTGCAGTATTCTTCAAGCTGAACTTTGGACTGTTTGGAGTATAATGTAATATCTACGAGGAATATTTGCATTTTTACAGACAGCCGGGCTACTATTAAAATGGTATAATCACACTTCCTGACGTCGAAAGTAGCCCGGGACTGTCTGGCATCTTTAAATGAGATGGCTGGTCAGTTCAACATCCGCTTGACGTCAGTGCCGGGGCACTTCAATATGGTAGGAAATGTAAAGGAAGATGAGCTTGCCTGCAAGGGCACAGCACGCTTTATATCATAAAGCTGGATATAAAGACACCGCTTGTAACGACAGATGGTGTAACGCTAGTTCGTGTGTAATAAACAAACAAATCTAGCGTAGACATGACCGGTTCAGATCCGGTCAACTGATATCGCTTCGACGGCACCATATTGGTATGATCGTGGGAGCTATAACCTATCTTATAACTTATGGTTATAACGATTCTTTTAATTTATATTTTTTATTCAAATCGCGGGGACGCACGGCCACAGATTCGTTTTATTTGACCATCTACAACTTGTATAGCTACATGCCTACTCTCAACAGAGGGCCATAAATCTGTCCATCATCATACCGATCGAAATCAAGGATGAAGCTTTTAAAATAAAATAACTTACTGTAAGTTCCCAAGCAATAAGCATGAACACATAATGAATTCATTTTCATAACCATAGTTATTTGTCTTGAAATGCGTCTTTTCCATCTTCAAATTCAATTGTTTCTGTAAAAAAGCATCGAGGAAAGTGTTAAACGCATGTTATGTGTCGAATTTTACCACAATTTTAATAACTAGAAAATTTTAATAAAAAATCTTTTCCAATTTGTTGTATGTTTGACCGATCAGTCAATTTGCGTAGCGTAATTAAATCGTATATTTTCCAGCTATGCACTTTTCAATTTGACGAAATTTTGAATAATTTTAGCGAATTCAGGTTAAATTTCGAAACTAACACAAAAGTGCAAATTTATTTTTAGAAACCACAATCCATAACACATAACATAAATCCGAATGACAAGTTACATAATTATGACTAATCTAATAAAATTTCAAAAACATCATGCTTAATCCTTTTATCATTGAAAACTGTATTAGGAAAGGTCCCCATTGTAAACATTTAAATTCTAAGATTATATAATTATTTATTGATTACAGCGGGTGTTGCAATCCTTTTGTCCAATGTAGGTATATACGCCAAACGTATTACGCGTCATCTTAGGTAGTAAAATCTATTACATTTTTCTCCCCTCCATCTTAATATCATAATATCATATATGCTCAAGTTTTGTACAATCTTGGTTTAGTATGAAAGAACAATATTTTGGACAACCGACAATTATTTTAACATATCAACTAAAAAATATTCATGACGCCCGAATTATCAAAATATCAAAAATGGAATTTAAATCAAATCAACCATTGGATTTGAGTAAAGTTAAAAATTATCGTCATGTTTACAATTATAATTCACCGCCAAATGTTATTTACAACAGTATATTTATCAGTGAAATTGCCGCTAATCATGATAAAAACGAAAACGTAAACGATTTTCATCTAAATTTTTAACCGATTATTATTCATTGGCCACCGAAGTGGATCGAGATGTTGCGTCATGCACGATCACCATACCATAAGTCATCGAATACAAGATTTTGTAATTCACCGCATATGATTAGGGCGAAACAAGAACAAGCCATTATTATTATTATTAAAGTTGGCTGGAACCTAAGCAGATTCCGCACTCAATGCCACTCTGGGCCCATGGTGCAAACCGAGGATTCTATCATAATTCGCAAAAGCGCTCGGCTGCTCTGGCAAACTGTAGCAGCTTAAACCAGGGTAGGGATGACAATTGACCTACATTTAAAGATCTATAATTAAGAAATCGGGACCTAACTATCTCGAAAGCGGGACAGCCACAGACAAAGTGAATCCTGTCATCGTCATCTTCAAGACAGTTTTCACACAAGGAATCTAGGACAAGTCCCATTCTTTTTAAATAGAGTTTAAAACGACCATGGCCGGTCAGAATAGCGACCAGAACTCTCAGTTGGTCTTTCTTCAAGGATAGAGCAAACTTTGTGAGTTTCAGATTAGGTTCACAAATGAAGTACTTAGCCGCTCGGCAAGTAGTAGAATCTAGCCAATTACGCTTAGCCTGCAAAAACATGTAGTTTTTAATAGCTTCCTTACCACAATTAAAGGTCAGGGACACTGCCGGTTCAGGTCCAATGAATTCCATCTTTGAGCATGTTTTAGCTAAGAGATCAGTTATCTGATAACGTTCAATGCCACAATGAGCCGGAACCCACATAACTCTGACACGATTATTAGAGCAAAGGACGTTAATAAAATGTTTACAGTCCTTGACCGGTTTGGAAGTGATCATAGGATTTCGTAATGAATTGAGCACAGGTTTACTATCACTGCATAGGATAATGTTTTTTCCGGAAACCGCGAGGTTAAAAGCGTCAATCGCACAACGTGTCAGTGCAATCAGCTCCGCTTGCAATACAGTGCAGTTCCGGCCTAGACTCCGACATGATTGTAGGTCATGTTCAGGACAATAGGTTCCAAAACCTGCACCAAAATTAGAGTGAGACCCGTCAGCAAAAAACACTAGCGACTGAGCCACAAAGTCCTTGAATTCTTGAGACGACCACGAGTTCCTCGTTGGATAAACCACCGAGAAAGAGATATCAAAATATTAATTTCTGGTATCTATGAGCTGAATACATTGTAGATTAGTCTATGCCCTGTAATCAGGCTGAGACCGTTCCATGCACCAATGCACCGCAGGCGTAAGGCAGCGGAGCATGCTGAGCCTAGGATGACCGACTGCAGTGGGGGCAGAAATAAAATTACCTCCAAAACAAGTATAGAAGAAGAGAACATAGCACCCGTAATTGCTCAACAAGCCATACTTTGTATGCTATTAAGCTTCGCAATGACAGAAACTGACTGAACCACAGCCCACCAAACAACAGACGCGTAAGTATAGCATAAGTAAAGCTAAAGATTTGTAAATAAACATCAGCATTTTGGAGGTCAGATCCCAGGACTTTCCAAATGCTCTTCTACACTGCCAGAAAATGGCAGTGACCTTTTAGTTTTATTTCAATATGAGATTTCCAGGAGAGTTTACTGTCCAGAATGACACCCAGATGCTTTACTGTGTCGGATCTATCGATCGTTTCTCCAAAAAGAGAAGGAGCAGATAGCTTTCCAGTATTCCTACGTCTGGTGAAGACTATCAGACTAGTTTTCGATGCATTAACGTACAGCCGCTTCTCTAGACACCACATTTCTACAACTTGGAGAGCGCGTTACGCTAAGTCTGATAGTACATTAAGGTATTTACACTGAACCAGAACGACTAAGTCTACAGCATAACTCTGACCAGTAAAGCCGGATTGCTGTAGTTTAACAAGTAATTCGTCGAACACTTGACAGAACACCTCCCTGGGGGCAACCTTTAGTAACTTTGACCGAAATGGAAAGGGAGTCCAGCTCGGCCACAGCAATGCGCGATCGCAGCAAAGATCCAATCCAAGTAACAATGGTTTGGTCAATTCCAAAGTTTGAGCAGGCTTCAGTGATGGAAGCGAAAGAAGTACTATCAAAGGCACCCGCAATATCGAGGAAAGTGCCCACAAGAAACTCCTTAATACTAAACAATCTTTCAATCCTCGTAACAAGTTCATGCAGCGCAGTTTCACATGATCTCCCAACTCTGTTAGCATGTTGAGTGCTACTGAGTGGGATGACAGATAAGTGAACCAGCCATAGTCTATAGCGCAACAATGAACCTGAATCAGTATTGTCCATGGCATGGCGATTTCCTAATGCAGAAAATTGAACACCGGAACAAGTTTTTCACAAAAAGAAGCGAATCTGCCGATTTTTCCTAAAATTGCGCCATTAAAAGATTGATAGTATTTCCATTTATTTGATTTTTATCAAATCAAACTGAATTCAAGTTAGGTCAAGTTGGTCTTAAAATGTTGAATAAAAGATATTTTCAAATCACAGTTTTTTTAAAATCGAAACTCTCACACTTTTTAAATTAGTCTCAATTTGATGCAACCAATCAAGTTTCGTTTAAACTCATAAAGATAAAGTTTGATAAAATTTTGTTTTACAATTCAAGCAAACTTTCAAAATTTTTATAAAATCCATCTCTGCTCGAGTTTTCTTCAAAATTTGGATGCTTTTCAGAAATGAGTGTATATCAGTAATGCTCATTTATATTTCAAATGTCTATAGTTTTGCGCTGGATCTTAACTTCGGCCACTTGCAATCCTTAAATCAAAAAAAATATTTGCACCAATGGTTATACTTGTCACAAATTGCATTTGTTATTTGTCTAATGTGACAACATATATTTCCAAAAAATCTTTGGAAAACTTTCTTTTGTGCTGAAGTTTCGTTGTTAAGTCGGAAGAACCGACTCCCCAAGTGAAATATTCCGATTTATATATACAGATATATTATTCATTCTTCATTTGATTTTTGAAGATGCGGGGCAGTGAAGCCCAATCACACCTTGAAGTACTCAAATTCGTCACGACAAATTGGTATAACATGAATAAAATTCCTCCCGAAAATAAAAAAATTCAATCGTCTTCTTTATTGCAGAGTTAGATGCATATTTCATAACAAAACAAACTAACATAAGAAATTCAAACGATTTTTAATTGAGTCAAGCTGATAAATTGAACTCAGTTCACGCCTAAATGGTGTTGTATCAGAGGTAAACTTGTTAGAATCTAGATACTATATGTTAGAAGGAGGAATTTGATGTAAATAAAATGTCACTTAGAAATAAAAAAATTACAACATTGCCAACTCCGTGTACTAGTTGTGAAGAGTCATGCATTAATATTGAAAATATTCAGGCGGGGTATAAAATTTGCCAGAATCATGGTATAAAAGGACAAATTTTCTTGCAACCATCGATCGACAAGAAGAAAAATTTGGTTTAGTCTATAGTTCTAGAGAATTTTAAAGAAGACCAAATATCAATATAATTTATAATCATCTAACTTGTCTCCAGAAAGAAAAAAATTTCTCAAAATTATGTTTAATCCCTTTAGCCTTAAATAATTTATTAGGGGCGGTTCCCGTCCAAAATAATTATTAAGATTCCAAAAATCCTTTCTATTGCGTTTAGATAAAGTAAAAAATGAAAATTAAAAAAATGTTACCTTCGCAAAAAGTGGGTGAGTTTATTGCAATTCTTCTGTCCAATTTATGGAAAATTTTATTACTCCACAGATGCGCGTCTTCATAGATAATAAAAAATAAATGATAATATTTTTTAAACCCCTCCATCTCACATTCTATTATGCCCAATAAGTTTTGCAAAATCTTGGTTTAGTATTATAATGACCGGAAAACCGACCTGATGGTACTGCGAATTAAGTTAACAGACCAAAATTGAAATTTGTGGAAAGTTATCAAAATAACCAAAATGGAATAATGGGATAATGGGATAATCTGGATAAATACGAACCAATTGGCCATGAATAATTTATAAAAAGTCAACTTTACATTACTTTTTCGTAATTTCACTAGGTGTGACACAATGTCACTTATTTTGTGGTATCGATCTAAAGCTATTAATTTTATATTTTCAGATTATTCTAACAAAATGCTCACTCCACACTAAAAGTGTAGTCAAACCTGATGAAGGTGAGAAAAACTCACTTGTCAAATTTCATCAGGCGCATCCGTCCACTCTTTTTCATGTGACTATGCCTCAAATTATGATTTTATGACTGATGATTTTCTATTAATGTCCGTTCAATAATATCAATTTGAAAACGGTTTGAAACAAAATTGAAGCAATTTAACAATTTCGTTGCGTAATTTCGTAGAATTTACTTATGGACAAATTTGGTTGAAAGAAGTATCTGGCGGATAAAAGTCGTTTTGTAATTTTAATTTTATGAAAACCAATGGAAAGGATTCTTGAAAATTAGCTATTTACAACGGGAACCGCTCCTTTTAGTTTTTTTAGAAATAAAAGAAGATCGTGAAATGATCAATAGATGACGGTACAGTAGTTTTAGATTTTAGAGTTATGGTGAGCAAGGGATTGCTTTTTGGTGTAAAATAAATAAAAAACGTTAATTTTAAGTTTTGACACTGTATTTCGTTCTATTCACGTTAAATTACAATTCCATTCTGATTTTAATATTACATTTTTAATTTGAAAACAATATTGGCACAATATTGTTTACAACAGAGTTTATTGGCTTTATTTTTATGTTACAATAATAAATTGCTTACAACAGAATTTATTTACTTTTTAAAAAAAAACATTACTTCAGAGTTTATTGGCTTTACTTTAATATTGTAATAATTAGTTGCTTACTTTAAAAAATTTAATTCGGTTTATTGGCTTTATAAAATATTGCTAAACTTCATTCCGTGAGTGGTTTAATATTTCATGCAAGTTTTCCAATGACCGCGTTTTACGTTCACGTGATGTTGTAGTTGTAGGTGATGGATGTAACTCAGTATATAGCCCAGTAACAACTTTATTTATGTCAACTGATATTTTAAAAAAACCAACCTTATAATTGGTATTCATGAGTTTTACATCAATTGGACATAATTCTGCCCATATAGTATATGATATATTCCATTTCAAACTTTCTTTGACATGCTTTCTCGATTTATTGATGTAATCGTTTTAAATCTCGATCGAGCATCCTATAGTAACTCTAAACTATTACAAAAATGTGTTAAAATTCGTAATATTGCCACTCTTTAGCAAACCTAATTTCTACTCAAATTGTTAATATGCGACTTCCGTAAAGGACTATAAATACTGAAAATGTTCGGCTTATTTTTGTAAATCACTTGAATCAGACCTTTAAACTCTAAAAAACAAACTTCGTTAGTTTACTGACAGTCTTCGATGACCACATCCAAAACAGTAAATCATCCATATGAGTAAAAATTGATAAAACTTTTTCCGAAATAGTCCGAATCGTATTTCTCAAATGCCGTGGTCCATCCATAGGTGAAAACCCAGTTAAATAGATAAAGAAAAATTAAAATTCGTAAGCAAAAAGTAGCGCAATCAATGTACAGTCGCCCATCTAATGATCATCTCATAAACACTCTTTTATTTTTAATAAATCTAAAATGGGCGGTTCCAGTTGAAAATATATAGTCATGAATCATTTCCATTGTTTATTTAAAATATAGAATAAATAATTTATATTTTAAAAAACTTACCACCGCAAAAAATTGGGTGTTTCTTGCAATCCTTTTGTCAAGTTTACGTCAAACTTTATTACCAGCGTAATGGCGTAAGGGCAATAAAAAGATGATAAATTTGTATCTCCCCTCCACTTTGCACAATCTTGGTTGGTATAAAAGGTCCATATTTTGGACAACCGTCCATCAGTTCTGCAAATTGCATTAACATATCAACTTCGTTCTAACTAATTTTAAAGTAAATTAAAATTTGTGAAAATTGTTCAGTTTACACAAGTTATCAAAATATCAAAATGGAATTCGAATCAAATCAACCATTGGATTTGAGTAAAGTTAATAATCAGCGTGATGTTTACAATTATAATTCACCGCCAAATGTTAATGTTTACAACAGTATTTATCGGCCAAATTATAATATGTTCACGCCACCTCCAGAACATGCATCAGAAATACCATCGCCCAGTTGCTCAAAACGCATAGTTCATCATTCAAATACATTATCAACAAGTTCGATTGAAATAGCCGCTAATTGTGATCACAGCTGTATCAGTGCTAGCCGAAAACGTAAGCGATATTCATCTAAATGTTCAAGCGATTATGATTCAATGGCCACCGAACAGGATCGAGAGTTGGTGTCATTTCCAAATATCCAATCGAATACAAGTCCTCGTAATTCACCGCTTATGGTCAGGGCGAAACAAGAACAAGCCATGATCGAGCGCATCAATGGATCCGAATCACTATTGAACCAATTAGTGTATCATCGTAACATGGCACGACCATTTCCTAACGCAGAAAATCGAACACCGGAACAAGTTGAACATTTTCGCAAAAAAAATGAAGCGGCTCGTTTGATTACGGCCCGAGGAAATGCGATCGAGCAACAACGGGACGAGATTGCCGCCCGTGCAGGTAAAGAAAATATCCGGAATATGAAGATGATTGCAGCTTTGAGTGTATATGCAAATGAGCTAAACGGGTTATTACATCGAGAGCAGATCGATTGATTGGGAAAATGGAAGCGGACTAACAGCGCCAAATGGTGTTACGAAATAAACAAAAGTATTTGTATTTAGTTTTTAAGATTTGAATTAGATTCTATCAGTATTCGTATGTATTTATATTTTAATTAATAAACTATTTTTGTATTTTAAAACTATTTAAAAATTTTTGTTCGCAATTTCACTGTTTCGGTAATCCTTTGGTTTTAATTTTACTTCACCAGACTATTGAAACAATAATGTTTCTCTTAAAAAATCTGCTCAACTAGGCTTCTAGAATATAGCAAGAATATTTCATAATTTACAGAATTTCAATTTCTGAATGTGATTTCTTCAAATTTCGCTTGCGATGTGATTTCAACCAAGAAGAAAATAGAAAATTATCCGAGTTGAGAATAGTTTAGTCAATTACTAAAATTTGGTATTGAGGATGTGAACTTTGATACTTTATCGCCCAAAATTGTTCCATATCGTTAAAATTTGGCTTTAAAAAAAACTGGGTAAATCTTATTCTCATACGTTGATGACGAAATATGTTGGATTTTTTGAGCACAAGATTTGGATCGAGCTTTATTGAAACAATAAGGAATCCACATTGTCCAATCCAATTTTTAAACATAACCTATTCTTATCGGCTTTGAATTTGATTCTGGTTTTCTAATGTTTCCGTTTGTTCATTACCTTTCTATAGCCGGTATATCACCAGTAATTATTTTTTATGTACGTTCTAATTCAACTGTTACCTTAGAACGATGGGTGAGGAATAAAATATACGAGTTAATTTTTTTAAATTCCCAGATTTTAATTTTCTGGGAAATCTGCGGCGTGATCCCTTTGTGGCTCTATCAAGAGAAAAGATATACGTTGAGCCAATAAATGTTTTTGAAATTGTGTCTGCGAGAGATTGACGAAGCAATTTCTAGACAATCGGAAGAAAATTTTTTGCGACATAATGTTGTCAGTTGCTAACTGGTTGAAATATTTAACCAATTTTGTTTCACCAATTTTGATTGTTTTCACATGTCTTGATTCAACAGACATCAATTATATCGTTTTTATAATTTATTGAGTGTTTTGCGATAAATTTTCTGTCTGGAAAAACTCAAAATCTGGAGCATTTCATATTGCATATTGTGAATAAAGTTCGATCTTATTTGGGTTAGCCATCTCAAGGTATTACGTCAATTTAACATTACATTTTGGTGACAAAAAAGCAAAGAAACAAGTGAGTGTTTATTGCCAGGCGGTTGTCCAATTTACGCTCTAGAGATATTTCAGGCAATAAAAAAAAATCTTAAATTTTTTGCCGCCCCTCCATTTTACTTCCTTATATCTACTCAAATTTTGTACAGTAGAGGATCGATACATTGTATTATTTTATCAAATATGAAGTAAATGAAGTAAGATCTACATACCACAAGACATTGAATACAAGATATCATAAATCACCGGTTATGCGGTTAGGGCGAAACAAGAACAAGCCATGATCGAACACATCAATGGACTTGAATAACTATTGTACCAAGTAGTGTATCGTGGTAACATGACACGACTATTTCCTATAGCGCAGAAAATCGAATACCGGTACAAGTTGAACATATTCGCCACAAAAATGAAGCGACTCGTTTGATTAAGGCCCGAGCTATCGAGCAACAATGGGACGAGGTAGGCACTCGTGTACGTAATGAAAATAGCTGGAATAAAAGGATGATTGCAGCTTTGAGGGAGTATGCAAATGAACTAAACGAGTTAATGCATCGGGGGCAAATCGATTGGTTGGAAAAATGAATGCGGACCAGCGGCACAACAATAAATGTTGAGAATGTGAAATTTGTGACAATTTCGATCTTATGGAAAATTCTCTTCTGCCAATTTTAACTATATATACTCCCTTCAATTTAAATTGCACTTGCCTTTCCCGGATTTGCCTCATATTCAAGTTAGATAAACTTACTTTCAACTAATTTAAATTTTAAAATCAATCCAGGACTTTATAATTCACTCTGATTTGTCAAAATTTATATATCCTTCGTCACTTCCCGAGGTTTCTTCTAAATCATTTATATCAATGTAATCTAAAAATTGGGTGCACTTTTAAAAAATGAGTCAACCTCGGTAATGCTCAGTTACGTCTTTAGTGCAGTAATACTTTCGATTACTAGTCTTCTTTCACTTCCAGTCTCCAAACGAGTTCGGAACTTTGTAGTCTATAGAGAGATAAATATGAGGAGGTTTTGGGAGCTGTCAAATTTTTGGGTTTCCAATATAGTATTTATGTTGATAAGTTCAAAGGATTCTAAACATTCAAGTATTGTACATTGGACCATTGTTGACGAATAACTATGAACGATTTGATAATAAAATTTTGAACTAATGGTTTTTATTTGTCACAAAATTACATCATTTGATATTTAACCGTTCGCTTTCGCCGAAATCTATAGTTATCTGGTTTGGCTATATGTGTTGTTTGAATTTGTAGAATTGATAATAATTGTGTCTGAAGAATTTAAACCGTGGTATACATTAGGTATTGGATAAATATGCGTGGCAGTGAAACTGTGCCCTAAAAAGATGACCTTAATAATTGAAGACGAACCAAAAAACCAAGTTTATACTCGCATACGCTTGTGAAGTGGCAGAGCGAACCTTCATCTTCACTGTAGACATTGTGTTTGTAAATTTCTGTTTATTGAATCTATTTCAATATCAGTGATAGCGGATTTTTCCTTTTTAAATGTTTCTGGATGAAATCTTTTTAAAAGATTGTTAAGGTTCCAAAGTCTTAACACTTTTTAAACATAATTTGAAATTACCATACCATTAGAAGTTTATTTCCAATCTACAGATGGTTTGGAGGGACCCATCTCCAGCAACAAAACGTTGAACGTTTACAGTTTCACACTTCGATAGATTGGCAAGGAATTTCACAGGCAAGGAATATAAGAGGTTTTATAAGAGGAATCATAATATTATTTCAAAATTCGTTATGTCAAGAAATTTATTGTAATGTACTGGGCGCTCATATATCAATGAAACTCCTCCTGAAAATAAAGATGTATCGCAAACCCGTTCGACTTTAGTAACTAGGCATATGAAAAAATTCGATAAAGATTTAAATTTCATTAGTGAAAATTGCGATTCCGTATACCAGCTGTAAAGAATCATGCATCTAGTATTGAAAACGGGCGGCTAGATATAAAATTTGCCGGAAATATTATTTTACAAGATATATTCTCGCACCAAATTGCTTATCCCAGATATACTTACTAGTTTTTCTTGGAGATAACTTATCGACAAATTTGAACGTGTTCCTTGGTTTCGACATCATTGATGCTGTAAACTAATCTTCGAAATGGATTTTTTCTATAGTTCTTGGGAGTTCCAGAGAAAGCCCAATAATGCTGTCAATTGTAGCAATGTTTGTGCTCTTAACATATTCCAAAAATCTTACAAAAAATTCGAATGTGACTGTTGCAAAAAGTGGGTGAGTTTATTGCAATCATTTTGTCCAATTTATGTCAAATTTTAATACTCCTTAGATGTGCGTTATCGTAGATAATAAAAAATAAATGACATTAATTTTTTACCCACACTATCGTACATTCTATTATATGCCCAAAAAGTTTTGCACAATCTGGCTTAGTATGAAAGATCAATTTTTCTTTTAACCGATTATCAGTTCTGCAAATTAACTTAACAGACCAACATCCTTGGAACTAAAGTAATAGTAAATTAAAATTTGTGAAAAGTATCAAATTTGGATCATGGATTCAAATCCATTGGATTTGAATAAAGTTAGAAATCACCGTCATGTTTACAATAAGTAAAATTCATGGCCAAGAGGTTCTTATATGAATACAGTATTTACCGGCCAAATTATAATATGGTCACGCCAGAACATATACCAGAAATACTACCACCCAATTCATTTTCAACACGTTCGATTGAAACTGCCGCTGAATTGAGCCAGAGCTGTAATAGTCCTAGCCGAAATATTCATCCACATGTTCAAGCGGTTATGATTCATTGGCCACCGAAGAGGATCGAGAAATTGTATCGTTTTCAAAGAATATGGCATCGACAAAGAACATAAAATTAAACGATTCACCGCTAATGGTTAGAACGAAACAATAACAAATCAATCAATCCGAATTAGTGTATAATGAAACAAATCGACGACGATATCCTGGCGCAGCTAATCGAATACCGGAACGAGTGGAATATCGTCGCAGAAATAATGAAGCTTTTTTTTGAGCCGGATCCGAGCGAAATCAAACAATCAGCTATACAGAATGATATCGTCGCCCGTGAAAACTATGCAAATTCGGAAAAAGATGATAATTTCAGCTTTTAGTGTGTATGCAAAATGAGCTAAACGGCTCATTGCATTGGGAGCAAATCGATTAGATGAGAGATTGGAACTATGACAAATAAAAAGTAATTTGTAATTAGATTTTGTGATTCTATTTATAATTTCTAAAAACAAAACTTTAGATTTGTTTACTCGCAATTTCTCTCGCTTCTTCTCACAACCAGGCATTTGTGGTCGCAGTGTTTGTTAAATTGTAGATTCCAAAGTTGCAGTTGAGTGGTTTTCGTGATTTACAAAGATGAATTTAGCATTCTTATCTTCCGAATTGAAACATACAAATAGACAGACTTTACGCTGTTCTCGATAGTATCTGTATACAAATAAGAATTGAGTCGATACATTACCTTTTCATCTGCTGTTAATATGTGTCGATACATTACCTTTTCATCTGCTGTTATAATGTCGAAATCATAACGCATGAAAATTGATTATAGAATACTTCACTGTAGGTTAATCAGGAGATCATTTCCTTTGAGCAATCTACCATTTTAAACCATATTGCAAAATAGCCTTAAACCTGGACCTATACATATAAGCTCTACTAAATGCATTTATCACTGGAGTCACACCGCAAGGAAAGGTTTTATCCCTTCTTCTTTGTAATTTGGTTACCAACGACCTGTTAATAAACTTGAAATGGCAAGGCTTCAGGTTGGTTGCCTAGATGGCGAGACAGACTTGTCTCATCTCATCAAGCAGGTTACACATAGAAGTAGAGCTCGTTTCTTGCAAATTATACTAATGCGGAGCGAAGCTATGAGAACAATAACTAGGCATATCTTTCCAAAATAAACCGGCACAGATCTGGCCATACTCCACCAGCAGAAAGGATAATCCTGCTCCTTCTATAGTGAAAAGTATCAAGAATGTTTCAAAATGCCTATCAGGTTTAAATTTTTAACGCAAGAAAATCTCTGATTCGAGATTTTTGAAAGCTGGCTATGGTGACCTAACTCACCTCTATGTAATGTAGTTGCCATAGATTTTTTCGTAGCTTTTAACGACTTCTCCCCCACCAACCACAAAAGATGAAAATCAATAAGAAAGATCATTTTTAATTACAAAAATAGTTTATTATTGAAAATATAAATCACTGAATGGGCGCACGTACAAGAAGCGTCTATTTTAAAATCTAGTCAAAAATCTTACAAAACTAATTAAAAATATTTATAAATTTATTTCATAGTTTCCTTTAATTTAGCGTCACAGATCCGTTTCCATTTTCCCATCCAATTGACTGGTTCCCGACGCAACAACTTATTTAGCTCATTTGCGTACACACTCAAAGTGGCAATCGTTTGCTTATTCCGAATATTTTCGTTACGGGTACGGGCCGCAACCTCGTCCCGCTGTTGGTCGATCGCCTTGGCACGGGCCCGACTTAAACGAGCCGCCCGACTATTTTTTCGGCGATGCTCAGCTTGTTCCGGTGTTCGATTATCAGCGCCGGGATACCGTCGTGCCATATTTCCATGATACACTAATCCTTTTAATAGGGATTCAGCGCCATTAACCCGTTCGATTATGGCTTGTTCCTGTTTCGCCGTAACCGTTAGCGGTGAATCACGTAGGCTCATATTGATCGACGATGATGATGTATTAGGGTATGGTGATTGTGTTGCACTACTACTATTTGTAAACGATGCGATTTCACGATCCTCGTCGCTTGCCGATGTAATATAGTGATCCGACGAACAGTTTGATGAGTATCGATTACGCTTTTGACGTGAACTACTGTGATCACTAAACTTTTGCTCGTCAAACGATTGGAACCGCTTAGCGCACACAAATGTTTTATTATGTGACATCCGATCGACATCATCTGCGTTACAATCCGCAGCAATTTCAAGCGATCCGTTGGACCGATGATCAACGTCTTTTGAGCAGCTGGACAAATTATCAACTGGCACAAACTCTGGTGGTGATGGTGTTACAATATCATAATTTGGCCGATAGATACTATTGTAAACGGGTGACGATTTGTGCACAATCCGTTCGTATTCGTAAAAATCAATTGGCCGTTTATTATAATAGTAAACGACGCGTGGATTTGCGACTGTACTCAAATCCAATGGTTGATTTGATTCGAGCTCCATTTTTATTAATTCGATTAGTCACTTGAACTTTACTAATGTGGATTGATAATGCCTTGTTAACTTAATTTGCAGAACTGTTGATCAGTCGTCCAAAAATCAGGTATTTTATACTAAATAACCACTAGCCAATATGGTGCAAAACTTGAACATAAAAATATAATGTGGAGGGGAGAGTAAACATAATATTTCTTAAGAATATTATCTTTTGTTTTTTATTATACCTAGATGACGCATATCTAGAGCAATAAAATATGGCGTAAACTGGACAAGAGGATTGCACTATAAACACCCACATTTCTGCGATGGTCACTTTCTTTTTCACTAAACAATCGAAAGGCTTCTTGAAAAATTTTTATTTTCTACGAGAACCTCCCATAAAAACTATTTTAAGGACAAAAGGATTGAAAAATATCTGAGACACCTAGACGATCATATAATGATGATCGTGCATATAGGCATTCTATTAATTAGTCATAATTACGTGACTTAACTAGATTGCATTTCTCTTCCCTAACTGTATAAATGTAGATGATTTGAATGATTCGATGATTTATGTCGCACTGTATATAGTATTTGACGTTATACCCAAGGTTACGATCGTGTTTGAATTCGAGAGCTTGAACAATTGAACGATTTTAAATTCCAATTTCTCAAAGAAATTTTATCTAGTACTCGATGCTTCATTTCATTTTGTTTTTAAATTCAGTTACAAACTAGAAATTCACCGAACAGCAATAGATTGCCATTTTTAAACTTTTGGGACAAAAATGTAGTTCTATCTGTGATACAAAAAAGTAAGAAATGTGTTTGCAAAATATTACGAACATCACATTTAGAATTCTATAAAATGTGTTCCGCGGTTGAGAGGAAAAACTGGAAATAAGATGGCTCAATTCGATACCGAAAGGAGTCATTTGTGACATAACACTAAATTTTCTTGTATACAATTCAAATGTGTTTTTGCTACAAGCTAATGAACCACCTGCCAAGAAATGATCCTGACAGCTGACTATTAGGATCTTCGAAGATAAACGAATAGTTTATCTCTACTCCTGGTTTCTACCGAACTCGATCATCTTGACACCATATTAAGTAGCAGTTTCTAAATGAAGTGTTCGTGTCTTGATCGGCAAGCATATAAATTAACCAATATATGGTTTTGTGATGGTATCTTCACACGTATTCGATGGTGTATATGTATCGAGCCATAGAAGTAAACTTTTGTTAAAGAAATTATTGTTTTGAATCAAAAGGAAGAACATACAACACAATATGTAAATTTAGTTTCCCTGAAATCGATGGATTTTTTTTTAGATTTTTGGAACTTCAATATTATCGGACAACGCATGAAGTGTGCTAATATACTGGATTGAATATCTTTCTTCGTAAAATAACAGATAATTCTCATCGATAGAAGCTGTTCCTCAACAGGTATGATGTAGAAGTGAAAATAATTCAGACCTTCACCTTCGACCAATTATGTGTGAGACATCGAGTTGCGAGGTATGGCGCCGAATAAGATGTACCAAATTTTAAAGTAGACTCGCGCCAAAATAGTCCCGATTAAATTATCGCTCATATTGGAAACTATGTGGCTGTATACTCTAAGAGTTTCCTAACATTAAGGTGTTCTATGTGCTAACGATTGCGGCATTAAAAAAAAGGTGTTCTATACTCGTCAATTATATGAAATTACTAATTCCAGTGATAGCATTACAGATATTGAAGTCCTAACTCCCAATTTGTGGTCTAAATTTTCAGTTACGAAGTGTTATATGAAGTGTTATATGAGATCCAGAATCCAGAAGGACGTTTGATTCGTTTGAACGCTGCGAGATGAAAGATGGGGTTGGATTAACACCGGCGGCTGTTGAAACGAGAAATGACGTAGAAACCTGTCCTGTGGGGAGGGATAGGAAGTAGTTTAATGTAATTTTGTACTACTAACTTTTCACTGTCGCATCTATATCCGTTAACAGTTTAAGAGCAGCGGGATAGTTTGTATGGCAGTACAGTCTAACGACTTAATTGTATTGAAAGCGTGCCCGCATTTAAATTAATCCTCATAAATGATGAAATTTATGAATGTCTAACCGTTTAAATGTTATATCTATAAAGAATCAAATTTATAAATTCACTGGAAAATGACGGTAATTTTAGATCCCAACCAAAATCACTATTTTTATCTGCATCACTGCGCCATCAAAGAACACAATTTGGGAACAAAATTCCTCCGTGTATGCTGATTGAATCGCCAATTCAAATCCAACAAACAAAATCATAAATCCTCAAAATTATAAGCAATACCGGGACGGAAATTTGGAAATTCTACTACAATATATTCTCTTATTCTAAGTGAAGATTTCCACCAAAATCCAGAAAAAAATTAAGTTTTCTAGCATTGGAGCTGTACGTTGCACCTTGCACTACTATATATAGAAAACCTCAATTAGCTGATCTATAGTAATCCCAACTTTAAAAATCCATATTAACCTAATCGTATATTGGAATTTATCAACAATAGTGATGGCTAACTAACCATTCCAGAAATATAACCTAATAAACCACCAAATTTCTCTCAATTTTGAGAACCCCTCCAATACTACGCGTGAGGATATGGCCCAAATCTATCAATTATCTTTTAAAGAAAAATGTCCGGGTTGCCATATAGGTATAACAAGTCTCCGAAATCAGGAGAATCGAGTTTAAATGGTAACCTGACGACGTATATACCTGATTTGTAATTATCGAATATATTCTCCGTAAAATAAGACTCGCACCAATGCTCGGCTTGGATATACTTTCAAGAATTTCTGGATTGTATCATGTAGTTCCTCATGACAATTAATAATGAAGGTGCCATCAGAAGAAACGGAATCATGATCAATGTCTTATTAGAGATGTCGTAACCGAAACATTAGTTTTAACTCAATAATTTCAGAAAAATGTCTCCAAGAAGTTTAGTCACCGGACATGGCTGGTTAAAATTTTGATCAACAAGTTGTAAAGATTGAACAATTTCATAAGTGGTTAACTTCATTGTGATCGAAAGAAGATCAAAAGCTAAATTTTTTATTTTTTTTTATGAGAACTTTTATGGATACAGAACGATTATCGGTTGATAAAATATCCAATTGAATAGAAGCTTTAGTTCTACCGGCGCTTATGGAACCTGAGACCTGGATATTCACACAAGTATGGTTACGCGGTATATAGATTTAGGAATTGGACACAATTTTCTGTAATTAAGCTAGATATGCAGCTGAATGCATCAATGCACAGAACTTCTGGTAAGATTTTCCGGAGTCCCAAACCATGATTAAGATGGTTGGTAGCGAGGTTAGAGAAGGGGTGAAAACTTTAAGAGGTATGGCCTCGGAATCGAAGTATATCGTATAGAATCAGACGGCACAATTGCGTTGATTGAAGAAAAAATCATTTTTTGTTGGGATTTCTTCTGAATATTGAACCGAAACTGAGGTTGGAGTTGCATGATTCTCTGTGTTATTGATTGGAGATGCTGGTTGGATACTTTGGCCTTTGGAACTGAAATCTTAGATGATAAACCAGTTTCACACGTGTCATCTTTTATCATGGATTTATAAAAAATTCTCGAAGGAAAAGGATTGATTGTCTACCGATTATTCAAGATTAATTAACTCAACCATCGGTTACGTTTCTCGTTCTGTGAAAAAAGACACTTTAACTCACGAACTACGCCATCAGAGACATCTGAGATTTGACAAAGCACAAGCAAACTGAACTGCTGCATTTCCGATCAGTGATCGGAATGTAATGGATTAGGTCGGCGGCCTCTCCTCGTAGAAATTTTTTTATGATTTGAAACTTATGAGAATCAGATCAGACGCTTCATTTAAGTCAACGGATGGTTTAGAAAGGTCCTTGAACGATGGGTATTGCCAATTACATCCGTTCCGGAGAATGGTACGATTCAAGGAATTTTTCTTGAGACCCTCAAAAAAACTGAAGATCGGAAATCGGAAGCATATTTCAGATCAAGGGAGTCAAATCATTTAAATATAAATTGAACTAAATAATTTTGAGATGTCCGAACATATTTCACGTTCTCTCCTCCCATGTAATATCAAGCCATTAGCCAGTTATTACAGCGGTGCGCGTACTGAAAATAAATGATGAGTGTAAAAATGAAAATTCAGGAGCACTGAGCCATTAGTAATTTCAAGGTCAGGTGTCAAATTACAAATTTTCCCACGCCAAAGCGCCACAATACCTACTTATCTTCACTCGTATTCGATGGTGTATATGTATCGAGCCATAGAAGTAAACTTTTGTTAAAGAAATTATTGTTTTGAATCAAAAGGAAGAACATACAACACAATATGTAAATTTAGTTTCCCTGAAATCGATGGATTTTTTTTTAGATTTTTGGAACTTCAATATTATCGGACAACGCATGAAGTGTGCTAATATACTGGATTGAATATCTTTCTTCGTAAAATAACAGATAATTCTCATCGATAGAAGCTGTTCCTCAACAGGTATGATGTAGAAGTGAAAATAATTCAGACCTTCACCTTCGACCAATTATGTGTGAGACATCGAGTTGCGAGGTATGGCGCCGAATAAGATGTACCAAATTTTAAAGTAGACTCGCGCCAAAATAGTCCCGATTAAATTATCGCTCATATTGGAAACTATGTGGCTGTATACTCTAAGAGTTTCCTAACATTAAGGTGTTCTATGTGCTAACGATTGCGGCATTAAAAAAAAGGTGTTCTATACTCGTCAATTATATGAAATTACTAATTCCAGTGATAGCATTACAGATATTGAAGTCCTAACTCCCAATTTGTGGTCTAAATTTTCAGTTACGAAGTGTTATATGAAGTGTTATATGAGATCCAGAATCCAGAAGGACGTTTGATTCGTTTGAACGCTGCGAGATGTAAGATGGGGTTGGATTAACACCGGCGGCTGTTGAAACGAGAAATGACGTAGAAACCTGTCCTGTGGGGAGGGATAGGAAGTAGTTTAATGTAATTTTGTACTACTAACTTTTCACTGTCGCATCTATATCCGTTAACAGTTTAAGAGCAGCGGGATAGTTTGTATGGCAGTACAGTCTAACGACTTAATTGTATTGAAAGCGTGCCCGCATTTAAATTAATCCTCATAAATGATGAAATTTATGAATGTCTAACCGTTTAAATGTTATATCTATAAAGAATCAAATTTATAAATTCACTGGAAAATGACGGTAATTTTAGATCCCAACCAAAATCACTATTTTTATCTGCATCACTGCGCCATCAAAGAACACAATTTGGGAACAAAATTCCTCCGTGTATGCTGATTGAATCGCCAATTCAAATCCAACAAACAAAATCATAAATCCTCAAAATTATAAGCAATACCGGGACGGAAATTTGGAAATTCTACTACAATATATTCTCTTATTCTAAGTGAAGATTTCCACCAAAATCCAGAAAAAATTAAGTTTTCTAGCATTGGAGCTGTACGTTGCACCTTGCACTACTATATATAGAAAACCTCAATTAGCTGATCTATAGTAATCCCAACTTTAAAAATCCATATTAACCTAACCGTATATTGGAATTTATCAACAATAGTGATGGCTAACTAACCATTCCAGAAATATAACCTAATAAACCACCAAATTTCTCTCAATTTTGAGAACCCCTCCAATACTACGCGTGAGGATATGGCCCAAATCTATCAATTATCTTTTAAAGAAAAATGTCCGGGTTGCCATATAGGTATAACAAGTCTCCGAAATCAGGAGAATCGAGTTTAAATGGTAACCTGACGACGTATATACCTGATTTGTAATTATCGAATATATTCTCCGTAAAATAAGACTCGCACCAATGCTCGGCTTGGATATACTTTCAAGAATTTCTGGATTGTATCATGTAGTTCCTCATGACAATTAATAATGAAGGTGCCATCAGAAGAAACGGAATCATGATCAATGTCTTATTAGAGATGTCGTAACCGAAACATTAGTTTTAACTCAATAATTTCAGAAAAATGTCTCCAAGAAGTTTAGTCACCGGACATGGCTGGTTAAAATTTTGATCAACAAGTTGTAAAGATTGAACAATTTCATAAGTGGTTAACTTCATTGTGATCGAAAGAAGATCAAAAGCTAAATTTTTTATTTTTTTTTATGAGAACTTTTATGGATACAGAACGATTATCGGTTGATAAAATATCCAATTGAATAGAAGCTTTAGTTCTACCGGCGCTTATGGAACCTGAGACCTGGATATTCACACAAGTATGGTTACGCGGTATATAGATTTAGGAATTGGACACAATTTTCTGTAATTAAGCTAGATATGCAGCTGAATGCATCAATGCACAGAACTTCTGGTAAGATTTTCCGGAGTCCCAAACCATGATTAAGATGGTTGGTAGCGAGGTTAGAGAAGGGGTGAAAACTTTAAGAGGTATGGCCTCGGAATCGAAGTATATCGTATAGAATCAGACGGCACAATTGCGTTGATTGAAGAAAAAATCATTTTTTGTTGGGATTTCTTCTGAATATTGAACCGAAACTGAGGTTGGAGTTGCATGATTCTCTGTGTTATTGATTGGAGATGCTGGTTGGATACTTTGGCCTTTGGAACTGAAATCTTAGATGATAAACCAGTTTCACACGTGTCATCTTTTATCATGGATTTATAAAAAATTCTCGAAGGAAAAGGATTGATTGTCTACCGATTATTCAAGATTAATTAACTCAACCATCGGTTACGTTTCTCGTTCTGTGAAAAAAGACACTTTAACTCACGAACTACGCCATCAGAGACATCTGAGATTTGACAAAGCACAAGCAAACTGAACTGCTGCATTTCCGATCAGTGATCGGAATGTAACGGATTAGGTCGGCGGCCTCTCCTCGTAGAAATTTTTTTATGATTTGAAACTTATGAGAATCAGATCAGACGCTTCATTTAAGTCAACGGATGGTTTAGAAAGGTCCTTGAACGATGGGTATTGCCAATTACATCCGTTCCGGAGAATGGTACGATTCAAGGAATTTTTCTTGAGACCCTCAAAAAAACTGAAGATCGGAAATCGGAAGCATATTTCAGATCAAGGGAGTCAAATCATTTAAATATAAATTGAACTAAATAATTTTGAGATGTCCGAACATATTTCACGTTCTCTCCTCCCATGTAATATCAAGCCATTAGCCAGTTATTACAGCGGTGCGCGTACTGAAAATAAATGATGAGTGTAAAAATGAAAATTCAGGAGCACTGAGCCATTAGTAATTTCAAGGTCAGGTGTCAAATTACAAATTTTCCCACGCCAAAGCGCCACAATACCTACTTATCTTCACTCGTATTCGATGGTGTATATGTATCGAGCCATAGAAGTAAACTTTTGTTAAAGAAATTATTGTTTTGAATCAAAAGGAAGAACATACAACACAATATGTAAATTTAGTTTCCCTGAAATCGATGGATTTTTTTTTAGATTTTTGGAACTTCAATATTATCGGACAACGCATGAAGTGTGCTAATATACTGGATTGAATATCTTTCTTCGTAAAATAACAGATAATTCTCATCGATAGAAGCTGTTCCTCAACAGGTATGATGTAGAAGTGAAAATAATTCAGACCTTCACCTTCGACCAATTATGTGTGAGACATCGAGTTGCGAGGTATGGCGCCGAATAAGATGTACCAAATTTTAAAGTAGACTCGCGCCAAAATAGTCCCGATTAAATTATCGCTCATATTGGAAACTATGTGGCTGTATACTCTAAGAGTTTCCTAACATTAAGGTGTTCTATGTGCTAACGATTGCGGCATTAAAAAAAAGGTGTTCTATACTCGTCAATTATATGAAATTACTAATTCCAGTGATAGCATTACAGATATTGAAGTCCTAACTCCCAATTTGTGGTCTAAATTTTCAGTTACGAAGTGTTATATGAAGTGTTATATGAGATCCAGAATCCAGAAGGACGTTTGATTCGTTTGAACGCTGCGAGATGTAAGATGGGGTTGGATTAACACCGGCGGCTGTTGAAACGAGAAATGACGTAGAAACCTGTCCTGTGGGGAGGGATAGGAAGTAGTTTAATGTAATTTTGTACTACTAACTTTTCACTGTCGCATCTATATCCGTTAACAGTTTAAGAGCAGCGGGATAGTTTGTATGGCAGTACAGTCTAACGACTTAATTGTATTGAAAGCGTGCCCGCATTTAAATTAATCCTCATAAATGATGAAATTTATGAATGTCTAACCGTTTAAATGTTATATCTATAAAGAATCAAATTTATAAATTCACTGGAAAATGACGGTAATTTTAGATCCCAACCAAAATCACTATTTTTATCTGCATCACTGCGCCATCAAAGAACACAATTTGGGAACAAAATTCCTCCGTGTATGCTGATTGAATCGCCAATTCAAATCCAACAAACAAAATCATAAATCCTCAAAATTATAAGCAATACCGGGACGGAAATTTGGAAATTCTACTACAATATATTCTCTTATTCTAAGTGAAGATTTCCACCAAAATCCAGAAAAAATTAAGTTTTCTAGCATTGGAGCTGTACGTTGCACCTTGCACTACTATATATAGAAAACCTCAATTAGCTGATCTATAGTAATCCCAACTTTAAAAATCCATATTAACCTAACCGTATATTGGAATTTATCAACAATAGTGATGGCTAACTAACCATTCCAGAAATATAACCTAATAAACCACCAAATTTCTCTCAATTTTGAGAACCCCTCCAATACTACGCGTGAGGATATGGCCCAAATCTATCAATTATCTTTTAAAGAAAAATGTCCGGGTTGCCATATAGGTATAACAAGTCTCCGAAATCAGGAGAATCGAGTTTAAATGGTAACCTGACGACGTATATACCTGATTTGTAATTATCGAATATATTCTCCGTAAAATAAGACTCGCACCAATGCTCGGCTTGGATATACTTTCAAGAATTTCTGGATTGTATCATGTAGTTCCTCATGACAATTAATAATGAAGGTGCCATCAGAAGAAACGGAATCATGATCAATGTCTTATTAGAGATGTCGTAACCGAAACATTAGTTTTAACTCAATAATTTCAGAAAAATGTCTCCAAGAAGTTTAGTCACCGGACATGGCTGGTTAAAATTTTGATCAACAAGTTGTAAAGATTGAACAATTTCATAAGTGGTTAACTTCATTGTGATCGAAAGAAGATCAAAAGCTAAATTTTTTATTTTTTTTTATGAGAACTTTTATGGATACAGAACGATTATCGGTTGATAAAATATCCAATTGAATAGAAGCTTTAGTTCTACCGGCGCTTATGGAACCTGAGACCTGGATATTCACACAAGTATGGTTACGCGGTATATAGATTTAGGAATTGGACACAATTTTCTGTAATTAAGCTAGATATGCAGCTGAATGCATCAATGCACAGAACTTCTGGTAAGATTTTCCGGAGTCCCAAACCATGATTAAGATGGTTGGTAGCGAGGTTAGAGAAGGGGTGAAAACTTTAAGAGGTATGGCCTCGGAATCGAAGTATATCGTATAGAATCAGACGGCACAATTGCGTTGATTGAAGAAAAAATCATTTTTTGTTGGGATTTCTTCTGAATATTGAACCGAAACTGAGGTTGGAGTTGCATGATTCTCTGTGTTATTGATTGGAGATGCTGGTTGGATACTTTGGCCTTTGGAACTGAAATCTTAGATGATAAACCAGTTTCACACGTGTCATCTTTTATCATGGATTTATAAAAAATTCTCGAAGGAAAAGGATTGATTGTCTACCGATTATTCAAGATTAATTAACTAAACCATCGGTTACGTTTCTCGTTCTGTGAAAAAAGACACTTTAACTCACGAACTACGCCATCAGAGACATCTGAGATTTGACAAAGCACAAGCAAACTGAACTGCTGCATTTCCGATCAGTGATCGGAATGTAACGGATTAGGTCGGCGGCCTCTCCTCGTAGAAATTTTTTTATGATTTGAAACTTATGAGAATCAGATCAGACGCTTCATTTAAGTCAACGGATGGTTTAGAAAGGTCCTTGAACGATGGGTATTGCCAATTACATCCGTTCCGGAGAATGGTACGATTCAAGGAATTTTTCTTGAGACCCTCAAAAAAACTGAAGATCGGAAATCGGAAGCATATTTCAGATCAAGGGAGTCAAATCATTTAAATATAAATTGAACTAAATAATTTTGAGATGTCCGAACATATTTCACGTTCTCTCCTCCCATGTAATATCAAGCCATTAGCCAGTCATTACAGCGGTGCGCGACTGAAAATAAATGATGAGTGTAAAAATTCAGGAGCACTCAGCCATTAGTAACCAGAATTAAGAATCGAGAATGATCATATCTATAAGATATTCATATTTCTGGACCTTGCCTATTGTGATTTTGTTGAGACTCGATGAAACGAACAGTATACCTATTTATATACGTACATAGTCTAAAATGCCCGACAACACATTCAAATTCCTCATATGTATAATAGCAATCTCAAGGGAAGCCTATATCGAAAAAATCTATTTATGTTCCAATGTTCTTTAATCCAGTTCCGCAACGGTGTTGGTGTTGCTAGAAATTTTTTATGTTTCTTAACCGCAATAATCTCAATAAATTTACTCAACATAATAACTTACATAGAAAATCAATTTCCCATATTATAAACCATAACCCCCCCTCCGTGCATATACCACCAACAAAAAAAACATTTACATCTTTTACGTTATTCGGGTTAAAAAAAAAATGAAAATCCAACAAAACCTAGAAAAAGAAAATATTTGAAAAAAAAAACCTTCCAGGTAAAATTCATAAATTGCTTTTTTGTTGTACTTGTAAATTTTCCATTTTCCACACACGCCGCTATGAAAACGAACATTCAAAAATTGGTGTACGAATATAAGGTTATATATCGCGTTTGGAAAATACAAAAACCAAACAGAAAATCTTACTATTTTCCCAGTAAATTTTCATATTTTTTTTTTTTAATATTTTTCCACTCACAACCATTCGGAAAAATATGAAAAACCATGAAAAATCTCACGGGAAATTAGAAACATATTCTTCGAGATTATTTCATCTTTTTCTTAAGATTTTCGTTTTCTTTTTTTGTGTGTATGTTCGTTTTCTGTTTGATTGTTTAAAATGAAAATCTGTCGGGAAAATTATTATGAGACTAAAATAACGGAAAACTTATGTACTCGTATATGTATATATACCAAATTCGGAATATCATATTGAATGTATGTTGTGTAGTTTTGATTTTATGTTTTTTATGTATTGTGTGATGTACATTGCTGTGATTTTTTATTTTTCTGTTTTTGTTGTACATATAATTCAAGGAATAATAATTTTTCATCTGTGATTGCGCTTGAGGCAGTAAAATTGTGTTTAAGATTGTAATATTGAGATATATGTGTATACTAAACAGAGGTGTCACAGGCGGATATACAAAACGTTTTGTTTAAATTCAGTCAAATGGCGTACATCGACAATACAATTTGATCTGAGCTTTTTAATTCGTCTTGCAATTACATTGAAGATACGTTGGTCTATTGGATTATGTTTTGGCGATTAATCCTAGCGCGTCCATCATCTCACACATAGTGTTCGTGATCGGAAGTGAAAATTAAACCAGATTTTTGTTAAATCCTTGCAAAATTTGCCTTCGTTGTGCCAAACCACTTCCTCCTTCCGACACCCATTGGGTAGTTATTAGCCTACGATAACTACTAATGTCTCTGGTTTTGAGATTTTTGACGTTTAAAACCACTTGGATCTCTTTGTGAGAGACCATAATTTCGAACGAGTGTTGACTTCATCTTTGAACTACGAAAATAATTTAATATCACCTCAATTTTAATTAAGAAATCGATCAAGGTGACATCGAATGGTTTGCATTTAGACATGGAAGCTTCAATACATTTCTTCACGGAGTGCACTAATTTCTTGATTACTCGTCTACCTTCAAACAGTGGTAAAGACGTTTGACTTCATTGCAAGCCTCTAGAATTGGATTTATTATCTGTCTGGCGATAATATCTCGGATTGCCATCATATAATGACGTTGTAGAAGTAACAATGCGTGCGACTTAGTAGTCTTCCATACGCGAGGTGGTGTTTGCTTCGCGGGATCGATTTTGCAGGTGACATTTCAGTCTGAATTTCTTCAGCACGACACTAACTGTTGGATAGCAAGCTTCTACCGAATATTGTTCATAATGGTATCATAACTAATATGATGAAATACCTAGAGTATATAACTTGAGTGATAGAATATATATTCAAATATTAGTTTTGTGACGGAAGGGGCCAATCGAATACGGAGAACCGATTTGTAATCAACAAATGGAGTTAACTTCCACAAGCAGTGGCGATTTCTCTATGGTTTCATTTATTTGCCCTCAGATGGCGGGTAACGTGATCCATCCAATTCATTCGATAGATCTTGACGATGCAACATGAATTTCCTCATTCGATAGTGCGCAAGTTTCTATATATAATTGACATACTCAATAACGATCTTGAGGTTCTTAAAATTTCACAGTACTGCGACTCACACTGTGTGTGTGTCGAGGTGAGATCTACTATAGGAAAATTTTACTTGGTCAGTATCTATTTAAAATATTCGGACGATCCAGTGGAATATATTAATAAACTTGACAAAATCATGGATGGTCTAAAAGACTATCCTATCATAATTACTGGCGACTTCAATGCAAAGTCTAAACTTTGGCACAATAAGGACGCAAACGAGAGGAGTCCTCGTCAAAGAATTCATTGCAAGAAGTAACCTTTTCGTTATAAACGAAGAAGGGCAGCCAAGTACATATTCCCACAATGGAGATTCAAATATTGATCTCACTCTCATGACGGGCGGTCTGTTAAGAAAATTTTTATGTTGGTCCGTCCATAAAAATTGGACATCAAGTGACCACAGAGTAATTGTCACGATCTTGGGCTCGGAGAACACACTTAATGACTCCGCACCATCTAAGATAGCTCCTCGGCATGCCTTAAAGCGTGCCAATTGGGAGGGTTTCAACAGCTAGCTAAGAAGTATCTGGCAAAGCCTGGCAAACGACCTGAAGGTTTCGATCGAAAGCGATGTCGATCGAGTTGAACAGACAATAACCAGTTCAATAATCAAAGTATGTAGCGCTACTATTCAAAGTAAACGTGCTCGCAAGTCAAAATTGTCTTGGTGGTCTCTTGACCTAAGTGAATCAAGAAAATTGGTTCGTAAGTTGCGCAAGTTATATCAAAAAGATAAAAACCCCGATTCTCGGGAAAGCAAAAGGCTTAACTATGTGGCACACCGAAGGGCGTACTTCAAAAATATTAAAGACAAAAGCCAAATGAGCCTTAGAGAGTTCATAACGGAGCATGGAAATGCTGAACCGTGGGGCTTTGTCTACAAATTTAGCACAGGCAAATTGAAGACGAATTAGGTACTAAGTACCCTGGTGAGCGGTAGCGGACTAACAACAATCTGTTGGGAGGACACTACAAAATGCTTGCTTAATACCTTACTACCCGACGACTATCAGCTCTATAGCTCTGCACCATTTACACCAAACGTGAGCCACTTCAGTGATGAAGAGGCCACTTTGGCTATCATGTCTATGAAAACCGGTAAAGCGCCAGGCCTAGACAACATCGAGGTCGAAGTAATACAACGTGCATGGCCTATTGTAGGGCCCTGTATCACGAACTTTATGAATACTTGTCTTAGTAAAGGAATATTCCCCAAAGCATGGAAAAATGGTAAACTAGTTATCATTAGAAAAACTGGAGATAGGTGTCAAACCGATCCCAAATCTTATCGACCAATCATGCTGTTGCCTGTCCTTGGTAAACTATTTGAAAAGTTAATTGCCGGCAGGTTAATGGACATATTCCAAAGAAGTGGTACCTATAGTGACAAACAGTTTGGATTCAGAGAAAATAAATCCACAGAGGACGCAATGATCGAGTTGATCAATATGGTGAAAGAGTCGGACCAAAAGTACAATCTTGGAGTACTCCTAGATGTATCTGGTGCGTTCGACAACCTGTGGTGGCCCAGCATTATGTTGGAGCTAAAGAGATTCAATTGCCCATGCAATCACTACAACATCCTAAACAACTATTTTTCTGAAAGAAAGGCAACTGTTATTTCAAGTCATGGCACACTTGAAAAAATGGTCAACAAAGGATGTCCGCAAGGTTCCATCCTTGTTCCACATCTTTGGAATTTAGTCTTCAACGGAAGCATGAACCAGGAAGTCCAAGAAGTAGCATTCGCGGATGATAAGGTAATGCTTTTTGCGGGGAATTCAAGACAAAGTATTCAAGAAAAAGCGCAACTTGCCATAGACAGGATGGTGGACTGGTGCAAAAGCTACAAAATGGAGCTTTACTCAGAAAAGACAGTCATGATCCAACTTAAAGGTTCACTGGACATTAGGAGACCACCATTGGTTTCCGTAAATGGGATGGTGAAAACTGTCAAATGGCTGGGACTTCACTTCGATGAACGACTTGGAGTCACTTCACATGTCAAAAGAGTCGCGGAAAATAGTAAAAAGGTTTTCGCTGTGCTGAAACGAGTTGCTAAAGAGAACTGGGGCCTCAAGCAACGAACACTATCCATAATATATGAAGGCCTTGTGTTATCTTCATTAACATATGCGTACGCGGCATGGGCAGACCGAATGAACTGCCACCATCGGTGTTCACTAGTTAGTGCCCAAAGAAGTATCTTGCTCGGAATTACCAAGGCTTAGAGAACGGTGTCAACTGAAGCCGTTCCTGTCTTGGCCGGCATGATACCTATTGATATACTATTAAATGAGAGAATTGCCAACTACGAAATTAGGAAAAGACAAAATGTGAGCTACGGAAACGTGATAATAGAAGGCGATCAAATTCGGCCGAACCTCGTGGGCTTGCTCAAGAGAAAAACGAGAAAAGCGTCAATAGCAATATGGCAGAACAGATGGTCGCACTCAGTGGATGGCAGAATAACATATAGTTATTAGCCAAACATTGTGGCGAGATTAGAGACAAAGATTCCTCTAAGCGTATGGTTCACCCAAATGTTAACAGGACATGGTAGAATGGCCTCCTATATGCACCAACTGAATCTAGTGGACTCAAGCACCTGTGAATGTGGACAGGGCGAGGATACAATAGAACACATCCTCTATGACTGTGATCTAGCTCAAGAAGCTAGAGAACAACTAATAAACGACACAAGAGTTGAGTGGCCAGCAAGTAAACTAACTCTAATGCTGCCAATCAACCTCAACTCTTTCAAGAAGTTCTGTGATACCGTATTGAGCGGTAAATAGACAGTGAATAGTACACCAGATTTTTATCTCAAGTAAATTAATTTTAAATGCTAGTTATAAGTAGACGAATATGCGCCTCCTCGATAGCAGGGACGGTAACAGGGCAACCTGGCTAAGCATACCGATATAGTAGTTTTATACTAAAAAATTGTAAGTCCGCGTTGGAGTTGTTAAAGGCGCGACCTCCTGGGAACAGCTTCTTCGATCAAAGCGACAAAAAAAATGAAATGAAATATAATTGAAATTGTTTTCGCTGGATATAGAAATACTATACGAAATGTGAATTTTATTCGACATTGGCCAATGATCTTCAGACTCAATATGGAATTCGGAACCAGAAAATGTTCGGTTACCTCGGGCAACATTATTAATTAAGTTGAGACTTAAAATTGATGGAGCAATATCAGACATATTTTATCTCGGCAGATCCCTTCAATTATTTTCATAACTTTTTTCCGATCCCAAACCTTATATTTGATTTCCAGATATCTCGAACGAATAAGCATTTCAGCATATAAAACAATCAGACTCAATGGATCGAAATTATCATGTCCTCTCGAAGCGCATCACGTTTTTTCGTTTTCATATGCGCCAATTATAATATGGACTTTATATAGGTGATCAGTAACCATTTGAAAATTAATGGAGTCGCATGTTGTTGACCACTACACCTACCTAACACTTTAGCTGTATCGCCAGCTAAATTTTTTCCGCACATGTTAAGATTCTTCGGTTGAAATTTTACATAGCGCCCAACGCTTCGGTTACTCGGTTCAAATATGAAAAACAACCCAGCCATTGTGTTCTTTTCGAGTTCACGATCGTGAAGCCAAGCACTAACGTATAATGAACTAATTATATGCTCCAGGATGATTCTCTTTAAATCTATGGACAATTCAGTTTTTGTTGTATGTAGGCGCATTGCGGTGAAAGGATCGTTCCAAAGGACATTGCTGTGTGGTTTCGCCACAAAAAACGCTGAGATGACTGATATGACACCAATGGTGATGGCGATAGAATTTAGTGAAACTCCATTGCGACCAATTTTTGTTGAGCGGTATAAAGTGGCAATGCCAGAGAAGGTCAATAAGTATTTTGAATCAGATTTAGTGACATCTAGTACTACAACAACGCAGCTTCAGCACCATCATGAAACTGCACTGTACATCATCGTTGTAACCTTCGTAGGTGTATCCTCAAAAAAATTTGATGGCCGTCACAGATTGGCTTGCGCATGCGAACATAATCAAATTTTTGTTACCAGGCTTAAAAAATAACTCTAATCGTATCAAAAACCGAACTATCAAATCGGCACGATGTCAGTGTTCTAGGAAGCAGTTTTTGCTGCATGTCAGGCCAATTAGCGTAATTTGTTTTTGCGTATGGCGCAATGGAAGATTTTTCCTGTTTTTTTACAGGCTGCGTTCTGCTGTTGGTTCGCCAAACAGATATAAATATAGGACCACCGTCAATACTTTGTTGATCTGCAGTACGTCCAGTTTAGTTTTAATATCCAGTGTTTATTGCCTAAGGTATCTTCTTTTCAGAAGGTCTCTTGTCACTTAATATTCCGGATGCAACCTTTGCTATTGATACAGCAATTTTTCCATTTAATTATGGTGCAGTATGCACTTCCATATAAGTGAGCATATCCAGTGTAAACTTGTAAACTTGCCATTCTTCATTTCTCAAATGCTTGTCTATGCTGATTTAGAGATAATTTTTGTTAATATTTTCGTAAACAAGCGGCAATTCTTTTTTTTATTTAAAACGTCCCTTAACTATAATTTATATATGAAATCTGATACTTCCTTCATTCCTGGTATTTTTCTTCATGGTTCGTATTAGTAGAAATTTAAAATTAGTTTTAACGAAACTTTTCCTTATGGGGCAACCATTTAGGGTTAGTTAGACTATGCATGCCAAAATGCTTGTTTGCTTATACAAAGTGTTAAGGTTTACAGATATTGAATTTAAAAATCTTATGTTTGAATCGTATCTTCTTCTTTAACGGTGATGTTGTTTTGTTCAACATGCTTCAGGAGAAGAAAGGCCAGAGATGAAAGGAATATCTTTTGTTTTGTTTTGATTTAGTTTTATCACTTAAGTCACAAATTTTAAAAGCCAAAGCCAAATCAGCACATTTACTGACTTTTATGGATAATCAACAGGAATCAATGGGGAAACTGTAAGGTTAACCAAATCCATAGCTAACCAAAATAGATCCAAGAGTTTTAAAGCAGCATGCATAATGAAAATGGCACATCAACATATGGTAGACAAAAACGATACATTTCTTCTTTCTAAGTTAACTCTATCTTCAAAAGTAACACTGCAATGTAAAATGTCCTTCTTTGGAGAATTAAAAAAAATAAAAGCGATAAAGCTTCTGTACTCACAAAAGTAACCTGAGTTGTGCTTTGATGGAAGCAACAGTTGCACAAAGGTCCAGCCAAAAGAAACCTTACAGTGATATTTGGGCACGGTTGAATGATATCATTATGAAGAACAAGCTGAGACATGCCGCAAGCTACGACGATGACAAATTGAAATCAGTGATAGCAGGAATTTCGTAATAATTTACTTTTATTAGTTAAATTCGTATAACAGACTTTGACGAAATTATTTCTTTAAGTAAAGTTAGACAATTCTGTAACAATCGTGAATCCGTAAAACAATTTATCAAATACCGTTAAATCGTGTATACAACATTGTATCATTTTATTTAAGCGATGATTTCCGCTCTGTTACGTGACAAATAATTCATAAAGTGTCACTGGTCAGTAAGTACCAATAAATGGGTTCGGGAAAAAATCGATTCTTCAAATTCAAATTTTCCATAAAATTTGCCGGTTTTGCAAATGTATGGACATTTAGAAATTATGGTCCCAATGCGAATTTGTCATACATATCGTTTAGAAATTGAATGAAATGTTCTGTGAAAAGTCAATCACAATTTTTTGGGGTTATACAATTTTGAATTTTGGATTCGAAGTTCAGGGTTTCCAAAATGTTTTTTTGGATTATTGCACTTTAAAGTATATACCCAATTTTCAAAATAAAATATTTTTATCGATTTTTGATTCTGAATTTGAAATTTTATTTGTTACTCATTTTTTCGTTCATTAATGTTGATGCAATGTGAACGAATTTTTAAACTATTTATATGAACTCAAAGGGTTGAAATTTGAGTTTTTCAAATTTTGAGGCCGAAGTTTACTATTCTGAATTTAATTGGTTGAAATGTAAAGCTATTGCAAATATGTACTTCTGGACATTTGAGGGCAAGAGTCTATAATTTAAATTTTCAATTGTTTAAAAATTCCAAATTTCAGTTTTAAGAGTTTTAAATTTCTGATTATTTCAAATTTTGTAATTGAATTTACAATATTCTGAATTTTAAATTTTAACTATCGAAATTTTCAATTTTCTCATGAAATATTAAATTTTGACGTATGTAGTTTGATAATTTTAAGGCAGAATTAATAGTTACAGCTTTCGCTGGAGTTAAGCAATTTGAAAAATAATGAAATTATGATAAATGTTTTGAAAATTCAAATTCCATTGAATTTTACAATTCTGAATTTAAAATTTAATGTTGTCAAATGTGGAAGTAATTAAGAAGCGTATATCAATGTTCGTATAAGGATCGAAGAATCATATGAAGTCCAAACAATGGTAAGGACAGTCAATGCTATAGCTGCCAACTGTATCAACTGCTAACAAACGCTTTGTTAGAGTAGAAAATAAGGCCGGTTTATTTAGAACTGCGCTTATTGTTCCCACCCATGAATAACCTTCATTTATCTAGATCTGCACGTACTGTTATTGGATTCTCCCTAAATATTTTCCTATTAGCATCTTAAAAATTCCAAACGGACAAAAGACACAACAATAAGTATCCTAATAACAAAAAAAAAAAAATGTCTGTATTTTTATGGTCGAACAAATTTGGTCAAAAGGACCTAATTTGTTAATTAATATAGAAGACGTATATACGAACGAAAAATAAATAAAAAATTAAATTCTTTGTCTGAACTTTTTAATTATTTCACAAAAAAAAGTGTTAAAACGAACAAACGGATGGATGATGATGGTTGTTATCGCCTGCGCCCCCTCTCGAATAGATTTCTTCAAATTATCGAACTGAAAAATTAAAAAAAAATTATATAAATATATGTTTGCTGGATTCTCGCGTATTTTTGCTGGATGCATATTAAGTGGAAAAAACTTTTTTAGCGCGCGAAGTAAAATGTATGTCCATCCTTCAACTTTTAAAATTATCCTTTAATTACATTATTTTTTTTGTGTTCTGTTCGAGTACTGTGTGTTTGTTAAGTCATGAACACGATTTTTTTAATTATCACCCCATTTTACAAAAAAAAATTATTTCAATTAAAAGTGGAATCAAAAGTTTTCCAATTTTTTGTTAGTCCTGGATTTTTTTATCGTCTCGTGCGCGCTAAAATTTCTTGTAATAATTTACAATGACATAAATCAATATCGCGCGTTGATATCATAAATTTTCGTGGAAAAAATATTATAACCAGATAGCGCACCAAAAAGGGATAAATTACATTAAAACAACATTTAACTGGGCGTTTTATATTCAATTTATTACCGAAATTAAGATTTTCACCAGATTTGAAAGCTTTATGTTGTTGACGAACTTTTTCTTGATATTTGCCCCTCCGGTTTAAATATAGGATGAACCAAAAAATTTAGATACATTTTATAAAATGACTAACCACGCGAAACTTACTGTATTATTTATTATTTCAGACACGGTCGTAAATATTTATAACCATACGACGCGACCTCTAATATGTGACTCATTAAAATTGGAAAACATATCCCAACCCCTAAAAAGTTTTCAGTTTCTATATATATATTTTCAGGGTTGAAGTATAGAATATCTTCAGCTGGTATAAATAGTACATACACATTACAAAATTATTTAGTTCAACTTTGAATAGTTTAAAGATTGTATGTTATATAAAATTACAAAAATGTCACAAAATAAAAGTAAAAATATTTTTAAAAATCAATTACCAAAAAATATCAACAGTATTTTTCAACCTAATTATAAAATTCGAATGTGGTCCCCGCGAACTGTGCTACCACCGTCAACACCAAAACACTATAAAATTGTTCAATCGGCAGCGTCAGCGGATAAAACTAATTCATTCTGTGATTTTGAAAATTCTATAAATCCAGAATTGGTAACATCGTCACCAATAAACGACGAAGAATTTTTTGATACTGCATCCGAATATCAAAGTACTAACTCGACGTCACCAATTGCAACGATATTGCGAGAGTCATTTGAATCACCGTTGACGCGAAATATACCACTTCTAACGAATAGGAATTTATTTGGTAATGGGCATTTCAATCTAGTGGAGCGTATGAAAAAATTTCAATTTAATTTATCGTCTGACGAATAAATTTGTGGTCGGGTTGAATTGTAAATCATTTGTAAATTTTGAGATAAAAATAAATAATTTTAATATTGTTGTATAATTAAACTAATTTGGAATTTTGGTCCGTATCAATATATATTATATATATATTCATTTACCTGTATTTACGATCGTAATGTACGTATTTTGATTAAAGTTCTGGTTGCCTCTATGTGTAGTGTATTTATGTTAAAAAACTTTCAATTAAAGATTGTGAATTGTTGAATTTTTATTATTTATTCCAGCTGAAAATCGGCATTCAAAATCTGAATCGTCTAAAATCTAAAATCTAAAATCTAAAATCTAAAATCTAAAATCTAAAATCTAAAATCTAAAATCTAAAATCTAAAATCTAAAATCTAAAATCTAAAATCTAAAATCTAAAATCTAAAATCTAAAATCTAAAATCTAAAATCTAAAATCTAAAATCTAAAATCTAAAATCTAAAATCTAAAATCTAAAATCTAAAATCTAAAATCTAAAATCTAAAATCTAAAATCTAAAATCTAAAATCTAAAATCTAAAATCTAAAATCTAAAATCTAAAATCTGAAATCTAAAATCTAAAATCTAAAATCTAAAATCTAAAATCTAAAATCTAAAATCTAAAATCTAAAATCTAAAATCTAAAATCTAAAATCTAAAATCTAAAATCTAAAATCTAAAATCTAAAATCTAAAATCTAAAATCTAAAATCTAAAATCTAAAATCTAAAATCTAAAATCTAAAATCTAAAATCTAAAATCTAAAATCTAAAATCTAAAATCTAAAATCTAAAATCTAAAATCTAAAATCTAAAATCTAAAATCTAAAATCTAAAATCTAAAATCTAAAATCTAAAATCTAAAATCTAAAATCTAAAATCTAAAATCTAAAATCTAAAATCTAAAATCTAAAATCTAAAATCTAAAATCTAAAATCTAAAATCTAAAATCTAAAATCTAAAATCTAAAATCTAAAATCTAAAATCTAAAATCTAAAATCTAAAATCTAAAATCTAAAATCTAAAATCTAAAATCTAAAATCTAAAATCTAAAATCTAAAATCTAAAATCTAAAATCTAAAATCTAAAATCTAAAATCTAAAATCTAAAATCTAAAATCTAAAATCTAAAATCTAAAATCTAAAATCTAAAATCTAAAATCTAAAATCTAAAATCTAAAATCTAAAATCTAAAATCTAAAATCTAAAATCTAAAATCTAAAATCTAAAATCTAAAATCTAAAATCTAAAATCTAAAATCTAAAATCTAAAATCTAAAATCTAAAATCTAAAATCTAAAATCTAAAATCTAAAATCTAAAATCTAAAATCTAAAATCTAAAATCTAAAATCTAAAATCTAAAATCTAAAATCTAAAATCTAAAATCTAAAATCTAAAATCTAAAATCTAAAATCTAAAATCTAAAATCTAAAATCTAAAATCTAAAATCTAAAATCTAAAATCTAAAATCTAAAATCTAAAATCTAAAATCTAAAATCTAAAATCTAAAATCTAAAATCTAAAATCTAAAATCTAAAATCTAAAATCTAAAATCTAAAATCTAAAATCTAAAATCTAAAATCTAAAATCTAAAATCTAAAATCTAAAATCTAAAATCTAAAATCTAAAATCTAAAATCTAAAATCTAAAATCTAAAATCTAAAATCTAAAATCTAAAATCTAAAATCTAAAATCTAAAATCTAAAATCTAAAATCTAAAATCTAAAATCTAAAATCTAAAATCTAAAATCTAAAATCTAAAATCTAAAATCTAAAATCTAAAATCTAAAATCTAAAATCTAAAATCTAAAATCTAAAATCTAAAATCTAAAATCTAAAATCTAAAATCTAAAATCTAAAATCTAAAATCTAAAATCTAAAATCTAAAATCTAAAATCTAAAATCTAAAATCTAAAATCTAAAATCTAAAATCTAAAATCTAAAATCTAAAATCTAAAATCTAAAATCTAAAATCTAAAATCTAAAATCTAAAATCTAAAATCTAAAATCTAAAATCTAAAATCTAAAATCTAAAATCTAAAATCTAAAATCTAAAATCTAAAATCTAAAATCTAAAATCTAAAATTAAAATCTAAAATCTAAAATCTAAAATCTAAAATCTAAAATTTTGTAAAATCTAAAATCTAAAATCTAAAATCTAAAATCTAAAATCTAAAATCTAAAATCTAAAATCTAAAATCTAAAATCTAAAATCTAAAATCTAAAATCTAAAATCTAAAATCTAAAATCTAAAATCTAAAATCTAAAATCTAAAATCTAAAATCTAAAATCTAAAATCTAAAATCTAAAATCTAAAATCTAAAATCTAAAATCTAAAATCTAAAATCTAAAATCTAAAATCTAAAATCTAAAATCTAAAATCTAAAATCTAAAATCTAAAATCTAAAATCTAAAATCTAAAATCTAAAATCTAAAATCTAAAATCTAAAATCTAAAATCTAAAATCTAAAATCTAAAATCTAAAATCTAAAATCTAAAATCTAAAATCTAAAATCTAAAATCTAAAATCTAAAATCAAAAATCTAAAATCTAAAATCTAAAATCTAAAATCTTGTAAAATCTAAAATCTAAAACCCATCATGTGAGGAATTCACTAAGGCCATGGAGAGATTGAAACGAAACCGCTCATCTGCTGCGGATGATTCTATCTAAATAAATAATATTATGAAACTTCCATCGCCGTACATTAGGTGTTCCTGAGTTTCCGGCAGGCCTTAGACTCGATTTACCGAGAGAGTTGGTCTGCCCTGGAATACCTAGGAATGCCGATCATGCCCGTTGTTATGTTTGGATGTAAAAGTTGGGCGCTGATGGATGAGTACAAGAGATGGCGCCTTACATTTGAGAGGAAAATCATGCATGTGATTAAAATCGAATTTTATACTAGCTTGTTCAAATTTTGAAATGATCATCAAATTGTAGAACATATTTAAAATTTTGGAAAATTCATCGAACTATTATTGAGCTTTTTGGAGATTTTCTAATTGTTTTCTTAATTTTTAAAAAAAATTACTGATTTCTGAAATATTTTTAATTAAAATGTAGCGAATTTTTAAAATTTTTATACAATTTTAGATTATCATAATTAAAATTGGTTGAAACTCATAGAAGTTTAACAATCAATGCCATAATTAGATTTTTGAAATTATGAAAATTCAATTACATTAGGAATTCTTCTCGATTTCAGACGAGCCTCGCTATTTTTTCCGAATTCGATTATAAGTATAGAATTATTTAATCGATACATCAAAAAATGTTTCAGAAGTTTTAGAATTTCAAATTAATGGACATTTTTCGAATTCTAGCAGATTTCTACAAAGAATTGGTCGACTTTTACAAATATTCTACATTTTCAGCAAATTTTATAAATTCTAGATGATAACGGTGTGCTTTCAAAGCTTGTAGCTAAATCAAATTTATTTATGTACATTGGCAGCCTTTTAAATTTATAAATGTTTATCGAATTCTAAAGTTTTGAGTTTTGGAACATAATTATTTTGACATTTGTCAAAATTTAAAATATTTTCCAAAAATTATTTCTGAAATTTAATTTTTTTTCAAATATTTGAACATTTTTCCAATTTTACAGCTTTGTAGAATTCTACATCGAATTTTTTAAACAAATTACTTTTGTTGAAAATTTCACAAAATCGTTTCGAATTTTAAAAATGTCTCGATTTATGAGAATTTTATCGAAGTTTAGAAATTTCTTAACTTTATATGATTTTCCTGTTTAAAAAGAAATTTTCGAATACAAATTTTGAAATTTTCGCGAATTTTAACAGATCTGTTTAATTCTAAAACACTCACTTGAAAGATTAATCGAATTTTAGAAAAATTTAGTTGTTTAAAACTTGTTTAATTTTAAACTACTATTTTGGAAGATTTAACAAAGCATAAAAACAAATGATAAGTTTAAAATTTATAGACAAACGCCAAAAATCGAAAATTTAAATTCTGTAATCGATAATCAAAAACTGTAAATCATAATTCAAAAATTTAAACTCGATAATCGAAAATTAAATTACGAAATTTGAATATTGAAAATCTAACTTTGGAATGCAGAATTTGAACTGAAAATCGAAAATTGGTAATCGATAGTCAAATTTTGAAATTCTAAACTCGAACATCAATAATAGAAAAATGTATATCGAAATTGGAAAATCTTGACTCGATAACCGAAAATTATCAAAAAATATATTCCATAAAAAAAATCGAATATCGAAATTGTCTATTTAAATTCTAAAATAGTTAATTGGAAATTCAATAGAATTTTAAAATTTGAAATCGATAACGGAATCACTCAAAAATTTACAAAATTGAAAATTGAAAATCTCAAATCGGAAATCAAATTTCGAATCAAAAATTGCTAATTGATAATAAAAATTCAAAAATCTGAAATGTGAAAAACAATGTGAAATTTTCGAAATTTCGAAATCCAAATGAAAACTGAACATTCGAAGATCGTTAATTGAAATTCTATAATCGGATAACAATGTTCGTTTGGAATATCGAGCAATGATAATCGTTAAACGACAGTCAAAATTAAATTTGAAAATCGAGCGTCGGTAATCGAAAAACAAATACAATCAACTTAAAGTCAAACTAATGATCCTAGAATTAAAAATGCGAAATTAAAATTCATTTAATTTTATTAAATTTAAGTAAGTTTGCAAGGATTACATGATTCTATTTAATATTTTAGAATAAAATTCAAACTTCAAGGACATTACACGAAATTTAGCAGTTTTTTCTGCATATCTCTATACGTTTCTCAAATTTTAGCAGATTTTTAGGTTATTAAAATTTTACAAAGTGGAGCGTAAATTTTGATCTGTAAGAGTATTTCGGGACAATCAGTCTAGTCTGGTAATTTAGAATATTATAAATATCACATCTCTGCGGTGCTCTAAACAGTCCAATCTTAATAGATTACACCGATCACGATATGGCGGAAACACATAATCAATAATTTGCTGCGATGGCAGCTGGCAAAGTACATAAATAATAAATTGCGTCTGTACGCTTTGGAACCGGTTAGAATTACGTTATTGGAACGGTGACCACACATGGGAGGCATATTTTAAAACTCATCTCACAAAAGCTACGCACAACGATTTAATCGTGAGAGGGTCACAAAAGTTTTTACAACTACGCTTGATAAAACCAAGCATAACGTAACCCTTAGTCATAATAATAACCGATTGCCAATCCCAAATCAGACACCAATTCGACTCTGTGAATAACAGTGTTGCCTAGGCAGCACTGGTGGAAAATACGAGCGCGAATTCGAAGAAAAATTTAATTTTACATTTATTTGTGATGAAATATAGATTATTCATTGCCGACAAACAATCAACCATGTCGTTAACATATATTGAACAGATTAATGGGCCAATATGGCCTACCACACACTAGAAGTTGAAAGGATTAAACGTAAAGTGGAGTCCTGAATTTTTGTCAAATTGCCGACGTTCGGATAGATAAGATTGTAACCATTGATAGGTATGTGTTTACAGTTTAATTTGTCTAGCTCATTAATAAGAATTGTACAAACTTAACTTTTTGCACAGATCTTCCAAATGATAGGAGGAATCCTATCAGGTCTAACACTATTATTAACATCAAGACGTGATAAGTAATCGAAAACTTCTTCTTCCGTAATTGAGAATTGATTTAATTGGTAATCAGCAATAATAAGCGATCGGTTATAAGCAGACTCAAAAAATGAGCGGTAAAATTCTGGTACGTCATAGAAGAGCACATTCGAGCCACTTTTCTTTTACTGTTTATGAAATTCCAAAATTCCTTAGGCTTAGAATTCAGATTATCCACAATGTTTAGGATGTAACTATTGTAATTGTACTAACTAAAATTCGTTTACAATTCTGGTCTAGAATTTTCGAAATTCGAAAAATCATAATTAAACATGGCCAATCGATAATCGAAGGTCAGTAACCCATAATCGAAAAAAAAAATTGTCATTCGAAGTTGAAATTGTTGAAAATCAAAACTCAAACCAATTTTAGAATTTGGAATTTGAAAATAAAAATGAAAATTATGATTCGAAATTTTAGATCGCAAATAGAAAATTTGAGATAGTCGAAAATAAATAATCGAAAGTCATTATTTGAAATTTGCTAATTAAAAATATAAAATTGACAATAGAAGGTTTAAAATTTGCTATATATATCGTACATGTAAAACCTTCACAAGTTAGTTAATCG
Organism: Tipula unca; assembly: GCA_951394425.1. Lineage (NCBI taxonomy): Eukaryota > Metazoa > Arthropoda > Insecta > Diptera > Tipulidae > Tipula > Tipula unca. Next base: position 148,896,643 of record OX596381.1, on the reverse strand, counting down.
ATGGCGGGCGTCGAGAATAGCTGGATGTTTAGTGTCATATGAACAGCAAGTGGTTCAATCAATCCGCCCACCAACATTCGCGTCGTAAATCTTTTGTGATTCGACTAATGTCTTTTTAAAAACTCGCATTTAGGGACCATCGCACAGCTAAAAAAAAAATTATTTAGTTTTATTAAATTTATTTGACTTATTGAATATAAATTCGCGACCGCAGCGTAATCACTCGGCATAAAGCGACTGACAGCGGTATAAATGAATGATCTTTTGTTTAAAATGTCAACCAATTGATCCAGAAGCATTCCACGCGACGATAAATCTGCTGGATTTTTCTTCGAAGGAACATGATCCCAATTCAGCCGCGGAAGACGCTCCAGGATGAATGATGTATAGGATTCGCGATGAAAGTTTTCCACCGTCTGGGAACATCTAAAAGCCACGCAAGAACTATCGTGGAATCTGTTCAGCCAAATGTTTTCATATTTGGGATATCCAAGGAATGCCGAACTGCAGACAATAATTTTCCAAGTAAAACGGCAGCGCATAACTCCAATCGTGGCAAGCAAATCTTTTTGAGTGGAACAACCCTGTGTTTTGGCTGCTATTATTTTCACCGAAGAACTTTATTTAAATCAACAGCAAATCCAAGCAACTGTAGCCCAATATCCTCTACCTCCCACAATTTTTGGAATGTATCATGTAGCTCCACATGGCAATTCATAACGGAGCCATAAGAAGAAACGAAATCATGATCAGTTTTCAGTGATGCCTTACCATAAATAACGCAACCTTTAGATTTACCGGCGCTATAAAACCAAAGCCATTCATATTTACACAAGAGTCTAACAACGCGCGGAACTTTTGATAAGATCTTCTGGAGTCCTGAACTATAATTAAAGCCGTTAGTAGCAATGTCAGAGAAACGTTAGAAACTCTGTGAGCCAAGACCTCGGAAGGATGCGAGTGAATGATTTCGAGTTAAATAATTAGAAATGTTTTCCAATTTACAATGTAAGTTTTAAATTATTTATGAAAATTCTTTGAAAAATTGTAAGTTTTTTCACATTTTTAAAAGTCATCGAACTTTAGCAGATGTCTAGATAGTTTACTGTCTTCCCAAACCATCCAGTTACAAGCAAGTATATCATAAAGTTTTGCATTCCGTTACATTTAAGTTTTGTACTCGCATTTCAACCATTACGAGAAAAAAGCACATATATTTGTTCATATATAGTTAGTATGTCTATAAAAATAATTTTTGTGACGATTTTTCTACATCAACACACAACAAAAAACTTATTTATTTATAGACATTTCCGACAACAACAACCAAAATCAACATCAACTCAAAATACCATATAAAAAAAAACTAAACTAAATTGATTAAATAACATTATTTTAAAAACAAAATTAAATTTATATTGATTATAATTCTCGAAAGCTCTATATACAAAATAAACTTTGAGTTTGGTAGAGAACAGCAAAAAATTTGGATATGTATGTGTGTTGATGACGACAGACACCGAATACGAGTTTCTGTTTAGTAAAGTGATAAGAATTTATTGAGGACAACCAAAAAATAAAAAATAAAACGATAATTTTTCTTGCTCGATTTTCCTATTATCCTTTATGTGTGTGTGTGTGTCAACATCATTGTTGTTGTGCTTTAATTTTTCTTTATTATTAAGGATACATACTTTTATAATATATATATACACTTATATACAATATGTTCATGTTAATATATGGATTATTAGACGAAATATCTGTTTTGGGTATGTACATTTATATACATGTACAGTAGTAGTGCTCTCATAATAACCATAAAGTAATCCCAATTAAGAACAAATATTTTTTATAAATTCCTACTAGATAAGTACATGCATGCCTATATTCTTCTAAATTTTAATTGATTCATGAATCAAGAAAGGAGGCAAGTAATTTTTGCCGATAAAACTAACAATGAACAAAAATTTGTAAGACAAAAACTATTTTGTTGAAATTTAGGTTATGTGTATAGGATTTTAAGTTGCAAGAAATAAATTTTAAGTTTTATCTTTTCTATATAGACATACATAAATACATAATAATGCATAAGAAATATATTGAATTCGATTATATTTTATAAACTACGTAGATATTTAAATATTTATACTTTATGTTACCATTAAAAAGATGAAGTCTATATGCCACCCACATTAGAGAGCAAAAGTAAAATTAAACAAAAATAATCAGTGTGGTTGAAAAGTAGTTAGCTCCTTTCCGTACCTAGACATATGAATGGTATCCAAAAACTAACCACAACATATAAACGACTAAATCAAAATTTGAAAAACCAAAAATAAAAAAATTGGCTGTTAAATTGATACACAAATAAAATCTATTTTCGGATGTTGGATGTGTATACGTGTTGCGATCGCTGCGCGTCAGCGATTTTCTCAACATTGTTTGTTCCATCTGGATTTATTAGGTTTTACTATTCGCACATACAACCAAATAAATATGCGCTTTGCACTGTATATAAATTTTATTCCAGTTTCAAATTATGTATTTCCATTGGTCGATAAAGATTTGTATAAATCAACTATATCTGTGGTCACAAGTCAAAAATACTAAAGCTCACTTTTCAGGAGAACCAAATAATGACTAAAATTCAAAATTCAAAAAACTGATAAGTTATTAACAATAAGTAGGAGATAAAATAGTCTATTTTAAAAGCTTTCCAATACAATTTTCATGGTTAGCTTTTCTTTGATAGCCTCGTTATAGCATTTGACGTTAACTGTTTTTGTTTTTGGTTTTTACAAATATTGCAGGATCTTTTGCATTCAAAATCTATTAAGCTCTGAATGTTTTTCAATGATGTTTGGTTAACATCGAAAATATTTTTAAATGGTAAGTAAAATGTTACCTTTGTGTGTGGTGGATGGTCATTTTTACATTGGCTTACTTCAGTCAGTGGCATAGGTATCAATTTTTCCTGCAGATAGCATATATTACAATCGGCCGATAAAGTTACTGTGGTGTCCGTTATCACCAGCTCTTTGGAGTTTTCAAATATGTCTAATAACAAGCTACTTCGTTTTTGAAGAAAATAGTCACTGTCATGGTTAAATTCGCCCAACTGTGATATAAATTGGAAAAACTTGTTATTTGAGGTGGAAAACAATGCCTGAAAATTATCGTACTCTAAATATAAACAAAGAAATATTTGAGCTGTCGAATCAAAGGCACAGGTATTGTACACAAACACAGATTTCTTATTTTTATTGGTGTAAGAATAACCATTTTCTAAAATAAGTATTGCTTCTTCCGAGATTCTCTGTAGCTGGATTGTTTTGGATTTCGATTTTGCACGTTTTGGAGAGTTTTGGCTAGTGACTCGAGTTATTACCCGTTTGCCAAAATGTTTTGGTGAATTAGATATCTTTTTTTTTTATTCCAGCTTTCCTCGCTGTTTGATTATATTTTTAAAACGTTCATATACTATTTACCATCATGATATCAAAAGAATGCAGTATCACCTACTTAATGCATATGGTCGAATCTCTTGGAAAACTCTAGGATCGGCCCAATAAAATAAATTGAACAACAACAACTGATAACTGAATTTGGTCAATTTTGGAGTTTCAAAGCTTGTCAATTCATAGTGTTCCCCACTAGCCGTTAATTTGACATCATAACATCGAAAGCTGGTAGTATGAGCTATTTAATGTTTATAAAATTGTTTATAGCATTGTGATGATATCCCATTCAATGTTTTATTTTCTTTACTTTTTTATATAAGATATTCCAACTGCATTTAAAAAAGATAATTTTATAAAGTTTTTAGTTTATAGTTTATGAACGAAATTCGTTAACTTTAATTATTAAAATTAATTGATTTAGTTTTATACTAGAATGGTTAATAGAGTTTTTAATTGGTCTTTAATCTTTTAAAATATTTCGTTTCAATTATTATTTGTTGAATTACACTGTAAAAAAAAGTTGTATACTTGCGTCAATATGATTTTGACAAATTTTGTCGGAAACTTCACACCGGTCGATTTTTGGGCTTTTAAATTTTATGCCCATTGTTTTAAAAATATCAGAATATTTTGTCGTAGAAACTGCATTTTCATGCGATTATATCTCAATAATGTATTTATATCTCATATTATATCTTAATAATGTATTTATTTAGAATTGTATTTGTTATATTTTAATTATATATATGTACTCAAAATTGTTATATACTATGTATGAATTGAATACGGTATGACTATATACACACACCAAGCATGTAATTGTATATTACTAAGATTAAAAAAAAATTATAATAAAATTGGGCGGATTACTCCAGCACTCAATGCCACTAATGGGCCCACGGTGCAATACCCGGACAAACACATATACTTACACATTAAAAACACCCAACCGTGATTTTTGGTCACCACCGGAAATCAAACCCGAGACCCTCGAATAACAAAGCAAGCACGTACGCTACTTACTGTGCTATCGACGGCGGCAAACGGCTTACTTAGATTAAGAATAAATATTGTTATATACTTGAAAATACAGAAGTTTTGGCAGTCGCTTCTACAATTCATCATTCGAGGAAAAACGAAAATTAAAAATATAAGAATTATTTATTAAAATTAAATAAAAAATTATTTATTAAAATTCGATTTTCTATGGTGTTTGGTTTTTATTTTACGTGAGTGTAAACGTCGGTACGTGAAGTGATAATTTCCAACCAAATATTAACGCCAACAAATGGTGACGCCAACGTGATTATTGTTCAAAAGGAGTTGGCTTAATAGTATTCAACATTACAAGTACATTTTTTGGCGTTATCAATTAAAATTTACTGCCTATACAGTCTAAGTACATATACAACCGAAAACTACCGGTGAAAGGAATTTGCTGTTGGAATAAATCAACGTTTTGCTGCTATCGGCTCCGTTAAAAATTGCAAAAGAAATTTTTTTTCAACAAAACGACAAATTAAAATATGTTTTTTCGCAATTTGGGAAAATTGTAACGGAAGGCTGGAAGCAGGACCGCACAACCAAATGAAATTAATAGTGAAAACGACTAGAACTATTTATAAAGATTATTATTGGAAAATTTTAATTCATTTTATAAATTTTAGTTAATTAAATTCATTAATACTCGTATATTTGTAATTTTGTAAATATCTGTGCATTATGATTAAAATTGGGATTAGTGCCTCTGCGTAATATTTCGGGTGATGAAACTGATAACTTCTATAGAGGTGAAGTTCAGGCCGTGTCTGTTAAATTAGCTCCATTTTGGTCAAATTCTCCATCGACTTTGTCTATTCAGGCGGAAGCGTAGGTTTCTTCAGATACCATTAAATTTAACCATGTTTTCTCAGCTTTACCACAGTCCGAGAGCGATACGGCTTTAGATTACATCCAAAATCAACCTGCGACTGATATTTATAAAGGTCTTAAGGAAAAGCTCAGTGAACGATATTCGTTAAGTGAAGAGCGACGCATAGAAGAGTTGTTATCAAATACGGAGTTAAGAGACAAAAAGCCATCGGAACTATATAGGCATTTCAGTCAATTAGCTGGCACTTCTGGTACTTTTGATGAACATCTAATTAGAAAACTCTAATTTCGTAGATTGTACCCGGTTATTAATGTTGCCTTAATTCAAGATGGCAAAAGTATTTCACAACTCACTGACATAGCCTATAAAATATTCGAAACTTCTCCTGGATCTTCCACCGAAAATTCAACACCAGTTCAAAACAACAAATACGAGCAATTAGCAAACGAAATAATTGATCTTAAAGTAGTTTACTCAATCAAACTAGTTGTCCGAGCAACCAAAGAAGTCTCAGCCAAACGACCAAATGTTCATTGTGTTGGATTTCGAAATAACGCAAGGCGATAAGCCTTGCAATTTCAATACAAATGGCACACAGTCAAAAAAATGAATAAGTTCATGCAGGTAATACGGCGTCCAGCGGAACTAACAAAACTCGCCGTTTATTTGTTAGGGATTTTAAAAATAAATTAACTTTTCAAGTAGATAACAAACATCCTATTTATTATTTGTTTGCTGCTAAGGGTTGTACCATTAGCACGTATGGCACAAAACTGTTACATATTAATTTGGGTTTAAAGCGTAGTCTTGTACACTCTCATCTGTTAATAAAACGATAATTGGGTGCAGACTTTTTAAGTAAGTTCGGATTATTGGTGGATCGTAAAGCTAAGCAAAGAAACCAATCTTAGTGTTAATGTCTTTTGCAGTTACAGTGAAATACCTATACCACTTTATTACTCTGAGTAATTTACTCATTACACCATTTTCGTTTTACGAATCTTCACCACTCCATTTAGTTGCGAAGAAAGATAGCAGTGATTGGCGTCCTTGTGGTGACTATACCGCTGCTTGAATGTAATAACAATATACCACCCAATCGAACACCTTCACAATTTCTCTTAATATCTGAATGGCTGCACAGTATTCTCGAAGATTGACTTAGTAAGAGCTTACCATCACATTCGAGTGGCTCCGGAAGATGTTCACAAGACAGCCATCATAACACCTTTCGGATTGTTTGAATTTAAGTTACCACGATGCCATTCTGATTACGGAACGCTAGCCAAACCTTTTAAAAGTTTATGAACAATGTGGTTCGTGGATTAGAATTCTAGAAGAATAGTTTGGCCACAAGTCGACACATCCCATTTAAACAATAATACGATCGCTTAGTCGAATGCGGATTACACATTAAAGCATCTAAATGCGTTTTTTGGTGTTTTGTGTTTAGAATTTTTGGGACTTACTATTTCTAATATATTACATCTCCATCATCCGTGAAACAGCAAAAACAATTTATCGGAATGATAAATTATTACAGTAGATTATTACGTAAAATTGCTCATCTGCTAGCACCTTTGCATTCGCACTTGGCCGTAATGAACAAAGTAAAAAATATTCAATTCACTTTGCCAGAAGAATGTGATATTTGGTTCCGGAAATGTAAGGATACATTAGCTACACACACAATCTACTAGTAGACCCAAAATCTGATGCAGTTTGTAACATCACCACCTATGCATCCAGTTGGGCTAGTGGAGCAGTACTTAGAGCAGTTCAATGATGGCAAATGGGAGCCTTTGGCATTTTTTTCTAAAAAAATATCACCATCTGAATCGAACTGTTATAGGCATTTATCTCTCCCTCAAGCATTTTAGGTATTTCGGTGTTGGAAGACAATTTTCCATATAAACCGATCATATATAAGTCGCTTACGATGGCCATAACATCAAACACAGTGCGCTGTCCACGCTGAGCGCGACCATTGGATTACGTCTCGCGATTTCAGGTCCTGACCATAAACGGCACATTCGTGGAAAAGATAATGTATTCTGAATCGGTTGGCCAGACATGGATGGTGTGGGAAATAAATCAGCTTCAATCCATATTGTTAGACACAAATCGGATACGGAAATCATTACCACAATCTAATGGATGTTCATACATAGTAACCATTGTGGATAGGTTTACTAGGTGGCCAGAAGCTTATCCGATCCCTGATATAACTGCCCACACCGTAGCGTTTTGGAATCCTACTTGTTATGAAAATGGATCAAGGATCCAAGTTTGAATCAAAACTATTTTCAGATCTGACTAAATTGATACGCAAAACCGCCTACCACCCCTAATCAAATGGGATGGTAAAGCGGTTTTATCGTGATTTGAATGCGTCCCTAATGGCGCGTTGGAATAAAATCAAATCAAATAAAATCTCAATCAAACGCTCTCCCGGATCCTAATAGTTTTACTGAATTATTAAAATTACGTATCCAAAATGTAAAACCATCAGAACCTCGGCAATCTAACAAACTCGTATTTATTCCTGACTCGCTAAACGCGTGTGAATTCGTTTTCGTCAGAGTCAATAAAATTAAAACTGGTCTTCATATTCGATATAAAGGTCCTTTTAAAGTTTTAAGAAGATTATGGAAATATTTCGTTGCAAATTTCAATCGATAGATTGAAACCAGCGTATATTATTTCAAATGCTGTTTCCAGTTTGAGGACTCCAAGTCGCCATGGTGTTTCATTCAAATGAGTCAATTTATACATATACGAACAATATTGGTTTGTTATTGCGTTTCACTGGAATAGGGGAGTGATGTTGCGGTCGCTGCACGTCAGTTCTTTATGTGAGTGTAAACGTCATACGTAATATAGCTCTCCACCAAAAAATCCACTATATATCATACATATATGTATGTATTCATGTGTGTTTTTTGTTGTATATACGTATGTGTGCTATTAAGCACATAAAGCCAAAATAATAAAAATATATTTATGAAAATTGCTTAAAGCTATATACAAATATATAAAAGCTCTTTCCCACTCACTGGTAAATTATTATTAAAATATTTTCTTTATTTTGGTAAAAAAAAATCGATAAAATATTGAGAAAAAAAAATTTAAGCTTTTAATATTCTACATAACTTGCGGAATTGAAAAACTATACAAATTTAGAAATTTGAAAAGCTTAGCAACATAAAACTAATATAACTTAAATCGGTTGTATATATGCAGTCAATTGGAAATATAGTTGAACGAATTTCAAAAGCTTTCACATCACTTTCAACCGCATCCGATTAATATACTAATATCAAACCAATTAAAATTAAAATAAATGAGCTTTTTGCGATTTCCATGTTAAAAGCGCTTTAAAAAAATAAAGCTAATAAATATTTCAAATAAAATTAAAACTTTTATTTGTTTAACATTTGAGCTTTCTCAAAATCGATTAGCTTTTTCTAAAAGCAAAACAAATGTTACGTCAAGTCTAAGGAATCACGTTTCTGAACAGATTGAAGAAATATGAAAACATTTCTAGTACAATCACAATTGGACGGTAATCACAGACGAGCAACCCCAAAGCTGTATACCGTAGGTTCCAATCCTCTGTGCCTCGATCAAATGATTGCGCTACATCCGTGTACGTTCTATTATATCTGTGATACTATGGTCTTGTTCTATATTCAAGTGGTTTTCTCTGAATCCAAGCTGGTGGTCAGGAATGAGATTTCTGTCCACCATTATGGGTTTCATTCTCTTCAGGAGCAATTTTTCAATAATCTTGGATATGGTTAGGAGTATGGATATAGGTCTGAAGGGCTTTTGATCGCTACATTGTTTGTAAGGTTTTAAGATCATGATTACCTCTGCCACCTTCCATTGCCTTGGAACGTATCTTAGTCTAAACACAGCGTTGATTAAATGGAGAAGTTTACGTATCGCTTTATTTGGTAACTCTTTAATGATTTGTCTAGTTATGAGGTCGCACCCAGGAGATTTTTTCATGTTTAAATTTAGAATTTCCTCTCTTAGCTCTTGTAAAGATACACATTGTATTTCGAGCGCATCAGATCGTTTCAGTAGATTAACATTTTCATCCGCAGTTTGACTGGGTAATGGTTGAAACGTTTCTTCTAGGTGTCTCGCAAACAAGTCACCTTTTTGTTTACCGCTTTGAGCCTAGCTTCCATCCTCATTTCTAATTGGTGCCATCGAATTTCTGGTCTTTTAGTACTTTCGTTACTTTCCATAAGGAATATTCGGTATCTTTTTGGATAGTAAGTGACGACAAATATGTACTTATGGAATCACTCTTAACTGTTCTGATCAGAGATTTCAACTTGTTACAAAGGTTATTAAGGGCGGTTTAATTTTCCTTGGTTCAATTTATTAGTCAAGACTTACGAGCTTTACGTTTCTTTGCCACAAGCTCTCTTATTTCAAGTGGATAGTTTTTACAGTTGATGTTATTTGCGTATTTGAAAGATATGTACTTTGCCACGCAGCTTGTTGTATGTTTTCTATCAGCCTTTCTACTTCCTCTTCGACTTGTATAATGTTCCTTATTGGTGCTTGAAGATTGATGTTTTGTTCTAATAATTCTCGAAAAATTTTCCAATTGGTATTCTTATTGGACAGTCTCGCTGTGGTTTCTTTTTAAATTATTGTTTTACTGACCGTCAAAATAACAGAAGCATGGTCCGAAGCAAGCTTTTCATTATTTTCCAAACGAATATAGTTATCTGTTAATATCTGTTGTTACATAAAAGTCTACAAGGTTTGATGTTTTCTTTAAATCTGTTGGCTAGTAAGTTAGTGAGCCACCAGATTGAAAGTTACATTTTAATATTTTTTTGCTTCAAACAACTCTCTCACAGTGGTGGACAGTATATTGCTGATATATTTATTTCTTTGTATTTTGTGCGAGTTTTGATAGTTGTAACTTGATTTGATTCACTTTCAATTTTTAATCTTTCGTTGTTTTATATTCTTTTTAATAAGAATGTCAGATCCACCTCTTGCTCTCTCTCTGATGGATGGATGGCATGGTAAAGTCTGTACCCACGTATCCCACGTATTCTGACATATGAGTTAGTGAAATGGGTTTCAGAGATTAGACATATATCAATTTTTTGTTTAAATAGAAATATTTCCAGCTCAGGGAGGTGTTGGATGCGATTTCTATGTTAGCCCATTCGCTGTCCAATTTCTATTCTGAGCGTTTGTAAATATATTTTTATTTTCTAGTCGTGTTGGGTAACGATGATGACAAGTTTCTCAACTGTTCAAATATGAGTTTATTGGTCTAAGCCTGCTCATCAAGTTTTTTATTTAAAGCATCTATGACATCTCTCAAAATTTGGCCGTGGTTGCTATATCTTTTGCTTTTGCCTCTTGACCATCTCATCTGTGTTCCTATATCTAATGTGAACGTGCTCGTAAGGTGGGTTACCAGCTAATTCAACGTATCCTACCATTCGCCTAAAGTATCTCTGGGTATGGTTGAAGCCCTGATATCTTTTGCATTGGACTATCAGCAGTGACTTTTGCTTCTTTGGTTCAATTCTGACTTTCATATTTTGAATTGCTCGAATATCATGAATTTTTGAATGTTTTCCTCCTTGCCAGGACTTTTTCAGGACTTCATTTCTCTTTAATAGGGTAATTTCATTATTCAGCTTTGAGACCACCTCTTCTAGGCTTTTTAATTGGTCATGAAGTGTGCTTTTTTCGCTTTCAACATTATAGTTGTTGGTGAAGACGACATATGATATCTAGAAGCCATACGACATCTAGAAGCAGCTATCCTTAAGGGTATCTTAGATGGGTGTCTTATAAGGCGTATAGTAAAGATAAGAGTTAACTGGGAATGGGATTTGTCTAACCATTCCTCGAAGGAAGGTTAATAAAGTGTTAGCAATCCTTAACAAAAAAATTCTGTACACAGAAAAATGTTTTGGTTTTAACAGCGAAATTCAAAAACAGTGCATAGCGAACCTAGATAGCCTAAATATCTCAGATGAGACTAAGAATAGTAGACTCCAAATCTAGCACTGAGGTTGAGCGATAAACCTCTGAACAACCACAATGAACTAGTCTAATTTTTTGAGAAAATCTTCCAAACTACAGACTTAATTGACGTGCGTGAGGTATAGAGGAATGATTTTAATGGATCTCCTGGATGGAAAGCAGAACACCAAATTTATATTTCGATTATGGAGCTGAACCTCCACTATAGAAGATTACAATAACGTTGACAATACAATCAAGGGACTCATTCGCTAATGGGAAGATCCCCATTATTGGAATAATACCATTTGTTCAAGATGCATTAAATTGAAAAAATGGCTATGGAATTTATTCAATACAACCCCCAATTTGGCTTAAACTATGATTTGTAAAGTCTATAGTTATGATTCTATAGGATTAAGATCAATTAACCCTTTGAAATCATCCATACCAGCGATCTAAATTTATAAAAGTTTGCAGTTATTGCCATAGACGATCTGATGACTGGCAATTAGTGGCCTTAACATTGTACTTTGGTATCGAACTTCTCACCTGGTCCTCATTGGTGGAGCATTTTAGCCTAATTTTTAACTTGGTATCGGTGACACGAATTGCTATATCAAGCGATTCATTCTATCAGAGTCGATACTTGATTAAATTGGCTGGTTCCGGTAAAGTGACATTCTGGTTATATCGTTCGCTGATTTCCTAAGTGAATGTCCGATCCATTTCCAGTTTAGTCTTCTTATTTCGGTCTCGATACCCAACTGGTTTGTTTTCCTGTATAGTTCTGTATTGGTTAAGGTGTTCGGCCCATATGTTCGCTCAGAGTATTTCCACGTCTCGCACATATACAGTAGTACCCATTTTACACACGAGTTGAACATTCGTATGTTGGTCTTGTGTGATAGGACAGAATTATTCCAGATTTTATGTAGCATGTTGAATGTATATCTAGCCTTGATAATGCGTTTGCTTTTGTCTACTTCTGTTCCACCTATTTTTGATATTGTGCAACCATGGTATACGAATTCGTTTACATTTTCAATTTGTTCCCATGCCCACCAATGATGCATCGGTGTATATTTTGTGTTGAGTCTCATCGTCTTCGTTTTCCTGATGTTTATTTTGAGACCAACTTGGTTAGTTATAGATCTGATAGCTGTTGCACTTTTTGCTAAATATCGGCGTGTTGGTGGCACATCTAGGCACAGTCTAATACTATCAGGAATCGCGTTGCCGAGAATACGCATCTCTGTCTTACATCTCGAGAGTTGCGGTATATTTTAATTTGTTTGTCTTGAATTGAACTTGATTTCCAGTATCCCGATACGTTTCTTGTATGAGTTCAACTATCTTCTTTTGGAGGTGCATTTCACAAAGTGTCGGCCATATTATGTTCCTATTTATTGTGTCAAATGCGGGCGTTCGAAATCGACAAAGTGCAATTATAATGGAGAATTCCATTCCTTGAATTGTTCCATGATGATACGAATTGAGTTGATGTGATCTGTGCAGCATTTTCTTGCTCGTTTCTTAATTTTACATTAACCGCAGGTGGGATTTTGTCAAGGATGATGATCATTGCGAGTATTTTTTTTCTTGAGTTGTGGAAGGAGAGTAATCACGTATTCTACAATACGATGGCTCCACGGTGTAGAGAATGACTTGGCTTCTTCTGGTTGCCTATAGGACAGAAGACCAGGACCAGGATCGAAACCGTTGGAGCCAGATGATTGACGCAGTATGGGGGCAGTAATGGCCTTTAAACACTGTTATTATTATTATTATTATTATATTGACTTCGATCATTCCTTGTTATTTTCTTAATCTCCGGTTGTTGTATCTACTTTTCCCCCTCAGCCGTGTTTTGTTGCCATGTTTGTATCATTAGCTGTCGGGGTTCCTTAATTTTCCTCCGTGTATCATCGCTAATCCATGGTTTCAAATTGTGTTCTTATAGCAGAGTACGCAGTCTTGATATAGGCTTCTTCAGTTTCATTCCCTCGCTGTTCCATATTGGTGGCATCACTTCTTTAGAGATTGAGTTGGAGCGTTTCATTGAAGGTGTTTTCTTTTTTCCATATTTTTTAATTTGTCTTTATTGAAATTCCTCTGATTTGTTTTGGTGAATTTTACAGCGGCTGGCTTGATTTGGAAAGATGTAATCATGTGAGAAATTTATTGTTAATCATTTCATGACCTATCTGATTTTTAGCTCTGCCATCCGGTGATGTCTAAGTATATTTATGAATATTTTTATGTGGAAACCTATACTGCTGCCCATGAACAGCTGATTTGTAATGAAGAAGTCGACGAGTCGGCTCGGTGTTGTCTATTACAATTTTTGCATTGAAATCTCCTTGTATTATTTACAAGTCACTCCTGTGCGTTCTTGCTATTGTGGCTTGTAGTTTGTACATATAGAACTCATCTTTCCTTGTATCATCTATATCTTCAGTTGAGCCATAGCACTGAATGACATAGTCGTATTTCCTATTCTTGAGTGGAATTTTGTCATGATTATTCCGCTATTAATTGGTTTCCATCACATCAAGGCTTTCTTTGCTTTGGATGTTTTTAATGGCTGGTTTACATTCAATCTTTAATCTTTTTTCCCAATTCTATTCCTAAATCAAATATGTCAATAAAAGAAGATAGCTATATATGCTTCTAAATGGAAAAAATTAATAGGTGTGGAAAAGACAACTATGTTATATAAAAAAATTCACAATTTGGTTGCAAACTTTACAAAAAATGACAAAATATTGAAAAAAAGACGAATCCGTTCATCTTTTTTCTTGAAAAAGACAATGTTTATTTGGCTATGCCTACTTTCTTTTTTCATGCAAATCATATGAATGTACTTGTTTCTCATATGTTCATTTTTTGGAATAGAGAAAAAGATTGAATGTAAATCAGCCATTATTCAAGAATATATATTTTCGATGGCTTGTATTTAGTTCTCCTTTTTCCATCGGACTTAACTAAGGCCTAGAATCTTGATGTTGTAGCGTTTTATTTCTTTTCTCCTTTGGCTATAGCCTTGATGTTTCTATTAGAGTTGTTAGAGTCCATAGCCAAATGTAGTTATTTGGTTGTGCCGGTTTGTGTTATTTTTTCATCTATAGTGTAATCGTTCCTATAATCATTTGGAGTTCAGATTAATGAATGATTGGTTCATTGAATCTATGCAGTTTCTAGGGCTGCTGGATAAGGTATACTGGTCTATATACCAGGGGGTGACGTGACCTATGATAAGATGATACTTTAACTATCTTTGCCACTCACCCCGAGAACCTTTCTTTGTTGCAGCACTCCAAGCTCCTGCAAAACCCCGTCCACTGCTGTAACCTAGCGGGCAAATGAGCTACAGCCACTACTACCTTCATCAAATATATCTATAAGAGATTTCTGATTATGCCTGCCCTAGAAATTAATTTGTTTTTTTGCAAATTCCTATATTTGGCAGGATCGACCGTAACAGTGTAACGGTTACCTGTCATCAACCGTTATCACCCTTTCCCATACAACCAAAAATATAAACACAATTTTGAGGCCAAGACCTCAACCTTCTTTCTTGTTGACAAAATTATTGTGTTACATACATATTGAGGCCACTAAATAATTACCTGCAGAAATACGCACACCCAACAAAATTAGTAACAACTATAAAATAAATTTACGTTAAAAATGTATTTTTGTAACCGAACTTTCCCCTCAAAACCTATCTCTTTTTGTATGCTTTGGCCATACACCCCTGCGGTTAAAACTAGGTCCTCCAAGTTCCCATCACAACCCACGATACACGTTACCCCTACCGATCTGAGATTCAGGCTAATGCCGCAGTGGGCCAACTGGTAGGACAATTTCTATGTAGCTGGGGCCGGAGTAATATCATCTACTCGTCAATGGGTAGCATCTAACAGATTTTACTCCAAGTGCCCTGCTATAAAGTGGGGCCCAACGAATTGGTGATGGTTCAGAACCATCCAAATCATAAGTTCTTTTTTAAATACCTTTTCCCCCTTAAGCGGTATTTATCTCCTCCACGGAAAGGCATGAGTTTTTCTTGTGTTGGCCCGTGTTTCGTGACCGAGCCAATGCCAGTAGCATTACCCACGAAAGAGGTATTAATGACCTGGCATTGTAGTAAGGCGTCCGCAGTGCATCGGAGCCTGGCAAAAACAACACTGAGTTGCCATTAAATTTCCTCCGTCGTAAGTCAATTTGGTGTTAAATTTCTTGACACAAATTGCACTAATTAAAACATATGCGTAGTTATATTTATCGTGAGTTTTTGGGATGGGTACCGTAAGTCCACCAAAAGTAGTTTTAGTTTCGTCCAGGTCATTGCCTATACCGAGTTGTTACACTTAGATTCCACTAATGGACGAGTGTCTGATTCCAAGTGGGAACATAAACCTGATAGGCATACGAACGTATGTTGTGGAAATTCCTAACGATAAATGGTGGTTTACTACCATACTAAATCCTAGTATACTGATCATGTGGGGAGAACCTGAAAACCTGATTCATCGTTAGGGATTATAAATAACTTCGTTGATACGGATAAGTGATGATGATGAAGTGGATGATGATGAAGCTCAAATAGACGAGGAACATCAACAGATGAAGCTGATGTTGAGGAAGAGGATAACGAAGAAGATGATGACATTGAGTGGTCGCTGAATCTGATGACGATTAGAGATAATGGTGAACCAGGAGAAATTCGAAATATGTAATACTAAATTAAATTCTATTGTAAGAATACAATCCATGAGCGTTTAAATTGAAACTACCGCGTAATTTTTTTTTCCATCCTAAGAGGCGCAGTATTAAATGGTTAACGAAGAAAATGTATGTTACCGAACCGGATTAAATGATTTCAACAATAGCAAAGCATTTGACAACTCCAATAGTCTGATGCGTTAGCATCATTGTCACTCTCACAGTCGAGGGCCTCCATGATAGAGTAGAATACTGACTGTGGCTATGAGGGCAAGCATGCAGGTCATAATCATTGGGTAAAATCATGAATTCGTTCTAGTTATTTACCATAGCAATGAAGATCGCTCAAGTATAATTTAGAACCATCACTCAAAAAAATAATTTACAAATATGATTTCGTAAAAGAAAATGTGTAAACTTAACAAAAAATTTGATGAATTAACACCTGCTTTGTATGGTTTTTCGTTGTAAATTTAGCAGAGCATTTGTTAAATCGAACAAATTACATTTTGTAAATTCGATCCCCACAGTAATTCTCATTTACAATGAAGATTAGTAACAATTACGTCTCAAATTGTACGCAGTTTCGTTTGTAACAGTAACGAAGCGTATATCTTAACTTTACAAACAATGAAAGTAATCTGAAGCAAAGCAGGAACATAAATTTACAAGTTCACTTGTAAAATTTACCAATATTTTTTGTAAAATATAAAAAAAAAAAAATTTCGTATAAGTTAAAATAAAATGCGCAATCAATGTATTTCGTCATGTTGTCCAAACTTAGAGGTTTCCAGAAATTTTTGACTATCTATAATGAAATTCAATTTTCGAGAACAAATTTCGGCACAAAAAAATCGTTGTTTTTCGAGATTTACTCGTTTTTGATCAATATTCTGTCCATAATTATGTATAACTCGAATTCAATCCGTAAAATATTTATTTCAGTTAATAAGAATATTTCATGTATTTCAGATAATAAATATTTGTTATACTTATGTTTTATTATGTAAGACATGAGTGAATGGCAAATGCTTGCTGCTAAGATTACAACGTTATATAAAATATTATTTCGTTTATTCATGAAATAATTGTCTCAAAAAATTGGGGTTAAGTGGAAAATTTATTGATCAGTTGTGCATGACTATAGCACGTTTTGGGGTATGTCTGATAAACCTGGATCTGTCCCTTGTCGTAGAATGATTATGCCCCTGGTTGCATCTGTATGTCTGGCTGCTGAAATGTGAGCGATTAAATTTAGACCCTTTGGCGAATATATTTAGACTTCAACTTGTCCTAAACATTAAAGTATATAAAGCTACGTAATTAATTCTTTAACAATAGCTTATAGATAATCAGTAATAGCAGAGCCACCTATATATACAGAGCCCTAAGGTTAAAAATTGAGCTTTTTCTAGAGGAACTAAAATTGACGAAAAAAACCTTTTTTCCATACAAAACATATGAAAAATTAAATTTTTTTCGGTGCGATATTTTTCAATGAAAATGTCGATGGATTAAGTATTTTAACATTGAAATAGAATCTACAATTATCATTTTATAATTGATTCAAAGCTTGATCAAACAAGTTGTATAATTTTTGATATATTTATTAATAAAATTTATAGAAATAAAAGCATTTCTCCATTGAATTGATATAAATACACACAAATACCAAGGCAATAAAATTAAACTGCAAGACGAAAAGAGAAAATAGTAAAAGTGTGGTTATGTTTCTTTTTGAATTATGTCGATTTTCTTTGGTTTTACAAAAAATATCAATTATTTTCTTGCCAATCGAAAACGAAAAATAATTGATTATTTTTTGTCTTTGTGTTGGTATTTTGACATTTTGTTTTCTGTCAGTTTAATGTGAATTTCATGTGAATGAAATAAATATAATGAATCATTTTGTGTTTTATTTATTATAATCTATCTATGTATTATTTTAATTTATTTGTAATATTTTTGCTTTAAATTTTAAAAACTAGAAGCAATTCGATTGCGTTTTACTTCGCCCAAATGCGTCAATACATTGCCAGTTACATTTTCTCCCGAGTTATCAGTTGAATCATTTTGTTCTGTCGATGTTATCTGCTGATCTTGTGTACGATCTGAGGTAATGTTTGATGCCTCATCCCATAAATCGCCACTGTCAATGCAGACTACCTCGTCAACAAAATTATGGACAACTATTATGGACAAATTATTATAACCACACAGCAAGAAAACCATTGAATTGACATAAAAATTGCGAGGCGTCTATTTGTCATATTTGACATTTCTATTTTTCAATGTAGTGGTAGTAGATTATAGAAAAAATCATGATTTGAAAAAATTGATTATACATCAAAAAATAATCAATTATTTTCGCCAAAGAAAAATGAAATCCTGAAAAATATAAATTATTTGTCAAGAAAATCGACATTATATTTTTGTGAATAAAATAAAATATTTAAAGGGTATTTCAATAAAAGCTGCATGATTTTGTTTGAATAAATCTCAAACTAATTTCACTTCAATTTCAACGTAAATTTTGGGTTTTAGATTATAAATAGAACACCATGACTATCACAGTTCTTCTGGCACGGTTCTATTTTATTTTGGTAAAGTTTTGTTACGCATTTGTGCATAATTATGGTTCTAAATAAATTGTGCAGCTGTTATTGGAACTCCCTATGACATGTTGTAAGTTGTCAATAGCCGTGTTTCTTGACGTTTGATCTGATCCGGATCAGATCATATCTCCTTTCCTTTCATTTGTATAACTGCGTTTCATGTAATAAACATAAAAAAATTTTGTTTTTTTGTTTATCATATCTGCTTTCCTTTCATTTGTATAGCTGCGTTTCATGAAATAAACATAAAAAAAATTTGTTTTTTTGTTTTTCTATCTACGTTTTGAACCAAAATGCTAATAGGATCAATATAATAACCTAAAAACAAAAAATAATACAATTTTTGTGTTGATTTCATGAAACGCAGCTATACAAATGAAAGGAAAGTATATATGATAAACAAAAAAACAAAATTTTTTTATGTTTATTACATTACATTACCGGATCAGATCAAACGTCAAGAAACACGGCTAATATCACAATTTTTTTTCTATCGATCGATGTTTATGTTCTCTTTTTAAATTTTACGCTATTTCGTGAATTCAGTTTTAATTTTTTTCTATTGCGATCTCAGCCTATTGGAATAATTTTGCACTCTATCCCTTTTCCGATTTCGCTACAAGGTAATGAAATAGAAATATGTGATGATACATTTTCAAATGTATAAAAGGAAATAGAATAATGCTTTATAAAAATATGAGATTTAATTCTTAAAAAAGAGACAAAATCATCGATCGAAAGGATGACAAAATATGTTTTATTTATTTATTTTACCTACACATTCAAATAAATTCATGTTTACATAAATATGATAAATTCATATTTAATTTTGATTTAATGTTTATTAAATTAATAAAAGGTTTAAGGTTCTGACTTTCAGATATGTGCTGCTTCAATATAGAATCAATTCCACAAAGTGTTTATCGAAATGAAAGATTTAACTTTTCATTGATGAAAAGTAATTCGAAAATGATCATTTTTACATTGATTCTTATGGGATAATGCAAAAAGTAGTTCCTCTAGAAAAAGCTCGACAAAAAACATGGCTGATCCTTACGGCTCTGTATATATAGGTCTATATATAGTCTATTACCGTAGTGTAGCAACAAATTAGAGCCAAACGAACTGTGTGAAATTCCTAAATATGGAAATATATCATAAATCTGACGATATACGCACATATAATTATATATTTGGCCAAAAATATACAAATTCATTTGAAGCAACATATAGAATCTCTAGTTAACTTTACTAGTCTATTTTGTAAGAAATATTTGTTATACAAATCGGATTGTAAAGATAATGGTCAAACTTTGTAAAAGTTACAAATGTGTTTTGTAACATTTATGTATATTACAAATGCATCTGTAAGTTCTACAAAAAAAAATTGTAAATATAACAATTTTTTTATAAATGAACCAAGAACTTCGTAACAGTAATTATGATATTCGTCTGCCATTTTGAAATAATTGATTCATTACGAATTTACGATTGTAACCACCACATTAAACAGTGTCTTGAAATGGATAAAAGAAGTGAAAATAAAAAAAAATTTAAAATAGTGAAACAATTTTTAAAAACTATAAATTTGATTATTTAACAATATTAAAGGTTAGTGAAATAAAATTGTAAGTTGTGAATTGTGAATAATACTATAATTAATATAATAGTTGCTTGTTCAAAAAATCGGTTTATTTCGGTGAAACGTAATAATTATTTTATGAATTTGATGGTGTTAGTGCAACTGTACATTTTTTTCATAAAGAATATCTATCTCATATTTTTTTTGATTATTCGCATTATAATTTATTCAAATTCATATTATATAACTGTTTTATTTTAAAATGTTAATATTCAGAATCTAAATGTAAAACCATGTGCTTATTGTTTATGGAACTTGTCATAAAAATTATTAACAGGGGCCTTACTATGCAATTTACTAACTATTTCTGAAATAATACCATAATTTTATAATTATGGCAAGCAAAGGAATGAAAAACATAATAATATTAAAAATCCACTATTATTTTCTTTAGTTAGACTCTTTGGCTAATTTATTCCCACCCTCGGAAAATACAGATATGGACGCAAGTGAATCGCAAGATGATACCTAAGTTGTACCAACCTTAAATCAATTTCAAACAAATGTAGATCAATAGAAGATACTGAGGAAAATGTACCACTCAAAACTTTATTGTATTTCTGTTATAATAAAATAAAATAAAATTTCTGTTATAATAATTATTTTTTAGATGCTTGTATTAATATTCCACATTTAAAGATTATTCGTAACGAACACATTAACGAAATTTTCACACCAACTGTTTGGCAAAAAAATTATGTTTACAGACCAGCTAATGTTGTGGAGAAACAATTTGAGATCAACTTCTGCTGACATTCGATTTAAACCACCTATAAGTATAGCACACCACCTGATTTTTCCCTATTACCGGCCAACTCAACTTTTATGGTAAGTGCCACCAAAGAAAATAATAACATAGAGATAGTTCGATCAGTGCAAAATATAAAAATAAATCTGGGGTACCTTCATTCATACCGAAGGTAGCCTCCACTTTAAATAAAATTTTCTATAAGAATATCTATTATACAAACAGTAAAATTTTGCTTTGAAGGAACTATCTCATCTTTGGGTAACATAAATATGATGTTTAACTTTTAATTTTTAATTCTTTATTATTTTTTTATAGTCAATCGCAAATATCATTACACAAACGGATAGCGGTAAAGGCATTACAAATTTTTACGAAACAAATCACACATTGCAACCCAGACAAAGAGACCTGCTATGCACATTAATGGTCGACCATTATTTGAAACTACTAAAGCTTAAACCATCGATAAAACAAATTAAACATTTAGCCGAAGGAATTGTTTTACGTTTTGCTCTCGGTAAGTGAACTGTTACTGAACTATTTTGATAAAATAGATACAATTTATATTAGATAATTCAGTTCACATTTTATTCAATTCACTTGAACCAATTTATTATTGTTTTAAATTTATTTTTCAAAACCATATTCTTAGAAAACTTATTTCATAAACCGTGGCGGAAACCGATCTCAGACTGGAAAATTGTATAATAAATTTAAATATGTGAATCAAAAATTAAATAAATATTTTACATAATCTAAAACTAAATCTGAGGAAACACCAACAATTGACGTTCCATCGTTCCATTGAGGATCCACCAATTATAAATATTTTTAATGACTGGCCAATACTCAAACACCCATTTATGCCAGATTTGGTAATATGATATATTTTATTTTATAATAGTATTAAATTTTTACGTTAATAGCTTGTTTTTTCAGATCGATATCGACTTCAAATTATTGTATGCTGAAAATAAAACAATTTATTTAAAATGGGGTTTCCATATGAAAAAGCCACATAAAGCAAGGTGAATACTTAACAGCTTTGGCATGTTTACAAAATATTAAAAAGGAAATAAACTCCGGTAATTATTAATTTTTAATATAAGTATATTCATTGTTCATATTTATTAATTTCACTTTATTAAACGAAAAAATTACAAATTTAAAACTAAACTTTACAGTTAAATCGGAATGCATAATCCCACCCTGTGAAAAATAAATACAGAAACTCGATGAATGTAGCTTATAAAAAATCTTCAATAAAAGATAGCCAAACATGGTTTGTGAATATTTTGGAATCTGTACATGACGTTCCAAGAGAAATAAGATTCATGTGCCAAACAAAATATTAAAATGCAACCACTTCTACTATCCATTAATACTGAAACAAATATTGAACAATTTGTTATAGTAATTGATGAATATGTGTGCGGAAGTTTCCTGGAAACAATAAATCGAGTAATTAAAATGTTTCAAGTCTTAAAATTTGTACATACTAGGCTGTGCTACAACATGTGGCTTTTCATTCAATAATTTTTTTACGAAATTACTACGAAGTATGATGATGAAGTGTTACTACGCTTATTAATGATTTAAAAACAAACACCAAGTGAGTCAATTATTGTATGTTATGTTGTTGTATTAATAAAATACTAATAAAACAATATAAATTCTAATTGCAGATTAACAATCGTCATAGTTTATTTTGTAAATATAGGTATTTGTCAATAATTTTATGAATTTTAACAATTATATATTTCATTAATGATTTTATAATAATATTATATTTCTATTTATATTTAAACTCTCAAAATATATTGTGTTTTTTTACATAAAAAAAAAATATATTTTATTTAATTTTTATCCATATTTGATATATTATCGTTATTATATTTTATAAATTTTGTAGTAATATGTATATATATTAATTTTGATTAAAGAAGTTAGTAATAATTTTTAATTATGAAGAAGAAATACATTTTTTTGAGTATTAACTAATTTTTGGTGCTCGCATTTTAATTTACATACGTCAGCAAAGAACAAATAAATGAATGTCCGCAAAGATGTATATATAAATATGTATATATAAATATAAATATATATATATATATATATATATATATATATATATATATATATATATATATATATATATATATATATATTATATATATAAAATATTGTTTCAATTCATTGTAACCGCATCACGCAAAAACCACCGAACCGATTTCAGCCAAAGGGGACGTTTGTATTTATGTGTAGATGGTTAATGTGAAGTTTGGTCTAAATCAGTCGAGCCGTTCGTGAGTTGTTAAAGATTTTTAATAAATCAATTATATGATTTCAATTGATTTTTGTAAATAATGCCATCTGTGTTACGGATGAAAAAATTACTAAAAATTTACTAAATGCGAACAAGTAGATAAAAAAATCAGCGACATAATTTAAATTTAACCGTTTATCACAGAATATTTTTGTTTTGACATAAAAAAATCGAAATAACAAAAATCAATTATTTTCAATCAAAATCAATTATTGGCATTCATCGTGTTTGGTGAATCATTTAATAATTTTGATAATTTTCCATTGGTATTTCCAAGTTTGTTTTTGTACCTTTATTTTTGATGCAAATTCAACAAAATTTCAATAAAGTCACAGTCCAACAAGAAAATAACGTGTCTTTAATTTACAAAACTGCGTAAAATTCAACCAACCATATTGTTGGCCATCCAGTGTTCTCACACATTTTGGTAAGTACTACGCAAGGCAAGGTAAGTTCATCGCAACTGAAAACTGATTCGAAGTGATTTTTAATTCTATTTTTTTTGTTCCAGTAAATTTTCATCGATTATAGTGAATTTCAGTTTGCCGTGCTCATTTCTGATTGAACAATTTACATTTGCCGGTGAGTGTTGTTTTTTTTTCGTATTTTCCAGACGATTAAGGTTATGTGGTGTGTGTGTGTGTGTGTGTGTGTGTGTGCGTGTGTGCGTGTGTGTGTGTTTTTTTTTTTTTTTTTTTTGTGGGGTTGGGTAACGTGTGGAAAATCTTCGGAAGACGATGCATCGGTGGGACAAACACCTCAGCAACAGTGGCGGATTCCTACCACCTAAAAACCACGTGTGTGTGTGTGTGTGTGAACCTTTGCTTTGAACACTGAACATTGGCCTTGATAACTTTTACTACACATTAATACAAATGCATTACAATTATAATATGTTTAGATTTGCTTATTAATATGCCTGGAAGAAAGCGATCAAATCTTGGGAGACGTACCCGTCGCACGAATTCCGTATCAGCACATAGACGAACACATACTGCAGAGCAGCGTCAGGAAAGCATTGACCAGCAAGCAGAGCGAACCACATCTCCTGATAACCAAGAGCCTGTAAATCGGCGGAGACGCACTTCAATTCGAACCATACGACAAATGGAACGTGCGGCTTTTAACTATGACAGCACCGCTGATTACAGTATGCATGCTTATATTGGCCACATGAATGTACAATGTGTGCATTGCAAAGCATTGAAATATCTTAACGAAACTCCTGGCATGTGCTGTGCTGGCGGGAAAGTGAAACTGCCAGTATTGGAACCACCACCAGATCTCTTACATTCGTTGATCTATGATAATTCACCGGAGTCGAAGCATTTCCTATCAAATATTCGAAAATACAATTCATGCTTCCAAATGACATCTTTTGGAGCTACGAATATTATAAGAGATGGATTTATGCTGACTTTCAAGGTGATTACAGCTAATGGAATAAATTCCGATCCATCATGTACATATATTTCGCAAACTTTACAGATTCAAGGCCAGATATATCATAGAGATGGGGCATTGTTACCATTTCCAGATGCTGATCATCAGTTTTTACAAATATATTTCGTTGGTAATGAGGATCAGGAATTGGATCAACGCTGTGCAATTGCTCGGAATGTAAGAAGAGAAATTGTTCTTCGTCTGCAAAGATTTTTCCATGAGTACATTTTTGATTCTTTGCAGGTCAAGAAACTAACAAAAAAGTTAGTGCGATGAATTTTTATTCATATCGAATGATGATTCGTGATCAACAAGACAATAACATTTTGCGATGCAATCAACTGTGTCATCAATATATTGTTGACATGTATGCCAAAATCGAAACTGAACGATTGAATTTTATTCGTCACAATCAAGCCCGATTGAGATCGGAAGAATATATACATTTACGTGATGCGATAAGGAACGATGTAAATGTGAGTGATATTGGCCGCTTCACTATATTACCATCATCATATATAGGTAGTCCACGTCACATGCATGAGTATACGCAGGATGCGATGTCTTATGTTCGTTACTACGGCAGACCAGATTTATTTATTACATTTACTTGCAATCCAAAGTGGACTGATGTGGCTGATTGTTTGTTTGACGGTCAAGTACCAACCGATCGTCACGATATAACAGCGCGTGTATTCAACCAAAAATTAAAAAAATTAATGGATTTAATTGTTAAACTTCGTGTATTTGGAGAAGTGCGCTGCTATATGTATACAATTGAGTGGCAAAAAAGAGGTTTGCCGCACGCACACATTTTGATATGGTTAGTACAAAAAATCACACCTGATATGATTGATAGTGTCATATCGGCCGAAATAGTGTCATATCGGCCTGATCAAACCATCGATCCAGGATTATTCGCAGTTGTTACGAAAAATGGTTTCCCAAACAATTGATCGCTGACACCATTCATGGTGACGATGGATATCCATTGTATCGACGACGATCAACTCAAGATAATAGTAAATCGACCATTATTAAAAGCCGAGGCCAAGACTTTGAAGTTGATAATTGTTGGATAGTACCTTATTCGCCAATATTGTCAAAAATTTACAATGCACACATCAATGTCGAATATTGCAATTCAGTTAAATCTATCAAATTTGCAAGTATGTCAATAAGGGCAGCGATATGGCAGTTTTCGGAGTGGCTGATGAAAATCGAACTGATGAAATTTTGCAGTATCAAATGGGGCGATACATTAGCACCAATGAAGCAGTGTGGCGAATTTTATCATTTCCCATCCATGACAGGCATCCCGTTGTTGTGCATTTGGCAGTTCATCTTGAAAATGGCCAACGTGTTTATTTTACCGATGCAAATGGTGCACAAAGAGCAGTTCAGCCGCCAGAAACTACACTAACAGCATTTTTCAAGTTATGCGAATCGGATGAATTTGCACGAACATTACTGTATTCTGAAGTGCCTCAGTACTTCACTTGGAATGCATCAACAAAACAATTTCAACGGCGCAAGCAAGGAACACTTGTCGATGGTTATTCCGGTGTTTTTTCAACGGATACTTTGGGACGCATTTACACAGTTAGTCCAAATAATGTTGAATGTTTTTATTTGCGGTTATTGTTGGTTAACGTACGTGGGCCACCGTCATTTCAAGATTTGCGAACTGTTGGTGGTGAATTGTGTGCAACATATCGCGATGCATGCCAGCGATTGCATTTGCTTGAAGATGATACCCATTGGGATGCTACGCTTCATGATGCTGCAATTACAGCTCCACCAAAACAAATACGTATGTTGTTTGCGATAATCATATCAACATGTTTTCCAGCAAATCCACTTGAATTGTGGAATAAGTATAAAGATTGTATGACTGAAGACTTTTTACTTCTACTTCAAGATGCCAGAAATAACCGTGATTTGATTCGTACACCAGAAATGTTTAATGAAGCATTGATTATGATTGAGGATATGTGTCTTATGATGACAAATAAGGCTTTATCTCAATTAGGTATGGTTGCATCAAATCGCCCAATGCACGACATATTTGAGCGTGAACTACGACGCGAACAACAGTATAATTGCAGTTTACTACACGCGTTTGTTCAAACACATATTTCTCAATTAAATTTGCAACAAAGACATGCATATGATACAATTATGCAAGCTGTAACAGGCAATACCGGTGGCCTATATTTTTTGGATGCTCCTGGTGGAACGGGAAAGACATTTTTGATTTCCACAATATTGGGAACAATCCGTTCTCAACAAAAAATTGCATTGGCACTTGCTTCATCCGGTATTGCAGCTACATTATTGGATGGTGGCCGAACCGCACATTCAGCTTTGAAATTACCATTAAATGTGCAAACCGTTGAAACTCCTTGAAAAAATTCTGGAATGGCTAAAGTTTTGCAACAAACATCAATCATTATATGGGATGAATGTCCAATGGCACATAAAAAATATTTGGAAGCATTGAATCGGACATTACAGGACTTACGTTATAATCAACAGCTGTTTGGCGGTGCATTAATATTGCTATCTGGTGATTTTCGACAAACGCTGCCCGTCATTCCGAGATCAACTCCAGCCGATCAAATTAATGCATGTTTGAAAAGGACTTCTTTGTGGAGACATGTACAAAGGCTATCGCTTAATATAATTATGCGTGTTAGTCTTCAAAATGATCCATCGGCACGTGAGTTTTCGAAACAGTTGTTGAAGACTGGAGAGGGCAAAATTGCAAGTGATATCAATGGGTTTCATCACGCTACCTAATAATTTTTGTACCATTTTGCCATCAAAAAATGAATTGATTGATCGCGTTTTTCCAAATATTATTCAAAATTACAAAAATCATAATTGGTTGAGAGAACGCGAAATTTTGGCACCAAAAAATGTAAATGTGAATGAAATAAATTTTATAATTCAACAAAAGTTGCCAGGTGATGTTGGTACTTATAAATCAATCGATACTGCGATGAATGAAGAAGTTACAATCAATTATCCAGTCGAATTCTTGAATTCTTTGGAACCACCTGGTATGCCACCGCATTGCTTGAATTTAAAAAATGGCTCATCAATCATTCTTCTTCGAAACCTCAATTCACCGAAGCTTTGCAATGGGACAAGACTTGCAGTTAAAAAATTAATGCCAAATTTGATTGAAGCAACAATACTAACTGGCACAGCAAAAGGGGAAGATGTGTTGATACCGCGCATTCCATTAATTCCAACAGACATGCCATTTGATTTCAAACGCTTGCAATTTCCCGTCCGATTATCTTTTGCTATAACCGTGAATAAAGCGCAAGGCCAAACGCTGCAGGTGTGTGGAGTTAATTTGGAAGATCCGTGCTTCTCTCATGGGCAATTATATGTCGCATCTTCCAGAGTGGGAGCACCAAAAAATGTATTCATTTATGCACCGCAAAACAAAATTAAAAATGTTGTGCATACCATTGTATTAAATTAATTTTTTTTTCTTTTTTTTTTCAAAATAAAACTAAAGTTTTTTTAATAAAACAAAATCAAATTAAATTTAAGTTTCTTTTTGTATGTGGGTGCAGCGAAGCGCGCCGGGTCCCGCTAGTATATATATAGATATATATGTATATATATATATATATGTATATATATATATATATATATATATAAATAATTCGCCCCTGTGGTCGGGGGGTACTCACATGTCTCGTAAATCAAAATTGCACGAATTGTTTCCCAAGAATACCACCACAGTATTAAGATTTTGAAATTTTTTTTTAAAATGCTTCACCGAAGAATTGAAATCTTGAAAATACTCGCACAACATTAACATTGTATACCGCAATTAAAGTAGTCACAATTTTATTCCGGATCTACTCATATATTTACATATTGTTACGATATTCCTTATACATTACGGTACAATGTAACGACGACTTATTGAGATGGAAAAATATGAAAAATATAAATTTTCTATCATAACAGAGAATAAAATTTCAATTTTCACATGTATACATGTATACATTATGTACATATGTATATGTACACAACAGCTCACAAATAACATATATAAAATACTTCCGGAGCTTGTTGCAAAAGTAAAAAATTTGAACTCAATTTTTATTTCATTTTTCATTTGTACATAATATATGAATAAATTGAATTGAAAAACGAAGAAAATATCTTTTGAAACCAAAAGCAGTTTTACAATAACAACAACAATACACCATAGTACGATTTTTCATTTTTCCAATTTAATAGTATCGCAAAAACCAAAACAAAAACTGGTTTGCACTATACCCTACATACCCAGAGTATATATATCATCGGAAATTTACATTAGAAATTTTTCATTTATCACGAAGAAAATTTTACGGAAATATCATAAATGTATTATGCGATGATGATACAGTAATGAGTCGGATATAAAACGAAATGAAGCGCAATAAAAGCTTTTCTTTTTACATTTATATAACATATTGTTTACGGCGTGTATGCGGCAAAATGTATACTGTGCCCCAATAATAACAACATCGAGAAAAGGATTATTAGGCGTTTTGCCCCCGATTTGTTTTTACATGCCATAACCACGACTGTACGTACATGTTGTTATTTTATACAACATATATTTAGATATTCGGAAAAACATGAAAATCATATCATCATCATCATTCAAAATAAAATAAAAAAATACGAACCGAGATTCCACACCTTTGAATCCTTGCGCTATTTTCTCGAAGTAAAATCAAAATATATAAAAAAAAAATGGAAAAGATTTACCGGAAAAGATTAACAGTTCCGATTTCATCCTATTTCATATTTCGAAAAAAAAAAACGGAAATAAATAATAAAAAGTGTTTTTCTTTTGGTGCTTCGTCTTCTTGTTTGCCGCCTTGCTTCTTATTAAATTAATATTACTGTCAATTTTCTAATATTGGATTATATGATGATTGATATTTAGGAACCCTACATTTTTATTATTTTTTATACACATATACACCATCCATACCAAAATGAAAATTTATTTTCCGATATGTCTTATCCTGTCGCGTATATACTTGGTACTATAATGTCTGTTCCAAAATTCATTACCATCCGCAACTAAACTTTTGTTTGGTAGTCATATTCCCCCACCTTTTATTTTAAACGATGGAAATACAATTAATTCCAATTTTATTGAATCGCACAATTCGAAGAACACTCAGCATGTAATATGTATAAAGGATCGAGTGAGTGGGTTGAGTTTCTGATATAATTCTAGAAAACGAATGAATTAGTCATGTTTGAGTTTCCTGTTTGAGTTTATTAATAGGAAAAATTTCGTATTCAAAAAAGTTTTCTCTGTAAAGCTGTGAGTGAAAGGAAAATGTAAAAGCTTTCCGGGAATTTCAAGCTAAAAGCATACTAGATTCTTGAAAAATAATATTTGAAAATCATTGAGTGATGATGATAATTTTAACATAATGTTGATTGAATTTCAAATTTCATATTGATAGTTAAATTTAAACTGTTCCAAGTAAAAAGGCATTTTCTAAATTAACTATATGAATATTTTAAATATTTTATCAGGTTTTTTGAACTTTAAGTTTACGATGTTTATGAATTTTATATAATTTCATGAACAGTAATAATAAGGCATTTTCGGAATTATGAAGAATGCTGTAGTACACCACCTGGACACTACAGTAGATACTGCGACAAGGGAAAGTGAAGGAGTAACTGAGAAAGAGAGCATATTCGGTAAATTGCTTAATCACGGAACATCAAATCCGTTCCAAAGAAGCCCAAATATAGGAAGATCACATTTCGAGTAGCTAAATCTAGTGAAAGAACTATTGGCCTAGAAAAAGAAAATATCGATCTCTCTTGGGGAGGCTACAGCAAATGGAACAAGTATTTGCCAAGCTAAGCGATCAAATCGAGCATCTAAAGTGAGAAAATGAAAACCTATAAATGAATTCAAAAGAACATATTGTTGAGTGGCAATGCACTAATTTTATCTGATTGCACACACACAGACCAATGTCTAATAAACTGTTATGTTCCTATAAAATATGAGGAAAATACGATAAACAAAAACAGTCTTGAGTTGTAAATTAAAACGTGATGTACAATTAATGTTAATGTAACAATTCTAAGTTAAATGTTTAACAATTATAATTTAAAATACTATAATTATTGTGTAATGGTCTCGTAAATTATATTCATCATAATTTAATAAATAATAATTAAATGTATTACACATTAAAATAATTAATAATAATTAATAATATTAATCATTAATTAATAGTAACGCGCTATTGTGTTTCATTTTTGAGAACGGTCCATAATCGACTAACGTATTAGATCGCATTTGTGGGTAGGCCTTTTTCTATAAGAACATTCGAGAACATACAACAATTGGTGACAGCGGTAACCACGTATTTACATAATTAAATTATTTTTTTTCCTCGTGTTCGTGAAAAATAATATATGTATGTTTAAAATAAATAATTAAAAGTAAAGTGAAATAAATTCAAAGTGGCCAAAAAAAAATCCAATCCAATCCAAATCCAATTAATTTAAAAAAAAAATTGTTAAAAGAAACGATAAAACATTAAATTCAATTAATTGTACATACAACAAATTTAGTGCAACAAATTGTATGTACAACAATTTGATATACAATTTTTTTTAACTGTTTATGAAACAACCTTGCGGGAAATACAATTATTGTATAACGTACAAGCCGCATGATACAAAAAATTACCAGAATATGGTTATCTAAAACAGTGGTACGATTGTACGAATGTTTAAATTACAAAAAGTTAAAAATTAAGTTAATAAACCAAAAATAATAAACCAAAAGTGCCTTACAAATCAAAAAAAAAAAATTAATTATAAAAATCAAAAGGATCAAATTCCATAATAGGCCATTTTGTAAAGCAAAAATTTGTGTAAATACAACGATTGATCACATATGGCAGCATTGATACTGATATAGCATATAAACCCAGTATTCGCAAATTAGAAGATACAACAACTAGCAGCAGTTACCATTTATAAATTATACAACAAATAAATCAGCATTGAAGTCATTCAACTCTATTGCAGTATCAGGTGATTTTTTTTCGAAATATTTTAATTTTTATTTTATACAATAAGCTAATTTAAAGTTTAAAAAATTAAGTTTATATAAGTTTGTGTCGTAAACGGGTTTTAAATGTTCAAGCCAGTTGCTACGGTGTGATTCATAGATTTTGAAGAGATTTTGAATTCAAATTCGTGTAAAGTGGACATTCAGTTTGGGAATGTCTGAATAGTGTCAATTCAATTTCAGAATTTCGCTACTTGTAACAAAAGTTGATTGGGATGAATATATGACTACCGATCAGATAGTAACTAGACAGAAACTTAGACTAAATCCACAATTAGATTGCTTAGATTTTTCAAACAAAATAGATTTCAGTGGTGTCAGTGAAAGTCAACTTAAGAAAAAGCAACCTGACAAGGAGGAAATAACAAGTGAAAAATCAGAGAGTGATGATATAGCGCCAACTGAATCGGAAAAAAGGGATGTTAAAAGTTATAGTGAAACGGAATCATTACAAATAATTGATAAAGCGAACCTAGAGTACAAAGGTGAGCAACTGAGTAGTGCCAGTTCGGTAGATTCACGAGAAAATATCGATTATTCAGTAAGCATGACCCAAACTGTAGAGAAACTTATGAAAATTATTCCACCATACTCCGGTAATCAAATTGAATATCAAAAGTTTAGTTTAGCAGGTGATTTAGTATGGAGTCCGCTGGATGAAAAAAATAAAATAAGGTTTATGCAGTTAATAAAACTAAAATTAGATGGAGCAGCATTTGAAGTGGTTCGGGACAAAGATTTTAAGGAATGGGACGATTTAAAAAAAGAATTGGAATTTAATATTTGTAAAAAAAGATCCGCTGGAACTGTATCGAACGAATTGGTTAGATGTAGCCAAGGAAAATTTGAAAACGTACAAATATTTGCCAGTAGACTGGAAAAACTTATGTTCGAACTAAATGACATTTGCATAGCAAAGCAGGGAAAAGAGTCAGCCACTATCATTGAAAAAATGAATGAAGATATAGCATTAAATTCTTTTGTTAATGGGTTAAAAGAACCTATTCGAACAATAATTAAGGCTCATCATTTTTCAAAATTGGCAGATGCTATTGCGCAAGCAAATGAAGAGGATATGGTCCATAAGCCTCAATTTAATTCTGAAACTAAATTTTGTAGTTTCTGTAACAGAAATGGCCATTCATTTCATCATTGTTATAGGCGTAATAGTAATACTAATTTTCAATCCAACAATAATAATGGTAAATTTCAATCAAGTCGAAACAACCACAGTAGTTTCCAACCAAGTCGGAACAGTGATAGCCCAAACTTATATTGTAGATACTGTCGAATACCAGGTCATATGATTGAAAATTGCAAAAAACGAGAATTTAACAATAACAGATTTAGAAATCATCCAAATGTATATAAGTCGACCACAATCAATCAATCCGATCCACAACCAGGTACTTCAAATGATCCAAGTAGTGCAAAGGAATTTGAACAAACACAGATCAACCATACTCAATTAGCTAAAAATCTTACAATCCGTTCAAATAATTCAATTAACAGTTCAAATAATTTAACACAAACCATGTTAACTTTTCAAGATGTTTACTGTGTTTCAAGTTTTCAAGTTTCAAAAGATTTCAAATATGTTAAATTAAATATGGATGTGATTGAGAATAATAAACCACATTATTTTTTAATTGACACAGGGGCCGATCTAAGTCTCGTAAAGAAAGATGTTATTAAACACGATGCAATCGTGTATCCAAATATAAAAATTAAAATTCAAGGCATTACAACCGAGAATATTGAAACACTAGCTCAAATTAATTCAAATATTGAACTCAACCAAAACGTAAAAATTAAACAATCATTTCAAATAGTCCCAAATAGTTTCCCTATTGATTGCGCAGGTATTATTGGAAAAGATTTCTTGGAATCAAACAAATGTATAATTGATTTTAATTGTAAAGAGTTGAAAATTAATTACAGGGACGCGGAATTTACTATTCCACTAGAATCATTTGGTCATCAAGCGGAATTACAGACAATTGATATACCACCTCGCACTGAAATTTTTGTTCGTTTAGCAACGAAATCCATGCAAAACGAAGTTAGTTATGTATGTAGGTCGCAAGAATTAAATCCAGGCGTATTCGTAGCTAGTTGCATTGTTAAGCCAGAGGATGGCACTGCGATATTTAGTTTGTTGAACAACACGGAACAAAATGTTATATTGAATGACTCCGAAATTATAGGTGAACCTTTGGATAACTATAAAGTTTTCCAATTCAAGTCATTTTCAGAGGATATTACGGATAGACTTAATATTCTCGAATCACAAATCAATACAGATCATTTGAATCATGAAGAGCGACAAACAATAGTTGACATTTGCAAAAAGTTTAGTGATGTGTTTTACTTACCTGGAGACCGATTGGATGCAAATTCGGAAGTGTATCATACAATTGATCTAGTGCCAAACTCTAATCCGATCTATAAAAAGCCATATCGTTTGCCGGAAGTAGCAAAAAAGGAAGTTGATTCGCAAGTTCAACAGTTGTTAAATGAGGGCATAATAGAACAAAGCACTTCTCCTTGGAATTTTCCATTGTTGATAGTACCAAAAAAATCAGATTCTGGTGTAAAGTGGCGATTAGTAGTAGATTTCCGTCGTTTAAATGAACAAACAGTTAGTAGTGCTTTTCCTTTACCAAATATAGCTGAAATATTGGACCAATTAGGGCAGGCAAATTATTTCACAACCCTCGACTTAGCAAATGGATATCATCAGGTATTGATGCACCCAGCTGACAAAGAAAAAACTGCTTTTTCAACAACTTTTGGTCATTATCATTATTTACGAATGCCATTCGGACTTAAAGGGGCTCCAAGTACATTCCAAAGGTTAATGAATCATGTGCTATCGGGATTGAATGGAATAAAATGTTTCGTATATCTTGATGACGTAGTAGTATACGGCGTGAATCTTCAAGATCATAATGAAAGATTAGTTAACGTGTTCAATTGCTTTCGAAAATTCCATTTAAAATTACAACCACATAAATGTAATTTTTTACGTACAGAAGTGAAATATCTTGGTCATATAATAAGCCGCGAAGGAACGAAACCAGATCCAAAATTAATCGACGCAATAATTAACTATCCACAGCCAAAAGATGTTAAGGAAGTTATTCGGTTTTTAGGGTTATCTGGATACTATCGGCAATTCATTGAAAATTACGCACATATAGCTGAGCCATTGTCCTCAATGAAACGTAAAAACGCGAAATTCAAATGGGATGCAATCACCGAAAATGCTTTTGTTCATTTAAAAAATTGTTTAGCAAGTCCTCCTATACTTCAATACCCAAACTTTAAAGAACAATTTATAATCACAACTGATGCAAGTGATCTAGCCCTTGGAGCAATTCTCTCGCAAATAAAGGATACAGATGCTCTACCAATAGCCTATGCTAGTAGAATTCTGAACCAAACTGAGAAATCCTATAACACGACTAAAAAAGAGCTTTTAGCAATCATGTGGGCTGTTCGCAAATTTCGACCATATATTTACGGTACAAAGTTCGTATTAAAATGTGACCACAAGCCACTAACATATTTGTATTCCGAGGCACACGAATCTTCAATTCTGTTGCGTTGGCGTTTAGAACTGGAGGAATATGATTTTTCAATTCATTATAAACCGGGAGTGGCGAATGTTGGAGCAGATGCATTATCCAGGATTGAAATTATTCCATCTGATGATGATTACTGCCATCCGATGTTTGTTGTTACACGTTCGATGAATAAAAACGATATTTCTACTCCAAGTAGTTCAAATCAAAACAATGACGCTCTTCCATTAATAAATTCAAATCTAAATGATATACCATCTATATCCATAAATCCACATATTTCACATAATTTAAATCAATCATCACCGTTGAATCCAAATCCAATTAAATTAAAAATTATAGAAATCACGGATCCAGATGAAATTAAGCAACTATTAAAAGATTTCCATATTACACCATTAGGAGCTCATCAAGGAGTATGTCGTACACTTAATCGCTTAAAATGTTATTATAGTTTCCCTAATATGTTATCAACAGTTAAAAAATTCATTAAAACATGCGAGTTTTGTCAAAAGAATAAATATGGAAAATCAATTAAAATTCCAATGAAAATAACAGATACAGCTACTAAACCATTTGAACGTATATTTTTAGATATAGTCGGTCCAATTAATCCTCCTTCACATTCACAAAGTCGGTTCATTTTAACATTGCAAGACGACTTAACAAAATTTTCTCAAGCTTATCCAATCCCGAATCAAGAAACATCAATAATAGCCAAGATTTTTGCCGAAAAATTTATTTGTTCATATGGTCTACCAGACATTATTGTAACGGATCAAGGATCCAATTTCATGAGCCAGCTTTTTAAAAGTTTGATGAAATTGTTTAAACTGAAACAAATAAATTGTTCAGCATATCATCCACAGTCCAACGGGGCACTGGAAAGGTCACATCGTACGCTTGCAGAGTATTTACGTTCATTTACATCTAGTGATACAGCGAATTGGGATAATTGGGTGAATTATGCCATGTTTGCTTACAATAGTACACCACACACAGCTACAGGGTACATGCCATTCGAGCTTTTATTTGGTAGGAAACCATCCATTCCGAATTCAATTACAAAACCACCAGATCCTTTATATAATTATGATGACTTTCTTAAGGAATTAAAATTTCGATTTCAATCTTCATGGGAGGTTGCTAGAAATAAATTAATAGAAAAGAAGCTAAAATCTAAGAACAATTATGATAGAGATCTGAATGAGACTACATTCGTTGAAAATGAAATGGTTTTGCTACGCGATGAAACAGGAAGTACTAAAACTAAGAGTCTATGGTTAGGTCCATATAAAATCACAAAACTAGTTTCTAATGTGAATTCTGAAATTGAAGTTGGTAAATCACGTAAGATCGTTCATAATAATAGGTTGAAACATTTTTATTCGGATAGCTCTGATCAATCAAACTAAAATTTTTTTGAAATTCTATGATTACGACTAATGTAGTGGTATCTCGTATCGATTGGCTGAATATTATAAGCTTTGTCAATTTTCCAAGTTAATTCTTATCATTAAATTATGTAAGATAAAAAAAAAATAAAAATAAAAATAACATTATTATAAAAATAACATTAGTAATACTCAATTATATTAGTAATTATCTATTATAACTAAACAAGTTAAAATAAGGTTAAAAATAGTAAAAATAACAAATAATAATAAAAAAAAAAAAAAAAAAAAAAAAACTAAATTAAGATTAAATTTAAGAAACGTAGAAGATGATTAAACTATTGCTAGTTAATATAGCTAAAAAATCTAGCTAAAAAATAAAAAATTCAAACAAATCAATTTAATGATGAAATTTATGTATTCAAGGTGTATTATTATTAATATTGTCCTATAATAATTTTCAAATTTATTATTATGTATTATTCATAAAATAATGAATGTTTTCTTATTGTTAAAAACGATTGATTCAAAATGTTTAAAATTTAAATTTAAATTAATTCTTAATACTATATAAAAAAAAAAAAAATTCATTTTTTTTTCTCCCATAAGGGGGGAGGTGTTGAGTGGCAATGCACTAATTTTATCTGATTGCACACACACAGACCAATGTCTAATAAACTGTTATGTTCCTATAAAATATGAGGAAAATACGATAAACAAAAACAGTCTTGAGTTGTAAATTAAAACGTGATGTACAATTAATGTTAATGTAACAATTATAATTTAAAATACTATAATTATTGTGTAATGGTCTCGTAAATTATATTCATCATAATTTAATAAATAATAATTAAATGTATTACACATTAAAATAATTAATAATAATTAATAATATTAATCATTAATTAATAGTAACGCGCTATTGTGTTTCATTTTTGAGAACGGTCCATAATCGACTAACGTATTAGATCGCATTTGTGGGTAGGCCTTTTTCTATAAGAACATTCGAGAACATACAACAATTGGTGACAGCGGTAACCACGTATTTACATAATTAAATTATTTTTTTTCCTCGTGTTCGTGAAAAATAATATATGTATGTTTAAAATAAATAATTAAAAGTAAAGTGAAATAAATTCAAAGTGGCCAAAAAAAAATCCAATCCAATCCAAATCCAATTAATTTAAAAAAAAAATTGTTAAAAGAAACGATAAAACATTAAATTCAATTAATTGTACATACAACAAATTTAGTGCAACAAATTGTATGTACAACAATTTGATATACAATTTTTTTTAACTGTTTATGAAACAACCTTGCGGGAAATACAATTATTGTATAACGTACAAGCCGCATGATACAAAAAATTACCAGAATATGGTTATCTAAAACAGTGGTACGATTGTACGAATGTTTAAATTACAAAAAGTTAAAAATTAAGTTAATAAACCAAAAATAATAAACCAAAAGTGCCTTACAAATCAAAAAAAAAAAATTAATTATAAAAATCAAAAGGATCAAATTCCATAATAGGCCATTTTGTAAAGCAAAAATTTGTGTAAATACAACGATTGATCACATATGGCAGCATTGATACTGATATAGCATATAAACCCAGTATTCGCAAATTAGAAGATACAACAACTAGCAGCAGTTACCATTTATAAATTATACAACAAATAAATCAGCATTGAAGTCATTCAACTCTATTGCAGTATCAGGTGATTTTTTTTCGAAATATTTTAATTTTTATTTTATACAATAAGCTAATTTAAAGTTTAAAAAATTAAGTTTATATAAGTTTGTGTCGTAAACGGGTTTTAAATGTTCAAGCCAGTTGCTACGGTGTGATTCATAGATTTTGAAGAGATTTTGAATTCAAATTCGTGTAAAGTGGACATTCAGTTTGGGAATGTCTGAATAGTGTCAATTCAATTTCAGAATTTCGCTACTTGTAACAAAAGTTGATTGGGATGAATATATGACTACCGATCAGATAGTAACTAGACAGAAACTTAGACTAAATCCACAATTAGATTGCTTAGATTTTTCAAACAAAATAGATTTCAGTGGTGTCAGTGAAAGTCAACTTAAGAAAAAGCAACCTGACAAGGAGGAAATAACAAGTGAAAAATCAGAGAGTGATGATATAGCGCCAACTGAATCGGAAAAAAGGGATGTTAAAAGTTATAGTGAAACGGAATCATTACAAATAATTGATAAAGCGAACCTAGAGTACAAAGGTGAGCAACTGAGTAGTGCCAGTTCGGTAGATTCACGAGAAAATATCGATTATTCAGTAAGCATGACCCAAACTGTAGAGAAACTTATGAAAATTATTCCACCATACTCCGGTAATCAAATTGAATATCAAAAGTTTAGTTTAGCAGGTGATTTAGTATGGAGTCCGCTGGATGAAAAAAATAAAATAAGGTTTATGCAGTTAATAAAACTAAAATTAGATGGAGCAGCATTTGAAGTGGTTCGGGACAAAGATTTTAAGGAATGGGACGATTTAAAAAAAGAATTGGAATTTAATATTTGTAAAAAAAGATCCGCTGGAACTGTATCGAACGAATTGGTTAGATGTAGCCAAGGAAAATTTGAAAACGTACAAATATTTGCCAGTAGACTGGAAAAACTTATGTTCGAACTAAATGACATTTGCATAGCAAAGCAGGGAAAAGAGTCAGCCACTATCATTGAAAAAATGAATGAAGATATAGCATTAAATTCTTTTGTTAATGGGTTAAAAGAACCTATTCGAACAATAATTAAGGCTCATCATTTTTCAAAATTGGCAGATGCTATTGCGCAAGCAAATGAAGAGGATATGGTCCATAAGCCTCAATTTAATTCTGAAACTAAATTTTGTAGTTTCTGTAACAGAAATGGCCATTCATTTCATCATTGTTATAGGCGTAATAGTAATACTAATTTTCAATCCAACAATAATAATGGTAAATTTCAATCAAGTCGAAACAACCACAGTAGTTTCCAACCAAGTCGGAACAGTGATAGCCCAAACTTATATTGTAGATACTGTCGAATACCAGGTCATATGATTGAAAATTGCAAAAAACGAGAATTTAACAATAACAGATTTAGAAATCATCCAAATGTATATAAGTCGACCACAATCAATCAATCCGATCCACAACCAGGTACTTCAAATGATCCAAGTAGTGCAAAGGAATTTGAACAAACACAGATCAACCATACTCAATTAGCTAAAAATCTTACAATCCGTTCAAATAATTCAATTAACAGTTCAAATAATTTAACACAAACCATGTTAACTTTTCAAGATGTTTACTGTGTTTCAAGTTTTCAAGTTTCAAAAGATTTCAAATATGTTAAATTAAATATGGATGTGATTGAGAATAATAAACCACATTATTTTTTAATTGACACAGGGGCCGATCTAAGTCTCGTAAAGAAAGATGTTATTAAACACGATGCAATCGTGTATCCAAATATAAAAATTAAAATTCAAGGCATTACAACCGAGAATATTGAAACACTAGCTCAAATTAATTCAAATATTGAACTCAACCAAAACGTAAAAATTAAACAATCATTTCAAATAGTCCCAAATAGTTTCCCTATTGATTGCGCAGGTATTATTGGAAAAGATTTCTTGGAATCAAACAAATGTATAATTGATTTTAATTGTAAAGAGTTGAAAATTAATTACAGGGACGCGGAATTTACTATTCCACTAGAATCATTTGGTCATCAAGCGGAATTACAGACAATTGATATACCACCTCGCACTGAAATTTTTGTTCGTTTAGCAACGAAATCCATGCAAAACGAAGTTAGTTATGTATGTAGGTCGCAAGAATTAAATCCAGGCGTATTCGTAGCTAGTTGCATTGTTAAGCCAGAGGATGGCACTGCGATATTTAGTTTGTTGAACAACACGGAACAAAATGTTATATTGAATGACTCCGAAATTATAGGTGAACCTTTGGATAACTATAAAGTTTTCCAATTCAAGTCATTTTCAGAGGATATTACGGATAGAC
This sequence comes from Tipula unca, assembly GCA_951394425.1. Taxonomy (NCBI): domain Eukaryota; kingdom Metazoa; phylum Arthropoda; class Insecta; order Diptera; family Tipulidae; genus Tipula; species Tipula unca. The sequence continues at coordinate 148,855,621 of OX596381.1, read as the reverse complement.
TTAATATTCTCGAATCACAAATCAATACAGATCATTTGAATCATGAAGAGCGACAAACAATAGTTGACATTTGCAAAAAGTTTAGTGATGTGTTTTACTTACCTGGAGACCGATTGGATGCAAATTCGGAAGTGTATCATACAATTGATCTAGTGCCAAACTCTAATCCGATCTATAAAAAGCCATATCGTTTGCCGGAAGTAGCAAAAAAGGAAGTTGATTCGCAAGTTCAACAGTTGTTAAATGAGGGCATAATAGAACAAAGCACTTCTCCTTGGAATTTTCCATTGTTGATAGTACCAAAAAAATCAGATTCTGGTGTAAAGTGGCGATTAGTAGTAGATTTCCGTCGTTTAAATGAACAAACAGTTAGTAGTGCTTTTCCTTTACCAAATATAGCTGAAATATTGGACCAATTAGGGCAGGCAAATTATTTCACAACCCTCGACTTAGCAAATGGATATCATCAGGTATTGATGCACCCAGCTGACAAAGAAAAAACTGCTTTTTCAACAACTTTTGGTCATTATCATTATTTACGAATGCCATTCGGACTTAAAGGGGCTCCAAGTACATTCCAAAGGTTAATGAATCATGTGCTATCGGGATTGAATGGAATAAAATGTTTCGTATATCTTGATGACGTAGTAGTATACGGCGTGAATCTTCAAGATCATAATGAAAGATTAGTTAACGTGTTCAATTGCTTTCGAAAATTCCATTTAAAATTACAACCACATAAATGTAATTTTTTACGTACAGAAGTGAAATATCTTGGTCATATAATAAGCCGCGAAGGAACGAAACCAGATCCAAAATTAATCGACGCAATAATTAACTATCCACAGCCAAAAGATGTTAAGGAAGTTATTCGGTTTTTAGGGTTATCTGGATACTATCGGCAATTCATTGAAAATTACGCACATATAGCTGAGCCATTGTCCTCAATGAAACGTAAAAACGCGAAATTCAAATGGGATGCAATCACCGAAAATGCTTTTGTTCATTTAAAAAATTGTTTAGCAAGTCCTCCTATACTTCAATACCCAAACTTTAAAGAACAATTTATAATCACAACTGATGCAAGTGATCTAGCCCTTGGAGCAATTCTCTCGCAAATAAAGGATACAGATGCTCTACCAATAGCCTATGCTAGTAGAATTCTGAACCAAACTGAGAAATCCTATAACACGACTAAAAAAGAGCTTTTAGCAATCATGTGGGCTGTTCGCAAATTTCGACCATATATTTACGGTACAAAGTTCGTATTAAAATGTGACCACAAGCCACTAACATATTTGTATTCCGAGGCACACGAATCTTCAATTCTGTTGCGTTGGCGTTTAGAACTGGAGGAATATGATTTTTCAATTCATTATAAACCGGGAGTGGCGAATGTTGGAGCAGATGCATTATCCAGGATTGAAATTATTCCATCTGATGATGATTACTGCCATCCGATGTTTGTTGTTACACGTTCGATGAATAAAAACGATATTTCTACTCCAAGTAGTTCAAATCAAAACAATGACGCTCTTCCATTAATAAATTCAAATCTAAATGATATACCATCTATATCCATAAATCCACATATTTCACATAATTTAAATCAATCATCACCGTTGAATCCAAATCCAATTAAATTAAAAATTATAGAAATCACGGATCCAGATGAAATTAAGCAACTATTAAAAGATTTCCATATTACACCATTAGGAGCTCATCAAGGAGTATGTCGTACACTTAATCGCTTAAAATGTTATTATAGTTTCCCTAATATGTTATCAACAGTTAAAAAATTCATTAAAACATGCGAGTTTTGTCAAAAGAATAAATATGGAAAATCAATTAAAATTCCAATGAAAATAACAGATACAGCTACTAAACCATTTGAACGTATATTTTTAGATATAGTCGGTCCAATTAATCCTCCTTCACATTCACAAAGTCGGTTCATTTTAACATTGCAAGACGACTTAACAAAATTTTCTCAAGCTTATCCAATCCCGAATCAAGAAACATCAATAATAGCCAAGATTTTTGCCGAAAAATTTATTTGTTCATATGGTCTACCAGACATTATTGTAACGGATCAAGGATCCAATTTCATGAGCCAGCTTTTTAAAAGTTTGATGAAATTGTTTAAACTGAAACAAATAAATTGTTCAGCATATCATCCACAGTCCAACGGGGCACTGGAAAGGTCACATCGTACGCTTGCAGAGTATTTACGTTCATTTACATCTAGTGATACAGCGAATTGGGATAATTGGGTGAATTATGCCATGTTTGCTTACAATAGTACACCACACACAGCTACAGGGTACATGCCATTCGAGCTTTTATTTGGTAGGAAACCATCCATTCCGAATTCAATTACAAAACCACCAGATCCTTTATATAATTATGATGACTTTCTTAAGGAATTAAAATTTCGATTTCAATCTTCATGGGAGGTTGCTAGAAATAAATTAATAGAAAAGAAGCTAAAATCTAAGAACAATTATGATAGAGATCTGAATGAGACTACATTCGTTGAAAATGAAATGGTTTTGCTACGCGATGAAACAGAAAGTACTAAAACTAAGAGTCTTTGGTTAGGTCCATATAAAATCACAAAACTAGTTTCTAATGTGAATTCTGAAATTGAAGTTGGTAAATCACGTAAGATCGTTCATAATAATAGGTTGAAACATTTTTATTCGGATAGCTCTGATCAATCAAACTAAAATTTTTTTGAAATTCTATGATTACGACTAATGTAGTGGTATCTCGTATCGATTGGCTGAATATTATAAGCTTTGTCAATTTTCCAAGTTAATTCTTATCATTAAATTATGTAAGATAAAAAAAAAATAAAAATAAAAATAACATTATTATAAAAATAACATTAGTAATACTCAATTATATTAGTAATTATCTATTATAACTAAACAAGTTAAAATAAGGTTAAAAATAGTAAAAATAACAAATAATAATAAAAAAAAAAAAAAAAAAAAAAAAACTAAATTAAGATTAAATTTAAGAAACGTAGAAGATGATTAAACTATTGCTAGTTAATATAGCTAAAAAATCTAGCTAAAAAATTCAAACAAATCAATTTAATGATGAAATTTATGTATTCAAGGTGTATTATTATTAATATTGTCCTATAATAATTTTCAAATTTATTATTATGTATTATTCATAAAATAATGAATGTTTTCTTATTGTTAAAAACGATTGATTCAAAATGTTTAAAATTTAAATTTAAATTAATTCTTAATACTATATAAAATAAAAAAAAATTCATTTTTTTTTCTCCCATAAGGGGGGAGGTGTTGAGTGGCAATGCACTAATTTTATCTGATTGCACACACACAGACCAATGTCTAATAAACTGTTATGTTCCTATAAAATATGAGGAAAATACGATAAACAAAAACAGTCTTGAGTTGTAAATTAAAACGTGATGTACAATTAATGTTAATGTAACAATTCTAAGTTAAATGTTTAACAATTATAATTTAAAATACTATAATTATTGTGTAATGGTCTCGTAAATTATATTCATCATAATTTAATAAATAATAATTAAATGTATTACACATTAAAATAATTAATAATAATTAATAATATTAATCATTAATTAATAGTAACGCGCTATTGTGTTTCGTTTTTGAGAACGGTCCATAATCGACTAACGTATTAGATCGCATTGTGGGTAGGCCTTTTTCTATAAGAACATTCGAGAACATACAACAATATCGAAATAGGCGGTATTGAACCAGAGAAATTCACCTACTCCACTGATCAGGTTGAATTAGATAGGGAGACGGACTGGATCCTAAAGATCAGAAAAAATAGTCCACGAAGAGTAAGAGAAAAGCTAAATCGTCACCTCAGGTGAACAATTAAATTGTAGCGGAACTACAACTACGGAACCGAAGGTCAATCAATCAAAATGTAGTATATCTACCAACAACATGGCAACAAATTTGATGTAACCAAAATAAAAACCACCCCCACCAAAAAATATTGTAGGTGTAACAAGTTACCCAGAAATTCAGTTACTGATAAAATCAGTTACTGACAAAGAGTATAAGGTAACAGCGCTGAACCATGACGTTTGGAAAATTAACACTCGCAGATATACTTAAAGAAACTTATCTATGAAGTTGAATACTGAGAAGTACCAGTGGTTTACCTATGAGGACAAACAGGCTCGCCCTATAAAAGTTATGGCAAGAGGTTTACATCACGCTTGCTCAAGCAAAGAAAATAATGAAACACTTACAAGATAAAGGTCTTGAAATACTATAAATGCTGTGAATATTGTTAAAAAAGAGAGAACAGAAAACCAGGAAGGAATCCAAACCTTCATTAAAAAGGGACTTCCTCTGTTTTTGTTGGTTTTTGATAACAAAGAGAATGTTCAAAACATTTACAATATAAAAGGAATTCTTCACATGAAGGTAAAAAATTGAACCAATGGGGAGAACCACTACACGCATACCCCAATGCAGAAAATGTCAGAGATTTAATGACATCCAATAATGCAGTCGGGATCCGAGAAGTGTAAAATGCTCAGGTAAACATATCACCCAGGCATGTGCAATAGAGAGAGATGTACCAGCCAAGTGTATAAGCAGTAAGGCTCAACATCCGACTAATTATCGAGCTGTGAAATAAAAAAAAAATAAACCGCGAAAACATTATGAACAGCATTGAAGTTATTACAAAGCGGCTAGGTAACCAAACTAATCTGAACAACATGATACTTGATCAACTGAATAAAATGCTACTTCTACCACGCAATCCGATAAAAATTGTTAGGTAAGAATACAAATTTCAGAATAGCAATCTGGAACTCGAATGAGATTATGCAGCATATTCCAGAAATAGAAATATTTTTACTTTATATTATTTTTTATCTCTGATGAAGATCCCCGATATTGTACATGAAGTAAGATCTCAGCGAGTACGCTGGCTCGGTTATGTTCTGCGTGCAGATCCGGAACGAATTGTGCAGGGATCTCTGAAAGGAGAGCTACCATATGGTAGTCGCAGAGGTCGTTACAGGCGACGACGGCTCCACGATGCAGACAACGACTTGGCCTCTTCAGATTGTCTTAGACAGTATGAAGACCATGCTCAGGATCGAAACCGTTGGAGCCAAATGGTTGACTCAGTAAGGGGCCAGTAATGGCCTTTAAAACGGTTTATTATTATTGCATTTTTGACGTTCTAACTGATTCAAATATCCTACTTCACGTAGGATTTGTCATCATTGTAGATTAAAATACATTGAAGGGAACTATATAAAATTATCATCACTCGTATCGCATTGGCTCCTAAAGAAATTTGGTCACAATTTGGTAATTTAAAATTAATTTACAAAACCATTCTGTAGGGATTCTCGACATTGACATTCTCGAATCGACATTGTCTACGTTGTCGACGTTGTCTACGGATTGTCGACACGTCGACGTACAGAATAATAGATGGCGCGTAAATGCCAATCCCTGCCAGCAACCCAAATGGAAGTTGACTTATTTGAAGTTTAGTAATTTTAAAAAACTTAGTAATTTAAAAAACTTAGTAATTTTAAAAAACTGAAAAATTAGTAATTTTAAAAAACTGAAGAAGGAGATATCCGAAATCGATATTTAAAATTAAAATATAAAAAACAAAAAATATTATCACAAAAAGGAAGCAAAATAAAAATAAAATAAAATAAGAAATAAAAATAGTTTTATTAATATACATTAATTATTTGAAGAGACAAATATACCAAACATCAACACCTCGTCTACGATTTCAGCAACAAAAATGAAAATCACCGGAGACGTATTACTGGTTCATCCTACGCAGGTTGCGAAAGCAAAATAATAGAGGCCGGAAAATGTATACCACTACAGATGTGTATAGAAACAAGCGTCCATTTCATCCGATTAACAACAGATAATATTCAAGCTGTATTGGTCACTGGGAAAGTACGATCTGTGAATGATTTATGCTTCAGACCTAATTTAGGTCAATACAACAAAAAGAAAAACTACTTTTAAATCAGGAACTAACCAAGGAAATAGAGAGAATGCATATGTGTACTTTATCAAATCGGTTGCGAAGAAAAAGTTAAAATTTACAAATGTCAACTGTTTACATGATTTTCTTGGTTCATTAAATCCAGCGACAAAGTTCAATGATGCTAAAATTGATGAAATAAACGTCATATTCTTTCGTTTCCACTATCGGAGACATGAGTTTGACCTATACCCTTTTTTTTTTTTCAGGCAGGGGTATAAAATTTAAAAAACTAAAGTTGGAAATTGCAACAAATGTGGAAAAAAAATTGATCCTTCAAAATGAGCAAAAGGCACACCACGATGCCGATACTAAAGCTTACGAAGCCAATACGGAAGAGAAGCTATTTGCTCAGATATAACAAAACACAACGATGTGTTATACCTTCGATCTCCAACAATGTCTCCCAGTCCCAACACTACAAACATCTGTCACTTTTTACAAACGTCCGCTTTGAACCTTTAATTTGACGGTGCACGATTGTGTAAGAAACGCTCCATACCGTTACATGGGGCATGAAACTATTGGTGGAAGCGGTTTAAATGACATCAGTTCATGTATCTTTCGACATTTGTTAAATTTACCAAAGTCAATCAAATCAGTAGTATTTTGAAGTGATTTATGTTTGCAATTTCCATAGCTACGCATCGGGAACAAATTGATCATAAATCCTTGGTGCCTGGTATATACACATTTGGAAGGTGATAGACCATGCCATTATTGAAAAGAGAAAGAGATTTTCATTTTACAAATTTTTGGATATGGCAAAGCGAAATCTCACTTTTGGGAAGGTAGTAAATTTGCGTGGAATCTTGTAAAGTGGCTTCACTTTACTAGAGAAGTTGGAAAAGTAGACTACAAAATTTCTTTGGATGAGCAAGAACATTCATGGCCCTATTGACATATCAAAAAGAGAGGTAGGAGATATTGCAATTAAAGACATCCCTAAATCTTATAACGGTATCTCATATACAAGCATGCTTCTTCTAATTGACGAGGAATTTTATTCCTTCTATCAGAATCTAAATCGTGCTGATTTAATGAGAAATACGGATCCAGATTTGATTGATGATTTTGAAAATTATTAACATCTTTGGATTATGATAAATAACATTGGATTAAGCGATTAATTTTATTATATTTTTCTAATATTTCTATAGAAGTTTTGAACAAAATAAACTAACCATCCTCATTAGTTTTAATGCAGAAGAATAACTTATATTACTTAAGAAAAAGCAAATTAAAGTTTTCGTTGAAATCTTAATTAGCATAACGCCTTAAGTAACATTTTTCAAAAAGTATGGAAAACTATAAACAAAATCGTGAATAAAATTATTTCGGCTTACAGTAGAAGTGCATTGACACCTATTGGCATATAAGCTGGTGCTCAGAACCGATTAATCTCAGGGAAAACTATTAGGGCAAAAGCCCTACTGAAAAATGGTGCAAATCACTAAGTGGTTATGGTTTGTGGCCACAGAACATTCATAATAAATCTTCATGTAATTCATACAATTTGTATTTAAAGCTGCATTTTTAGCTGCGAGAGAGAGAAAGAATGCAATTAATGGGCAAATTGCAATATTACAGAATTTTCATAATCCCCTACGAATCCTTAGAAGAGCCCGAAATTCGTAACAATATAATAAATTTTTTGGAAATCCTAATTTTTTTATTAATTTTATTTAAAATTTTATCAGATTTTCGATTAAACTTAATTTGATAAATTTTTCTGAATTAAATATAGTTTTTAGGAATTTGAATTTTAGGATTTTTGATTTATAACTCTACTCTGGAATAAATGAATTAATTCAATTGTTTTGAATTTTATGAAGACATAAATTAGAATTTAATTTGAAAAAATTTGATTTTATATAAATCTTTCGAAGTTTATAAGTTTTGAAATATGAAATTTATTTTATCTTGTATCCATAAAATCCAATAAATTTATTAAATTCAAACATTTTTTTAAAAATTCAAATAGTTCAGTGTATCTCAGTATTTGCTATAACTCGATCAATCGAGAGAGTTTGTGGTCTGCCCTGGAATACCTAGAAATGCCAACAAAATTGGTACGACTGTGTAGGATGACAGCGACGCTGAAGCCTTTGTTATGTTTGGATGTAAAAGTTAGGAGATGACGGAGTACGAGAGATGGCTCCTTACATTTGAGATAAGAATCATGCGTGTGATTTACGGCCCAAAACGCCAAATAGATGGTACATACCGAGCTCTGTACAATTTCGAGATCAAAGATCTGATGAAGATCCCCGATATTGTACATGAAGTAAAATCTCAGCGAGTACGCTGGCTCGGTCACGTTCTGTGTGCTGATCCGGAACGAATTGTGCAGCGATCTCTGAAAGGAGAGCCACCAAATGGTAGGCGCAGAGGTCGTTGCAGGCGACGATGGCTCCACGATGTCGAGAACGACTTGGCCTCTTCAGATTGTCTTAGACAGTATGACGACCATGCTCAGGATCGACACCGTTGGAGCCAAATAGTTGATTCAGTAAGGGGCCAGTAATGGCCTTTAAAACTGTTGATTATTATCCAGTATTTTATAAATTTGAACGAATTCTATGAATTTTATGTTATACATTTTTGATTCTTTCGAATCATTATATCATAAAAAGTGTTTTTTATAGAGTTACACAAGTTTCAATCATAATAAAACAAAGAAATATATTTTTAATATCAATGAAATGGGCTTTATTGGATAGACAATTTTATACGGCCTTGTGGCCGACACGGCTGGCGCGTACAAGGCGCAATCTGGAACACCAATTTTAACAAACTTTTCGCAGAATTTGCGGCCGTATTTCGCCAATAACTCTTCAAATGTTGATTTCCAGGTGTTCTATTGTCTCTGGTTTATCGACGTAGACAATTGACTTTACATAACTCCAAAGAAAAAAATCCAATGGGGTTAAACTTAAATCACACGATCTTGGTGGCCAATTAATTGGACCATTATGCGAAATTATTCTTTCATCAAAAGTATCTTTGAGTAAATCAATTGTAAATCAATCATCCACATGTCAGCAATATTAATGTCAGCTAATCGAGGTACAAACAAATTTCTAATCATGCCCCTATACCGCTCACCATTGACAGTAACATTCTGACCATCATCGTTTTTGAAGACATATCGCCCAATGACTACGCCAGCTCATAAAGCGCAGCAAACAGTAATTTTCTGTGGATGTAATGGTCTTTCGACAAAAGCTTGTGGATTATCCTCACTCCAAATGCGACAATTCTGCTTATTTACGTACCCATTCAATAATAAATGGGCTTTATCGGAGAACAACATTTCGAAGGGAAATTCAACATCAATATCAATTTGTGGCGCATCCGATGGTCATTTGGCTTTAATTCCTGCACAAGTTAAATCGTGAAAGCTTTTAAGCCAAGATCCTTTCGTGAAATCTTCCATAAAGTGGAAGCACACAACCCCAGTTGCTGAGAACGGCGGCGAATTGATTGATTTGGAATTCATTAAAATGGCGATTTTGATAAAAAAATTCAACAATTTGCCAGCGTTGCTCTAATGTAAGTCGTCTATGAAATTTCAAACCAAATTAAATGAAAAGCATATATCATCTGTTAAATGGGTTGTCAAATAAAGCAGTGTTGCCAACTTAAAGTTTTGAACCTCTGAAAAATAATTTAAATTATTTTACAATTACATGCCGTTCGAAAATTTTGAGAAAAAGCAGACATCAAGGCTGATAATCAGAACGAGATCCAAGAGAAATAACCACCCATTAAATTATTTTTCATGAAAGCTCACAATAAATTTTAAAAAAATTAAAGTTATACAAAACTTTTAAAATCGACAAACTCTATCAGATTTTACAACAATATAATGTCAACGGTATGCCAAACATTATTAATTCAATACATATATAAGTACATAGTATTCCTTCCTCCTATCGTATATGTATATACAAAAATTCGATCTTGACTATGTAGGAAAAACATGAAACCATAACAATATAGAACTACAACTACAAAAAAATATTGAAAGGAAAATAAATTTTTTTTTTTAAATTTTAGTTAGAAAATTGTATAACATATATCTAAAAGTTAAACAACATAATATTTTCGACATCCATATACATATATATATATATACACATATTTTTGCCCCCATCATCATCATCATCGCATCCACTTGAAATGAAGGCGAAATCGTTGCTTTTTCTATATTTCGTTTTTCCACCTCGCCATCTCATTTCACTCCAGTTAAAAATCATCATGTTACACATATATGGAAGTATGAGTAGAAATATTTTTTTTTATCTTTTTTGAAACAACAACAAAAACACTAAAAATTATTATTATTATTTATAGAAATATTCATTTTCTATTTTCATGTTTCGTTTTATTTTTATTTTTTGTATTCCGTTCTTGTGTACAACAAAATAACTGAGAAAAACTAACGAAAAATGAAAGAAAATTACTGCACAACAAAAAAAAAAAAAAACTACTTGTTCAACAAAAATTTTCTACTCTGATGATCATATTTTTATTTTAAAGTCCTCGTTTAGGGAATTCTGTAAATTTTCTATTTATTTTTTATTTTTTTTGTAGTTTTTCCTTTTTATGGAATATAATATGTATTCAACTATACATACGTATGTACATACATCCATACATAGAGATACTAGTTACATGATGTACAGAAGACTATTTTTTTTTATTCCTCCACAATTCTGTATATGATTATTATATTGACTCTATATATGTATACTACTCATGCACACATTATATAGAGTATGTATTTGTATGTAATATTATGCTGCTTGTGTATATCGAACAAGACTTTTCTTATTATTTATCGAATTAGGTTATGTGTATAGTTTTGTCGTTATGGAATAAAACCACACGATATATTGTGATTTAGCGATTTATTTTACATAGCCAATTTATAAATTTGAAACATTAGTTTCGAGTTAAATTATCGCCAAAAAACTGTTGAAATTGGCAACTATATAAACCTAATCCACGAACCACACTTGGTTTTAACATTTATTTAAATTGAGCCATAACTCAATAAAACAGGAGAAAAAAACTTAAATTAAAGTTTTCTCTAACTACTTTAATACTTGTGGAAAAACAATTTTCCTCAAGATTGGAAATTTTTTAACAAAATTTTCATATACATAATAATGTAGCTCAAAAACCAACTATAAAATAAATATAATTTTCCTTATTTTCCTGCTAGAGGAGAAAGCTAGATTTTATTTATGATATAGAAATGAAATTTTCCAAAACTCAAGCATTATAACGCTCTATAGAAAATCTATGAAAAATTGGAAAATTTAATTTAATATAATAAGCATATATTTAATGTTTAACATGTACATAGTTTCCCTGTTCAGTTTTTGGTTTTGAAAACTTTAACTGTTTGATGTTGTTTGATGTTCGATCAATTTCCCGTCGTTTAAATAGATTTAATTTTACCATGATATTGGAAAGCTTTCATACACAAATATAAAATTGAATTTTGTTTGTAGAAAATTCCAAGGTAAGGTACCTACATTCACAATTAAAAATTTAAATAATTTGAAGGACGTTTTGAAATTAAATTATCTTTTACAGTTGAGCGCGACTATACCTATTGCTGTACAACAAACTAAAACTTAATTTCCGAGTTTACTTACAACAATATTTACGAATTTGCGTTTATTAGGACTTATTAGGACTACATTTGAATAAAAAATATATTATGCTGCTTAATGGACATTCATATTGAGTTCCGTACATAGGTTCCAACAATCATTTTTTCATTGAGAGATGACCAATTCATTAGCCTTGTCGAATGTCATCACTATCATCTTTGTGTAGAGCCGATTTTGTTTTTAAATAAATTACTTTTGTCGGCGTCTGTTCCGAATCCATTGCTTTGTACTGCCACCATTTGTAACCCACCATGCGTTAATAATAACGCATTTTGGATATCGCGAAAGCAGCCAAACCAAACGAGCTTAACAATACACAATATAAATTCAACAATACCCCACAAAAATCTAAAGAATTCAACTCTATAAACCACAATTTCAACAAACCTAGTTATCAACACCCCAGAAAGTGGACCCTTTGGCGAGTACCGAGGTAGACAAAAGCAATTTAAACGATGAACTTTTAAAAGAAAACGATCAAGCAAACTCAGGAAATTTTCAAGAGGACCTGATTTCGGATACGGTAAGTTAAATTTTCTTCCGTACCTACAGTGTTATTGTAATGAATCAGATTAGACAATAACATTGTTAATAGATACTGGTGCTAACAATAATGTTATCAAACCAGGTAGTATCCAAAATAATCCCACACAATTAAAAGAATCGAAGGTCAGGAATATCGTAGGAGCCCACCAACTTAAGAAGAAAGGTAAAATAAACTTTCTAGGGCATAACCGACCAGATCAAATCTACTATGAACTAAATTTTCATAATTATTCGATGGGATTCTAGGATCCAAAATTGAATGCTATAATCGACTATAAGTCAAACACAATATCTCTATAGGGAACCAAGCATTTAAGTTTCTTCGCTACTACTCAAATTTTTCTAACCATATTGTAACGTGTAACCCGGGAAAAAGCGGCGACTGGCTGATGTCAGAGTTTAAAAAATATCTACATCAAATCTGTATAGATAAAAAGTCACAAGAAAAAAGTCATTTTCCACCGGTAAAGGTCATTTTGAGTTCAACAGAATGCCTATCGGCCTAAAAAACGGACTTGCCACGTTTCAACGTGCTAAGAACAACGTTCTACAAGATCTAATTGGCACGTAATAACACAAACCAAACCGCGTTAAACCAAATACAGAAAACATACAAAAAAATCTTGGGCTGGCCGCTACATAGAAATCCCAAAGAAATCCTTTCAAAAAAAAAAAGTTACTGCGACTTCCCTAAGAACTTTCACAATGGGAAACAGTCAGCAATCCCAGCTCCAGAAAAATATGTTCACCCAGTTCAGGTGAAATACTTCATTAAGACATTTGTGTTCATTTGGGGATCAAACTCATTCTCTCAGATCATAAGACAACTTTCCAGTCCGAATGAAATCAACTTCAATCAAAGCTGCCTAATGAACCCGAAAGAAATACAAGATCAAGCAAGTTCTATTTTCAATCAAGTAAAGGTTAACTTCGAAAAAACAAGGATGAAACATCAGAATAATAGTAAAGAGGAACCCCCAAGTTTGACGGAGGACCAATTAATTTACATTAAACCAAATATTTGGACAAAAACACAACCTAGGAGGGTCGAAACTAAAATAAAAGATGTAAATCATAAAACTTTTAAAACATTGAGAAATATTATGAGAAATAGTAATAAAATTAAAAGATTTAAATAAAGATATTGTAAATAAATTTTTTACTTTTCAACCATTAACCTGCCCGAGCAAAGCCAAAGAGACATAAGAGGTAGGACGTGTTGGAAACGGCATGGAAATGGGTAGCGGGAAACCCAGATGCCGAGGATTCACGTATAGTTAACAGTTCAATGAACCAACTAATTGATGCAACAGTTGCAAGTAAATAAACAAATCGATAAGAGAACTCAAACAATTACGGATACAGTAAATGGAGCATTGAAATAGAGTACAATAGCCAACCGAGTAGGCTGAACGGTAATAGAAATTCAGGCCTTATAACAATAGTAAACATAAACAGCATTAATACAATTTTGGAAGACATCCAGGACGCAATAATCAGGACGACTGGCAAGCAGCAAAATCCTTTCTATATAAATGAGATTATCTAAATAAAGAATCTAATGATTAACCAGGGTATTAATATCACTTTACCAGATGAAGCAAGACCAGATGAACCAACACCAGATGCAACCAAGAGCTGTTCACAAGTAGGAAGTACGATGATATTCAAACATACTAGAATTCAACGACGATTGCATAAAACCACTGGTGTTGGGGACCAAAAGCCATTGCAATGTTTTATGCAAACCTGAAACAAAGATACAATTCATCTCAGATAGCAAACTGTTAATCAACCAAGCACAAAACGAAACATAGTCCTCAAACATAGTCCATACTATTCGGCTATATTACCAAACAAATACACTCTACATCAATCAAAATTGAGAAGTCAATAAACCCAAACCCTGAAGTTCAGATAACCGAGACACCAACATCATATTCGAGCCTGAAAAAAAGCTGGTATCAAATTAAAGGACGCGGACGCTCTTCCTTCACCCCCGAGAGGGGTTATGGTCATATAAATTACTGAATCAACAAATTATACATATAACAACACTTAACCGGCCGCATATGTAAAGTGTATGGTTACTTAACAAGCATAATCAAACTGATAACTACACACGTCAGTTGTATAATGAGTAAATTAAAACCAACATAAAGTTCAAATTTTATAAAATAAAAATACATAAGCTACATATATAAAATCAACAATCATAAAGCTGATAAAAATATTAAGTTTTAAATATCCCCTTAATTTATAAAATTCAATTATAAGTCACATTCATTTATTTAATAAAAAAAACACATTTAATATATGAACTTAAAGTAATATTAATTTATATTTAGAAAAAATTATGAAATTAAAATTTCCAAAACAAATACATATAACATTCATAAAAATTCATTAAATTCATAAAACTCATAAAATTGGTAAAATTAATTAAACCAATGAAATTGATAAAATCTTAGACTACTTAAAAATTAATAAATTAATAAAAATGAATTTTTTTAATTTCATAAAATTTATGAAAGTTTAATAGTTTTTTATTATTACATATTGAATTTTTAAATATAAAATAATTGATTTGGAAGAAAATTATTAACTCTTGAAATTAATATATCTAATTCCTAAAAATTTATTATATGTATTCATAAAATACATAAAATTTCCTAAAAAGTACAACTTAAGTAAAATTTATAATGTTTATAAAATTATTTATGATTTTGATGGGTTATAAAATAATCCATAAGATTTATAAAATTCATAAACAGACAAACAAAATTCATGAAAATAAGCAAATTTTGATGAAATTATTAAATTTATAAAATCAATCAAGTATAAAATCAAATTTTCGATTATTATTCACTTTTTTAAAATCACGAAAATTACATTTTCAAAAAATTTATTTTGAAATAAAAAATAGATTAAGAGTTAATTTCACGAAAATTTATTACAAAATATAAAATTTATTAAATTCAAATAAATATTTTTGAAAATAAAATTCTTATAAATTTTATTAAATTTTTAAAAACTTATTAAATTTAAAAAAAATTTGTAAATTTAATAAAATTCCAAATAGTTTCCTTTACTATAAAAAATATCTAAAAATTCAGATGCTTTTAAACCATAAATAAGAACTTGGAAAACTAGTGAAATTAAATAAAAATCATAAAATTCATGAAGATCGTAATATTAAAAAATTAAGTGTTAAAATTAAAAAACTCAATATATGAAAAAACGTTGACATCAATAATAAATATCACTTGAAAAATTATAATTAAAATATTTTGCAAAATTTTGCTAAAATAGAATTTAGTTTTTTAATTTTGAATTTTCACAGAATCACTAACTTCGAAATTGTGGCTGGGTCTGTTCTATGATATTGTATCTCAAATCTTGGTTCGAAATTCTAAATACCAAAAGTAAAAAATTAATTAATTTTAATATTTTCCGAATCAAAATTCTTACTTCCAAATTCTAAAATCTAGACCATAACAAAATCAAAAATCTCAAAGTGGAATTTCAAAAATTCAATATTTCGATAGACATAATGTCAAATTATAAAGTTTAACTTCTCGTGTATTAAAATGCATGGCTAAAATATAAATCAAATTATTTACATTTAAATTTTTCAGATTTAATACGTTAATTTTAAAATCAGAAGTTTCTAAAAAAACTTACAAAACATTGTCTTGCGTTGATATTTTAGATGCTAAACTTCAAAATCTCATGTTAACACATTATTTAATTTATTTTCTTTATTACAATTTATTTATAAATTATAAATGTATATAAATAAATTTTTTATATGAGATTTATGAAATTCGTATAATTCCTACACAAAATTAGTTTCTAAACAAATATAATAATATTTATAAAATTTATATGATTTTTAAAATTCCTAACAGATTGTAAAAAAATTTGATTGAATTAAATAAATTGATGAAATTCATAATATCACCAATTTTTTAAAATCTTTAAATTTATTAACTTCATAGCCTTTAATTCAATTTTTAACTGCAATTCGTAAGAACATTTCAAATTGATAAAAAAATTACAACTTCAAAGTTTAATTCTTGAAAATTAGTTATCTTAAACCTCAGTTAATTTGACAAGAAAGTGTAAAATTTATGAAATTCGTATAACTTGTAAAATTTATAAAAGTTTGTAGCAGCTCGAATATTCGACTCACAGATATTCGATACTGCCACAAACAAAACAATTAGTGAAATTCAAATATAAACCAAATTATTTGAATTAAGCATTCACTAACCCCATCACATATCCAATAGCCGAACCACTACTATAAAACATTTATAGTAAAGCATGTCGCCATCTAACAACATCACCACGCAATAACAATTCGGTGATGCAACACTTAACATAAGTGCAATGTCGACCGCCGCCGGCGCATCTGTTCCCTCTCCAAAATACGACACGTATTTTGGAAGACGAATGCGACGTCACTCTTTCATTCCATACTGAACTCTCAAATAAAATACGCGTGGTATTATACTCAAGATTATAATAATGGTGGTGTTTAAAAAATATATAAATAAAATTGAAATACATTAATAATTATAATTTTTTAATAAATATAAATATAATTTACAAATAAACTAAAAACAATAGATAGTGTAATCATTTACAAATAAATAAAATAAATAGTTTTGAAAGATAAATAAATAAATTAATTAATTTATTGTGTTAAATTGTGTTCCTGTTAATTTGAGAAAATCCGGATCAGAATAAAGATTTAAACGGAACAACATCTAACAAGTTTCTATAAATAATTAAGTGCCATAAAATATGTATATAAATTTGATAAAATTCACAAAACTCTTTAAATTTCTGCCTTATTATATTCATAAAATTTTAAACTACATAAAATTCATAAAAATTCTAAAAAACTTATAAAATTCAAAATTAATAATTGTAAAAATTTACAAATTTTTTTAAAATTACGAAAATTTTAAGAATTTTTCTAATAAATAATTTAATTAAAAAAATTATATGTACTAAATATGTTTTAATTATATTCATAAAATTTATTATTATTATATAAAGTACCTAAACATTCATAAAAATTGAACTTGTTAAAACTATAAAATTCCATAAAAACTTGAAAAATTATTGAAAATAAATTAAAATCACAAAATTACTAATTTTTTAATATTTGAAATTTTTAATTTAAATTCAAAACACATGTGAAATACATTAAATTCATAAAATGCTTGAAGGTCATAATATTAAAAAAATGAAAAAAAAGTCATAGATTTCATAATTCAAAACAATTAAAATTAATGAAAAAAATGACATCAAAAAAATCACTCAAAAATTTCTATTTAAAATATTTTGCCAAATTCTGCTAAACCATAATTTAATGTTTTGATTTTGAAGATTTTGATCGAACTCTGCAAATTAGACAGAATGATAAAATTATCCACCAGAAACTGTGAGGGTCTGTTCTGAGATTTCGAAAATTTTTGATCGTAATCCTAAATACCAAAATAAAAAATTTATTGTTTTAAAATTTTCCGAATCAAAATTCCAACTTCTCAATTCTAAAATTCAGCTTTTCAAAATCAGAAATCCCAAACAAAAATTTCAAAAATTCAGTATTTCGAGGAATATTATAAAGTTGAGCATATCGTGTTTTAAAATTTAATTTACATTTTAATTTACATTTTAAATTTTCAAATTTATGTAAAAAAAATAATGCCAAGATTTTAAAATCTGAATTTTTAATTTTTGTTAATAAATTGTTTCATATAAAATAAAACCATGATTTAATTTATTTTGATTTACAGTTTATTTATAAACAATAAACGATTAAATTTAATCCAGGAAATTTATGAAATTCGTATAATTTCTTACGAATCAATGTTTCTAAATAACATTTAATAACATTTATAAAATTAATTTAATTCAAAACGACAAAACCTTAATTTGCTTTTAAAAAAATCATAAAATCTTAACATTCATAGTATTCATGAAATTTAAGAAATTGTGAAATTTTTAGTTGATTATATTGATAAAATACTTGAAAACCATGAAATTTATTATTTAATTAATAATTCATAAAAGCAAGATTGAATTAAATTGATGAAATTCTTAACATTTATCAACAATTATCATTTATTTAAATTATGAAATATATTAACTCAATATATTAAATCAATTTTTTACTGCAATTCATACAAATATTTAAAATTCGTAAAATAAATCACAACTTCAAAATTTAATTTTTGAAAATTATTTTTAATAAACTTTTTTGGTGTTTTTTTACAAGAAATTGTGAAATTTCTGAAAATCGTTAATTGATAAAAATGTATATAATTATAGTTTATACGATTAAAATAAAACTCTCGATTCAAATTACTTAAAACTAAGTATTAAAAGTAGATGTTTATTATTCGAAATTAAAATCGTGTCTGACATATAAATACATAAGTTTCTACAAGGTTTTTATGCTGCGCATGAGTTTTTACATTGTCGCGATATTTATGCTGATTACGCTTCGTTACTCTGTTACTTTGAATTTACTTTATGTTGTTGTTTTTTCGTTATCGCTATTCTGCTACTTTGTATTGTTGTGGTTTCTGCAATTGGTATCTGGATGATATACGTAACTATATTCTTGATAAAGTTAATTTAAATATTTATAAATTTATGAAATTCATGTAAAGAAATTTATAAAAATTCATATATAAATTTGATAAAATTCACAAAATTCTTAAAATTTCTGTCATTCATGATTCATAAAATTCAAAACTGGATTATGTAAATAAAATTCATAAAAATTAAAAAAAAAAATTATGTTCAATATTATTTATTTACAAATTAAAATTACGGAAATTTATAATAAATTAAACAATTATAAATAAATTTTTAAAATATATTTAAGATTAGCCTTTAAAATATGTTTAAACTATGGTAAAATAAAATGCCTGCTGTTAATAAAAAAATTCATCGCTGTGATGTTATAAAAACCCATGCCATAGCACTCCCGTCCCAGTAGGTTGAAGTTATATATAAATATTTGGTCGTGGGGTGTGTATTTTATCACAGCTGTGCTATAGAAGAAGGAAACTAATTCTCACATATCAACTCATTCACCTCACCTCCCATGGTCGCTTATTTGATTTAATATCTCATTTAACGTGTAACTCCTCCTAAACGGCTGGACCGATTTGAATGAATTTTTTTGTATACGTTTGGGTGGCGCCCTGGATGGTTTAGATTCACAAATCTAACAAATTCACACATATTGAGCGTATTATATTCAGATATAAGTTACGTGCATAGGAATTCGGTTATTTTTTGACATTTTAATTTGAGTGTATTATATTAAGTGTGTTTCAAGTGTGATATTAAGTGTGTTTCGTTATTTTGACATTTTAATTTTTTACAAATTTTTTATGTAATTTTTGTTACATAAAATAATGCCACGTCTTCGTGGACGAGGAGGAAATATTGGTAGACGGACTCGGAATTCACAATTAGTCCAGAATCGTCGGCGCATTGATACGTGCATCACTTCTTCGCCATGCGTTTGAATATGAGTTGGTTAACGGTTTTTACAGAATCACAATCAGTTGGTCCAGTTGTTCAATACCGTTTGAAACAAACTGAGACATTGATCATGGTGGTCAATCACATCAATTACGCATGTCAAACGGTACAACAGTTGACATTGACAATCAATGGGTGGTTCTGTATTCACCATTGCTGTGTAAAATCTACAAAGCACACATAAACATTGAGCTCTACAGTTCGGTGAAGTCCATAAAATATATATGCAAATATGTCCATAAGAGCAGTGATATGGCTGTATTTGCTGTTCAAAACGTTAACGAAAACGATGAAATAACACGGTATCAAATGGGCCGATACATCAGCAGCAATAAAGCAGTTTGGCGTATTTTGATTTTTCCGATACACGAAAGAGACCCTGCTGTTATACATTTGGCCGTGCACCTTGAAAATGGACAGCGTGTTTATTTCGGAAGAGACTGCTCTACAACGTGCATCAATTGCCCCAAAAACCACATTAACTGAGTTTTTCGAACTATGCAACCGACCCGGTATTCCCTGTCAATTCGCAAAGACATTAATGTATACTGATGTGCCACGATATTTCACATGGAACAAACAGTCAAAAAAGTGGGAATCACGAAAGCGAGGTGTTCCGGTTGAAGGATACAATGGCATATTTATGGGAAATAAATTAGGCCGATTATACACAGTCCATCCAAAGCAACGCGAATGTTTCTTCTTGTGTTTATTGCTGGTTAATGTTCCTGGACCGACGTCCTTCCAATACTTGCGAACAGTCATTTGGCATTTTGTACGACACATATCATGATGCGTGTCGCGAATTACATTTACTGGAAGATGACAACCATTGGGATATTACACTTGCAGATGCAGCATTGAGTTCCTCTCCTCACCAAATTCGTCAATTATTCGCCATATTATTGACGACATGTTTTCCATCTCAAGCTTCTGTCCTCTGGGACTATTATAAAGATTCCATGAGCGGCGACATTCACCATCGCATTCGGATCGCTGATCAAGATCCCAATATCGATTTTTCGCCGGAAATATATAACGAGGCGCTAATAAAGATTGAATATTGAATAATTGCATTCTGATTTCGAATATGCCACTCATTCATTTTGGTATGCCCTCACCTAACCACCCAGCAACAGACATCTTTGGGTTTCGTGTTCCCAATTTATAAATCGTCTTCTCAAATAAATAAATAAATGCACATACACAAACTTTGATTAATTAATATAATATTTATTTATATGTTTATTGTTAAAATATTTATTTATATTAATTTTATAATGTTATGTTTGTTTGTTAAAGTTCACAATTTATTTATTTAATTTATTGTATATTTTATTATGTATTTTTATCACCACCAAATGGCTGACTTGTTGTCAGGAGAGATTGTAATTTTGTTGTTTTTGTAATGAGACGTGTTGTCTGCTTTCTGTTTGTTTTGGTAATGAACGAATGATTTGTTGTTTTGTTTTATTGTGACGTCGCCTTCGTGTTCGTTTTGTTGTTCATAACACGCGCCGGCGACGGTCGACATTGCACTTATGTTAAGTGTTGCATCACCGCATTATTATTGCGTGGTGATGTTGTTAGGTGGCGACATGCTTTACTATAAATGTTTTATAGTAATGGTTTGGCTATTAGATATGTGATGGGGTTAGTGAACGCTTAATTCAAATAAGTTGATTTGTATTTGAATTTCCCTAATTGTTTTGTTTGTGGCAGTATCGAATATCGGTGAGTTGAATATTCGAGCTGCTACAGTACCCCCTCTCCAGATGAGAAACCATTGGTTTTGAGACGTTATACGTTGAACCGGACGGTTTTATATCGTTTATTGCTGGCTGATATTTGATCAGCCGTGTTGAGAATACCGTACGCCGGTTTCAATCTGTCGATGGAGATTGAGTGGTGTTTGTCTTTGATTGAGACAATGAATTGCTTGCGTAAGCGGCGTATAACTTTGTATGGCCCATCGTATGGAGATTGTAATCCAGTTCGAACCTTATCAACCCTGACAAAGACGTAATCGCAATTGTTGAGCGATTTGGGAACGAATATGTTGCTTTCATTCGTTGGTCTTGTTGCCGTGGGGATAATATTTTGCATGGTGGTGCGAAGTTGGTCGATGACTGTGTCGGTTGTGGATGGAGACGGTAGAGGATGGTCGATGAAGAACTCACCGGGTAGCTTGATGGTTTGACCCTAAACCATTTCAGCTGGTGAGCACTTCAGCTCTTCTTTAACCGTTGCTCGAATACCAAGTAGAACGATTGGTACTTCGGAGCTCCAGTGAATTGTGTTGCCTCGGGCCTTGAGAGCAGCTTTGAGCTGGCGGTGGAAGCGTTCAACCATGCCATTGGCTTGTGGTGGTAAGCCGTTGTACGTATCCGATGCGAGCCGATATTCGATACTGCCACACATCATTAACAGCGAGATTCAGCGCGAACAACAGTTCAATACGGCCTCTTTAACTACTTTCGTTGAAAATAATGAGCAACTACTCACTGATGAACAAAATAATGTATACGATCGAATTAATTTATCAATTGCAGCAGAACAAGGTGGATTCTTTATTTTGGACGCACCAGGTGGCACTGGAAAAACGTTTCTCATCTCACTAATACTTGCGCGCATTCGATCACAAAATCATATTGCGTTAGCAATTGCTTCATCAGATATTGCAGCCACTTTGCTTGATGGCGGATGGACTGCACATTCAGCACTCAAGTTGCCGTTGAACATTCACACAAATCCAGATGCAGTGTGCAACATAAAAAATTATTCCGGTATGGCTAAAGTTTTCCAAAAATTCAAAATTATTATCTGGGATGAATGCACTATGGCCCACAAGCATTCACTTGAAGCTCTCGATAGAATGATGAAAGATTTAAATTGCAACACCAGGCTTTTCGGTGGTGCTTTACTGCTGCTGTCCGGTGATTTTAGACAGATATTGCCGGTCATTCCACGCGCTACATATGCGGATGAAATTAACGCATGTATAAAACAATCATATCTATGGCGAAATGTCAGTACATTACGTCTTAACACAAATATACGTGTTCAACTGCAAAACAATTCATCATTCTCCGAGCAATTGCTCAACATTGGAAATTGAACAATACCATTGCAGGGAGACACACAATGCATCAAATTGCCAAACAATTTCTGCAACATTGTAAATACGAAAGATGCTTTGATTGAAAGCATATTTTCAGATTTACAAGCTAATTATATTAATCATGCGTGGCTTCGTGAACGAGCTATTTAAGCTGCGAAAAATATCAATGTTGACTTCAATTAACTTCAAAATACAACAGTCATTGCCCAGCAATGAGATATTGTTCAAATCGATCAACACTCTTACCGATCCTGGCGAAGTAGTCAACTATCCTGTTGAATTTTTGAATTCGCTGGATTTACCAGGAATGCCACCACATAATTTGCGATTAAAAATTGGCTCACCTATCATTTTGCTTCGGAATTTAAATGCACTTAAGCTATGCAACGGTACAAGATTAGTCATAAAAAAAATTATGAGCAATGTTCTTGAAGCTATTATTTTGAACGGCAAATTTGAAGGTGAAATTTTTCTCCTGCCACGAATCCCAATGATCACTTCAGACTCACCAGAGAAGCACAACAACCAGCAACAACATTAACTGCATTCTTTCAATTGTGTGAAAGCGATGAATTTGCCAGAACGTTGCTGTATTCAGATGTAACGCATTATTTCACTTGGATCGCAAAGAAATGACAACGACGTAAACAAGGAACACCTGTTGATGGCCATTCGGGTGTTTTTTTTTGCAGATACCATGGGAAGATTATATACAGTTCATCCAAACAATGCAGAATGTTATTATTTTCGGTTGTTGTTAGTAAATGTTGTGGGACCACGTTCATTTCAACATTTGCGAAGAGTAAATGGTCATTTATGTGTGACATATCGTGAAGCATGTGAGCAATTAGGTTTACTTGAAAATGATGTGCATTGGGATTTAACGCTTCATGATGCATCGATTGCTTCTTCTCCACATCAAATACGTATGTAATATGCCATAATCATATCAACATGTTTTCCAACAAATCCACTTGAATTGTGGAATAAATAAAAAGATTTTATGGCAGAAGACTATTTGATTGGAATGCGTCATCACACAAGAAACGCTGATTTGGTGATTTCATTGGAAATGTATAATGAGCCATTGATAGCAATTGAAGATATGTACTTAACGATTGCAAATAAAGCATTAGAGCAATTAGATTTGTCACCACCCAATCGCCCAATGCATGATTTATTTAATCGAGAATTGCAACGTGAACAACAGTGTGATCCCAATAAAAAACATGTCTATGATGCTATCATGCAAGCTGTACAAAATGTAGACGGTGGATTATATTTCTTGCATGCGCCTGGTGGTACGGGAAAAACATTTGTCAACACTTTTATTGGCAGCCATTCAATTGCAACGAAAAATTGCATTGGCACTTGCTTTGTCGGGAATCGCTGCTAATCTATTGTATGATGGACGATACAAACACAAATGGATTGATTACATTGCCGAACAATTTTTGTACCATTCTCCAATCAACAGAACAGTTGATTGAAAGTGTATTCCCAAATAGTGTTCAAAATTACAGGAATCACAATTGGTTGAGGGAATGCGCAATACTGGCACCAAAAAATGTACACGTCAATGCAATCAATTATCAGATTCAAGAAAAATTACCAGGTGAAGTGACATCATATAAATCTGTTGATAGCGCAATGCAGATGATCCAGTGATTTATTCAATTGAATTTTTGAATTAATTGGAACCACCTGGTATGCCACCGCATTGTTTGAATTTAAAAATCGGCTCATCAATTATTTTACTTAAATGCACCAAAACTGTGCAATGGCACATGATTGGCAGTAAATAAATTGATGCCGAATTTAATTGAAGCCACAATATTGACCGGAACAGCGAAAGGTGAAATTGTGCTCATACCACGTATTCCACTGATTCCAACAGACATGCCATTTGAATTTAAGCGTTTGCAATTCCCAGTGCGTCTATCATTTGCCATGTGCATCAATAAGGACAAACGCTTCAAATATGCGGATTAAATTTGGAGGAGCCGTGCTTTCAGATGGACATCTATACGTGGCCTGCTCAAGAGTTGCAACTCCAAATTGTTTGTTTGTGCTCGCTTCAAATGGGCAAACGAAAAATATTGTATATCCAAATGTTTTGGATTGACATGAATAATTTTGAAATACAATACATTCATTTCATAAAAAAAAATCTAGAATATTTCATTTCTTTTTTCACCTCCCATGGTCGCTTATTTGATTTAATGTCTCATTTAATTAAATAGAAAATAGTTAATAATATATACGAGTATGTATATATAAAAAAAAATTTATTAGTTAAATTCAGTAGATTAAATTGGAAAACAAACAATTTTCCAACCCAATTAATTTAAAACAGACGGTTATGATGTTAATTTTATAAAATTCAAATTCAGCAAAGTTAATAAATTGCTTTAGTTAATTAATTAATTATATAGGATATTAAGATAATCCTCATTCAATAATAATTAATAAATTTACCTGTAACATGTGCAGACTGTGAAAGCGCTTCCAAGGTCATCCTGCTACAAATGATTAATTCAAAGAAAGAAAAAAAAACACTTCACCCACACAAAAAAATGAATTAAGTACTATAAGCTTACACACTAGTTTATTAGATAGCACAGAAAAACTAAAGAAATTGGAAAATATGCAAAAAAAGTTTTAATTACAAATTTTATGGGTTGAAGAAAAAAATTAATGTGGTATATGAAATAACTGGAATTGAACCCGTCGTCTGTTAACGCAGTGGTTCGTCTCGATTAGATGGAATCGTCTTTAATATTTTCAGGAATTACTGCTATATACCGAAGATAAAAGAGCTGAATTTTATCACGCAAGCTGGTCTCATTCGTTAGTCAATCAGCTGACTGATACGGTAATCCAGATCTTTCCGCGCTTATCATTCACTAATAATGTTTTACTAATAATTTACGTTTACTAATAATGTTATTTCATGTTGAAAGGTTGCGCTCAGAAACCGATATTTGTTTTGGCTCACATGTGGCTATGATATATTGTTTTTTAATTTTTAGAACTTTTTACGGCTAAGACACTATAAATACTGTTCATATAGTATGCACCTCCGTATAACTATTTATTAATTATTATTATTTATGTACTTTTTATCAATATTAGGCGAATAAGTCTTTCCGCACATTCATATTAATTGTATTCACATATTCTATATATTACATGTACATAGATTCATAGTTTCTGACACTTTTAGTTTGTAAAGTTCAATTTCACTTTAATTTTTCATAGTTTTATATTATTTTAATTTTTAACACTCCTGACCTTTTTTTTTTTTGATATCTTTCGATTTTTGTTTTATTTTTCCGTTTCCAACACGAGATGTTCAAAACCAACACTCAGCAAAAATCATAAAAAAAATCTTCCGGTTTTCCTACAACAATCACAAAAAAAACTGTAACGATCGTTTGACCAAAAAAAAAATTACAATGGACCGCAACTTTCAATCGCCAGTCTTAATAAAGAGAGTTGAAGAAGAAAACCAAATGTCATTCACTAGATCAAGATGGAAACACTAATTAGTAATTAGTAATTAGTAACATGGGCGAATGTTACAAATGTATATGAAATTCAAATTTCTAAAAAATATATAACTCACTAGCGGGCTACGCCCGCTACGCAGTGCGACGAATTCAGGGACATTTAATAAAGTGTTGAAATCGTAATTTTGTGTTAATATACAAAATAGCGAACCCCGATGCACTTCGTTGCAACCAACCAAAAAAAGAAATGAAATATTGTAGATTTTTTTTTATGAAATGAATGCATTGTATTTCAAAATTATCAAAGACATGTTTTTGATGGTCATTTAATTTGGGAACATTCAAATTCACAAATGTTTGCAATTCATTGGGATCATACTGTTGTTCACGTTGCAATTCTCGATCAAATAAATCATGCATTGGACGATTGGGTGGTGACAAATCTAATTGCCCTAATGCTTTATTTTCAATCGTTAGGCACATATCTTCAATCGCTATCAATGCCTCATTATACAATTCCAATGAAATCACCAAATCAGCGTTCTACAAAATCTTTTTATTTGTTCCACAATTCAAGTGGATTTGATGGAAAACATGTTGATATGATTATGGAATATAACATACGTATTTGATGTGGAGAAGAAGCAATCGATGCATCATGAAGCGTTAGATCCCAATGCACATCATTTTCAAGTAAACCTAATTGCTCACATGCTTCACGATATGTCACACATAAATGACCATTTACTCTTCGCAAATGTTGAAATGAACTTGGTCCAACAACATTTACTAACAACAACCGCAAATAACAACATTCTGCATTGTTTGGATGAACTGTGTATAATCTTCCCATGGTATCTGCAAAAAAAACAGCCGGATGGCCATCAACAGGTGTTCCTTGTTTACGTTGTTGTCATTTCTTTGCAGTCCAAGTGAAATAATGCATTACATCTGAATACAGCAACGTTCTGGCAAATTCACATATTTGCAAATGTAAGCAGCGAATGTATGACCGGCTGTATCAGAACATGCACATTTTGACAGGTTCAAATTACAGGTGATTGTACTAATTAAACAAAGTATGAAATGAAAGACAAATAATATAATAATTTATTATACTTTATTTTGAAATAACATCAATTTTGGAAGTGGTCATTGGGATTCGTGGCAGGAGAACAACTTCACCTTCAAATTTGCCGTTCAAAATTGTAGCTTCAAGAACATTGCCCATAATTTTTTTATGACTAATCTTGTACCGTTAAATAAATAAATAATCTTGTACCGTTAAATAAATAGCTCGTTCACGAAGCCACGCATGATTAATATAATTAGCTTGAAAATCTGGAAATATGCTTTCAATCAAAGCATCTTTCGTATTTACAATGTTGCAGAAATTGTTTGGCAATTTGATGCATTGTGTGTCTCCATGCAATGGTATTGTTCCATTTCCAATGTTGAGCAATTGCTCGGAGAATGATAGTGCCAATGGATCGTTTTGCAGTTGAACCTGTATATTTGTGTTAAGACGTAATGTATACTGTCATTTCGCCAAAAATATGATTGTTTTATACATGCGTTAATTTCATCCGCATATGTAGCGCGTGGAATGACCGGCAATGTCTGTCTAAAATCACCGGACAGCAGCAGTAAAGCACCACCGAAAAGTCTGGTGTTGTTATTTAGATCTTTCATCATTCTATCGAGAGCTTCAAGTGATTAATAGTGCATAAAAATAAAATATTAGGTAATGACATATGTAGATTGTACCTGTTGCTGGATTTCTTTGTTTGATATTTAAATGATATCCATCTTTTCCTTCCCAAAATATCAATGGATATTGCAAAGCGTCGTAAGAGCGTTGACTGTCTCCAATCGTATGCACTGTGTTATCTCTGCGTTTGATTCGTATATCTCGACGTTCAAATGCGTCGCCAACCATAACAATTGCAACTTCATTAATGGTCGGTGCATTATATCGGCCCGCGTGCTGCCCAGATGGTACTTTGTCTGCTTTGATGACGATCGTATAGTTGTCGTTTTGCAGTTTGTTTGAAACGGTATTGAACAACTGGACCAACTGGTTGTGATTCTGTAAAAACGGTTCTAAAATAACCACAATTTCTCGCTGCTCCATCTGCTCGATATGGTTGTACTGGCAGCGTGCGTTTATTTACCGTACAAAAAAATTAAAATGTCAAAATAACGAACCACACTTAATATAATACACTCAAATTAAAATGTCGAAAATTAAACGAAATCCAACGCACGTAACTTATATCTGAATATAATACGCTCAATATGTGTGAATTTATTAGATTTGTGAATCTAAATCATCCAGGGCTCCACCCAAACGCATACAAAAAAATTCATTCAAATCGGTCCAGCCGTTTAGGAGGAGTTCAGTGACATTGACACGTACAGTAGAATTATATATAACAATCGATATTCATGAAAAACTCATAAATATTGAAAAAAATTCAGAAATTCATAAAATGCATAAAAT
Organism: Tipula unca; assembly: GCA_951394425.1. Taxonomy (NCBI): domain Eukaryota; kingdom Metazoa; phylum Arthropoda; class Insecta; order Diptera; family Tipulidae; genus Tipula; species Tipula unca. The sequence goes on along the minus strand of OX596381.1, from coordinate 148,826,605 downwards.
TGCACAAAAATTTAAAATATTTAATACTGCAAAATTTTAAAATACATAAAATAGAAAATTAAATCGTATTGTCAAAATTAAAATAATTAAATTTTTGTTTGAATGGCATTTGGCTTTTAGATAGTTTGTGAATATAATTTAATTCACTTTCAAAATTTTCTGAAAATTCTTAAAAATTAGTGAAATGTTAAAATTAAAAACTTAATAAATAAATTCATGAACATTGATTGATAAAAATGATAACATTTATAAAACCCAATTAAATGTTAAAACGGGTTTAGCTATTTTTTGGACAGCAAGTTTTTGGTGACCACCAGAGTTTGTCTGTTTGATGCTCCGATTTGTTTTTGTTAATTGTACCATTAGAAGAATATTGCTCTTTCACACTTAAAAATGGCTGTCTAAATAATAAAACTTTCAGATCATCAAATTGAATTTTCTAAAAAATCTTGTTAACATCCATCCATCAACTAACAAGTATTTTATTTTTATTTATTTCAAAAAAAATCTACTATATGTATATGCAAAAGAACCTAATTGTCCAAAAATGTAGCAACGATAGGAACTTAAGCTCGACGACACTGATTGAATCAAAATACAATGATACGTAAGTATACTACTATCTGTACATGCACAAGGGTTAAATTAGTTATTCAACATACAAATATAAAATCAAGCTTTTCGACAATTTATGACGAAAACTTTTACAGAATTTTTAAACCACATAGACAGTCAAAACAGAACAAGACGAAACGATAAAAAAAAAATCGTTAAATCATTATATTGTCAGTCATGTACTCTGCTGAGAACATTCGACAAATTTTTCTTTTAAGTTCATGATAAAAATTTTTTATTTTATTTTTTATTTTTAATTGAAAAATAAAAATTAATAATAATAAAATGGAATAGCAGCGTGGTGAATAGTTTATATAGCAGCAGGAAAATGCTATAACGATAATTTTGATGTTGTTGTTGTAAAGTGATAAAGTTTTATTTTATGAAACCAGAAGTCACGTTTTAAACAAAAATTCGTTGCGTTGTTGCTATTAAAATATTATTATGTTCTTCGCAATGGATTATGTGTCATTTAAGAAGTTTAATATAAGTTTGAATTTCCAACAGTTAATTTTCAAAACGAAGATTTTTTTACTTTGCGTATATTTTCCATGACTTTGGACGAACATTTTTTATTTTTTAATAAAAAGCTTCTTAAAAGTTTTATATATTTATTCATATGATATATTACCGTTTCGGTTATTATTATATGATTCCACTTTTAGGTTTTGAATAAAAATCATCAAAATGAAACATAAATTTTCCTGGAAATGGAAAAAGAAAAAACTATATCCGGAAAAGATTTTAATTTCTATTTATTTATTTATCCGGGCCTTATTCTCTATGTGCACGTACGCTGTATATATACATATATACGATTATTACGGCTATACGGTTGTGATTTGGTAGATTTTCGGACTATATAACACACATCCATTTGTATACTTGTTGTAATATGTATGTACAGAGAACGAAAATAATATAATTTTTTGGAAGTTGAGCTTTTATTTTGTGTTTATTGTTATTATGCACACAGTTCAAAACGGAAAAGGAACAGAACGTACAAAAATTACTGTAGACGATAAATTAAGTTGTGTGTGTGTGTTTATGTGTGCTTTTCTCGTTGTTCCTCCAAGTTTGACCAGAGAGACGAGGTATGGAATTTGGTATAGTGGTATACATGGATGTTTTAATATTCATCGCACATAAATAATTTCAAAGATTTGTTCGCTATTTAATTAAAATACTAATGGCTTTAAAAAAAATAAAAAAATCTTGACGGATATCTTTACCAAACTTCTTATAATCCGTCACTGTGAATTTATTTTAAATTGTTAAAAGCAAAATAATTTTTTTGTTACGTCCAGGGCTATGTAGTAGTGGAAGTGTCCAGACGACATGTAACTTGACAGATTTATGATTACAATAAACAACACAGAGACAAAATTAAAAAAATATAAAAATAAAAAATTTACATAAAAGCTCCGACAATAGAATATTAAAATGTATGTAAAAAAAATTAAAATTTAAAAACAAATTGCAAATGTACAAAAGCTTTGCCATCTAAAAATTATAAGAAAATAAAAACTAAACATTAAAATCTATGGGTTTTACCCCAGCTCCTTGCCCATCGTCGTCATCATCGTCATCGTCGTCAGAACATATAGAGCTATACATATAGGAATATATTTCCTCGATGTTGTACATGCATAACCATAACCAACCCAACATACATACATAATGTAACGAGATAACGAAATATGAAAGTTTTACTGCTGCCAACCATGCCATTCGGGAGGGATGTAAATTTTCATTTCAATTTTAATGAAAGTTAGATTTTCCCGCATACACATCATACATATATATACATATATACATGATCATAATTGCAATTTGATATTTAATCCCACAAAATTTAGCGCCATAAATTAGAAACTAAAATTTGGTTTGTCAAACAAGAAGGGTTAAGTATTCGAAACAGCAACTATTTATATGCATATATAACACCAACTATCACAAAACTTAGTGTTGATAAAAAAAAAAACTTTGTCATATGTAGCAAAAAATAAAAAATTATAAAACATAAACTAACATAACTATTATTATAGTTTAGAATCTATTGTAAATTTTGTTCTATAACGTTAGTTTAAAGTTTGTCCCCATATTTATATGCACATGTACAGGGATATAACGTATAACGCGCTTTCTACAAACAACAATTTTAATAAAAATATGAGCATCGATAACTCGACAATCTTGGAAGCAAAATAATTCCAAGCTTTGTTTCGTTGAGCTTTCCAGATAAATTTTTGGTACTATGGTGAAAAGTAAACCGCGCCGTTTTGAAAAAACGTACCAAAAACTAAACAAAATTATTTTCGAAAATATTTAGTCAACCTTTCTATATTCTATATGACGAGGTTATCTGAGTACCCGCCGCAATAGCTATAGTGTGAAAACATAAATTGCACGAACATGTTTCCCAAGAATACCACCACAGTATGCTTTGCTTGTCGTAGGAGGCGACTAAACGGTTGGATCACTGGGATGATGACCCGCATCCGTAAAAAATAAACTGTTTATAAACTCAACAAAACGGATAAACGGACAGGAAATGAATACCGCCAAAACAACAATGGACAAGTACTCGGGCACGAGATTAAGGATCGGCACTAATCACGTGCATGCAGGAGTATCGACCATGTGTCCCAGGGCTATACGTTGTTTACTGTGGAGATGACCTTGGAAATCTTGTGGCTGGATTTCTTCTTGAGCCGCAGGTAAAGAACGCTGTCTTGGAGTTCCAAGTAATCAATAACCGATTGTGTAAGCTTCGCTTGAAATGAGCAAACCTGTCGATAATGAACCCCAAGATAAAGAATAATTTTACAATGGCTTGGACGATCTGATGTGATCTATACTCGAACACGATGTTAGAATGGTAATTGGGGACTTTAATGCTAGAGAAAGAGCAGAAATCAGACCGACTTGTGTGAAAACATAGGTCCGTACTCCCGACACGAAACTGCGACCGATAACGGTGAGAGAATGATGTACTTTGCAATTTCTCAAGATCTTAGAGTAGCAAGCACATTTTTCCCTCACGAACAGATACATTTGGAAACATGGATCCACCCTAGCAAAATTTCCCGAAGCCAAATTGAACACGTGTTAATTTCAAAAGGGCGAGCTCGGTTAGTGCAGGATGTGAGAATTTACCCTGCATCTAACAAACACGTAGGCAGCGATCATTAGTTGGTCACTGCAAAGCTACGGTGGAAGTTTTCGTACAGGTCCTGGAACATAGCTAATATCAAGGAAGAATATCAAAAGAACCGATATCAGGATCTTGTCAGCGACAATATTGAGGGGGCTAATTACCAGTCTGACTATCTGAACTCGATCTGGGAGGCACTGAAAACTTCGATTGTCAGATTTTTACGAGATTTTGTGGTCTGCGCTGGAATATCTAGGTATCCCGGGTGTTCGGCAGGGAGATGCTCTGTCTCCGAAACTCTTCAATCTCATGTTGGAGTACATCTTTCGTAAAACTGAAACATTTCAGCGCAACCTCGTATATCGCCAGTCAAATCAGGTGCTTGCATATGCAGGTTACATATGCGTGATTAGACAGTAATAAATATTTGATCCGCTTGTAGAGTTTTCAGCTTCTGTTGGATTCCAGATCAATGAATCCAAAACGAAATACATGATCTCAGGTTATAGGGACAATGGCATACCAGATTTTAGTAGTGGCAACGTTTGAAGGAGTGAGCAGGTTCAAATATTTTGACTTTCTTATCACTCGATAACAGTGTGAGTGAGGATATTAAAGTTCAGCTGGCAGTAGGCAGTCATGCTTTGTTTCCTCTAAGGCCACTGCTAAAATCTAAACACATATCAAGTGCCGTGAAGTGGAAGCTTTACAAAGCGTTGATCAGGCCCGTTGTTATGTTTGGATGTGAAAGTTGGGCACAACGGATAAGTACGAGAAATGTCTCCTTACATTTTAGAGAAGAGGCATACGTGTGATTTACGGCCCAAAACGCGAAATAGGCACATATCAAGCTCTGTACAATATCGAGGTCAGAGATCTAAATGAACATCCCTGATATTATACATGAAATTAGGTCTCCGCGAGTATGCTGGCTCAGTCACGTTCTGCGTGCTGATTCGGAACGAATTGTGCAGCGATCTCTAAAAGGAGAGCCACCATATGGTAGGCGCATAGGTCGAATGAATGAGAATGAGTTGGCTTGTTCTGGTTGTCTAGGACAGTATGAAGACCATGCCCAGGTTTGAAACCGTTGGAGCCAGAGTATTGACGCAGTAAGGGACCAGTAATGGCCTTTAAACACTGTTTTAATATTATTTTTTAAATCCTGTAATTTTATTTTAAACACCAGTCAGCGGGATTACTAAAGATTCAGCCATGATCTGACTGTAACCACTCCTTGATAACCGATAAATTATTGACACTATACAATAACAAAATCTTGGATAACTCAACTAATTTGCACTTACATTTATTAATTTTTTCAGGTCTTAAAATCCGACGAATTTGCCAGAAGCTTAAACGGATCTATATCACCACAAATTAAACAACTGCAATTGTACTTTGAGATAGAATCGGAATATCCTGAATGGCACCAACCCGTTCTCACCAACGAGCGTTGAAAGCTCCTCGAAACGAAGTCTTAATTTGCACAAACAAATTAAGGTTTCTTCATCGCACCTTACAGGATTATCTGAAGACCGATACAAATCTGGATATCGAGTTATTTACAATTATGACTTCACGTTTACGACATATCCAACTTCAACTGTCTCGAATTTTTCTCATCAAAGTGTGTGCAGGCCTCAGTTACCAGCTTAATCTCGTCCTACTAATTGTTATTAGATCCCACACCCTATACTTAACTTTGAATGCCCTTCATATTGAAGATAATCAACAAATTCATAAGTAGCACTGGTATCTCAAGATCAATAAAACCCACCGCCAACTTTTACACACCAACCTGGAGTACCTCAAGGTATAAAAACACACCAATCTGGAGTACCTCAGATACAAAATTTTAGGAATATTAGCAGAGTACAGATCTCTGTACCAGACCAGTATCAGAACTATTCAACAACCACTGGAAATCCTCATTTCCAGCTGCCAGCCCCTTTGCCTCCCCCAAGCCGAATACAACAAAATTAGCGGTGAACACCGACCAAGATTTTTATGCGTTGTTAAAGCACCAATAAATACTTCAAAAATTTCAAATTCGTTATCATATTCGCAAACTGTTATTAGGTTTTTCGATTGGTGTGAATACTTTTTCAAATGTCCAGAGAAAGCAGTAGCCTTTTCTACATCACTTCTGGTTCAACGTCCATCTACTGGATGCCTAATTGGTGGGTTCGATAATGTTGGCCTCTTTAGTTTTATTGTTGCTTTCCATAGTAATTAATCTGTTTTCTCGGTCGCCGAGAGTTAATTAAAGTAATTCTTAATCCGCTCTATCTGATGGCCAGTAAGTTGGGTGTCCACAAGTTGTTAATCTTAACCCCATTGCAGATGTTTAGCATTGTAGTTGGCCCTTTCGAAAAATTTAATGCCCAGCTGATTAAAATAATAATAAACAACCGATATTACACAATTCCCAGACCATTTCTCTATAGGCAGATATTAGTTGCTTGAATGTGATCTTTATCATATTTGTTGAGTTCATAATGCTTTATTCTTCGTTTGATCAAGAACGCAGTGCCGCCAAGTGCTTTTCCATCCGGATGTTTGGTGTCATAAAGTGACCGTTAATTTTAAAATAAGTTACTTGTTGTAAAGTGTGTTTCTGATATTAGCATGATGTCTATATTTTGATCGAGGGTTGAGGTTTCAACCTCAGTTTTGTGCTGTGAAAGATCGTTCGCATTATATATAACTATACGTTTAGGACAGTAATTTTTGGCTATTGACGATAATTTGCATTAGAGTTTTCATATTTTGCATCATCATACTTATTTGCCTTTCCATCATCACCGCATGAAACTTTGGAACGATTCGGTCAGTTGAACTATTGTTTTTGGGGCAATACATTTTAGGATGTTTGCATAGGACACTCCTGGTTGTGCAAAACTCCTTGTAATATTCTCAAGTTCAAGAAAGCTAAAGTAAATGAGTTAAAAAGCTGCTTCAATAACATCATCTGACTTCGAAAGGAACGTTGAACATTCCTATGACCTAATTCTCCGATCGTACGAAAATCATGTTCTTTTGTCCAGAATATCGAAAGTGCATCTTTCCTGGTATGACTATACTCTTATCAACTAGAAAAATAGGAAGAACAAAGCATACAAAAAAAATGAAAAACAACGATACAGTAGACAATGACGAGTATTTTGAACTAAAGTACAAAAATTATGTCGGGAAATTACAAGATAACATCATTAAGGATCCAAGGTACTTCAGGAACTTGATTAATTCTAAACGACAGACCAAAAACTATCCTGCCTCCATGTACTACAAAAATAAACCATCATTTGACCACCAATGTATCGTTAATATGTTTGAATCTGTTGAATCAGTGTACCAAACCAACAACTTAACGCATCATTCAACGAATTAGGTATCAATTCTATAGTTTAGATATACAGATACTGATGGAGTTTGGTAAAGTAGAATCCCAGTCGATGTTCACCAACCAAATCTTCTGTAACAACATTTTAAAAAGAATTATTGTTGGTGCAAGCCAGCCTAATGGATCATACACTTTCGAAGCTGTTGAGAGTATTTTTCGCTTGGTCGAACATAATATTACTCTCACTTGGTTGAACTTTGAATGAGAAAGTATCTGATTCCGCGTTCCACATGATTCCCAAAGTTTTGATTGAAATATCGTCTTCTAGCAATTTTCGAGTACTTTGAATTTCCTCTTGTGAAAATGATTTCAAAAATTTTTGAGAGTTCGACTTCCATTTCCTTAAGTTGAATCCACTATATTACTTAAGATCATGTTAATCTCGTCCTTTAGTGCTATAGCCTCTCCAACGCTATTACAGCCAGTCAGCAAATCATCAACATAAAAGTCGTTGTTTATAATATGTGTAGCCTGTGGGTGTAATTTACCAAAATTCAGGCAGGGGTTTTACTGCGAGATAAGGTGCACATATGTAACGGTGTTCAGCTTATATACCTTTGGCTGCTCGTTAGGATTTTCGCGCCACAGGATGAGTTGATAATTGGCATCTTCAGGCGTCACACGAATTTGCCTATACATTTTCTCTAAATCCGCAACTAGAGCAATAACGTGCTTTCGAAACCGCAAAATGATGGTAGTCAGATCAGTTTGTAGGTTTGGGCCAACTTGAAGTATGTCGTTCAATGATACTTATGTGCTGGTTTTACAAGAACCATCAAACACTACTCTTAATTTGGTGGTACTGCTACTGGCCTTGATCACAGCGATGTCATGTGGTAAAAAATATTTTTCATTGTCCAGAACTGGAACGTCACTCCAAGGTATATAAGTCATGTGTTTGATGGCAATATATTCATTCATGAATGACTTATATTCGTTGCAAAACTCTGGTACATGTCAGGACTTCCATTCCATTGCTCGTAACCACTGATGCGCTTCTTTGAATGAATTGCCTAATGAAGCTCTTGGTTCTTTGAATTGCAATCTGACGATAAATCGACCATCGGCATCTCGAGTTGTTGTTTTTTGATAATACATCTCTCATGATCTTTTTGGATAATTGGATCGGTGGTGGCGTGTAAATTAATGGATGTTCTTCATTGGTCCATGCTCCTGCAATTAACCAACCAAATTTGGAAGCTTGCAGTATTGGAAATCCATCGATAAAACGTTTCTCGGGGTTCAATATTTCAAAAAATACGTCTGCTCCTAGTAGGACACATATTTTATTTGGAATGTAAAACTGTGGATCTGCTAACTCTAATCCCATAACTTGGTTTTGTATAGTGATTCGTTTTTTTGGCAACATATGTTAGTTATGTTTGTTATGATATGAGCTTGTAAATTTAATTTATAGTGCTTCTATCGATTTTACCCTTTGTTATTCCAGCTGATGAAGATGCTAGACCTTATATTGATATGGAAGATGGGCTTCGCTTAAGGCCTAGGCGTTGGGCACAATATTCGGTCACAAAAGATGATTGCGAGCCTGAGTCCAAAAGTGCTCGAACTAACTGGAGTTCTTCGGTACGTGATACTACAGGCACGACTGCAGTTAGTAGTACCGTGGTTGGCGATGCATAGAGCGTATGCAAAACGGTTTGTGTTGGTTCATTCGTAGATTTAACTTTATTGCGATTATCTTGTGGTGAGTTATGAAATGACGGTCCATTGAACGAAATATGATGACTAGTAGATTGACGAATTTCTGGTTGTGTTTTGGGTTGGCCTGGATGAACATGTAGCAACGTGTGATGACGAGTTCGGCAAATAATGCATGAAAATTTTGAAAAACATTTTGGCATAAATTGTTTTCGTTCACAAATCTTATTCTTGTTTCAACACTATTCTTTTTAAACACTGGGCACTTGAACAATGGGTGTTGTTGTTTACAAGCTAAGCACTCAAATACTGAATTATTGTTAGCGATTATAAATGATTTAGCAGTAGATCTTGTAGTTACCCTTTTGGCTGAAGTTTCGTGCTACAGGGGAATTTTATCGTTGTCGCCAATTCCCAAACTATTTGAATTGGTTATTTGCAACTCATTTAAGCCAATTATTCCACATCATTTATCAAAAGCTCAATACTCCCTGGAAGATCTACGACTAATCTAACTAAGTTTGCTATAGCAAAACAATTAAACCCATCAAACACCTGCAAGTCGACAGATTAATAGTATAGATAGATAAAGTATATAGATTTCAGCTAAGCTTTTGACTCAATCGTTCATGTAAAAGTAATTTAAAATTTGTCGAATTTTGGATTCTCCAATGCATTTGTGAAATGGATATCAACGTATCTTAACGATAAACAATAACATATCGAAATTAAACAAGTGCAAAATCATGTCATTCTTTCGAAAGAAAAACCATCTGCAATCCGGTATCTTATTAAAAACGTTGATCAGGCCCGTTGTTATGTTTGGATGTGAAAGTTGGGCGCTGACGGATGAGTACGAGAGATGGCTCCTTACATTTGAGAGAAGAATCATGCGTGTGATTTACGGCCCTAAACGCGAAATAGATGGTACATACCGAGCTCTGTACAATTTCGAGATCAGAGATCTGATGAAGATCCCCGATATTGTACATGAAGTTAGATCTCAGCGAGTACGCTGGCTCGGTCACGTTCTGCGTGCTGATCCGGAACGAATTGTGCAGCGATCTCTGAAAGGAGAGCCACCATATGGTAGGCGCAGAGGTCGTTGCAGGCGACGATGGCTCCACGATGTAGAGAACGACTTGGCCTCTTCAGATTGTCTAAGACATTATGAAGACCAAGCTCAGGATCGAAACCGTTGGAGCCAGATTGTTGATTCAGTAAGGGGCCAGTAATGGCCTTTAACACTGTTATTATTATTATTATTATTAAAAACGTAGTCTATGTAGGACGGACAATTTAACACTCACTAAGCACATCGACATAATAATCGTCAAAGCCAACTCTATGTTGTAATTTATTAAGCGGTGGTCGTGGGATTTAACGGACAGTATAAATGCCTATTCAATCTCTATTTCCAATACGTCAGATCCAAAATTGAATTTGATGTTCCAGTTTGGTGTCCGTATCATCAAATTCATAACAGTCACATCGGAGAGATAGATGGAAGTATGATAACAATGGACCATATCACGAAAATATTTCTCGGCTACCACTGATGTGAGAAATATAAAATTGCAACCCTGAATAACCGAAGAAAACAACTAGGTGCTTCAATGATAGAAAACGTGCTGCTGGGACAAATTGACTCACCGTATATCCTGGAAAACCTTTCCCAACCAAGATAACTCGTCAAAATTAATTCAACTGGACCATTTAATTCAATCGGACAGTGAATGGTGAAAATGAACCTGTCAACGGATTGGCCAAACAGTTGAATGAAATATGCAATGATTTTGACTTCGGATTTCCTAAGGACACCTTAAAGTATAATTTAAAACAATTTTTTTTGTACATTTTCTTTATCCATGTATGAGTGTGTTTTCTGTGGCACTCATTTTGTATGAATGAGTCCGTAGACATTCGTTTACGCAGGATTCAATATTTTTTTTTTTTGTTTATTTATATTACGACTGAGTCTTGTACCCATTTAGTAATTTACATTGCATCATACAGTATTTTGAATAGTCGGCGTAATCAAGTGATTATCCCTATTTTAGTGTAACTCCTCCCTCAGATTTTTCGCCACAGTAAGTCTACTGACCTCCTGGTCGCGATAAGTCCAGTGGTTTGGTTCTTTGCAGTCTTCTTGTTGGAGATGTAGTCAGCATACAGCGTATGTCCAGATTTTGATGCTGGTGCAGACGTTGTAGGTGTTTTGTTGCATGATGCTTAATTTCATCCGCGACAAGCTCAATCTTGAGATCTCGATGGAGGTTGTCGTTTCGAATGTACCACGATACACCAACAATACATCGTAGGATTTTATTTTGAACTGTTTGTATGATTTTGATATTTGTCTTCTTGGCACATCCCCAGAGTTGGCTACCATATGTCCATACTGGTTTCAGAATTTGTTTGTATAACAGCAGTTTGTTATGGATCCGCTAGTTCAGATTGTCTCCCTAGGAGCCAATGCATTTTTCTAAATTGTATGTTTAGTTCTTCTCTCGTCTTTTTTATGTGTTTCTTCCATCTAGGCTTAGCATCTAAAGTCATACTAAGATATTTGGCACTGTTTGCATGGGGTACTACTATTGAGTTTATCATTATTGGTATATGGTTAACTTTTTGATTTGTAAAGTTCACTTGGATTGATTTTGCTTCATTTAATTTAATTCGCCATTTCTTTGTCCAATTATATATCAGGTTAGTAGCCCTCTGTAATTTACTAGTGGAGTCATTGATGTTCTTTGCTGTTGCAAGTATTGCCGTGTCATCGGCAAAAGTCGCCATTGTTTCTTCTGTAGTTGGTATATCTCTAGTATATAGGAGATATAGGATTGGCCCAAGAACAATCCCTTGTGGTACTCCGGCTGTTATTCTTTTTAGTTGGGAGTACTCATTCTCATACTTTACTCGGAAGTGCCTCTCTGATATGTATGATTTTAAAATTTGAAAATATTGCTCCGGAAGATCTCGATGAAGTTTGAATTCTAGCCCCTGGTGCCATACTTTGTCAAATGCTTGCGCTACATCAAGGAATATAGTTGAGCATATTTGTTTGCTTTCTAGTGAATTCTTGATTACATCAGTAATTCGATGTACTTGTTCTATCGTAGAATGTTTTTCCCTAAATCCAAACTGATGTGAAGGGATAGGATTCCTTTCTTCAATAATTGGTTTTAGTCTTTTAAGAAGAACTTTTTCAAATAGTTTCGATAATGTTGGTAGCAGAGAAATTGGCCTATATGAAGCTTTATCATGCGTAGGTTTGTTTGGTTTAAGTATCGTAATTACTTCTGCAACTTTCCATTGTCTTGGTACATATCTTAGTCGAAATGCTGCATTAATTATATGCACTAGTTTCCTCAACGCTTTCTCCGGTAACAGTTTTATTATCTGACCCGTTATAAGATCATATCCTGGAGCCTTAAACGCAGATTATTCTTGATTTCCCATTTTAGTTCTTTCAATGTTACAGGTGTAATATTTACTTCATCCTTATTTATTTATTGGTGTAATATTTTCCTCTTCGGTTTGTTTTATAGGTAAGGTTGGAATGTTTCTTCAAGGTGATTTGCAAACAAATCTGCTTTTTGTTTAGCATTTCGAGCCCAATTTTCATTATTTTTAATTGGAGGAATCTGAAGTTTAGGTCTTTTAATATTCTTAGTTGCTTTCCATAATGAATAATCAGTATCTTTTTGTCCAGTTAGAGTGCTGAGGTATTTATTAACTGATTGATTTTTAATGTCTTTTATAAGGTATTTTAATTTGTTACACAAATGGTTAAATACTCTTTTATTTTCAGGATTTCGATGTTTTTGCCAATTCTTCCGTGCTTTTCTTTTATTTTTAAGAAGTTCTCTCACTTCCTCTGGATAGCTAGCATTGCGCTTCATTTCCTGCCTATTATTTGGAGTGCTTTCCCACGCAGCATATTGGATATTATGGATGAGCTTATCTAATTCGTCTTCTATTTGGACTGGTCCCTGGTTTTGAAGCTCGTTAATTTCGGGTTGCTCACTTTCAAAATAATTGTTTGGCTAACTATCACAATAACTGGTGAATGATCTGATGATAGACTTTCACTATTCTCTATATGGATATAATTATCTGAAATCCCTTTTGTAATAAAGAAGTCATGAAGGTCTGGAATCTTACTGGTATCCGTAGGCCAATAGGTTGGTGTACCGCCTTAGTGAAACTCGCATTTTAGTTGTTTGCCTGCTGCGAACAGTTCTTTTCCTTTAGCGGTCGTTAACCGAGATCCCCAATATGTCTGTTTTCCATTATAGTCACCTCCAACTAAAAAGACACTTCCTAGCGTTTTCAGAAGATTAGTATAATCTACTTGTTTGAGATTGTATCTTGGAGGGCAATATATTGCTGAGATACTGCATGTTTTAATATTGCTTAATTGTATTTTGATTGTTGTGACTTGCATGGAAAGGTTCTCAACTTTTGGTTCTTCGTTATGTTTTATATACTCTTTTATGAGGATAGCTGATCCACCTCTGGCTTTGTTCTCAGGATGTAGTGCATAGTAGCAATTATATCCTTTTATTTTACAGAATGAAGTTTTGGTGAAATGGGTTTCTGATATAAGACATATATCTATGTTATGCATGTTTAAAAATATATCTAGTTCTTGAATGTGTTGCAATAGCCCATTTGCATTCCAGGTTACAATTCGTAATGTTTTTTTCATTTCTTTTGTTTATAATTCGATTTTATATAGTTTATATTTTGATACACTCGACCAAGGTTTTCTTCTACTCTTTTATTGAAACTAGTTTGTGATTTCATTTCTTCTAGTGTTTTCTGCAGACTCGTTTCCTGCGAAATAAGTCTTTTGTTAAGGTTCTCTAGATTTCTCAGTATATCCTGTAGAACGAGATCCACTTTTAACTGTTTCTCCTCTGTTTGCTGAATTCAGTTCAATTTATCCAAAGCACTCATCTCAATCAGCGTTTTAAGCGTTAAACATAGTATTACTGTATATGTACATAAATGTACATATATACATACGAAAGCTCTAATATTCTGTATATATACGAAAGTTTTTCATTTTTAGAAAATACCATAAAGTAGTTCGACTAAAAACTAAAAATTTAAATTAGTTATGGTAAAAAAATAAATCAAAACTATTTCAAAAAGTTTGTTTTGCCAGAAGAGAGATTTTTTTTTAAATTTTTTTTTTCGATTTAAACATTTTCCCGATATTTTATATAGACGGATTTTTAATTCGGTAATTTTTAGGAAAATTTATATACATGGTGTCATAAAACACATTTCACCCGGCATTAAAAAATGTTATCTCAATTTTCCTCCGATTTGGAATTTGTGCAAAATAAAATTCATTCATTTTCAATTATCTCTCAAAATCAAAACTAGCTAGGCTACACAACAGTAATATAATAGAGAATTAGATTTAACAGCCTATATATAGCGGCAGTAGTACACATATACGTATATACGTATTACATATTAGAGTTAGAAAGATACGCAGATACATTTTCATCTTAACTGTAAATCAAAGAATAACTTGACTTAGGCGGATTTTTTCTGTATTTCAAAGTGATTTATCTTAAACATTTTATTGTTATCACGAAAATCCTTAAAATAGCTATGATTTTCATTTTCTTTATTCTCTTGCTGGTTATAAATGTAGATGTGTGTGTGTATACCATGTACAGTACACTACATATATTCACATTTTCTATAAAAAAAAATAAAAAAGAATGTCTTGGTGTTATGTTCGTTTCTACTTCATTGTATCCCTGCATATTATACACATTCCTATTTTAATGTCCTTATACTTATCGTATACTTCGGGAATGAAAGTCTATATATACATATAAATTTGTTGTTGTTATTGTTGTCCTATATTTCATTCAAAATGGGTGTGAGATCATATATACAGTGCTATAAACTCTATATACTTACATACATATATCCCAAACAAAACGGAAGAAGAGTTGATTCGGAATAATAATAAAAAAAAAAAAGGATTCAAGTCAATAAAATTGAAGAATTTATATTATCAATTTATTTTCTATGGTTAAGATTGGTTTGATACTTTTGTTATGTTATATGTATATATCTTTAAGGTTGAATGATGGATGATGCTATTTCAATAATGTTGATTTGATTGTATAAAAGCGAATATATACGTATATAGATTTATATTTTATTTTCGGATAAATTAAATATCCTTAATCTTAGTTTTGTGAGCGAGCAGGGTAAAGCATTTAACCTAACATAAATCAAGTCCGAATAGTTTTACACGAACTCGTATTTTATATAGATTTTCCATGTCCTTCCAAAATGCTAAACTAATCCAATGTCACGAGAACTTAAAGCTCGGAAATTTATACAAAAATGTATACATCCCGGATCTTAGGCAGTAATTGTAGGCCAAACTTTTATCACATTCAATACAACATTTTGGATATTGTAAACTATTGGGCCGTGTTTTATATGATTCTTTGAATTAATTTACAGTCAATTTACGTCAACCAGTGTTTCAAATTTTAACTACTATGCATCAGCTATGCACATCTATAGCAAGTAACACTTTTCGACGGGATAATTATTTTGTATTTAAGTTCAATTGTTCGTCTTCAGTTGGGCAGTATTAGTAAGTAATTATTTTTCGTTGAAGTTTACATTTACTTCAACACTTTAGTCTTGGCCATGGCTAGACGAATATCCCTAATTGGCAGCGTTCGAAGTGTGTGAATGTGTATGTAATGTTTCAAGTATACCTACTAGTAGCTTTCTCCTTTCTTAACACTTTATAAATTTAAAACATTTTATTTTTTATTTTAGTTAGTTGAAAATTATGAATTAAGCTTAAGAATAACTAATATTAATGACAATTGTAAAATTTTTACTATTTTAATGACTTGATGGAATTTACTAAAATAATTACTATGAAAATTACTAAGTTAACGACTGATGAAATTTTACTATATTAAAGTACTTAGGAATTTACTTAGTTAATGACTTGATGGAGTTTACTAAATTAATGACTGAGTTTTATGTTTTTTTTTCTTTTTTGTGATTCGTCTTTCTATTTCTTGATATGTCATTCTCTTTCGTCTCCTTTACAGTTTTGTATATATTGGACTTTATCTTATCTCTATGATTTATTATGTTTGTTAAGGCGAGATATCGATGACCGGCCTAAAGATAAAACAAAATATCAATAATTTAAGTTTATATGGTTGACTTATTGCACTCTGTTGTGACATTTGATGATAATTGTAGCAGTTAGGTGCAGTTGGGTGAGATGTTGCTGTGCGACATATAGCATGGTATTGCATCGGCTTTTATTGTATAAAGTGTTAAAAGTTAGATGTCACTGTATAAAATGTAACTGTTAAATTTTCAACAATATTGAAGATTCGTTCTTCTTTCAGCAGCTGCGAACGAGCGAACATCGAAATTTAACACCAAAACCAATCGAAGAAAAATTAAAAAATAATTAAAAGAAATCGATATTTAACATGGTCTTTCAAGACGAACCGCGAGTTCAAAAATAACAATTGTGGCCATTTTCTGGAAAGTGCGAATTTTATAAAAAGATGATTGCGTCGTTCTGCGTTTCGACGCCAACTTGTGATTTTGTGAAAAGCCTGTGTATTAAAAACCGTGTAGCAAGTATAAATTGGGCAGATATTTTTTGGAACGATATGGCAGAACTGCGCAGCCTTAAACGTATTTATAAAAATATCATTAGAGTTGGAAGTTTGGTGAAACAAATTGAAGAAGGTACTGAGATTGATGTGATTGTCAATTTGAAAATTCCGTAAAATGAATGGAACGAATATAGAGATTCATGTGATAAGATTCAAGAAACAGACAAAACCGTGTAAATTCAAGCAATTGTTCGTCTTCAGTTGGGCTTGTGGTGATTTCACCAGTGTTAGTAAGTAATTATTTCTCGTTGAAGGTTATATTTACTTCAACACTTTAGCCTTCGCCATGGCTAGACCGACATCCCTAACGCCCGAAGTGTGTAAATGTGTATACTTACCAGGAGTTTTCCCCTTTCTTAACACTTTATAAATTTAAAAGACTTTATTGAGTTGAAAATTATGAATTTATTTTAAGAGTCACTAATATTAATGACAATTGTTAAAATTTTACTATTTTAATGACTTGATGGAATTTACTAAAATAATGACTAAGAAAATTACTAAGTTGACGACTGATGAAGTTTTACTAAATTAAAGTACTAAGAAATTTACTTAGTTAATGACTTGATGGAAATTACTATATCAATGACTATGAAATTTATTAAGTTAATGACAAATCCACTATAGAAACGTAAGATTTTTAAACGGATTATTGGGAGAGGAGACTAAGAGTTTCATTTTTTTTTATGATTCGTATTTTTATTCCTTAATATGTTATTCTCTTTCGTCTCATTTACAGTTTTGTATGTACATGTACTTTATCTTATCTCTATGACTTATTATGTTTTTAATTTTTTTTTCTTTTTTGTTTAAATTTGAAATGTGCTTTCTATATTTAACTTTACTTTTAATATTGTCCAGTATCGTGTTTCTGGGAGACATTTTTGCATTGCCAATTTTAACAGGTGATGTTTCCGTGGAACACAACAGCCGTTTGTAAATTTGTAATAATTTCATACAAATTTTATGATGTAAGGTGAATTTATAAAAAATTAGGTAAAGGTCCAGCCCATACATACTACAATAATATCCGACATTGTCAAATTGATGGTAGCCCTTAGCGTTTGACTATTTTATAGATCATGGTTTAAAAAAGTGTAACACAAAAATTACCTATTTAAGGCGGATTCATGGTTTCGTGGATTCGTTTCTTCATTCATTCGTTCATTCGGATTATTTAATGTAGTGGATTCAAGATTTTGAAAAATCTCAGAACGATTTTGTCACCATCTTTATTTAAAATTATCAAGTCATTGTGACATTGTGTAATTCCAAGTACATAATAAGCATTTTTGTATTTTGGTGTAGTCAAACAATTTATTAAAAATCTTGTTGCAACAGCCTACATACGGACACTATAAAAATTTAATAGCCGAAATGAGACTGACCGATACAAACGCGTACAGAAATGTCCATAGTATATGACGCCTGAAATGTTCGAAAAGCTACTTAGTTCCCACTGCTAACCAACATTATGCGTCCCTACCCAGGAAGAAGAACCGTGGTTTTAAGCCATGAATAAAACGTTTTCAACTACAGATTATCTAGAGCCCTAGGAGAGTAATGAAAACGATTTTGGCATTTTAAGCTCCAAATGGAGAATCTACCGTAAACACATTATCGCAAGCAAGGTTACTGTTGTAAATATTATTGGAGTCACAGTTTGGTTGCATAATCGGTTACGAATGCAGTCAAATGATTCATTCTAATATTTCGGTAGTAATTATGTGAACCATTACACTGGGAATGGCGATTAGGTATTGGGGGAATGCAGAGCGAATAACAGTATACAAACACTAATAGATTATGAAATATTGGACGAACCGGTTCCAGTATAGTACACTGCGCGTCAGCTGAATAGGGCCAGATATTTTTGGTTTAATTTTGATTCACAGCAGGGTTTGTTGTTATAATTGAGAGACAGAAATCTCTCAAAAAGAGTGAGATAATCTACAACAATATGTCTGATACAAACAATTGATTCGTTAATTTATATTGGCTGGAAATCGGCTGTACACGAAATTGAAATAAATGTACCAGATGATAAAATCCCAACATCCAATTATTACCTTCGTCATCACTGCGTGCTAAAGCCAGACAGTTCAACGACTAAGTTGAGAGTCGTCTTTGATGGCTCACCCAAAACGAGCAATGACTACTCATTGAATGATATTTTGATGGTAGGACCTGTGGTTCAAAACGATGTAGTATACGTTTTAAGTCGTTTTAGATCACATAAATACGCATTTAGCACAGATGTATCCAAAACGTATCGCCAGATAATTCTGCACCACGAATACTCCAACTACCAGCTAATCTACTGGCACAATAATCCAAATGAGCTATCATTGACCTACAATCCATGTTTATCGACTTTGAAGGAGAAATATTCGTCTTTGATGGCGCAGCACAAGTACCTCAATCTCAGTCGAGAACTTCGAGAGTAATGACAGTTAAACTTATCGAATACCTTCACCATAGCTGTGGCCAAGAAAACATGCGAAGGTCCATATCGTCGTTCAATGGACGTAAGCATAGTAGACTTGGACGACGTGAACTGTTTTAGATTGGAAAATGATGCAGCAACCGAATTATCTGACGTCGAAGATGAACAATTGAGTTGGCCAGTGCTCAAATGTAATAAAGTGTGGTACTTTCTTTGACAAACTTTAAATAAATCTGATTCTGGACACTTATCTACAAGATCTCCAGGGTTAAGACAATGGAAACATATAGATTTTGTGTTTTCACTTGTTCGCGTCGATCATTCACTGACAGTTTTAAAAATACAAAACACCGCAAAATTGAATGAGACGATTTATTGCACAAAACACATTGGTAAGCATTTGTGCCAACGTGATATCATTGATTGTGTAGAGCTTGGCGTAGCTGAAGATAAAGGTTTCACATGTGCTGGAGACGATGATTACTTAGCACGGTAACAATTCCAATTTCGCACATCGCCCTTTAATAAAGTTTGAAATGTCTTTGTAGCTCGCAATTTTTTCCACAGGAGCACCTTCACACCATTTCTGATTGGTTTCCCTGTCGAATTTGTTGGATAGCAAGAACACAATTAAGTCATCCCATTGTTCCGTAGGTCGATGCAGAGTTCGAAGAGATCGTAAATGGGAATCAAAACCATCCAGTAATTAAACGACGTGGACAAGGTTTTTCCAAAGTATTTACGATAAACTACCGAATAATATGATGTTCACATATGCGATTTGGTTTGTTGAATCGTCCTTTCAAAAGATTCCTAGCCACCTCATAATTTTCCTCGGTAAAATTCAAAGATTTATAGCGCACAATAGCGGGCTGCAACATCCTTCGAAGCATGTTTTAATGTGTTAAACAAATGTCCAAAACATTTCTCTGATAATTTAGGTGCCATGTTATTCTCGTCGGAGTTGGAAATTCTCTGAGCTGCTAGTTCGTTTATCTTCTAGCATAGGGCGAACCGTGAAGTATAAGGTTTCTAAAGCAGCAGGAGTTGCCGCAGCATCCATATCCTTTTCCATTTCAGTTATGGTTTGGTCTTTTTCATAAGGTCCATAATTTCTCGTGACTTCATCCAAGCGAAGGCGCACTTGAGACAGTGTTGCCTTATGAAGTGAGTTTTTGATCCACGTGAATTGGCGTTGCAATCACCCCACATAAACAGCAACACCATTTTTAGCACGTTTAAGATGGGCCCTATCACAATAAAATCGTTCTTTAGGCTTCACAATTTTCATCCTAAAGTACAAAAAAACCTGATCCAAGGTGATCGATGCATTTTCAAGAATAAATTCTTATATAACTTACATATGATGGGGTCATTTGGTATTCACCTCGTAGATTGCACTCTATAGAATAAATCTTACTTGCTATATCCCGCACCTACACAACACAAACTATTTTAGAATTTAAATGATAAATTGGGCATCTAATCTCTTGCTTATATCAAATTTTTGTTTTCTTCACCTCATGTTCAATCAAATAACAAACAAATATGACGTGTATACACATATATATAAGTACAAGAAGGTTAAAGTCAATCTATAATAATTCGTCTAGTCATTCTGAATTTGCATAATATGTATTAAGTTTTTGGTATGTTTATGAACACGTCTTATATAACACACCTTTAAGATTTCGATCAATATATTTATTATTTACAAAATAAGCAAAACCAGTAAATAAAAAAAAATAGATCATTGAACTGTTTCTTGTTTTTGTTATTGTTTGTTAGGTACTTGAAGATTTGTTTCGCGACTATAAAACACGTTGCAAGATCTATGTTGAGCATCAGTTGAAAATTTGAAATTGTCTTATCGATACCTCAATAAATTGATTAAATTACTTACTAAAATTATCAAAATGAAGACGTGTTTGATTGTGTTAAGTGTGGTAGCATTTGTTGCAGGATTTAGTGTAAGTATATTCATATATTAATTATATTCAATAAATAATTCACTTCAATTTTACGTTTGAATACGATTATACATATAGGCTGATCTCTCCGAAGAAAAACGTGCAAAATTCAACGAAATCAAGGACAAATGCCTTCCCGAAACTGGT
This sequence comes from Tipula unca, assembly GCA_951394425.1. Taxonomy (NCBI): domain Eukaryota; kingdom Metazoa; phylum Arthropoda; class Insecta; order Diptera; family Tipulidae; genus Tipula; species Tipula unca. The sequence continues at coordinate 148,805,493 of OX596381.1, read as the reverse complement.
GCCTCGCCAGACATATACGATAAATTTATTGCCGGTGATTTTTCCAACAAAGAGAAGAGCACAAAATGTTTCGTAAAATGTTTCTACCAAACAGCCGGTTTATTCGATAAAGATGACAATCTCGATGTTAAAGTTACCATTGAAAAAGTGTCAGAAGATTATGGTGCCGAAAATGTAAGTTCCTTAGTTAACTTACAAACCTAACCTTAACAAATAAATTTTGTTTTATTTTGCATCATATGCATAGGCCGAAAAATGGGTAACACCATGCAAAGAAATTAAACACGAGGATCCATGTGATAAGGCATTCGAGATCGCCCAATGTTTCTACAAGCAAAAAAATTTAAAAGTTTAAATTAAATTTTGGATATTTGGTTTTAATGTGTCATATTGACTTTAAATTTGGTTTTACAATCCGCAAATAAATTACATATGAATTACAATTAACGGTTTTTTTTTACAATATTTTTAGTGTTTTATAACCATACCTTTTCAGAGATCTAGACACCTCCAATTCAAAGAAAATTCCGAAATCTCTGAATCAATGTTCTCGATAAGGATGTTATCTTGACTGAATTGATTTATTTATTGCGAATTTACAGCACATTTATGGCAAACATGCCCATATTCCGAAGTTGTCGCCACTACTCATAAAATAATTCAGATAATTGAACCGTGTAACTCATAAGCACGTATAGCAACCAATATACTAAAATCTATTGCGCCGTATCAGTTTGATATCCAGAAGTATATTTAGGTAGAATCATGCGTACATAGTAACAAGACTTGATCAATATCAACCAATTAGCACAAAAACCCATCAAGGCAGTCATTGCAGGATCTTGCTTCCCTGTTACCCTTATGTGAACCAGTTTGAGCTACTTTTGTAGCGTGAGATATCTCGTACCTTACAGTTTTCGAGAATAGAGAGGCTGACAATTAAGAATCTACCCATATATTTATGTTTCTTTGTGTGCCAAAGCCGGACTTGAGCATAGGAAGTGGACTACCGTCTCTTCCTTCTCCTCGTCCATACACCTTCTACAAAAATCATTTGCTTCTAGACCTTGCCTGTTTCAAGTTCAGCTTTGGCCAGACTTCTCTGCCTCCACCCTTCATTCGATGAGGCTATACTGCTTCCTTTTTCAGCACTGTCTTGAGTGCCTTAAAAGGCCTCCCCAAGTTGAACCATGCCTAGCTAGTTCGTCCGCCCTGCATGCATTCCCCATGACGTGCGAGTGACCGGGGATCCAGACTATCTGAATGTTAAAATGCTCATTCATCTCATTCAGAGACAAGTGGCCACCCAACGCCACTGTCAACTTAAATTGCGATATCAATCAAGGTTACCCCATTATGTCTCAACGAAGTCAGGACCTCCTCAATCAAGATTCTCTTGAGGGGCAGTGAGTTTGGAACCCTTTCTCGAAGCATACTGTTGATGTAACGAAGTCCAGATTTGCCAGTTCGTTCTTTAGCGATCTAATTATCCTCGAGTATCCAGTCTGAAGACGTTTCCACTGAGATGTGGCTGATAGTCGGATGGCCGTAATCTGCTTACCGTAAATATCGATAGGGATAAAGTAACCTCCAAGGCGCGTGTTCGTGGTGCCCTCAGCGTTCCGCTTATATTCATGCAGGCCATTTTTTGCCCATTCTCGATCCCTTTCCTGTAGGATACTTTATCAAGAGCTGGCCACCACACGAGAAATCTTGCTTTATCAGTAAAAGCTATTACCGGGATTTTATATTTCCCCTTAAAGAGTACCAGTTCAGTTTTGGATGAGCTGATTACCAGTCTACGTATGTTGGCCCACCTCGTAATGATTAAGACGGTATTTTAGATTACCTCATTCACCGTGTTTAAATATTTACCAAAGACAACTATCACTACGTCATCTGCATAAGTAATCACTCCAATCCCTTTTCTCTAGAGCTCTAACCAGCAATGCATTGATTGGTATATGCCAGAGATGAGCGGCCGGGACACCACTCTGCGGGGTTCCCTTTGCCACCCGCCTCCTAATGGTGGATTCCCCAAGCTCCAAGTTAACCATCCTGCTCCCCAGCATATTATTGATTAACCCACTTACAGGGTAGTCCACCTAAAGGAGCGACAATCCCTCCAGAATTGCCTCCGTCTTTACATTGTTGAAGGCACCCTCAATATCAAGGAACGCCACCATACAAAACTCTTGCGAAAATATTGATTTCTCAATTGTAATTACTAGGGCATGCAGAGTTGTGTCTACAGATTTCACTTTACAGTAAGCATGTTGAGACTCTGCCCAGATAGTCTTTATTTTTGAGCGTATATAAACGTCTATCAGCCTTTCCAAGGTTTTCAACAGAAAGGATGATAGAATTATGGGTCTTAAGTCCTTTGGGTAGCCATTTACCCGCTACGGCAGCTTTTACCCGCTTTCGGAATAAAGATCACTCTGACCTCTCTTCACCTCCGCGGAATATACAGACCAATTTTAAACACCCTTTGAAGGTTACTTCCAGCCAGGGGAGAAAAATCGACGAGTTGTTTTGAATTTGCGCTGGTATAATTCGGTCAGGACCAGCCGATTTATAATGTTTGAACCCTTCAAGTGCCCATCGGATCCGTTTTTTAGTTACAATATCTTCTATGTGCAGTGAATGTGTTTCTCGATGAGTACTAGTCTCTGTCGAGTTGTCGAAGCTTCCTAGGAAAGTGGGTTTCGATGAGAAGTTTCAAATATTCCTCACTAGAAGCAGTCCAAGATCCGTCCGGGATCATTAAATAACTGGGACTTCCTGGATTAGTAGATATTATCTTACTAAGACGAGAGGTTACGGAGACTTTTTCCATTTTATCACAGAAGAGACTCCATGACCTCCTTTGTGCCTTCCTTAATTCTTTTTTGTATACTTTTAAGTCCTCCTTATAGGAGTCCCAATCTTACCTCTCTCGGACTCTTGGCTCTTCCAAAGGAAACGTTAAGGCTGAATGTTTTTGCCCTTTGCACCATGGGCCTTTGTGGCAATAGTGCGGAATCCTCGTGGGTTCCAGCCAATTTTAATAATGGTTCTTGCCCAATATGACACACGCAAAGGTTAGTATTTAATAAGATTAAAAAAATAACTCACCCCTTTCTTTGATGTCTGTGCTGCCCCAGATTTTGTGATGTGCATTAGCATCACATTCAAGGATCGCCCCAATCTTCTTTTTCTCCCTTCAAGAACCAGGTTTCCCCAGGTTATCCGGCGGAACCTATTTGTCCAGGTTCATATAAGTTGCGACCGGCCAGACTAGGCTGCAGCCAACATCTAGGCTGACAGCAGTTATGTCGAACATGTTTAAATTATTTTTTCCAAGAATGCAGGATCTTATTTTCCCAGAATTGCTTGAGAATTAGGTTATACCCCTTCATTATCTTAGGCCACAGTCATCCGCATTTGATGTTCGAATCACTCACCACAAGCAACTGGTGCAATTTACAAGTCCAAAATCTTCAATCGTTTTAGTGTGAATGCAATCCAATCTCTACATCGTTGATCTTAAATCAGAAAATTTCATCGAAAAATATGAGACGTCAAGCGTACCTGATATGCAAGCAATTGGTAGTTTGTTTTTCGGAGAGCAGATACCCGATTGGATATGCTACAGCGTTACTTGAAAGCAACGATCGACAAAAAATTGGTTTATCACAAGTGTTCAGAGGAATACAGAAGCTATATAATAGCGATATAGATTGGATTAGTCTACACAAATCAAAACTAACCACTGGATATGGTTTCATAATATGCAAGGTGCAGATGCTTGTGAAGTTGTTCACACTTTTAATCACATATATACGTATACAAATCCTATTGGAATATTGAAAACCCAATTCAATTCCAATTAATTTCGTTGGTGTTAGTGCGTAGCGTACACTGTCATTTGGAAAAGTATAATTTTTTATTTTCAAATTTAATTGTAAATAATAATTATCATGCATTATATCAGGCAATCCAGGCTGCATCGCGCTAATGGTATTAAACTTTTTTGCCAGTAACAAAAGACTCATCACAAAAAAATGTCATAGTTCTTAAATTCCATGTTCAAAAAATCTAAGCTAAAACACCAACCTATTTTAGTAATACTTCAATTGTAATTCAATTAGAATTTAAGAAAAATATGAAACATCTATTGGGCTTTTTTGACGAGGCTAATGGGCTTCATGTGTAATCGAATCTGAGTCTAAATCTCTGGCAAGGAGTGTTAACGGCTATTTATCATTTTCTGCCATATACAAAATTTCTAGAACGTTCGAATATAGCCACAAATGATAAGTAGCCATTTCCACTCTTTACCAGAGATTTCGACTCAGGTTCCAATTATACATGAAATAGTTCAATAAACTCCTCGTCGAACTAGATTAAAAAGAATCCATTATTCCGAGAAATGATTTTTTCCTAGAAAATTCGAATTTGGCCGAAATAAATAAATAGCCATTAACACCCACATCCTTATATTACATGAAATAGTTCATTATATTCTTCGTCCAACAAGCTCAAAAGGAATCCGTAGTCCCGGGAAATAAATCGTAATTTTTACTAGAAAGTTCGAGTATGATCGAAAATAAAAACCAGCCATTAACACCCCTTGCCAGAAGTTTCGACTCAGGTTGCGATAGTTCATGAAGTAACATGTTTTGTGTGGGTTTAACAGTGTGATACTAAGCAATACATAAAATATGTGAATTTATAAAATACTGCACAAGCATAAAGTGCATCTGTTTATTGGGGATAATTCGGCTATTAAACGTCAACCAACTATTGCACTTCCGACCAAAGCAGAGTTCATGCTTGATAAGTTCAATATGTTCAAGAATAATCTAGTGAATACGCTTTTCAACAACTGAATTTATGGAGTAAATTCATGTGACAGAAATGTTTTTGAGCTCTCCGCCTTGATCAAAGAAACGCATTGGTAACAAAATTTTCTAAATCTACCTAGCAGTTTCAAGTTAACCGACTTTTTAAATTTCGATGAATTCCAAAAAATTTTAAACTGCTATCGGAGTGAACTTTATGGCAAATGAACAAATTATATACTGCGTTCCAAAACTAGCCAAATTGTCATTAAATATCTTTTACTCAAGTTGGAATTGAAAACATTTTAGTTACCAGCAATAAGAAGATATTCGTAATGGCATCAATAAAGCAAACTATGTAGGAAAAAAATGAAAAATTTCCGAAAAATTTTTTGAGTGATATTTGAATTACGAAATTTTTGAAATTCTTTGTATTGGTCATATGGAGATAATCAAGGCGGCTAAGAATTTGTATTTAGCATGGCGTAATAGCCGTTCTCATGCATAGAATCAGATATCTCTGAGAATCCGGAAAATCTTTGAGTGATATTTACATAGGCATCTCTAAATTTTGAAACTCTGTCACTCGGTTCCGCGGAACATTTCATATCGACGTGGTTCAGAATTTCTATACAGTATGACAAAACAGCTTAGTGCCAGGGTTGGGCGTTTACGCGTCATCTATTATTTTCTACGTCGACGTGTCGACAACCCGTAGACAACGTCAACAGCGTCAATAATGTAGACAATTCCTAGAATGGTTTTCTGAATTAGTTCTAAACTATGTGACCAAATTTCTTTAGGATAAATGCAAAACAGCGATATCAATTGTTTAAAAATAATATAAAGATGGATTCAGCGTAGAAGGAGCAGCTCATAAAATTCGGCAAAATTACACAATTACAATAACAATTTACAGGAAGATTATACATTAAAATTAATTCGGAGATCTCTGACGGTAACACGAATTCGAGTTCAGGAAGGATATGAGCTACTGAGTTATTAAAAAATCAAATTGTTCAGATAAACAGAACTTTGTCCGATAATGAGTGTGTTTTGATGGATAACAAAATGTGCGTGAAAGTGTAAATGAGCTCCCGCCAAATATAAGCACTTCCATTTAGATAATTTTTCAAAAAGAGTTAAGATGGCAAGCGATTTACAGTTATCGACTCATAGTCTTTACCAGGACATTCTCCACAGTAGCGTCGAATGTGTACATAAAAGAATGGGTACAGAAACTGATTTTGGTTATAATTTGTTAACACGATACTGCAATAAAGTTTTGGTAACCGGCCGATTTATAGCAAGCAATTTATCGTATGAAATCCATTATAAGCAACTCATGGATGGCAATCCAGCGCAGCAATTAATTATTAAATTATTATCAAATTCGACATGTTGGTGGAAACTGGGGCACCAAACAAAGTTATTTCTGCGGACTACGCTAGAACTATAGACATGTTGAATATAAATGATATTTTAAAGGTACGGAAAATGACCAACGGAACTAGCCTAATCCTTGACCGATTATAATGAAACTCGACATGTTGGATGGAAATAGGATTTTTAAGTGATTTTCGATTTGAAAAAAGTGACAGTAGATAATTTTTGAATATATACAATTCTTGAAGTTGATTTTTGATCGTCGTGCAGTTTGGACGTAAATTCAATGTACGCGGAATATAATTAAAGTAAAATAAAATTAAAATAAAAAGTGCAGTGTTAGTTCTTTTTTATTATTTTTTTAATATTTAATTTAATTACTGTGCATATATCGAATAATAATTAGTGCTAAAATTAAGAGGGGCCTATTTCCCCCCAAAAACAATATCAGCATTAAATCAGAATAATGCAATGCATGCAATGGGTAAAGTGGAACATAGCCCCAAAAAAAATATAATAACGCAAAATGAAAAAAGTGCTTCGACATCAAATTTAGCAAATTTGGTAATACCACCTTTTAACTCAAAATAAAATACTAGTAAAAAAATAAATGTTGCAACAGCAAATGAACATGAAATAAATAAAAATGCAAGTGAAAAAATAAACGCTTCAACAGCAAATAAACTCAGTGCAGTGAACATGAATAATGACATTAATTTAATTAGTGAGATAGGTCACTTAAATAAAGAAAATTTGGTGCAAACCGGTATGGACAGGTATCTAACTGTTCAGACCAAAAGAAAAAGAAGCCCGAAATCAGCGCAATTAGCTAGTAAGACTAAAGCGTCTAGATTAGAACATGACGCTTATCAAATACCTCTCGGCAATAGATTTTCTAGCTTGAAAGAGGATGGCGCCGATGAAACAATAGCTAAAAAGACCGAAAAGCCGCCACCAATTTATTTAAGAGAGGCGTCAAATAATGAGCTCGTTAATACAATCGACAAGTTAACTGAGTCAAAATTTTATATTGCCCCGCTTAAAATGGGCAATATCAAAGAAACGAAAATCCAACCTATTGAAATTGATGGTTTCAGAGCGCTTGTAAACCATTTCGATCAAACCGGAAAGCGATATTACACTTACCAGCTGAAAAGTCAAAAAGGGTTGACTGTTGTTTTAAAAGGAATGGAGAGCAGCGTAGAAATGACCGACATTCATGCGGCTCTCGCTGAACAAGGTTTCCATGCCAAATCTATTGCAAACATTTTAAATCGGGAGAAGGTTCCTCAACCGATGTTTCGCATAGAATTAGAGCCAGATGAGAAAAACAAAGGAAACCACAGCATATATAACTTGAGATATTTACTGCATCGCAAAATCACTGTAGAAGAACCCAAAAAGCGAACAGGACCAGTAGAATGCATCAAGTGCCAAGAATACGGGCACACAAAAGCTTATTGCACGTTGAGTGAAGTCTGTGTTATCTGTGGCGAACTTCATGATTCAAAAAAATGCGATAAGATGAGAAATGATCCATCAGTAAAACGCTGTAGTAATTGCGGTGAAAATCACACAGCAAACTACAGAGGTTGCCCAGTATATCTGGATTTGAAGCGTAAGGCCAATCCAAAGTTGCGATCCGAGCAACGAATGCTTAAGTCACGTTACAATCAAAGAGATATGACTCCAAGAAGTACAATTGCCCAACAAGCGAATGCACACTCAACCACACAAAATGACCTGGAGAATGTTACAAGCAGTTTTGCACAACCAGGAGTTTCCTATGCCAACATCCTAAAAGGTGCCGCCCCAAAAACGAAAGTTCATTTCAACGAAGAAGAATTAAATATTCACGCAACAGTAAACAAATTGACAGAAACGATCCAAAGTTTCATGATGATGATGGAAAGACAAATGAGCATGATGATGCAAAATATGAACACACTAATGCAAATTATTGTCAAAAGCCAAAAATGACGCTGCTAAAGATAGCTGTATGGAATGCGAACGGTCTTTCACAGCACAAAGCTGAGGTTCAGACCTTTCTTATCGATCAAAATATAGATATCATGCTAATATCAGAAACACACTTTACAAAAAATAGCATTTTTAAAATCAGCGGATATTCAGTTTATGACACCAAACATCCAGATGGAAGAGCACACGGCGGCACTGCGGTCTTGATCAAACGAAGAATAAAGCATTATGAACTCAACAAATATGATAAAGATCACATCCAAGCAACTAATATCTGCTTAGAGGAATGGTCTGGAAACTGTGTAATATCGGCTGTTTACTGTCCACCGAAACACGCAATCAAAAAGCAGCAATTTATCGACTATTTTAATCAGCTGGGCATTAAATTTATCGCAGGGGGCGACTACAATGCTAAACATCTGCAATGGGGTTCGAGATTAACAACACCTAAAGGAAAGCAACTATATGAAGCAATGAACGAAAAAAACCTAGATTATTTATCTTCTGGACACCCAACTTACTGGCCATCAGATAGAAATAAAATACCTGATTTAATAGATTTTTGTATAACAAAAGGAATTGCACGCACCAATGCTCAGGTAGAAGATTGCTATGACTTATCATCTGATCACTCACCAATAATAATAACTCTGAGTACCATAGTGGAACAAAATTGCCAATTGGATATCCAACTTTGCACCCCGGAAGATATTGATGCGGCGGCGGATGATTTAACACATATATTGGAAACAGCAGCAAAAGAGGCTACCCCTGATATTCACACCTCTGACAAAGTTAATAAGCCTTCACCTAATATACTGCAGTTAATCCAAGAGAAACGGAGAATATGCCGGCTATGGCAGCAGCAAAAAGCTCCATTACTAAAAGGGAAATTGAATAGGGCTATTAAAACCCTTAAACGAGCATTGAGAGAAGAAGAAGACTCAGGAATCCAGAGTTACCTTACTGAACTCTCGGCGACCGAGAAGACAGATTATTCACTATGGAAGGCAACAAAAAAACTAAAGAGGCCAACATTATCGAATCCACCAATTAGGATACCAGATGGACATTGGGCCAGAAGTGACGTAGAAAAGGCTACTGCTTTCTCTAACCACTTGAAAAAAGTATTCACACCAAACGAAAAAACTGGCAACAGTGAATTACCAAAGTTTACGGAGGATCATTTGAAACCAATTCCTTTAAAATTTAAGTGGAACAAAGTTAAAAATACCATTAAAAATTGTATAAACCCAAAGAAAGCTCCAGGACACGATTTTATTACCGGAAAAATGATCAGAGAATTACCTGATAAATGCATGAAACTCATAACTTATATCTTTAATGCGATTATGAGATGTGGGTATTTCCCTAAAAAATGGAAAATATCGCAAATTACAATGATTCCAAAGCCTGGAAAAGACGAAACACAAGTCGCATCGTACAGGCCAATAAGTATACTTCCGATGATTTCTAAACTTTTTGAAAAAATGGTATTACAAAAATTAAAACCAATATTATCTGAAGGACAGATTATACCAGACCACCAATTTGGGTTTCGAGACCAACATGGCACGGTAGAGCAGGTGCACAGAGTTGTTAACACAATTAAATTTGCATTAGAGGAAAAGAAATATTGTTCGGCAGTTTTCCTAGACATTGCGCAAGCTTTCGACAAAGTATGGCATGAGGGCCTTATATATAAAATTAAAACTCGTCTGCCAAAAAAGTTTCATGCAGTCCTTGAAAGCTACTTGTTTCAAAGAAAATACCAGGTTAAACACAATTCAGCCATTACTGAACTAAATGATATAAACGCAGGAGTTCCACAAGGCAGCGTACTGGGGCCAGTATTGTATTTGCTGTATACTGCCGATCTACCAATAACTGATAAGGTTGTCACATCAACATTTGCAGATGACACTGCTATCATGTTTTCACACAAAAATCCTCAAACTGCGTCAAGAGAATTGCAAGATCACTTATACAAAATTGAGAATTGGCAAAGAACGTGGCGGATCAAAGCGAATGAAACCAAATCAACACACATAACATTTACGTTGAATAAGCGTACATGCCCAGCGGTGAAATTAAACAATGTCAACATCCCACAACAAACAAATGTCAAATATTTGGGTCTTCATCTTGATAGAAGATTGACATGGAGAAAACACATCGAATCAAAGCGCAACCAAATAAAAATAAAATTCTCAAAAATGTACTGGCTGATTGGAAGAAATTCAAAACTTTCCCTAGAATGCAAGATTCTAATATACAAAATGATCCTAATTCCTATATGGACATATGGAATTCAACTATGGGGCTGTACAAGCGCATCAAATATAGATCTTTTACAACGAACGCAATCCAAAATACTTCGCTGTATTACAAATGCTCCGTGGTATATCCGAAATTGCAACATCCATCGAGACCTTGGGATTAAAACGGTCAAAGATATGATCCAAGCACACAGTTTGAAGTACCTTTCGAAACTGGAAACTCACCCCAATGAATTAGCAAGACAACTATTAAGACAACCGAAATATAGACCGCTTCGCAGAGTAGATCCACTAGATCTAATGTATTGATAAATTTAATTTAATTACATATTTAAGCTAACACACATTATTAATTAATATTTCTGCATACTAATAATAAGTATTTAACATAGGTTAAGGACTTAGGAAATAATTATTTTAGATTGTAAGCTTTGCACACTTCTTGTTAGTTTCGTATAAAGAAAGATTCAAGAATAAAGCTATTGGCAGTTTAAAAAAAAAAAAAAAAAATACAATTCTTGAATATGGCCAACTATAGTATAAAGTTAGTCCATTTCTTGAAAATTTCTTTCTAAAAATGAATTTTGAGATTAATCGATAACCGATTTTTCGGCAATTAGGGTAAATCCCGGTTAAACGAACACTACATTAAATATTTAATTAAAAAACATTAAAAAACTACAGCCCTTATTATTATCTAAATTAATACTATAATTGCGGAGGCGACAAAATTGCCAGAAATATGCGTGTAATGGGTGTCCTAAATGGAACAATATTGCTGGCAAAATCACATCAGAAGTTGTGTAGAATCTCATAACAAAATTTGAAATTTAGACCAATCGGTACGTTTAGTGCATTGACTTTCTTTAATTAGAGGTTATGGTTGTTTTATTTCAACATATATTTCCAATGTTATAGTATGGTATGTGGTTTTCGATTTAATTTGAACCTTTTCTTTAATTTCTTCTTACGGCTTAACTGAATCGTCCTTTTACAAAATATCGTATTTTATAAATATCACAGCGCTTAAATATCGTAAGTAGTTGACATTGTCTTGATTGTCGACATTGACAAAAGTCATTGCCAAGTAATCTACGTAATATTTTACGTGTCGGCAAGCGCGTAGATTACACGGCGTAATCTACCTCGCCCATGCCTGCTTAGTGCACGTTCATATCTGAAAATTCTGTAATTTGGAAAAAATCTACGATTGCTTTCCAAAATTTATTAATTTTTGAGTTTTTCTGATTGATTTTATCACCTTCCTATAACAATCGAAATTAAAAATTGTTCATTACTTGAGTAAAATATATTTTGTGAAATTTGAATATACTTTTGAAACGCTTTTTCGATTCATAGTGTTCAAAATTAAATAAGATGTAGGCATTCAAAGTCACGTTGACTGTAACTCAGCTAATTAGAATTAAAAATATTATCAAAATTCGGTTAGACTTGTTTAGGTTTGTTTACAATTTTACAAATTTCTGAAATTTTATGATTTTACTAAATTCTGTAGAAATATAAATAATTTTTCCCAAATTAAATTTTTGAATTCGGCAAAACCCGATACTATAAATTCAATTAATAAATTTTTAGATTGTACGCTTTTGGTTATCACAGTGCCGTAATTAATTCTCAGAAACTGTGTATATACATATATAACAGTACTGACCTTAAAACACTAATTTATGTAGTATTGTGCGTTTATACGTTATATATTACAGTTTACTTTTGTGCTATACGTGTATGTGTGTAGCTATTTGATGGCGGAAGCAAAAACATCTACATATGTTAACTCGCTCAAAATTAAGTAACAAATATTCTGTTATCATACATTTTATGTATGAATGATGCTGACCTTATCCAAAAGTCCAAAATACAAGTTTTATCTAAATATGCGTACACTGTTTCCGAAATAGTAAAATATAGGTGCGTGTGGTGCCTTCAAGACCAATTTACGTTTTTTTGAGTATTTTTAGCGACATGGTTATTTAGATGATTTTTGCAAGCCTTACGATGGTCGACAAATATTACACATTAGCAGGTTTTAAAATTTTATTAAGGTTAAAAAATATAAACTGCTATTACTAAGTTCGATCGGGTTTTTCTAAATTTTCGTCGCAAAACTGAAAACAAAGCCAAAATATTAATTAAAAATTTCAATTGTTGATACGAATTCAAACGAACTCGTTAATTGGCGCCGAAACAGTTGAACAATCGTGAACAAAATTTTATGTGCGCGTAGCTATAAGATTAGCACTACAGTGTTTATAACTAAAAAAATTAAAAAAAATAAAAATTGACCCTGCATTGATTTCTTACAATATTTTCTATGAAGAATGGGTATATCCATTGAAAAGTGCCTGTCATTGCATTGCTGATAAACGGGATCTACCTACACTGGAGCACCAACTCACCACTATATTACAAAGCACATGACAGTGGACAAGTTTTATGCATCTGTCAATCATAAGTTCTCCTCGATCGTCAATAAAATCAAGACTGAGGACTATTCGCAGGAAATCATCAACGTTTTGGTTGAAATTTATCGCAATCGAGCGCTGAACGTATTCATCCGCGGATTGAATGGTGACCTAATCACATTGCCTTAAGCATACGCAACTTGTTTAGAAATTCAGAAACTGAATTTTAGGAACAGGGCCATACACAAACGAACTGTTAATAATGTAAAAACGACTCCGATCAATCAGATCACATGGACCAACCAGTTGCACCTAAAAATGATACCGTACTACCACCTCAACGAAGAAACATGGCATAGAACATTCAACATCGGAACGGCAACATCCCATATGTCGATCAGAACACGGGCTATTTACCGCCATCAAGACCGAATGATCCCAAACCGCCAACACCAATGCGGATGTTGACCTCATAATACTCCAGCAGTAAAACGCGAACATTCTCATCTGCATGAACCACGGAAATAACAAAGAATTAACCACCTAGACACACAAATTGAGGAGACTATTATAACCGATTGGCACTAGATAACACCGAGAATGAGATATCCCTTGAAGATCAAGATTTAGAAGACAACTCTGAAGTAAATTTTATGATGGAAGCCTCTCTAGCGTATACCATACCTATAATACCGTCTTAAAAACGGAAATGTATACGAATCAGCAACGCCAAACCAACCGAAAATCCATTTAAAATCAGATCAGCGGGAGGGACATCAAAATAAGTCAAAAAATTAGTGGACCATTCTTCAAAAGCATTTACATCGAAAATACCATCGATTTTTTCATTCTACCAGGGTTTAAATCATTTGATGGCATTATAGGAGACGACACATTAAAGGAACTTGGGGCACTTATTGATCGAAAACACAACAAACTGATCATCACACCCAACATACCCAACATCATAAGTCACGAGAAAATTGTATACAGTCATCTCGAAATTTACGACACTGTTCGGTCCCGTCAATAACCTCGAAGCAATTGAAACGAAAGTTCGCGCTGAAATAAAAACCACCCCCAGAAGAACCAATACACTAAATCATGTCCCTATTCATACGGTATAGGGCAAAAAATTTACAAACAAATTGCTCAACTTCTCGAAGATGGTATCATTCGACCCTCTAAAAGTCCATAAAACGCCCCAATTTGGATTGTAGAGAAAGAAATGGACACCCCAATGGACAATTCAGTGACAATATCGGATTCCTATCCGATCTCACTAATTCTCACCAATTCCGACATCACTAATTCATTATCAATTCTCGGAGACTCCAAGTTTTTTACCACCATCGACCTAACTTCAGGATTTCATCAGATTCAAATGAAGGAGACTGACATCCCGAAAACTTCTTTTTCCACCATGAATGGGAAATATGAATTCTTGCGGCTCCCATTTGGCTTAAAGAATGCACCCGCAATCATTCAGCGGATGAAATGTTCTGAAGGAATTCATTAAAACAAATCATATGGGAGAGAATGCCCAGATCTCAGCGTCGCCCAGATCAAACCAACTTTAATTTGGGAGAAAATGCCCAGATCAAAGCGTTTAAATTTCAACCAACCTATTTGGCTTACTACTGACGTTTCCACATTTGCGAATGGAGCTGTATTATCCTGAGAAGGAAATGCTGTCCAAAATTTGGGCTCTAGATAATCTTCGCAACTACCTATATGGGGCCCGAAAGATCAAAATTCTGACAGACCATTAACTGTTAACGTTCACACTAAGCAATAGGAACAACAATGCCAAGCTGAAGCGATGGAAAGCAAGACTGGAAGAATATTATGAGCTGATTTATAAACCGGGCTGTACCAATAAAGTTGCCGACGCTCTTTCAAGACTAGTACTTGAGACTAACACCCTGTCTACCGTTGAAACTATCAACAGTGCGGAGCAAGATTCTACCGACTTAATTTAGTATTGTGATGCACCCATCAATTTCTTCAGGGGGCTGATATTCCAGAAAGGTCAAAACATCTATGTTCATGAAGAGCCCCATGTCTCATATCACCGACATTAGCTTACCGGAGCTCACCAAGGATAGTTTATGCAAGGTCCTTAAAGAACGATTACACCCAACTATTATCAACGGATTTAAAATCGCAGAAGAGTATACTCCCACTATTACAAGAAGTAATAGTGGGAGTATACTCTTCCCCTAACGCAAAGAAACGTTGAAGATATAAGACATGAATAAAATAAATTCTCCATCATACAAGAATAACACAAACGGGCAGACCGAAACCATATGGAAAACAGGAAACAGATTCTGAAACATACTATTTCCTACAGATGGCCAGCTTATATGGCCACAAATAAATATGATCGAAATCCTAATTATTTTGCACTACAAGGAACACCCATTCCAACATACCCAGCAGAAATTATTCATGTCATCGTTATCATGGAATTCAAAAATTTTCAAAATTCGTAAAAAATTTCCGGATCAAGTCGAAATCCATTTTACATTTACAAGACAAATTAATCAAAGCGAGACAATGCGAGAAGGTTTGTAAGCCCTATTATAACGGACTATACCTAAAAACCTTGGGTATCCAAATTTATCTAACACCCTCCTAACGAAGGGAAGTAAATGGGACTATCGAGCGCGTGCATTCCACCATAATAGAGATAATTCGCTGCCTCCAAAACGAATACAGAGAACATCCACGAAGGAACTCATCAACATTGCTGTAGACCGCTATACAATGACCCCGTACACTCAGTAACGCAACAAAAGCCTAATGATATCTTTTTTTGAAAGAATAATCCGGATAAACTATCAAAAGCTTACTGATTTTAAGATCAAAGCACAGGAAAATTTGATAGAAAAACTTCGGTAACAATCAATAATTCCACCTTTGTAAGCAGAGAAATGAAAACTTTCCCTCCAAGTTTTACCCTCCGTATTACGCACAAACATCCCGAGCAAGGACGTCAAAATTGATTTCGGACACTTACATAACCTGTCGGATAACGTTGCGCAGTTACAAGAGATTTTCAACGAACATAAGGAAGCTGGAAGGACTGGGAATAATTTAGTTTTAGTTTTGTTGTTGAAGAATAAAGTTAATTTTTTTGAATCCAAATTCCAACGAACTCGTTAATTTACATAAACACAATAGAATTTTTAATAGACTGCTCTGGATTTCATATATAACTTGATCCATGGTTAATGAAATTCCACGGTTATTTTTGATATGCATCAGGTTGATGAGATATGTATTTTCCTCTGAATATAGAAAGACTTAAATATGTTTGGCAAATAATTTGCAAATTGAATTGAGATCTGGATATACTCTCTTTCCTTATAATTCAAAGGCAACTGAATAACCAATTCTTTTACTCATCCAGAACCGTATAGATGCATTCTCCTAATTATGAAATATTTACCAATCATTTTATAAAATGAATGGTGAACATTGCTGAACGGGCAACTACATTAAATCATTGATATCTCCAGTATGAAATGATTACAAAAGATTCCAGATCATCAATACAAGAGCTTAGGTGGGATGCAAGTTTTAATATTGTCACAAAATAATATGAAAATGAGATTGATGATAACATCATCATAATCAACAATATTTAAGTTCCAAATCAGTAGTAGAAAAGCAAATATAGTGACTCAGATTATCGTATTAAAGAACCAATTAAAGCTTATCCACTTTTCTATTAAATTTCTTAGAAAGGGGGATGAGCTGTCGTAATCTAAGCATGCATTAGGGAAAATCTATGTAAACAGACATATTTGAAGGGCAAATATTCAAGGTGGTTACTTACGCAAATTATGTTGCTATTGCAGTCATCCGTAAATGCCCCTGTACGCTTAAGAGAACGCATGTAATGCGGACTCGGCATTCTCCCGAACAAGGAGGCAAAGATTTTTTCAGATCGGTGGAGCCAATATGAGACTCCAAGTTTCAGTGGTCAACCCATACTATTGTTGTGGATTGACTTTTAATAAAATAATTTTCACAATGTTTTTATGTATTTATTTATTATTTAATTATTTATAAGACGTTCACTAATTTTAATATACCTATATGTATTAAGTTTATAATTTATTACAAATTATTATAATGATATTTGTTTATTTTAGATACTTATATAACTTTGTGTAACATTATGGTGAACTCTTCTACTTCAACTAAACTTTAGGTAATCTATAATATATAATTACACCTCGGTGTGTAGATGTATTGTAGTATACTAGTATATTTGAGTAAATAGATCAAGGGTATACAACACCTCACCCCATAAAAGCACTCTCACGGTTAAAACACAACTGATTTACTCCCAAATGTTTGTCGCGTATTTATACCAAATATTCTAACCAGTCTAGACATTTCTACAATATTCGATTAGTCAAGATTAGTCTCGACACCTCTACTGTTCTACTTTATAACAATTTTACATTAACGATAGGGTCGCTATTCAAACATAGATGTCGCCACGATCGTAACACTATTATTATGTACGACCTTTGTTTGTCGACCTATACGAATAGAAGTGTTAACATTACTGTCGATTTCCATAACTTCAAATGGACCCGTCCATATTGGATCTAGTTTTCCTTTCGATTTTTAATTTCTTAGTAGAACTTTGTCGCCAATATGAAATTCAACTCTGTTACTTGACTTATCATAATAAGTTTTAGATTTTTCCTTTTCATATGAGTTTGCGAGTTTTACTCGTAAATCTTGCAAATAATTTTCGGGATTATAAAAAATTCTATAATTGTATTTAAGTGAAGACGGTATATTAGGTTTGAACCCGTGTACGATCTCGAATAGCATAAGATTAGTGGCTGAATGTGGAGTTGAATTATATGTAAACATTGCAAACGGTAGCCAATGGTCTCAATTATTAGGATCGTTGTCGATATAGTTACGTAAATATTCTACAAGTGTTCGGTGAGATCTTTCAAGAGCCCCGTTTGTTTGTGGATGGTAAGCAGTAGATTGTAATTTTTTTATCTTTAGCAACTTACACATATTACGAAATAATTCGCTGACAAAATTGGTACCTTGATCAGTAAGAATACAAGATGGAGCTTCAAATCTACATATAAAATTATCAACCAAAGCTTTAGCAATAGTTTCGGATAATTGATTTTCGATGGGTATAGTTAATGAAAATTTTGATAAGTCATCCTGTATTTTGGAAAATAATAGTATGATTTCATTCGTTTATATGTTCTTTCCATACATTGGTGTCCCCCTAACGGACAGTTGTGAAATTCGTTTATTGCGTTAAGAATGTCATCCTCATTGTCAAGAAAACCGATTGAATTTCCGGGATTTTCATTTGCAGGTTGATTGAAATTACTGTCTGTATGTGACACACTCATGTTTTGAGATTGGTCAAGATTCGATTGCAGTTCCCTTGCTTTTGTTTGAGACCGTGTGACAATGTTAACGTGATTACTTTGATCGGCAGGATTAAGTTGAATTCTCCTCAAAGCATCTGCATTCTGTACTTTCCGGGTTTATAAATAACATCAAAATTAAATTCGTCTAACTCTATTCTCCAGCGCATTAAACGAAATGATAAATTGTTCGATTTATATAGCCAGATAAGAGGTTTATGGTCAGTAATAACAGTAAATTTTACACCATACAGGTAGGGTCGGAAACGTTTAACAGCAAACACGATAGCGAGCAATTCTTTCCCGACAGTGTAATAGTTACGCTCAGCTTTATTAAATACCCGACTTGCATAAGCCACAGGTAAGTCATCATCGCCTATCCTCTGCGAAAGAACTGTCCCTAGGGCTATATCGCTAGCATCCGTTGTGACATAAAATGGTTTGTGAAAATTAGGGTATTGTAATATTGGCGGTTTTGTTAACTTTTCTTTAAGTTTTTGAAAACTCTCTAGGCAAAAAGCATCCCAATCGAATCGTGAATTCTTTTTAAGCAATGCATTCATTGGCTGAGCTAGTTCTGAAAATTTATTTATGAACCGTCGATAGTACCCTATTAGTCCTAAAAATGATTTAATGTCTTTTTGGTTCTTTGGAATAGGAAAGTTTTGAACGGCTTCGATTTTCGATGGGTCTGGTTTGATTCCCTCACTCGTTATAATATGACCTAAATAACATATTTCCTTTCGTACAAAGTGGCATTTTTTTGGTTGTATTTTTAAATTAAATTTTCAAAATGATTGAAACACTTCAATCAATTTTTTGTTGTGATCAGCAAGATTGTAACCATAGATGACAACGTCGTCGAGGTAAACAAAACACTTTAAACCATTCAAACCAGATAGTACTTTGTTCATTATTCGTTGAAATGTTGCAAGTGCACCTTTTAGACCAAGTGGCATTCTTCTAAATTGATAATGTCCCATTTGAGTACTAAAGGCAGTTTTTCCCTTACCTTCTTCGCTTAATGGGATTTGGTGACAGCCTTCTGCTAAATCAAGTGTCGTAAAGTAAACAGCATTTCCTAATTGCTCCAGGATTTCAACAATGTTTGGCAATGGAAAGATATCGTTAATTGTTATATCATTTAAACGGCGAAAATCAACTACGACACGCCAACTTTTTGATTCATCATTCGACTTCTTCGGTACAACCAATAATGGAGAATTGAACGGGCTACTACTATTTTCTATTATACCATTTTCTAACATTTTCTCTACTTGCGAATTGATTTCATTCTTTGCTGAGTGTGGAAGGCGATATAGTTTAATATTAATGGGCTGTGAATCAGACTTTAAACGTATGCGGTGGCATCCCGCATTGGAAATTGTGAGTAGATCGCCCGGTAGGTAGAATATGTCGTTAAATTCGCGGCATACTTTGATTATGGATGATTTTTCTTCTTTATTTATATTCTCTGTATTTATTTGATTTTCCAAATTCTGTAATCTTTCGTGAATTTCATTTGACCAAAGGTTTAATGTAAAAATTTGATAATTTTCTAAAGTTTGTGGTTCTATGTAAAGATTATCTAATTTTACAGAGTAATCGTTAGTGTTTATAACACTTACATTTGCAAATGAGTTTATTATTTTAATTATAGCATTAGCTACGTACACGCCCGGTTTTATAATTTGCGAAAGACATAAATACTCGTTATCATTATTTATCTTGAATCTTAGATTTACGATCTTTTCTGAACGACCAGGAATAATTATTGGAGGATTGTTGGAAGAATGATTTAAATTTATGTACTCATTTTCATGGTTATCTGAATTCGTATATGTATTTGAATTATATTACGCGAGTAGTCGATGTTGCATTTATTTTGACGAAGAAAATCGTTTGCAATGATTCCCGCACAATTAATAGGGAATTCAGGTGGAACAATGTGGAATTGATGTGAAATTGTGTTGCTGTATGAAAGTTAATTGTTGAAGTGCAAACTGCAAGAGTATCTATTGATTCTGCAGTAATGCCTTTTATAGATAATTTTAACTTTGGATAACACAGAGTGTCAGGTTTAATTAAATGTTTTTTAATAACACTAATGTCGGCCCCAGTATCAATTTAAAAAAAATTGGGTTCTTCTAAAATATCTTAGTTAAGATTGACAAATTTTAAATCATCATTATAGAAATTGATTGAGAAACAAAATATTTTATTAGTGGTAAACGGAATTGATAATATTTTTGGGCTTACATCGTTATTAATAACATCTTTAGAATAAACTGAATGTAGATTTAAATATTTTGAACTCTCACCGTGAAGTTCGGTGAAGTTTTCCGTAGTTGTGATGTTGTAGGAATCTTATCATAAGATTGATATTTCTTTTGATTTGATTTTTCACGAGATCGGCAGACGCTAATGTGATGTCCGAACTTTTTGCAATATGCGCATGGATAAGAAATTTGATTAATTCGTGAATTATGATTGATTTGGGTTGGAGTTTGCGATAATGATCGTGTATAAATTTTATGATTTGTGTTATTCTGTGGATTATAATTCGATGAGTTATTACAAAATTGAATAGAATGTTGAAGGTTATATAGGAGTACGATTGAAACAATTTGGAGCAGTATGTCCAATTTTGAAACAAATTTGGCATTTAACAGGTTTTTGCATAGAAATTTGAAATTTATTTGTTTTATTGGGTTGGTTTAAATTTTCTTCTTCTATACCCTTAGATATAGCTTCCTTCAAAGTTTCAAATAATTAAAATTTTGATTGGATCTCTTAAGTTATCCTCGAAAGCATGTAAAGCAGTTTTGGAATTTATAATCATAATATTTTTATCAAGAGTTCCCACCTCGGAAGTAGCACATACACAAGATTTGTTTAGGTCAGCAAGAAGGTTTTCAATTCTAATACCAAAGTATTTTACGGTTTCATCAGAACGATGACGAGTTTGCACAAGGTCTACTTGGATATTCTCTAAAGCTCTAACATTCGAAAATTTCTGTTTAAGGTCCTTTTGCAAATCGGGCCAACTCTTATACGAGCCCGTTAATACCGTTTTACTGTACGCATTATCTAGCAACTTAATCTGAACCAATTCTAAAAACAGTGAGCGGTCCTCCTCTGTTTTTGCATCTTTGTACACAAGATTACAACATTGTAAGAATCTATGGAGTGTATCAGAAGATCCGTCGAACTCAGGAATTAATTAAATAGCTCTATCAAAGTTGAAAGTCATAGTTGGACTACAATGTTCTACAAGAATTTCGAATTGTTGGTTTAATAATTTTTTATCGATTGTTAAAGGAAATTGTAAATCGAAATATGGTAAAAGTGAAGTTGTTGATTTTTTTACAATGGGTATAATTTTATCATCCAACTCCGATTTCGAATTACCGCTACTATTTTCGTCCCTTAAATTTATGTATTTTCGTCCCTTAAATTTATGTTATGTTATCCCTCCGCTGCCACCAAATTTTGTTCTGGATTGACTTTTAATAAAATAATTTTCACAATGTTTTTATGTATTTATTTATTATTTAATTATTTATAAGAAGTTAACTAATTTTAATATACATATATGTATTAAGTTTATAATTTATTACACATTAGTATAATGATATTTGTTTATTTTAGATACTTATATAACTTTGTGTAACATTATGGTGAACTCTTCTACTGCAACTAAACTTTAGGTAATCTATAATATATAATTACACCTCGGTGTGTAGATGTATTGTAGTATACTAGTATATTTGGGTAAATAGATCAGGGGTATACAACAGTATTTTGTCTGGGGTCCCGAAAGTAAGAACCACTAAAGCCACAATATCGATACTAGTTTCGTGGGCTAAACCAAATATTCCAAATTGTACTACAGCCTGCTTTACCCGATGACATGAAGCATATTCGAGGATATGAGAGCGTATATATGCGATTGCTAAAGGTTTGCCTTCGTGTATATTCCACGCTTTTGTTTACCATTACATAACGACAAATCAAGGAACTCAGTTCGACTCTAATCTTTTACAGTTATTAGGAACCCATCAAACGAGAACTTTCTTTTATTGCGGCCACATTGAAAGATTTCACAAGCACTTGAAGAGTTCTCTCAAAGCCTAAGCTGCAGTGGGAGAGGATTTAAATGTCTCTCCTGTTGAACTGACCTATGGCCAACATTTAAAATTTGGCTTGTGCACGCTATTAGGAACTTGGTATCAGAAATCTTGTATTTTCATAATATTGGTCGCCATTACTCCATAATAATTTCGGTTACCAGAATATTCATTCGATAATTAAATTTTTATACGAAATAAATTTCAGCACAAATTTGGGAAATCCTATATACATGGATTGTGTTTATTCATTGTGTTGGAAAATCAGAAAAAGCAAATTGTATACAGATATTTAAAATCTAACTGGCCACAACTGTCACATCCGGTTTTACATGTATACGATTATTTCCATATATGTATTCTTATCGTCCAAGAAGTTTATGAAATTTTTGTTTCCATCGTAAGAAAGTTAGTTGTATGTATAAGCGGATTATCTAATTTGTAGTTGGTTTGTAACTCTTGACCAAAGTACCTATACATATGTACTTGTACATACTTTGGCTTTCGAGAAAAGTGTTATCTATATATAGGCAGTGTGTTGCGACATTTCATATACATTGATAATCGTATGCATATATATAGGTATACAACAACAATAACAATGGGTTAAAATTAATATACGTTGACACTACTTTGCTAAATACACACAGTTTCAGGATGTTGAAGTGATAACAATTTGATTACAGATTTTTTTTTTCTGTTTGAATTTTTTTTGAATTTTTTTATTACTGATAACGACATGTGTACGCGAAATAGGTATATATTGAATATAACTATACACTTCGGAGGCATAGTCCAGTTAGTCTTAATTTAGTGTTCGTCCAGTGAAAAGTGCTTAGTGCTATAAACAAAAATGTGGAACTGTCCGTGCCTAATAGTTTTGGCGATGGTTGTGCTCAGTTCTACGGAAAAATCTGATACGATAAATAATTTATTGAGTGAAGTGAAAATTGAAATAGAAAAGTTAGACAACTTACAATGCCTGGTAATACATGTTTGTGCGTGCGTGTTTGTATAAATGAATTGTTGTGTACTAATATAAAGTTGTATGATTTTATTAGGAAACAGGATTTATTCACAAGAAGTTAGTTAACCCAAAACTACCAACGATGGATCAACTCGAACCAGCTCAATTCAATATTAATAAATCATGTAACGTTGAGCTCGAGTTCACCTTCAAATATGCGAATCGGAATACAACTTTGGTTACAATAAAACCGAACGGAGTTTTATTTTTAAGGCATAGTATTGGCGATACTGATTTAATAGCGCCGATTCCTCAAGGAAATCCTGCGCCCGATGACAAATCAACTGTTACATATCGTAAAACAGCAGAATATTTTTTAGTCAAATGGAACGATTTGGCAATAAATGAAAATGCTTCGATTAAAGCTATGTACACAGTGGCCGTTATTATTTATGAAACGGGTGAAATAATCATCGCGTACGACAAAATAAATGATTTACGCAATGATCCAATCCAAATTGTAAAATACCATAAGACAACCGATTTAAATCAGTACGCGTATTTTGGGCCGTGGCTTAATTTAACTGAAATCGCCACAGGTACGATTGTTTACGTAGAGGAGTGTTCACCAGAAAAAGTTGAACCAAATCGCTTTGAAAATAAACTCGGCACGAACTTGAACGAAGCAAATCCTATGCTTGAACCTGCCGTCGAATATAAGCCTCCAGTGGTACCTCCAATACCATTAAAAACCGTGGATCACAATAAATCACCAGCGAAGATAACAACAACACCTGGTCTAACACCTAAAATAATACCAAACTATGGGGAAGCTGATACACAATCAAATGCTTTATTCGACACAATCGACATGGAGAGTTCGGCCGAAATTCCTCTTGCCGGCAAAACAATAGATTTTAATTTTAAATTTAACAATTTTCTGTTCGAAACGGTTACAATCGAACGAAAAGGTAAAATACTGTTGAATGGCAAATCTCAAATATCGCCACAAGTACAAGTTGAACCAATACCACAAACCAAAGAGGTGGGTATGGAATCGCTAGATATGAAATATCGTATACATGAAGAAGAGTTAACAATTTTGTTGTACAATTTAAAAATTAAAACTAAGGCCGCGCCCTCTGATACTAATGAAAATCTTGGTCGAATTTTGTTGGTCTTAAAGAAGGCGGGCACCATTAAAATTGTGTACGCAAACTTAACGAATACGGATATCGATGGGAATATCGTTTTCTTGTACACAAATGGCAACGTAACCGAATTTGAGGGTGAAGTTGAGTTTACAAAGATTAAAAATGGTACAAGTGTATTGTTCAGCGATACGACTGGACCAGCCCCAATACCTGCAGTGATCGCGACTGACACTGAATATGACGATAAAGTAACACTATTTGATATTGTAAATAAATTTAATGCCACAGCTTTTCAATTCGTCAAAAATGACAGCCTTCTGGAGCAATATTATGAAATCGATCTGGATGATATTGCGTCGACGTACGAAAAAGATATTGCCACAGTCACATCGAAATTCACAATTCAGTTTAATGGGAGAAGCTTTCAAAATGTTTACATCACCAAACAGATGGAGCTGTATTTTGACACCGTCGAGCAAAAGCTACCGATTGTTCCAGACGCCGATAAGTTCAGTAATATTGAGTTTAAGTACTCAACAACGTCCGATTATATTGCTTTAACGTGGGTCAATTTACAAACCATAAACGCAGCAATAATTTACAATTTACGAGTATTGATATTTCGCACTGATCAAATATTGATTTTATTCAAAGAAATTAAAAGTGATAAGCAAATATCGCATCAATTTATTCAACAGGCAGCGATGTCCGAACTGATTAGTGGCAGTATAGTGCATATTCCTACGAATCAAATTACAAAAATTCCAATAATTATTGCTAAATCGATGCAACAACTTAAAGATGAAGTGACCTCAAAATTGGACGACAAATTGAATCCATCGTTAATATTCACAGGACTCGAAGTCGAACTAGTCGAACAATTTGATCGTGCAACGCTCAACCTTAAATCGATCGATTTCAATAATACGAAAAGTGGTCCGATCAATTTAGGATTAGAAATATGCGCCGCGAAAGTGGTTCATGTAAGCAGCGCAATGCAACTCTACATCGATGAGAGTAAACAAATAAAACTTGTTCCAGACGCTAATAATCTTCTAGACTCTAGCTTTAAACTAATCAATCATACCGAGTTCGTGGCCATGAAATGGGATAATTTAAAAATTAACAAAATCGAATATAACCTTCGGGTGTTCATTTATCCCGATGGTGACGTGCTCGTTTTGTATAAAAAAATTGGACCAACTTCAATCGCAAACGAATTTATGCATACGACAAAACCAATCGAACTTGAAGATGGTAGAATTGTTAAAATAAATATGTGTAACATTATACCGCTCTTATTCAATGATCTTCTATCGGAATTTACATCGATACAGGACAATTCGTGTGTAAGTATATCTATTTATCGATATTTTAATCGCAGGTGGTAAATAATTTAATTTGTTTTGTGTCCTAGGCTAATCCAGTGGTCGCGACCATAGATGATACAAAATTACAAAAATATTTGTCGCTAAGTCCGGACTCAGATGAAGTTATCGAATCCAAATCAATTCGCACAATACCATCCAAATTCAAAATTTTGTACGAACATGAAATGGAATTAGAAACAATTTTTGTAGAACTTTCTGTATTACTTTACTGGAGGGATGACGCTAAGATCAGTATTATACCAACCAATTATTTAAGTATAGTTGGGGTTGATTTTAAATCGACGACCACCAACAGCTATATATCATTGACGTGGCGTAATTTAACAGTTAAAACCGACGAATCGACCATAATAACGTACAAACAAATTCGTGCGATAATTTTTCAAACCGGCACTATTTTAATCGTGTACGATATTCAGCAAACCGTCCCAAATGAATTTTTGCCCACAACAAATTCAATCGATCTAAAGCATGGGGTAATTGTTAAAATTGAAAATTGCACGTTACTAGAAAATTCGGTGGTATCGCATCCGCCGAAATCGTTCGCCGATTTAGCTGCCGAATTTCATGATCCGACAACAAATGTGCTGCAACTGGCCGTTTCCGATTTCAATCATTATTTTACAATGAGTTCAGACAACACGAGTGCTTCGTGTTCAAATAACGTTTGCACAGTCGAATCAAAATTTAAAATCAGATATGGTGACTCATCCGAAGTCACAACAATTCGTCTGGCGAACACCACCCAATTATATTTCGTTGAGCAGCAAGATGCATTAAATCTGGTAGGCACTGACGTTATTGTCGAAAGTATCACGAATCAGGGTTTTAATTATACAGCTACTGACGATTATGTAAGCATTTCGTGGCGTAATTTGACAACAAGCGCAAACAAAACGTGCGATATTCGTATGGTAATTTTCGTTAAAGGTTATGTAATCGTTCTATATCATTTCACCAATAATGGGCCTGGATCTACGATTAATGATTTGCTGCGATTAAAGAACATGACAACCACTAATCAGAGTATCGTTAAAATAACGATAAACGAAATATATGATCATTTTAGGCCCAATGCTTTACTAGCTGAAGTAAAAGGCACTTTCGCTGATACCACAGACTTGTGTGTAAGTATTTTTATGATTATGCGATGATGGACCACTGTTTAAACGTACAATTACATCTTTATTTTCAGGCGACGCAGGTCAACGATACGACAAAAACTATTATCACAAAGCTATTTGCTATAAAGGTTGAATCGACATTGCCTGAGGATCAATTAAAAATTCTACTAAAACGTACATTCTATGATTTCATAATTATTGATGAAGATAGCCTAAATATAAATTACATGATAACTCCAGAATATATCCGCAGTATCTCAATAACCAATGTAACGTTGAGTAATGGGACAGATTTTAAAATGACCCTCGATGTATTTACTGTCTACTATCCTACGGGGGAAATCATATTTGGGTACAAAAATATTAAAGGCACTGCGCGACTAAATATTCTCGTACAAGATACACCAATGGATATTACAAATGGAACGGTTGTTTATGTGCCCCCACAGCCATGTAAGAAACCAAATGGGGTTGAACAAAAAATCGATGACACGATAAACGATGAGGCTTTGACAAGTGATTACACATCAACGGCAAATCAAAATGTTTTTTCACATCTAGCCGGTTTAGTATTTGGTGTTAGCTTAACTCTGATGTATGTTAATTATTTGTAATTTATAAATAAACTTAATTTTTAATTAAAACCCGAAGAAAATATTAATTTTAAATTATTGAAGTTCCAAAATAGACAGAACGGTATCACTATCAATAATGGTAAGCAGTTAGTGGAATTACAGAACCTTATGACACCAGAGTTGCAGGCTATAATTCGACTAGTCCCATATCCTTAAAACGATTCGTCAACCATCTAGATTACATTTATTTTGAAGAAAATCCTGAATCCTGACCATACACATGTTAGAAGATTTTAGAAGGTACCAGTTCAGTCAAGGACTCCCAGTCATTCAAAAATGTTATTTTAAGTCCATCTTCGGAAATATGTGGCCAGATTGCCCTGCCAGTTGAAAATATATCGGTCACAGTGTGACCGCCTGAAAAGAAGCTAAAACAGTTGTGCAATGGAAACATGTTTAATGAGCAAAAATCAACCTTTTACTAAAGAACCATCAAGATCATTGTCTTTTTTAACTTAATCATGCGGTCTCAAGCCTTTTACTCATCAGAATCTAGACGAACTAACTATAAACAGAGAATAAGAGGATAAGCTATTCGCGGCTCTCCGGAGCTAGTACCGAGCAAGTGCGTTTTTAATTGTAGCTCCAGGGATTTCTCACTACACGTAGATCCATACGATCATTGGAGATACCTCGAGATGGAAGAACTAGAACATGTTCCCCGCTTTCTAGAACAATTACCTTTTATTCATCAGAATCTAAACGTACTAATTATAAACAGAGAATAAGATTGAGCTACAAACATCACTACAGGGAGAGCTGAAGAGATTCGGTTGCGACGAAATTTTAGTTACGATAACTTGCATACATAGTTTTTATACAATCTTAGGTCCTCCTTATACGAGTGAGGAGTTAGATAGAATATTGGAGTTGACAGTGGTAGAGAAAGGTATATGAATACCTTATCCTTATCGATGATATACTGTTATTGGTATAAGAAGAAGGGCAGTGACAAGGTGTCTGGACGCCTGAACGGTTAATAAAAGACGAACTTATATATCCCATGCCAACGATTGGACAGTTGCTACTTTGATTGAACCAATGAATTTTAAACTTTGCGCTGTGGTACTGACGGTTTATATCATTTAATTGTGCTAATGCCAGTTAAGTGGCAAATATTCGTGGTATATAATTGGGAGTAGCAACTGTGTCTCGACTTGCTTGACTCTGTATATAGCAGATGTTATTCATTACAGAAAATTGTCGCTCCAAGACGAATCGAAAAAATGGGTACAAGGTCTTAACGATCCGGACTCGACAATACCTAAATGTGTAGCCACAAACGAATCGAATCCAAATTTTCGAACGATCATTAAAATCAATGAATTGGATGGCCCGTGTCAGTTGGACATAATGTAGTTAGCAGATCCTAAATTTCAGAAGAATAGTAATTTTGAAAAATCGATGAGCTTGCTCACCAAATTGTGGATTGTATTTTCTGAATTTTCTTACGGGAATTCATGACTGAATATTGAGTTAGCAGATGGCCCATAGTTTGGCAAATGGTCCACAAAAGTTTGGCAAATTTCGCTATTAAGCTTTTTCAAATACCTTCACACAAATCGAAAGGCAATTTTCAAATAGACTAACTTTTGAAAAATCGAAAACTTGTACTTGTGAGCTGATCAAACGGTCGCCGCTCATATCGTATTAAACCTAACGAAATCTGGCTACCATAGTTTAGTACTAGTTGACTAAATCACTATATAATTCGTCTACATTATCGATGTTTTCTACGAATAGTCTACGATGTCCACCTTGCGGTGTTGTTTTTCTTCCAAATATACAGGCACACGCCGCACCCAAATGAGCTGTCACGATCCTGCCTCTAAACATTTTATCTATCCAATCTCTGAGTGACCTGCCCACCCCCAGACATAAGGTATAAGGGTAACTAAAGGCTCCACCTATATATCCAAGAAAGTTACCATAGAATATTCCTCATATTCAAGAGATTTCTTAAAAGCGTCATTAAGGAAGTGTAAAGCAGCTTTTACCGATCGTCCCTTACAGTATAAGCATGTTGAGATTGCGACAGCTTGTCCGGCTTGATTGAGTCTTTGGGATAGCAATGAAAGCTTTTTCCCGAATTAGGTAGAAAATTTACTTTAACGTTAGTCCATTTACTAGGAATGTGACAAAACTCTAGGCTACCTTTGAAGATGACTTCTACAGGAATAATACCACCAGCTCCTGCCGACTTATATGGGTTAAAGCTGTTTATGGCCCGCAGAATTTTCCGCCTATTTACTATATGACTATATGATGTATTCCTGCATGAATTTATGATAAAGTTTTTTGTAGTTTGGATCCTTCATAAATCACCTTTCGACTTGTAATAAAGTTGCAACAGCTCTTTTGGCGATTCTCCTAGCGTGTTAGGGTTGTTGTTGAATGGAATCCTTACTATAAATTTTCCATCTGCACCCCTTACTACGGTGGTTTTAAAATGTTATTCTACTTGGGTTTCTTCCGCGGTGTGGCTTCGTTGTTCAGGAATGTTGTCGCTCTCCATGAGCAACTTCAATTGCTCCTCGATTGCTTTAGTTGTCACCATTATTGTTCTATTACTATCGTCCGTGTTGCCCATACCGCCAATTATTATCCATTGGCTCTTGGTATCCGCCTTTGATGATGCTGCTGCTTACAATCTACGGGTAATGATCTGCCCCGAGTACCAGGTCAATTGGTTGAGGTTGGTTATATTGTGGATATGCAAGTTCTAGAGTTTGAAAATGGGACCACTTATTGGTTGTATAAATGGAAACTGCGGGTAGTTGTTGAGCTAAGTTGGGAAGTACCAAGGCTTCAATGTCTAAGCTAAACTTCTCATTGAATCTTGGCATTAATTTGCAGGAAGGTAGCAGTAAGGGACCTTGTTGTTTGACTATGAGAGCTTGCGCTATCACCTTGTTGGTTGATGCCTTATTATTGCTATGCAGAAGAGTGTGGTGTTGACCTTGACACACGATACATGTTTCTGCCTGGTAATTTCTTCCTTGATGATGAATTGAACATCGTAAGCACAGTTGGCTGAGCTGACAAGCCTTGCTCGAATTAATGTTAACATCTTTTTCAATTGCTGGCATTGAAATAAAACGTGCTTACACCCTTCCACCCAACATGGTTTGGTTAACATGGCTGTATTCATTCGTTTCAATGGTGGTATATACTGCACGTGTGGTCGTGTTGCTGTTGCTCTATGATTGCCCATGGCTTCCAAAGATTGAACCCTTCCCTCCAGGAATCGAAAGAAATCTTCCAGTTGTGGAATTTCTCTGGGCTTCTCTATAGTTGTTTCGTAAATCCTAATGGTTTCTGGGTCCAATTTTTTATTTAAGACGAAATCCACGAATGCCTCGGAAGGCGAAACCATATTTAGCCGCTTTATATTATATAATATTTCTCGTGCCGTATCATGCAAGTTTCTCACTCACTGCTTGGGCGGATGGTATCTGAATTGTCGCCAATGACAATAATGCATTAAATTGATGGTTTATGAGCACGTTGTTGTACCTTGCTTGGATTATGTCCCAAGCGGTTTGGTAATTGTCACCAGTTGTTGTTAGGTAACTAATAATTTGCGCTGCTCCCTTCTGCAGGTGTGATTTCAGATACGTCATCTTTACTGTATCTGATAGTTTGTTGTTTTGGTGGATCAGCTCAGTGAATATATCGTTGAATGTTTCCCACCGATCATAATCACCGTAAAAGATTGGTATTTCTATACCTTAGGCTAATTCTGCCTTGGTTGTTGTTTGGGAACGAAACAGTTGTAGTTTGATCATTGCATCTTCGACTCTTTCTTGAAGCTTGCCGTAATAATCTTCGCTTAAGTAGATTCCCTTCCATGTCCTTTTCTAATTGTCTTATTTTAAGACTAACATATTCCTTAGATATGTTGTTGGTTTCCAATGAATAATTTATTGACGCCAATTTTTGATACATCTCATGCATGAGGACGTCTTGTCTCTTGAATAATTTTATGTTGTTGTTCTATGTTGTTGTTCTATTTTTGGTGCTTGAAGGGCCTTTATGTAAAATTCTATAGACTATAATAATTTAAAAATTATTCGATTTGGTTTTCGCATTACATCTGCTATGTTTTGCTTGATTTTTTGTGTTTTGGTAAGTTGTTTAAATCAAACCAACCTTTAAAACAATGACCGACCCTCGACTCGTAACCGCAACATGTGATCAAACTCTCTATTTATCTTGTTTTTGCTCAATCAAACCTATAGACAAAGTAACTTATCTGGTGTGGAAACTATATATGTAAATATACCAATTGTACACAACAGTTGAATAGTGCTAAACACTTGTATACAAACCGTATACAAGAGGACAGATTCTAAGCAATTACATCGTCAAACAAATTTGAGCAAAACGCTATCTATTTAACTAATCGGAGTGTAGGTAGATTTTCCAGTCTGCTGTATAAATAGTACAAATCGCCTCCTTGACATCTCTATATATATAGATACAGCTTTACACACAATAAAATTTGACATTTTCTTCTAGTTAGTTGGGAAGACAAAAAAAAAATCAAATTTCCATTTGAGAAAATTTAAATTTCCAATGGACTACAAAAAAACAAAAACAAAAAAAACGATAGAATATTTTCCAAAAGTTGAGAGAACAAGAAGAAGTGTATGTATGTATGTATGTATTATAAAAAAAATTTAAGGAAAATGATTTTCCTCTTTGTTTCTCGAAAAGAAGCACAGCAACAACAAAAAAGCTCACAAAAAAATCATTGAATCATTAAAATCAATCAAACGTTAAAATTGATTTTATTATTTTTCCGAAATGAAAATTTGTTGATGTATAAATTTTCCTTAATATAATTTTTTGTTTCTCTGTGTGTACCGTGTTCTTTGGCTCGTCTCTGACAAGATAAAGGCAGATGAAAGGTAATAATTTAATTGTTTTACGTTTTAAGTGCTTCCGTTGTTTTTTTTTTGTGTATTTTCGGTGGACTATATAGTTACAAAAAACGATAAACTAATAGATGTGTATGTGTATGGTAACAACAACCTCATCCTCTTCAATATATTTATACTCGAATATATATAGAACAGAGATATAATTACTTAGATGAAATCCTACTTATTGTATGTCAAGCTTTTTTACTTATTTTCATTGATTTCTTCTTATAAAGATGATTTTGAGAAAGATTTTTATTTTGATTTTTTTTTTGATTCCATGCGGGAAATAAAATACAAAAATCACGACGTCATTTTTTGTATATTCTCTCGATATTAGAAAATGTCAATTTATTAGATGAAAAAAGAAAAGAGAAAATTAAATTTGAAATATTAAATTGAAACATTGGAATGGTTTCGCCTTGTGCATGACACAAAATAAGAAAAATACAATTTAAAAATATAAAAGTTTTTCTCGGAAGCTGAAAACCGTGGATACCAAGCGATATTATATATATAGACGGGGGTGGTTGTGGTTTTATCTGTTTTAAATACGATGCCCACTAATTAAAAATAAAAAATCTATTCCACATACTGTCTTTGAATATCAATCAAAAACCCATCTTGCCTTATATATATATTGATTGGTGTGGTATAAGAATGAGGCACTAAAAAATATTTCAAAATTGGAAACGAAATCTACAGAAAAGCCGCCATAAATCCTTTTTTAATACGATTCGATTGACGTTTTAGAAAAAAAAAAAAACGAAAAAAGTAAAACTAGAGACAGTGGCAAAAAAAGCTCTAAATATTACACATGGAACTTAATCCATGAATAAATCGAATATAATCCGTTTTTCTATTCCTTTCCCATAGTGTATTGATGGTTTTTATTTGTACTGATCCTGCTGCCTGGTGTTATTGATGTGTATGTAGATATATATATATATATATATATATATATATATATATATATATATATATTGGTTCGAAAGAGGAAAATCGAAAATTCAAATCAATTTTTTTTCATAATCAAGGATTTTGCATCGATTAGTTAAAATACCAAATAAAGTGATTTCAATATACCTACTTGCATTTTAATATTTTCTTCATTTAACGTTAAGTGATTAATTGAAAATGGTTTTAAAAAAAAAAAAAAAATTGTGTCACACTTCTTGTATACGGAAATTTTAATTCTGTGTAAGATATGGATTATAAGGTTTGGGGTGTTTCAAACATGCCAAAGTTATAATTATTTTTAATATTTCACTCATACCACTACATACAAGGTTTACGCATGTGATTAGGGATGGGCGAGATAGAATACGCCGTGTAATCGGTAATATTAGTTGGCAATATTTTTTGTTAACGTCAACAATTTAGAGAATGTCAACAACCTACGATAAAGGGTGTTTTTTTAGAACACAACATTGAGTTCGCAACACTGCTTTATTTTGTAACCCATTTAACAGCTGATGGTTGCTTTTTGTTTAGTTTGCTTTGAAATTTCATTATGGATAGACTTACATCAGCTTGCAAATTGTTGAAATTTTTTATCAAAATAATGGTTCTGGTCGTCAAATACAGTTTCTTTACTGCTTTTAAGTTCTAACCTAAATATATGTAATATCGGGTGTAAGCCAACCTTCATTACTAAAAATAGACAAGAAGTGCTGGTCATAACACTTGTCTCGAGGACCAGGAAGCTCTACTTTGGCAATATACAGGAGTCCTTGGAGGCGGCCAGGCTACGCTAAGTACTATGTTCTAGTCCTTCCATCCCGAGCTATCTACAACGACCGGATGGTTCATGGACTACATGTAGTGAGGAATCCCGGGAGCTATTACTAGAAACGCATTTCCCGGAGTGCTCGGTACTATCTCCGGAGAGACCCATGATAAATAGGGGTATAGACTCCGTAAGTCATATAGTAAAGAAAGCGGAATATCCTATGGGCAATAAACAGCTGATGCCATACAAGTCGGCAGGACCTGATGGCATTATCCCGGCGGATATCCCGTGAACTATTGACTTAACACTATCCTGGCTGGAAGTTATCTTCAAAGGCAGCCTAGAACTCTGTCACATTCCTAGAAAATGGACTGAAGTAAAAGTAATATTTATACCTAAGGTGTAAAAAGCTGTCACTGCTATCCCAAAGACTTTAGGCCTATTAGCTTATCCTCTTTTCTGTTAAAAGCACTGGCAAGACAAATAGACGCTTACATTAGAGGCTCAATCAAGCCGGGTGAGCTGTCGGGATCTCAACACGCATACTGTAAGGGACGATTGGTGGAAACAGCTCTGCACTCCATTATAGGCCCGATTGAGAAATCACTTGAATACAAGGAATATTCAATGGTAGACTTTTTGGATATAGAGAGGGCCTTTAGCAATGTCAGACCGGGGGCAATCACTCGGGCCCTTGCGTGTCTGGGGGTAGACGAGTCACTCAGAGGCTGGATATATCAAATACTTGAGTAGAAGGACACCTCAAGGTGGGGTTCTATCCCCCCTTCTTTGGAACTACATGTTGTCATAAGTGACCTGTTATTAAACCTGAAAGGGCAAAGCTTCAAGGTGGTTGCTTACGCGAATGCTGTTGCTATTGCAATCTTCGATAAATATCCTAGTACGCTGAGTGAGCGCATGCAGTGTGCACTTGGCTACCTCTCTGAGTGGACACGCGGCTGCGGACTAAACGCAAACCCACAAAAAACAGAGGTGGTCCTCTTTACCAGAAAGCACAAACTTCCTCAGTGTGACCCGCCAACATTAAATGGTGCTCGCTTGATCTTTACGGATAGAGCGAAGTACCTCGGACTACTTTTGGACAGCAAAACTAAATGGTCTAACGCAGATGGTCTAACGCCACTTCGTGTGTTATAACCAGGACTTGACTGGTCCAGATCAGGCCAACTGATATCCGTTTGACGGCACCATATTGGTATGGTCGTGGGAGCTATAACGGGACATTGTCTCATTGGGATACATGCAAGCAGACTGGGTTTCCCTGCCCATGATTCCTGCCACAGCTGCGGTGATGAGGAGGAGGAGGAAAGTGTGTTCCATATGCTCTGGAGCTGTTCTAGTCTAGCGTACAGCAGAACAACATTTATGGGCACTTCTATAGGAGTCAACTCAAATGTGGTATAGCTAAGGACCAACTATGTGTCTATGCTAGTCCTCTCAGACGCCCCCCTTTACTTTTTTTTTTCCCCAGTAGGGGGAAAATCCTCATGGGCCACGTTGTGCCGGACTCTTACCGACTACAAAAAACCCTACCTCAGCTCCTAGCAGCGCTCGGTACCACAAAGTTTGCATTGCTTCGACCGATGGATGTCTATTGTCTTTTTGTTTGTTCAAGTCGTTGTGCTCGCTTCTTCCCTCATTTTTATAGTCAATATTACCGTAATCATTTTGCTTATAGCGTACCAACTATTCTCCTTCTCTACCATCTTCGAGATAATATTCCGTGGTGTCATCTCTCCTACAGTATCTTCCTCGTTTCTTCCCACCTTGCACAGTAGAGTATCGTATGCCCTGGTGTGTCGTAATCTTCACAGTATGCGCAGTTAGGAGTATCCTTAATATGCATTCGGTACAGATAGCTATTGAAGCAGCCGTGACCTGTCAGGAACTGTGTCAGATGAAAGTTCGTCTCCCCATGCTTACGATTCACCCATTCCCTTAGACTCGGAATGAGCTCTCTGGTCCATGATCCAGTGTCGGCACTCTCCCAACGTGCCTTCCATTTTTGCATTAATTCCTCTTTGGCCTCAACGCTTGGTGTTCCCTGAAGAACCGCTAGTCTACATTTCGCCATTAAAGTGGCCGGTGGAATGTTTGCTATCACGAAAGCTGCTTCCTTTCCTACCGTTCTGTAAGCACTACATATACGCAGTGCCAGAGTACGTTGTACGCGTTCGAACTGCTCGGACGCCCTTGTAATATCTAAAGCCCCCTTTACCTAACCTAACCTAACCTTCATTACTGCTAGACCCATCTTTTATACTGGCCATTTGAATGGGGAAAATGGAAAATTTTAGCAAAAGCTGAGTTGTACCAATTTGAAGGAAGAACTTAAATTAAAAATTTGCTTTGACCTTAACCGAGGCTTGAGGTCAGGTTCCACAAAAAGAAAGCCAATAACAATTTTAAATGGAAAATTAAAAATTATTCACGTACAAACCTCAGACTATAATTAATGAACATTATAGTGTCATCGAAAGTATTAAGTGTCCAAAATACAGGAAGAATTTATGAGCAGAAACATATAAACCCTTTTGTATCGTGGAACCTCTGTTCAAGTCTCGGTTAGGGTCAAAACATTTTTTATTAAATTTTTTCTTTAGAATTGGATCAACTCAGCTTCAGGATAATTTTTTTTTAAGTTACACGAAATAATAAAAAATGCATATGATGCATGTCACCACTAAATTCTTAAACATGGTTAACAAAAAATCAAAATTAAATTATGTTTCTCTGACGAAAAACGAGCGTTCTCGTCGGTTATTTAAATTTCAACCATCATCTTGTTTTTTAGTAACAGGCGAGAAAAATTAAATTCAAACCAAAGACCCAATGCAAAGTGTTATACATAATATATATGAGGTTTGTTTCTGCGATATATTTTATATTTATAACACTTTATTATGTTCTGGTTAAAGTATAACACGTTGAGTTGGGTCTTAGCTTGATTGAATTCTTCTCACCTATTACATAACAAAACATTCTAAACTAAAATATTCGTTTTAAGAAACATGTCAATTTATTTTAAAAATTGTGGAACATGCGTTACTATTATACTTTCTATTGGTTTAGAGATGTACACGCCAAATAATGATTGTGGAACCCATTTTTCATAAAAAGTTATTGAAATTCAGTGCCTTGAAGCTGCACCAGCCAAATCAGCCCGCCACAACGAAACCTAGCCCATAATTTATTACAATTTTATTACAATTTATTACACCAGGTCCCGAATTTATTACACTTGCCGTTCGCGAGAAATCCGTGGGTGGTGTAATAAATTATTACAGGTGATAAAATCGACTTATTTGATATTTTTCATTGACTTGTAATAGACTTTAACTTTACCCAAAATAATTAAAAATCACTACTTTACAAGGTACATATGTAATAAGGTATACAGTTCAGTTAACTTCATGATGCATTACGCATATGGAACCAGAGGAGTTTGAATATTTTTAAAATGTTTAATCGTTAATTTTTTTTTGTCAATCTGTGGTTCTAATATTTGCAGCGACGAACTGTTAAATCTCGCTTGGTAGGATGGTATTTTAGACCTACCTGATAAATTTAAGTTGCTTAAGTATAGCTACGAGTAAATATATAATAGAGTGATTATTCAATAAATACATACATAAATAAGAATTCACGTATGCATATGATTTATGTGATTAAATCTATATTATTCTAACTCGTATATAAGAGTACATACATATAGTCAAATCTTAGCACACGAATTCAAATATTCAATGATTGATATTTGAATTTGATCCTAACACACAAAAAATAATAAAAAATTGATATATAATTTAAAATCCATAAGCTCTGCTGCTGTGTATTATGATAAATTTACTTTCAAATCCAGTTAGAGCAACACACACATAAAAAAGCTCGGAAGTTTCCCTTTATTTCTATAAATGTATATTTATGTATATAAGGAAAATCAACAAGGATATATCGAAAACGAGAATGTTATATCCAGACAGAACGTTTAAAATATGTTTTCGTTTTAAAACATGATATATTTCAATTTTGAATACAGTCCATGCTCGATATTTTATCGATATGGGTTGATAATAAATAAATTTTCGGGCCATCTACTAATTTCGATAAATTATGTCAAACGATTGTGTTTTGCCTCCTTATTTGTCGTCGGCATATGTTTTTTTTTTGTTACGCCCTCATTATAAGTCAGGATCGAAGATGATACTGTATACATCATTTTCCAATTTTCACCTCCACTTTTATCACAAAAATCGTGGCTTTTATGTTGTTGTTATTATTGTTGTTGCATAATTTTTTATAAGCACCAATTTCAAAAAATATATGAGAAAAAATATTATTCCATATACGTATAGCTATTATGCATGTTTGCTTGCTGCTCCTGTTTGTGTTACTGTAGTTGTTTGGTGAAGAAAAATAAATAATGTGAGTCAAAAATACCATTCGCACAGAGATATTATCAGTCATATATAGAAATAAATTCAGTTCAGTATTTCGTTTCTTCAAACATACAAACATACCCAAACATACGTACAAATAAATTTCTAAATGCTTTCGTTATGTTATTATACAACACTTCCTGTTTCTATATACCTATGTGCGCTGTTCAAACTAACATAACGTATATGTACGTATAGAATATAGGTATAACGAATAGAAATTCTAGGAAAATAGTTATTAAAATGTCAGCATAAATTTGAACATGGTTGAATTTGTTGGTTTAGTTCTTTTCTTCTATATACGAGTATACATATTCTGTATTCTGTTCTGTCTGCTACTGTTCT
Source organism: Tipula unca (assembly GCA_951394425.1). Lineage (NCBI taxonomy): Eukaryota > Metazoa > Arthropoda > Insecta > Diptera > Tipulidae > Tipula > Tipula unca. The sequence goes on along the minus strand of OX596381.1, from coordinate 148,766,301 downwards.
CTGCCAACGAACCCAACCAACCAACCAGATGCAAATAAATAAACTTAATTTGTTTTTAATTTAAACGAATGAATTCTGTTTTTTTTCTTTCTTTCCTTGTTCGGTGTATAACTGTATATATGTATATATATTACCTTTTATTGCTATTGGTGCGGCAGCAACCAGAAGTAAGATTTGTCGAGGAAAATTGGTAATTGTTACGCTTAAAGCCACCGAGATTAAATACATAAAGAACAACTTGAATGAAAATTGATAGTTTGGTTGTGCGCTCTTAGTTTTGTCTGGATGCAAATTTGTTACTCTCTCTCTTGGATATGTACTTTAAAATTAGAATGGGGACTGATAATGACAACTCAGTTTACTTTTGATCTCTCGAGACAAATCCGTGTATATAAGAGTTATGAAAAAGCTGTGTACAATAACTTATATGTATATACAATTTAGATATAGAAGATTCTTAGCTAAAGTATATCTATAGTATATTTTAATAAAAACCCTAAAAATATGTTCGCAATTATTAATTGAACAATGCAGTGGGAATATCAAATGGTCTAAAGGATTTAAGGAAAATATCGGAAATAAACTTTCGATACTACATTGCGAAGCACTTGTAGAATCCGCCTCCACAATATTTACTGTCCCTGATCGGGATGAATTTTATTCACCCAAAAACGAGATAAATACACTGACACAAAAATTCATCCGCCAACAAAAATTAGCATCAATTAAACACAAAGGGGTGGTTAAAGGGGGCTTAAGTTAACCGGTCTACAAACAGCTCAATTGTCATCCTCTCCTGCACGCGGTGCACCCTGCTATGCAATTAACGTAATAATAAACAAAAATATCAGAATTTCTCGACCACATTTTATTTGACTTTTTCAAGCCCTCACATATAGTAAAACCTCCGAAAAATTATCTTGCATCATTGGCGCACATTTTTTGAAAGTTGGGTAAGGTCGACTAATACTTGGTATTTTTGACACCAAATGTTAGTCGATCTTTCCACGCACTCATATATACAACTACACGAAAAATTCTCTTGCATCAAAGCTAGACACTTTGTCGTGTATTTTATGTAAGTGCTTGGGATAGTGAGCTAAAAATTTGTATAGAAAATTAATCTTTTTATGAATATCCATTTACTATAATTTAAAAAGGCTATTTGCCAGATGTTTATAATTTTTTGGATCAAAAAATAGAGGCCCCCAAAAGTATGAGGCCACAAGCCGAGGTTGTCTATGCTTAATACCGCCACTCCAGCCAGGTATAAGAGGCAGTGAAGGCCTTAGAATTGGAGATCAGAGAGATCTTTAAGATTAACATTTGGGAAAGGAGCCAAATTGCAAGGTTGCCTAAATGCCATAGTAGACGCAATGCAGTTCATGAGCCTCGAGATAGCCGCCATTAAAAGTCGGCTTCAAAAGCGATCAGAAATAGTGGACACACTTAAATTTGAGAAAACGGTCTCGTACGCACAGACTTTGAAAATGCGGTACCTCAGGTCCCTATCCTAGTGGCAGGAACAAAAAGAAAGACTTAGCAAAAAGAAAGACCTAGTTGCCAACATGTTGCCAAACTTCCTTCACAAATAGTGAGGAGGGTTAAAAATAAACTGCGGGAAATTATAACCCGGCAGTGGCTAACGATTCGTTAAGAAAGATCACGAACATCAAGGACGGCCTTCTAATCAAAACAGGAAGAAAGGAAGATTTGGATTTTTTCCTAGCCAGTAAGGAACTTTTAAATGCTGGGCTGGTAGAATCGCTACCAGAAAAGCGTCTGCCCAGAATAATCATTTATGATGTGGACAGGATAACAATCATTTATGATGTGGACAGGATCCAGGCAATTAAAGAAGCTTTAATTAAACAATGCTCTGAATCTAGTAAGATTAAGGACTTGAATCGTTGTTTCATGACTGGGCCAAAGTCATCGTTACCTTCATCTATTCTCCTCAACAGAATGGTGTTACAGAACGCAAAAATCGTACATTAATGAAAATGGCCCGTTGTATGCTGCTGGATGCTAAATTGGAATATCACTATTGGGGTGAAGCGATAGTGATGGCGAATAGTTTACAAAATTTATTGTCATGGAAGGCAGTAAAACGAACTCCATTTGAAATTTGGCACGGTAGAAAACCATTTTATGGAAATTTGAAACGATTTGGCGCAAAATGCTTTGTACGAATTCAAGATGCCCAGCGTCAGAAATTGCAAATTGGATTTGAAAGCAGAAGAGGCAATATTTCTGGGCTTTGATTCCGAATCGAAAGCATACAGATGTTTCCTACCAGCAAAACATAAGATCGTAATTTCCCGAGACGTAAAATTTATAGATGTCTTATATCTATTTCTTATATTTACTTTGATTCCGACGAATCTGGAACTGTTGATGACACCAACCAGTCAAATGGCATGCTAAATAATGATACGATTATATAAAGCATATAGTCAGCAATTCTTTGATAGAGTTACCCAGGCAATTTAATCGTCCAAATAAGGGTATACCTCCAAAACGTTTGATCGAAGAAATCAGCGTCGTTGTCAATGGCGAACCATCCAATTTTAACGAAGCTCTTTCATGTATTCAAAAGGATAATTGGATTATTGCCATGGAGGAGTAGTATGCATCGCAGATTAAAAATTTTTTTTTTTTTGTTTTGTTTTGTTTTAGGGAAGGCGGAAAATCTTGAAAGAGACCCAATGTGGGTACTGTGGGACTCACACCCACTAAAAACCTCCTCCCTTGTCTTGATAGGCTAACTATTAATTTTTGTGTCAGTTCTTTGGGATTGTACTAAATAATTTTAAACAGTTGGACAACTAATTAGTTTTCCAGCGCTACTAAAATTTTTTTTAAATTTAACCCAACTCTAACGGGTTGGTCCGTTTAAGTCGCCTCACAACATTTTGATTGTGAAGCAAACTTGAGGCTTCCAGATTAACGTGTTGGTTTAGCCGAAGTTTGCAGCAAATTTCTTTATTTCCTCCACCACTGATGGGATTTTGATGTCTCTATGAATATCAGTATTGCGAACATACCAAGGTGCATTCAGTATATTACGTAGTACTTTGTTTTGAAAAGTTTGGATACTTTGAAGATTAGACCGCTTAGCACAGCCCCATAGTTGAATACCGTATGTCCACACCGGTTTTAAAATTTGGTTGTAAATCAAAATTTTGTTGTATATCGATAATTTTGAGCGTCCAATTAGCCAATATATATTTCTGTACGTGCAATCGAGCTCTTTCCTTTTTATCTTGATGTGTTCTTTCCATCTTATTTTAACATGAAGGGTTTCGATTTTCCTATTTGTGAAGTTTACGTGGGTAGATTTCACTTCATTTAGTTTAATTTTCCATTTATTGCACCAATTAAAGATCACATTAACAGCTGTTTGTAGTTTATCCGTAGCTTCATTGATGTTTGAGCCAACAGCCATTACTGAAGTGTCATCAGCAAATGTTGCAAGCATTACATTATCTGTTTGTGGGATATCACTTGTGTAAATCAAGTATAGAACTGGGCCCAATATGCTGCCTTGGGGTACTCCTGCATTAATTTCTTTTAATGGAGAGTATTCATTTCCTTGTTTCACTCTAAACGATCTTTCAGATAAATATGACTCCAGGATTTCTACATAACCTTTAGGCAAAAAGCAATTAAGTTTATGAATGAGACCTGGATGCCAAACGCCACATCGAGAAAAACTGTGGAGCAGATTTTCTTTTCTTCGAGTGTTTTTTCTATAACATGAGTAATTTGGTGAACCTGTTCTATGGTAGAATGTTTTGCACGGAACCCAAATTGATGGTTCGGAATAATATTACAACTTTCTATTATAGGCTGTATTCGATTAAGCAATAGTTTTTCAAAAAGTTTAGACATCGTGGGAAGCAGCGATATCGGTTTGTACGATTTAGCTTCATACGCAGGTTTTCCAGGTTTATTTATCATGCTAATTTCAGCAACTTTCCATATGCCTGGGACGCACCGGAACTTTCGGCCGCATTCATTATATAACTTAACCATGTTAAAGCTTTGGATGGGAGATTCTTTAATATGTCTGCTGTTATTAGATCAAAGCCTGGAGCTTTGTTCAGTTTCAGATTTTTAATTTCTTTCTTAAGCTCCTTTACTCGAATTTGAGGGATGTTACTTTCACGACTGTTTTCTACTTGCTCCAACACAAGATCAGAGTCTATATTATTAGGCGTAAAGATTTCAGCAAGATGACTCCCGAATTCTTCAGCTTTTTCTAAATCACTCCTCGCCCATGAGCCATTAGCTTTTCTGATAGGTGCCATGTGAGAAACCGGTCTTTTCACATTACTTGTAGCTTTCCATAACGAGTAGTTTGATTCTTTAGTTGTAGACAAGTTTTCCATGTAGCTAACAAAAGAATTCTCTTTTAGCCTTTTTATTTCTCTGCTCAAAATCTGTGTTTTATTATTTAGGGTTCTCTTATCATCAGGGTGACGTGATTGCTGCCATTTTCTTCTAGCCCTGCGTTTCAGTCTTAACATCTCAATGACATGAGCTGGGTACTTATTACTAACGTTTTTATGCCCTACCACTTTTGAGTTGCTCCATGCTGCGTTCCGAATATTCAACATAAAGTCTTCGGCCGCATGCTCTAACTGTTCAATATTATTTAGTGGGACTGATAAGTCTATTTTTCCAACTAAGTCTCTCTCAAAGCCCAACCAATTTGTGGATGAATCGCAAAGAGTCGGCTTACTTGCTTTTTTGACAATTTTTTCACTTACCGTTAGCATAACTGCAGAGTGGTCAGAGTTGAGGTCATAATTTTCATCAATGCTAATGAAATTTTCAGCTATCCTCTTTGTTATAAAAAAATCCAGCAAATCAGGAATTTTGTTTGTATCAGTTGGCCAATACGAAGGCTTTCCTGTTGAATGATAACGGCATCCTAGATCTCTAATTGCTTCTCGTAGTTGTCTACCTCTTGTGAGCGTTAATCTGGAGCCCCAGTCGGTGTGTTTAGCGTTGTAGTCACCTCCAAGAATAAACCTATCTCCGAACTGGGCTATTACATCTTTGTATATTTCTTTTGTAATTTTTGGTCCGGGCGGACAATATAATGCACACACATTAAACTTTTGTTTGGCTGAATTGATTGTGACTATTGCAAGTTGCATGTCTGGGTTCTCCACTTTTCCAAACTCGTAATGATCTATGTCATTCTTCACAATTACAGCACTGTCTCCCAAACCGTAATTACTTGGGTACGCTGCGTTATATACTTTATAACCTCGAAGACTTATTTTATGTTGATTGTTTAAGTGCGATTCAGATACGAGACATATATCTATATTATGGACATGAAGAAACAGTTCAAGCTCAAGCTTTTTGCTGAGAATACCATTGGCATTCCAGGTAACAATTCTAATTTTTTTGTCTAAGATTATTCGACGTACAAGGCATGTTGTTTGTATGCTTAACAGCATACCTGCTTTCTAAGCTGTCTAGTCTTGACGTAATTTTATCCATCATGGACATCATTCTTTCTATGAAGCTTAGCATATTCGTATTATCATTTTCTTTCACACTATCCACAGTACCAGGGCCACTAGATGCGGTTTTTGCTGCATCAGAATAGGTGAAACCTTTAACTGTTTTTGAGGTAGCAAGTAACTCGGGTTTTCCCCTCTGATTTTGCTTCGTATTTATATTTCTCTTTTTTTTCAATTCCTTAGCTACCAAACAACCACGGTAGCTGGCTGGGTGCTCTTCATGGCAGTTTGAGCGCTTGGGTTTGTTTGTTTTCGGAATCGTGCAGTCAGCCGTTAAGTGCTTACCTGCACATCTGACACAATTAGCTTCTCTTTTGCAAAATTTCACTGTGTGGCCGAAGCGTTGGCATCTCTTACATTGAGGAATTTCTCTGTTCCTTCTTTTGGCTTCCATTTTAACTTTCATATGAAGAATATGTCTAATATCAAATATTTTCTTACTATCCTCCATGTTATCAAAAGAAAGCATAAAAAGTGGTAATGGAACTAGTTGGCTTCCATTTTCTTTCACTTTCTTCGTGACGTTAACCACATTAATTATGTTGAACCCTTTATTACTAAGCTCTTCCTTAATCTCAACGGGCTTACAAGTCGGATGGAGTCCTCTTGCCATTACTCTAATTGGCCTGGTGAGTTTATTTTCATAAGAATGCCATTCAATGTCAGTCTTATTAAGCAGTCCACTTAGATTTCTGTAATCGTCTTCATCATCCACGTTGATCTTAAGTTGCTTATTATTCAGCAGCTTTATTTCGTGTTTAATGTTTTTTTCGCTCAGCATTTTTTTCACTACGTTGAAGTCATCTACGTTACTAAGAATTACCGGAGGAGGTTTAACTTTCCTTCTTATAGGGTTTTAATTTTGGACAGATTTTTCTACTAGTATTTTGTTCCTTATAGGTTGAGGTTGCCCGTTATTAGTTTCCTTCTCTGAAGTACTGCTGTTAACTTCTGGTGAGCCGCTCGCTTTTATTTTCTTATGATTCTTTTTTGTTTTCTTCAAGATCCAATCAGTTTCACGCGTAAGTTCCTCCTCATCAGTAACGTACTGAGAATAAGTTTCAACTTCCATTTCGTTGCCTGATTCATTTCGTTGCTAAAGTTCCTACGAAAGCTTGAGGTTATCAGCTTTCAACCGAGCATATTCTTTTTTAAGCTCTTCAACAATCAGCTCCTATGGACTAATTTTATTGCTTGTAGCAGAGTTTTGTGCTACATTTACTTTCTCCTGAGAAGTCACAGTCTCATTTAATTCAATTCCATCAGCTTGGGAAGATTTCACTTTTGAGTATGATTCACTTTCACTGTCACTACGATCCTTTTTGTTGAAAGGATTAAACAGATTTTCATGTTTCTGATGTGTTGTTTTTATAGTTGGTGATCTTAGTATACTCGATTTTCTCTGAAATGGATTTTCATCATCCTTATTACGCAATGGTTGGTCCCCCCCAGAATCTTGAAGGATGGATTCACCTGATTGTCTGGCTTACCATCTGGGGTAATAATTCCTTTCGTTTTACTCATTGCAGTTAGTTAGATTAAAAATGAAACGTGGAAACTGGTAGATTTACCTGAGAACAAAAAATTGATCGGATGTAAATGGGTCTACAAGTTAAAAACTAACGCTAGTGGACAGATACAAAAATACAAGGCTGGATTAGTCGCACAGGGCTTTAATCAAAAATTCGGAGTAGATTATGATCATGTGTTTGTTCCTGTTGCAAGACATGCAACATTTAGAATTTTACTGTCCATCGCAGTGAGACGGAAAATGACAATTAATCATTTTGATGTGAATACCGCGTTCCTGAATGGTGACTTGGAGAGGGAGATATATATGCGGCAGCCACCTGGTTTTATCACCGAAGGAAATGAAGACAAGGTATGTCTGTTAAACAAGAGTATTTATGGTTTGAAACAGTCGCACGGGTCGGGAATGATAAATTACATAACGTCCTTATCAGTGTAGGAGTCATGCAGAGCAAAGCTGATAATTGCCTATACACATACTATGGGAACGATGGTTTCCTATTCGTATTAATATATGTATGTCGTTGATATATTGGTAATTTACAACGATAAGCAATGTGGTGATAAAATTGAGAAAGTGCTGCGTTTAAATTTTGAAGTTGATAATCTTGGTTTTAGCTAAGATTTTAGAAAGTAGCTAACCCAACGCAATCCGATTGAAATGAAGTGAAAAAATTGATTCGCTACCTCAAAGGAACTTCGAAACTTCGTTTGAAATTAGGAGATTCGGAAATGAGTGAGAAACGCATTGGGTACGCTGATGCCAATTCGGCAGAAGACCGCCAAACCAGAAAGTCCAATTCTGGTTACATATTTTTATTAAATGGTGCAATCAGCTGGTCTTGTAAAAGGCAGGATTGTGTGGATTTATCATCAAATGAAGCTGAGTTCATCGCACTGTCCGAGTGTTGCAAGGAAGCGATTTGGATTCAACGTATTTTATGTTGTCTCAAATGGGAAGGAGATCAATCAACAAAAATATTCGAGGACAACAAAGCACATCGATACCAAAGTACATTTCGTTAAGGAATACGTGGACAAAAATCTTATAAAAATCGAATATTGTCCAACTGAAGAAATGTTAGCATGCAGACATGTTTACAAAAGGTCTTGCTAAAGCAAAATTTCAATTATTTAGAGATAAATGTCAATTAGTTAATTATGTAAATTGATTCTAATAGAATATGAATGCAAATTAAGGAGGAGCGTCACCACCTATTATGAACCTTTTTCACAGACGCTTGAAGAACTCGAAGTATTGTTTGTTTTTAATTGAATGTCTTGGTGGACAGTACAATCCTGCCACAATAATAGGAAATTGGCTGGTTTTTATATACATGAACAAGTGTTGGTTATTTGACCGATATGGCACGGATCAGTAACGAGACCACACGTTCACTGAAAAAATTATCGGTTGTTTTATTTATGAATAGCATTCATTAACACAAATTCATCGTATTGATGTAGAAATTGTTATATGAATGTACCAAACCATTAAACGCGTTTTGTACATAAATATTGAGTGCATTAATATTATGAATTCTAATTGTTTTAATTTGTGTTTAGTGCTTTTTATGTTTACCGTCAAATCAGTTACATTTTTCTTTGTATTTGTGCTTCTGTTTAGGAGTCATGCTCTATAACGATTATGACAACAGATGAGTATACCGTTTTTCCACATTTAGTTTTTTTATTCTGTTTATAGATTTATTCTTGTTTTTTTTTTTTTTTTACCTTATGACTTTCAGCTTCCGTTGCTTAATTTCTCCATATTTTTTTTTTTGTATTTTTTTTTGGTTTCTTGCGGATACCGTTCCGGTTCTCTCTGCTGTATGTTCTTTCTTTGCACGTTTCTGATTCACGTATAGTTTTTTGCATGTGTCTTGCTTGGTTGGGCTTTCGGGACCTCGTGTTTTTCGGCAGACATCATTTCGGGTTCGGAGACTGCCCTACTACTTTCGGGTGGTGAGGGCTCTATTACGGAGCCAAGCCATCGCGGTAAAGTTAAGCGGCTTGGCAAACGTCGCCGCCAACGTTTGCAAAAGAAGTTGTCCGGACTGGCATTGGGTGCAATCTCCGAGGAGCCTGGCCCTTCGGGTACACCCAAGAGGCCCAGCTCAGCATCGGGCACTACACCTGAAATGTGCGCAAAAAAACCGCGAACGTACGAGGAAACAGTAGCCGATGATAAAGCCAAAAAATTCTGCGTGCGGGAAATGAACGCAGCCATTACTCTTAATGCGGAAAATTTGCGTCTTTTCCGCAAAGAGCTTGGTCGTCGAATTCTCGAGACGGCTAAATCTTCCGGTTTTGTACCGCAATTGCTAGGTTGCTACCTGGCCGATGGTGTCATCATTTGCAAATCGAGCAATGATGAGACGTACGATTGGTTCTGTGGGGAAATCGACAGCATCAAGGACGTCTGGGAGGGTTGTCAACTTTCGGTTGGTGAGCCCCCAAAACCTTTGATATTGCACTCATGGATTCCTGGGCCACCTGAGAATCCGAGTATAGTTATCATGAACATCGGCATAATGAATCCAAATGTATCGACTACTGGATGGAAGGTTATCCGATACAAGCGAGAGGCTAATCGCCAATCGATTGTGTTCAGGGTTGACCAGAAGTCCTTCGATCACATTACTGGGTCCGGATTGTCGCTACAATACGTCCTTGAGAGGATCCGTTTCAGGGTTATCTCAGGGCCGTAGGTTTTTTATTATTATATTATTAGTTCACGGCTGGTCTTCATGATGACGTCTATGCTCGATTACAAACAGATCAATCTGCAACATAGCAAGTCAGCCTCTTATGAGTTGAAGAGGCTGCTTGCTGTATCGCATACAAATTTTTGTCTAATCCAAGAACCGTACCTCATTAATGGCGCGGTTTCTGGTTTTGATTCGAAGTTCGGCAGGATTTTCCTAAAGTCCACCGTCCATAAAACCAGAGCGTGCATTTATATTTCTAATGATATTGATGCCGCTCTTATTAATGAGTGCAGCACGGCTGATCTTGCATACACTCTCGTGTATGCTGACTCATGTTCTAAACTTGTCATTGCATCAGCCTATTTACCCTATGATTCCACCTCGCTCCCTCCTTCAGAGGAACTGATGAATCTTGTAGTGTGGTGTAGGGTCAATAATCTCCCCCTCGTGATTGGTTGTGACGCTAATGCTCATCATACCGTTTGGGGTAGCTCGAATACCAACAGTAGAGGATCCTCACTGTTCAATTATATTTACTCCTCTGATTTAGAGATTCTCAATGTTGGTTGTGAGCCAACTTTTATCAACTCGGTTCGTAAAGAAGTGATTGATATTAGTTTGTGCTCTATGACCATCGTTGACCTGATTGTAAATTGGAGGGTGACGGATGATATTCTCACCTCTGATCATAGGTGCATCTCTTTTAATATTAACTTTAACAACCAGAAGAAACTTAACAAACCCTTCTGGTGTTCTGAACTTAAAAAGTTAAGGAGAAGTATGCGTAAAATTAAAAATAAAGCCAAAAAACGAATCTCATTTCTGATTGGAATCAATTCTTGTTAGCTCAAAGAGCATATAAAAAAAAACCTAAGATCCGCGCAGAGGGCTGCGTGGAAAAATTTCTGTGAGGAAATTGATAGCTTATCTGCTATCGCCAGACTTAACAAAACTCTGGCTAAGAATGGTAATTGCAAACTTGATAGCCTTCGCCTACCTTCCGGAAAACTCACCTCCTCAACTCACAGTGACACTGTTGATTCGAGTGTGGTTGCCTCCGCGCCTCCGGACATTTTTGTCGGTACGCCGGATTGGAACTTAGCTCGTAGACTGATCACTACTGATGTTCTACACTGGAGTATTTTCTCGTTTGCACCGTTCAAATCGAGTGGTCCAGACGGCATTTTCCCTGCTGAATTGCAGCATGGTTTTCTTCCCATCCGTACTCACCTGCTCAATCTGTTCCAGGCGTGCATTGCTTTTAGTACTGTACCACGATCCTTAAGCAGGAGTAGAGTCGTCTTCATACCTAAAGCTGGCAAGTCGGATTACACCGACCCTAAAGCTTTTAGGCCCATTAGTCTGACCTCTACTTTTCTTAAAGCATTAGAGAGGATCATCGACAGATGTATTAGAGATAACTATTTAACTACCTCCCCACTCAGTAACATGCAACATGCTTACAGAGCTGGCAAGTCCTGCGAAACTGCTCTACATGAACTCGTTACTAGAATCGAAAGATCACTTAATTACAAAGAGTTTCTTGTAGGTACCTTCCTGGACATTGCGGGAGCTTTTGATAGCACTTCGTTTTCTTCGATCACGAGTGCGTGTACCAATTATAATATTAATCAAACCATTGTTAGATTCATCGATTCAATGCTCAAGTCCCGTATAATTGCGACTGAGTTAGATGGCTCATCAGTGTCTGTAAAAGTAGCCAAAGGCTGCCCGCAAGGAGGAGTACTCTCACCCTTGCTGTGGCTCTTGGTTATCGATGAATTACTTGTTAAATTGCAGCGATCTGGTTTCATCGTGCAAAGCTACGCGGATGATCTCGTTTTGACAGTTTCTGGTAAATACCTGAACGTCTTATCTGATCTGACGCAGAACGCCCTTAATATAGTGGAAGTTTGGTGTGTTGAAAAGGGGTTGCACGTCAATCCCTCGAAAACTGATCTGGTTGTGTTTTCCAGACGTAGAGGCAGTGCTAACTTATCTGTCCCCACTCTATTTGGTAGAGCAATTACAAGGACAGAGCACGTAAAACACCTAGGCGTTATTCTAGATAGTAAACTCTCCTGGAAATTTCACCTTGATTATAAGCTACAAAAGGCCATTGCTATATTTTGGCAATGCAGAAGGGCCTTTGGCAATTCCTGGGGTCTGACCCCTAAAATGATGGTATTCATCTACAAATCACTGGTTTTACCCTTACTGTCGTATGCAGCAGTTGTGTGGTGGCCAGTTGTGAAACTGACGTCTTCTGTAGCAAGGCTGGACGGACTGCAGATGACAGCTTGTAGATTTATTGACATCTTTTTATAAAAGAAGAACAATTGTTTTCACGCTTTATCACAGATTTTACAAATATTTGAGTTTTTTTAGTACAAAAACACTTTCTTATAATGTGATATATTTTATTTTTGTATTACTAGTTTCGAGCTTTATCTGCTCATCATCAGATGTTGTTTAAAACTAATTAAAATTAAAAGATATTTTAAAAATAGATATTTTGAACAAATTTGGACAGTACATATGACATTGAATATAGGTTACTTGTATACTTATATACATCTACATATACATTATTTATATACTCATAACATAATCATACAGGTGGTTCTTTTTTATTTTATCATTTAGGAGATTTTGATTGTGCTTGTGTTTGTAGATTTCCATTTCCTCCAATCTATCCATCATTCTACCTTTCTTTATATTATATATAACTGAGAGGTTATCGTCAATGCTTGTAAATGAGTGGTTTTCTGTTTTTATATGTAGAGCATAGTTGGATTTGATGGTGGATGTTGGTTTTTTGATCTCTTGTATGTGTTCGCTGAAACGTTTGTTGAAATTTCTCCCCGTTTGACCGATGTAGAAACTTTCACAATCGTTACATATTAATTTATATATGCCGGAATCCTTTAGCTGGCTGGTTTTCTCTTGAAGATTTTGTTGTATTTTGTTATTGGTTTTAAAAGCTATAGTGTATCCATATTGTTTAAAGGTTTTTTGTACAATTTTGCTGTATAAGTGGTTGTAATTCAGTGATATGTACTTTTTTGGTTCTTCTGTGTTTGCAGTCATTGTTGTTAAGTTCGATCGTTCTATTTTTTTCTTCAGTTTCTCGTTCATGTTTTTTATAATGTTTGAGTTGAAGATGTCAATAAACATAGTTAATGGTGAATCAGCCAAGCTAACACGAAGTTACCTAAAACTTAAACATAAATTAAAAAGATGCAAAATAGACTTGTATTTCAATCGGACATGCTACAGGATGAAATTGAAACCAAATTACATAAATGTGAAGATAAATAACAGATCTCAAACAGCCCAAAAAATAAAAAGGAAAGCTGAAAAAACATGGCTAAAAACATCAATACAACAAATTTATACACAAATAAACGAAGTGACATTGAGAGTCTACAGCGCACAGTTACAGTTAGCAAAACATTTTCACTACATAGAATACATTTCTATAATAAACAAAGTAGAGGATATGACCGAGAAAGATATGAAAACAAAACGGGCAACAATCAAGAGAAAATTGACAAGATTATTACAGAAGAGAAAACCCGTAAACGAAGACATTCACACACCAACAAACCACTCATTTTATTCGAGAGTATACAACAACACAAATATCGAATTCAATGACGAAGAATACAAAATGATAGAAATGGGCTTAAAATATAACCTTACACCACAGCAAACAAGAAAGGAACACATAAAACAAATGTTAAATATAGAATCAGCAATCTCACAAACACAAGAAGAGGAACAGCACAACATCAGAAACACAATCATCCACCAAATTAACAGACACAACGACGAATACACAAAAATAACGGCAAAACAAAGAAAACAGCATAAAACGATCACTGCCATCAGAAATAAGATTAAACAGGAGAACGCAACTATAACAAAAGCTGACAAAGGCAACACGGTTGTTATCATGAAAAGAGAGGAATATAATAATAAAATCATAGAATACATACACAATAACAACATAGAGGAAATACCCAACGATCCAACACACACATATCAAAAGCATATAAATTCTATAATTAATGAAACAAAAACAATAATAAAACAAAATCAAAAATTCCATCTTAAAATGATAAAACCAATAACACCAAACTTCAAAGCACAAATAAAAGTACACAAAAATAACAAAATAAGACCATTAGTAAATTTTACAACTGCTCCTTCTTATAAACTAGCAAAGTACGCAAACAATTGGATCACAAAACGCATAAAAATAAGAAACAACTACTCCATAAAAAATCGCGAAGAACTAATTGACAAAATCCAAAATGTCAAAATTCCACCGAACGCCAAACTTGCAAGCTTTGACATAGTCAACATGTACTCCAACATACCCACCAACGAGGCAATAAAAGTTATGCAAGAAACACTGATATAGACGAAAAAGAAGTTGAGGAGATCACAAAGATCGTAAAAATTATAACTAACCAAAACTACTTCGAGCATGATGGAAAAATTTACCAACAGAAGTATGGATTGGCAATGGGTAACCCCCTATCCGGAACCTTGGCTGATATTTACATTAACCACAACGAAAACAAACGAGTATTCAACAACAACAACAACAAGCATCGGGACAAAATCCTATATTGGCATCGATATGTTGACGATATTTTACTGCTATTCAACGGCACCCAAAGACAACTAGTACAACTTCATAACTATATGAATAGCATAAATCCACAACTACAATTCACACTCGAGACAGAAAACAACAAAACAATACAATTTTTAGATCTCTCAATTACACGAACAGATGACAAACACGAATTCAACATTTACCGTAAACCAACACACACCGACCACACAATCAACAATAGCTCAAATCATCCAACAAACCACAAACTCGCTGCTTACACACACATGATCCATAGACTAAACAACACTCCGATGACCACAGAAAACTACACCAACGAACTTAACGTGATCAAAGAAATAGCTATAAAAAACGGCTTCAACTCAAACATTATAAAAAACATGAACGAGAAACTGAAGAAAAAAATAGAACGATCGAACTTAACAACAATGACTGCAAACACAGAAGAACCAAAAAAGTACATATCACTGAATTACAACCACTTATACAGCAAAATTGTACAAAAAACCTTTAAACAATATGGATACACTATAGCTTTTAAAACCAATAACAAAATACAACAAAATCTTCAAGAGAAAACCAGCCAGCTAAAGGATTCCGGCATATATAAATTAATATGTAACGATTGTGAAAGTTTCTACATCGGTCAAACGGGGAGAAATTTCAACAAACGTTTCAGCGAACACATACAAGAGATCAAAAAACCAACATCCACCATCAAATCCAACTATGCTCTACATATAAAAACAGAAAACCACTCATTTACAAGCATTGACGATAACCTCTCAGTTATATATAATATAAAGAAAGGTAGAATGATGGATAGATTGGAGGAAATGGAAATCTACAAACACAAGCACAATCAAAATCTCCTAAATGATAAAATAAAAAAGAACCACCTGTATGATTATGTTATGAGTATATAAATAATGTATATGTAGATGTATATAAGTATACAAGTAACCTATATTCAATGTCATATGTACTGTCCAAATTTGTTCAAAATATCTATTTTTAAAATATCTTTTAATTTTAATTAGTTTTAAACAACATCTGATGATGAGCAGATAAAGCTCGAAACTAGTAATACAAAAATAAAATATATCACATTATAAGCTTGTAGAGCTATAACCGGCGCTATGTCGTCTACTCCCCTTCTTGCTATGGAGTCTATTCTATGTTTGCCCGATTTGCCGTCTTACATTCTTGGTATGGCGTGCTCTGCTGCATTTCGACTGAGGTCCATTGGGGCATGGAATGCCTTCGGGACTTGTACCTATGCCCTGTACAGACTCTCAATAAGTTTAAGTCACATATTCCGAAGGTTGAAAAGGTGAATGACAGGCTATTGCCCGAATTTAACTTCACCAATTCTTTCTCCGTCGTTTTCCCCTCGAGAGAACTGTGGATCTCTCAGGATTTCTATATAGACAGTTGTCTGAGTCGATAGTTCTTTTTGCGGATAGCTCTAGTTCAGAAGTCAGTGCAGGGTTTGGTTTCTTTTGTCCAAAGTATGGGCTCAGATTCTCGGGTTGTCTGGGCAAACACTGCACGGTTTTTCAAGCTGAATTAATTGCACTTACCCATAGTGCAATTGAGGCGTATACATTTAGTAAATCAGGCAAGGATATTATTATCTGCACGGATAGTAAAGCCGTGCTCAATACCCTTGATAACCCTTTGACTACATCCAAACTGGTTAAAGAGTGCAAACACTTCATTAATCTCCTTTGCTCTAATTCGAGAGTAAGGGTCATGTGGGTGCCTGCTCATTGTGGCATTGTGGGAAATGAGGTTGCTGACTTTTTAGCGAAAGCTGGATCGCGCAATTTATTTTGTAGTCCCGAGCCAGCAATTCCTCTTTCCTTCAACGGTGGTAAGGATGCTATTAAGTTCGCTTCACTTGAACTGACGCAGAAGTGGCATTCTACGCCTAGTTGTCGAAAGGCAAAACGGTTCATCATCGAACCCAACGTGAGGGTCACTAAATATGTATTATCCTTAAAAAAGAACCAACTCAGAATTCTGGTTGCTCTTATTACGGGCCATGGACGTTTCAAGGCTCATCTCCAACGCATGGGACTAGCTCAGGATGATCTTTGTGACGATTGTCTGGAGGAAGTGGACGACTGCCTACACTACCTTTGCAGCTGTCCGGCCTTTGTCGAAGCTAGATCCCAAGTGTTCTCGTACGGATCTTTGAACGTAGATCAGTTGTTATCCATCCCTTGGTTCAAACTTTTACAGTTTGCTAAGGCTGCAGTGCGCTGATGCGAGCTAGGATAGATCCTCAAGGTTTGCACCATGGGCCCATTGTGGCATTGAGTGCGGAACCTCTGTAGGTTCCAACCGTTTTATAAAAAAAAAAAAATAAAAAAAAGGGTACACCAAAATTGTGATAGAATAATTTTGATAGAAAACACTGGTTTTTATTAAAAAGTTTGAATTTAATGTATACAATAATGTAATATACATAGAATAGGTAATGTATAGAATACTATATCGGGTAAATGGTCACCACGGCTTTGCCACATATACATTCTGTTGTTGAAATTTTCCATGACCATTTTGCATAAATGTGGCTGAATTTCGTTAATACAGCTAGATATGATAATCCAGTTTTTTGTTCCTAAATTGCAAGGTATGGTTTGTGGCGACATGTCGTTTCAATAAGATGATGTCACATTCCAGAAATAATTCAGTTACTGCATGAATCATTAATCGTGGAATTTCCCGTTTTGGTGATCACAATTGGCCGCCCAGAACATACCATTTAACGCCGATGTATTTTTTTCCTTGAGGTGTTTTGAATCTCAGGTATATGTCAACAAGTTCACAACCACCCGAGGGTTTATGTCAACAAGCTCAGGATCACCCAACGAAATTCAGGCACTTTTATGCAAAACGCTCAACGAACATTTCGACAAAACAGGTGTGGATGTGCCAGAAAATATGCCTTCCCGATATGCTATTCCATACATAGCCCTATACTATATACTTTATGAATCAAGTAAAAAATTCTCAATTTTTAATTATAAATCAGTGTTTTCTATGAAAATTACTTCTGGCGTGAACTTTGGAACACCCTTTATGAAAAAATTAATAACGGGAAAGTCGAAAAAGTGAAATAAATCCCAATGCAAATCCATTAGTTATCTGAAATATGAGTATTGTACACACAAGTGAAACACAAAAAAATAAAATAAGTTAATAATTATATATTGTGTAAATTTAAATAAATTAATTAATTGTGCAGAGTGCATAATAATAAAATATCAGATAAATATAAATAATAATTTAATAGTTTAATTTTACAATTTAAGTGAATTCGTAATTTAGTGAAACACATGGTTTTTAAGCATTTTCAATACATTTAATTTTATTATAATAATCGTGCGGTGAGTTTAAAATACAGTTTATTAGTTTTCGGGTTAATTTATCAAGACTAAATGCTTTCAAATTTGTGTTAAATTAATTAAACAAAAATCAACTTGTTGTACAGTTGAAACTGTTCGGGGCCCGAGAACCTCTACTATCCGGGATTCCTAAATATTTATCTTAATTTGGATATTTTATATGAATTTTTCATTTTGTAATAGTATTATTTTATTGTATGCAAGTAAATATGTCTTTTAATGAAGAATACCCACATCAAGATACATCTAGTAATGCATTTACATCTTATAATTTGTTCACATTACCCAATTATGCAACTTCTGTGGATGATCAAAATACTTCAGTAATACCTGTTGAAACCGAATCCAAACTAGTCTTTATTAACAACTTTGAAACTAGTTCATTTACAAAGTATTCTACCAGGTAATATAGAAATTATTAATTTTTTTTAATAATATTTAAAATTGCTTCTAACTTTTTCATTACAGAAGAGAATATTGACGTTGATATTTTAAAAATAATAAAAGTTCATCATATTAAAGAGCTATTAAAAACTGTTAAAATGGCTGATATCATTAAGTTTGAACATTATTTATCGTGCTGAAGAAGAAGTATTGGAATCTCGCTGTTTACTTGGAACGAAGCCGATCAGATGGGGTTTGATCATGCTCAACTTTCTAGACCATCTCGAAACAATTTTTAAAGTAGTAGTCGCGGTTCACAATACTCATTTTCATCAAATGAATTACTGAATTTACACAGATATTTAAACTGGAAACAGTCCATAAAGGTACGCTTATAAACATTGGCGACATACTTTGAAGAAAATAATATTCGTCCAGATCTAAAAGTGAGCGAAAAAGTAAGTTGTGTTTGTGATTAACTTGCTAGTATAATATAAAAATTACGCACCATTTTCTTTTATTTTCTATATTAGATATTGAATTGGATGCCGAAGCGTGTGTTAAGAGTCTTAAGTATGAAAATTTGAGTACCGAAGAATTCAAAAGTACATGGAAAGCTTGCAGCGGTTAAGGAGTTCATCAAATTCAAAACCAGCTTGCGACACTACAGAAAATATTGAATAAATGGGCGGAATATAAAAAACCAACCGTTTATCACAAACGAGCCACAAACAAAATCGAAACTAATATCGGTGAAATAGCTAACTCGTCTGTTCTTAAAGTCGATGTTACACAATACTTTTGATAAGGCTCTCAAATAAATGGTATATACCTGCAATGACGCTAGATATAAGAGGTAATCGATACTTTTTAGAGTGTTGGTATAAACTTAAAATTTAACATAATCCCAAAGAAAATTGTTAGGTGAGTCAAATCACACAACCGTATAGCACATTTCTATGAGAGAAAATTACACGGTCGCAACACTTTATTCGCATTGAAACTATTCTTTTATGAGCAGCATGACAATAAAAATTACATTAAATTCAACATTACTCATGTCATTACGGATATAAAAATCCATTTATGTGAAAATGCTATCCAAAATTTTGCTGGAAGAGTCATCTGTAAACGAACCGAGGTGACCATTTGGTTGATATTATTTTCTCTTGTTACATTAATACAAATATAGATGATTATTTAATATTTAATTAAAAGAACTTTGTACAATTTAAAATGTACGTATTTTTAAAGATAGTTATTTTATAAATGTATATATTCAATCATTTTAAATAGGCTCACAAAAAACCGAAAATTATTTTGGAGATCTCAAACCCATTGACAAATATTTCATTTACTTATAGCTCTTTCAAATCGTCGTGGGGTTTGGACGTGGAATCAGTGAAGTAAGCGATAAAATAAAAATAATCAAAAAGTGCAG
Organism: Tipula unca; assembly: GCA_951394425.1. NCBI lineage: Eukaryota > Metazoa > Arthropoda > Insecta > Diptera > Tipulidae > Tipula > Tipula unca. Next base: position 148,746,628 of record OX596381.1, on the reverse strand, counting down.
TGAGTGTAGTTTCTTTTTAATTATTTTATGTATACATTGAACATAGTGAAAAAAAAATAAAAGTGCAGTGTTAGCTTTTTAATTTATTTTATATACACTCCCGGCCAAAATTATTGGGTCGATGGGGAACATCAAATCCGGTCGGTAAAATGAGTGACGACGAGGAACCATTTTCTTTCAATAGGAACACGACATTGCAAAAGAAATCGTCGGTAGGCAACCAGGCTGATCCTTTTTGTACTACTGGAAGCAAGGAACAAGCGATACATGAATGGCCCTTTGGTGGAAGAAGTACGGCACTCCAAAGAACACCACCATCAACCCCATCGCCAGGGAACACCACACTGCTGTGTGAACTTAACAATGAGGAGAAAAATACCTCTTCCATCAAGCATAAAAATTCCAAGCCAACTGCCGAAGCCACGTCCAGCGCACAAGCAGTTATAATACATAACGCGGAACTAATAAATAAATTTGAGCAAATGGAGAAATTAATCGCGCAACTGAACAATGAAGTTGCCGTGCTAAAGAAAGAAAACCTTATGCTAAAGGAAACAGTAAATAAAAATAACAACGTAGGAAGCTTGGCAATAATGAACAACCAATTTCAAGTACTCGCAGATCAAGCCGAATATAAAACTGATGAAGATGAGCTTGAAAAAGACACAAATTGGAGACTACAGAAATCCAAGAGGGCAAATAAGAAACCTAGAGAAGAAACCAACCCAAGCAAGAGGAAAGCTGAATCATCACCGGAAGTTGAGCAAACCCACATTAAAACTGGCAAAGCATGTTCTGGATCAAAAGTGCATGAGACAGAAAAGAAAAAACAGGTACCACCTCCGATCAATATTCTAGGAATAACCAACCACGGTAGTATTCAGAAACTGATGAAAGAAGTAGTACGAAATGACTACAAAGTAATATCGCTCAGCAATAATATTTGGAAAATAAATACAACAGAGCCTGAAGATTATAAAGCTCTAGCTAACAAACTAAATGCTGATGGTCACCAGTGGTATACCTACGAGGACAAAAATGATCGATCAATTAAAGTAATGGCAAGAGGTCTCCATCCAACTTGCTCAAAAGATGAAATTATTGAGGACCTGCAAAACAAAGGCCTGAAAATAATCGATGCAGTCAACATCATCAGAGAAGAGAGAAGAGAAAACAGGGACGGAAATGTTGAAATCATGAGAAGAGGTCTCCCACTTTTTATGCTAACCTTCGACAACCAAGAAAAAATCAAAAATATTTATAATATTAAGGCTATCCTCAACCTTAGAGTTAGAATAGAAACACCGAGAAAGGTCACTCGACTACTACCACAATGTAAAAAGTGCCAAGATTATAATCATACACAAAAGTACTGCCACCGTGAAGCAAGATGTGTTAAATGTGCAGGAAAACACGCAGGAAATGACTGCACAGTCCCCCGAGATACAACACCGAAGTGTATCAACTGTAATGGCCAGCATGCAGCCAACAAAAGAGGATGTGAAGTTGCAGTAGAACTACAAAAAATGAGAGATAAATCACGCAAACCAGGTACATCAATAAATGTACAAACTATAAAAAGAACCACGGAGCCTAAACCGTCAACTGCTAATCATAACATACAAAGCCAGAGAGTAAACGAAAACGTTACTTATGCACAAGTAGTTCAGCAAACAGAGGAGAAACAGTTAAAAGTGGATCTCGTTCTACAGGGCATACTGAGAAATCTAGAGAACATTAAAAATAGACTTATTTCGCAGGAAATGAGTCTGCAGAAAACACTAGAAGAAATGAAATCACAAACTAGTTTCAATAAAAGAGTAGAAGAAAACCTTGATCGAGTGTATCAAAATATAAATTATATAAAATCGAATTATAAACAAAAGAAATGAATAAAACATTACGAATTGTAACCTGGAATGCAAATGGGCTATTGCAACACATTCAAGAACTAGATATATTTTTAAACATGCATAATATAGATATATGTCTTATATCAGAAACCCATTCCTCCAAAACTTCATTCTGTAAAATAAAAGGATATAATTGCTACTATGCACTACATCCTGAGAACAAAGCCAGAGGTGGATCAGCTACCCTCATAAAAGAGTATATAAAACATAACGAAGAACCAAAAGTTGAGAACCTTTCCATGCAAGTCACAACAATCAAAATACAATTAAGCAATATTAAAACATGCAGTATCTCAGCAATATATTGCCCTCCAAGATACAATCTCAAACAAGTAGATTATACTAATCTTCTCAAACGCTAGGAAGTGTCTTTTTAGTTGGAGGTGACTATAATGCAAAAAATACATATTGGGGATCTCGGTTAACGACCGCTAAAGGAAAAGAACTGTTCGCAGCAGGCAAACAACTAAAATGCGAGTTTCACTCAGGCGGTACACCAACCTATTGGCCTACGGATACCAGTAAGATTCCAAACCTTATAGACTTCTTTATTACAAAAGGGATTTCAGATAATTATATCCATATAGAGAACAGTGAAAGTCTATCATCAGATCATTCACCAGTTATTATGATACTTAGCCAAACAATTATTTTGAAAGAGAGCAACCCGAAATTAACGAGCTTCAAAACCAATTGAGATCTCTTCCAAACACAGTTAACAGAAAGAATTAGTCTGCAGAACCCAATTCAGGGACCAGTCCAAATAGAAGACGAATTAGATAAGCTCATCCATAATATCCAATATGCTTCGTGGGAAAGCACTCCAAATAATAGGCAGGAAATGAAGCGCAATGCTAGCTATCCAGAGGAAGTGAGAGAACTTCTTAAAAATAAAAGAAAAGCACGGAAGAATTGGCAAAAACATCGAAATCCTGAAAATAAAAGAGTATTTAACCATTTGTGTAACAAATTAAAATACCTTCTAAAAGACATTAAAAATCAATCAGTTAATAAATACCTCAGCACTCTAACTGGGCAAAAAGATACTGATTATTCATTATGGAAAGCAACTAAGAATATTAAAAGACCTAAACTTCAGATTCCTCCAATTAAAAATAATGAAAATTGGGCTCGAAATGCTAAACAAAAAGCAGATTTGTTTGCAAATCACCTTGAAGAAACATTCCAACCTTATCCAAAACAAACGGAAGAGGAAAATATTACACCAATAAATAAACAGGATGAAGTAAATATTACACCTGTAACATTGAAAGAACTAAAATGGGAAATCAAGAATAATCTGAATGCGTATAAGGCTCCAGGATATGATCTTATAACAGGTCAGATAATAAAACTGTTACCGGAGAAAGCGTTGAGGAAACTAGTGCATATAATTAATGCAGCATTTCGACTAAGATATGTACCAAGGCAATGGAAAGTTGCAGAAGTAATTATGATACTTAAACCGAACAAACCTCCGCATGATAAAGCTTCATATAGGCCAATTTCTCTGCTACCAACATTATCGAAACTATTTGAAAAAGTTCTTCTTAAAAGACTAAAACCAATTATCGAAGAAAGGAATATTATCCCTTCACATCAGTTTGGATTTAGGGAAAAACATTCTACGATAGAACGAGTACATCGAATTACTGATGTAATCGAGAAATCACTAGAAAGCAAACAAATATGCTCAACTATATTCCTTGATGTAGCGCAAGCATTTGACAAAGTATGGCACCAGGGGCTAGAATTCAAACTTCATCGAGATCTTCCGGAGCAATTTTTCAAATTTTAAAATCATACATATCAGAGAGGCACTTCCGAGTAAAGTATGAGAATGAGTACTCCCAACTAAAAAGAATAACAGCCGGAGTACCACAAGGGAGTGTTCTTGGGCCAATCCTATATCTCCTATATACTAGAGATATACCAATTACAGAAGAAACAATGGCGACTTTTGCCGATGACACGGCAATACTTGCAACAGCAAAGAACATCAATGACTCCACTAGTAAATTACAGAGGGCTACTAACCTGATATGTAATTGGACAAAGCAATGGCGAATTAAATTAAATGAAGCAAAATCAATCCAAGTGAACTTTACAAATCAAAAAGTAAACCATATACCAATAATGATAAACTCAATAGTAGTACCCCATGCAAACACTGCCAAATATCTTGGTATGACTTTAGATGCTAAGCCTAGATGGAAGGAACACATAAAAAAGAAGAGAGAAGAACTAAACATAAAATTTAGAAAAATGCATTGGCTCCTAGGGAGACAATCTGAACTAGCGATCCATAACAAACTGCTGTTATACAAACAAATTCTGAAGCCTGTATGGACATATGGTAGCCAACTCTGGGGATGTGCCAAGAAGACAAATATTAAAATCATACAGACAGTTCAAAATAAAATCCTACGATGTATTGTAAATGCACCGTGGTACATTCGAAACGACAACCTCCATCGAGATCTCAAGATTGAGCTTGTCGCGGATGAAATTAAGCATCATGCAACAAAACACCTACAACGTCTGCACCAGCATCAAAATCTGGACATACGCTGTATGCTGACTACATCTCTAACAAGAAGACTGCAAAGAACCAAACCACTGGACTTATCGCGACCAGGAGGTCAGTAGACTTACTGTGGCGAAAAATCTGAGGGAGGAGTTACACTAACTGGGTATAATCACTTGATTACGCCGACTATTCAAAATACTGTATTATGCAATGTAAATTACTAAATGGGTACAAGACTCAGTCGTAATATAAATAAATATAACAAAAATTTCGTGAAAAAAAAAAAAAAAAAAAAAAAATTTACTTATAGATGATATTAAATGACTATTTAGTAGTTTTTTAAGGGCAATAGTTGTTTGTTACAAATAATGTTTATGTTTAATTTAAGATACTAATTTTTTTGGAATTTTATTCAATCTTATTTTTATAAATCTTTCAGTATTTTAAAACAAAAATCATCGAAAGTGAGTTTCAGTCTCGAAGAACAAAGTTTAATGTGAACATATAATATTTAGGAAATACATAAATTTAGATTTGTTATATATAGTTTTGATTTTGAGCCAGATTGTTGACGCAGTAAGGGGCCAGTAGTGGCCTTTACACACTGTATTATTATTATTATATATAGTTTTAAGAATTTTATTAGAAATGAAAGTAGGAAACTTTCTGACCAACTTTTATTTTAGACTGAATTAAAATTATTGAATAATTATAATTTATAATTTACAGGATTTTTTTTTAAATAAACAAATTGAAAATGACACAAATTAAACAAGTTTTTAATTTCGTTCTGCCTCTCTCTATCTATCTCCCTATCTATCTCCTTATTTCTCTCTCTCTCTCTCTCTCTATATATATATATATATACATTGGATATATATATATATATATATACATATATATATATATATATATATATATATATATATATATATATATATATATATATATATATATATATATATATATATATATATATATATATATATATGTATATATATATATATATATATCCAATGTACTCGGATATATAGGAGACTTCCCAATAACGGGTAACACCTCATTTATTTTTTCCAAAACAGCTATATTTTTGAAATAACACGCTTCACTATCACTACTATCATCGTCATCGGCTATTTGCGGTGTGATAGGTGATGTTGCTGATGGTCCCGCAACTGGTGACAATTCTGGTTCTATTTTTCGTCGTTTGCAGGTTAGATTTATATAGCACGTTGAACAGATATACAATTTATGTTGATTCTCAACCGATTGTGGCATTAATTGCTTAACATAATCCGTAACTGGTTTTAGTTTACTCGAACACTTTGAGTCGCGAAATGGTTTACAACACTTTCGAAATTTATCCATTATCAAATTTAATGCACTAGTACTTATTTATCAGTCACTTTAACACACTGTTTTTTTTACAAATTTTAAAAAATGTTGCTCCTTATTTAAATGTTGTTTACAAATAATCACAATGTCAACTAATCAAAATTTTAAATTTTAACTGTTATTTATATCGACAATATTTTTTTTTTGGTTTTCAAAAGAATTACTCATCGGTTAACAGGTACACCTGTCAAGTAAAAATAATCAACCCCTCCCAATAAAAAAGGAAAATAAACATTCTATTTAGTCTTATAAAATAATCTAAGAAACAAAAGGGATTTATGGTACTATGGTTAACCAATTTTCAAACGATATAAACCAGGGGGTGGCACCTTCCAATTCGGTGACTCATACTTAAATGTGACGCTAAATTGAATATTATTAATAAACAAAACAAAAAAATTAAACAGTAGCAAAACACTGAAATATCTATTCAAATATAGTTTTTCCATATAAAAATGAAATAATGCTCTTACTAAAACAGATTTTGCAAGAATATAAAAAATAACGGTGGTCCAGTGTTTTAATATGTTGTAAAATAATAGTTGCCAAATTTAAAAAAAAAAAAAAAAAAAAAAAAAAATAGGGTTTTGAGAAAATTGAAAAAGAACATTTTGGCGGGAAATTTAAAGAAGAAGAAATTAAACAACATACTAATTTTATATTTTTTTGTTAATTGCTATTAACTTATCTTTAAAGTGAGTCCAAAATCATAATTATCGGACAATTAGTTTTCTTTTTGTTGCCATAAATACAACATCATAATTATCATTTTTCTCAAAATTTGACACCCTGTATTTTTAACAACAACAACAATAAAAATAAATTAAGTATTCTTAAATTTTTTTTTTAATCAAGGCTATGCATTGAAAACATAAAAACCATAAAATTAAAACATGACTTACGGCTCCATATAGTGAATTTGTGAGTTCACGTATTTTTCACCATATACCGGGTGTTTCTTTTAAACTGAGACGATCAAATATCTCGGAAAATAGCCACTCTACGGAAAAAATGTCCATATTCAAAATTTAATCATACCGCGGGGGAAATACATTAGTGCAAAAAAAATAGTCCCCCACCCCCTCTTTGTAGGTTGGCGGGGGTAACTTTTAAACTAAGATAGGAAGCCATATTTTTTATTGCAGATACGGATTCTACGGCTAAAAGTACGTATGATTTGAATAAAATATTTTGTTCGGTTCATGATAGATGGCGTTGTAATCGACGAAATTCAATTTTTTCAATTTCTCCTTCTTAGAACACACGCATTCGATTCTGCAATACGTTTGAAATAAAAAACATCACGTTTTCATTGGAAATACTCGAAATTCGTCATCAAAACAATTTATTCAGTTTTGTAAATCTAAAATAAGTGTTCAAATGATTAATCCGCATTTCAAATCATTGTACACAACTGAGAAGTGTGTCTGGTTGAATTTCAGCACACGCATTTCTGATTCGCTCAATCATGTTCTCACGTGTTGTTGGTTTTTGTGTGTAAACTTTGATTTTGAGGTAGTCCCACAAAAAAAAATCTGGCGCAGTAAGATCTGGTGATCTGGCGGGCCAATTTATCAGACCAGCTCTACCGATCCAGCGACCATTGAAATCACGATCAAATATTTCACGTACCATCACCGAATAGTGTGCAGGACAACCATCATGTTAAAACCACATGTTCCGTCTCATTTCTAAGCTCAAATTTTCAAGTAATATTGATAGTTCATTTTTTTCAAGTTGCCTTCAATAATGTGGGGGCCTATGAGTTTGTTGAAAATTATTCCACACCACACGTTGACAGTCCAAGGACGCTGATGTTCAACTTGACGAAGCCAGTGTGGATTTGTAACACTCCAATAATGCAATTTGTGTCGATTAACCGTTCCATGGTTTGTAAAAGACGATTCGTCGGAGAACATTACGCAACGAAAAAAATTGGATTTTTGTTGTATTTGTTCACGTGCCCATTGACAACAAGTTACCCGATTTTGGAAATCAACGCCATGAAGATCTTGGTGTAAAGACACATGATATGGGTGATACTTGTGCCGTTTTAAAATTCTCCAAACACTGGTGAGGGGCAATCCGGAATCGCGAACTATTTCTCGTGTACTAATATGATGATTATGAGCCACTGCTGCCAATACAGCAATTTCATTATTTTCTCCAGTGACTGTTGCTCTACGGGTCCTCTTTTTCGGTTGAACATTTCCATCAGTAATAAATTGTTTGATAGTACGGCCAAATGAAGCACGTGAACGAATCCTATCCGGAAAACGTTGAGCGTAAATAGCAAAAGCATTTTCAAGATTTCTGCCAGCTTCTCCATAAACCAGAACCATTTCAATTTTCTCTGGCACAGTTAAACGCTCCATTCTAAAGTACTTTGTCGTTTATTTTGCAATTACGAAAAACATGAAGATAAAAAATGACACAAACGTTAAATGTGATTTACAAAACTCAATAAATTGTTTTGATGACGAATTTCGAGTATTTCCAATGAAAACGTGATGTTTTTTATTTCAAACTTATTGCAGAATCGAATGCGTGTGTTCTAAGAAGGAGAAATTGAAAAAATTGAATTTCGTCGATTACAACGCCATCTATCATGAACCGAACAAAATATATCATTCAAATCACAAGTACTTTTAGTCGTAGAATCCGTATCTGCAATAAAAAATATGGCTTCCTATGTTAGCTTAAAAGTTACCCCCGCCCCACCTACAAAGCGGGGGTGGGGGACTATTTTTTTTGCACTAATGTATTTCCCCCGCGGTATGATTAAATTTTGATTATGAACATTTTTTCCGTAGAGTGGCTATTTTTCGAGATATTTGATCGTCTCAGTTTAAAAGAAACACCCGGTATATATATAAAATTTATGAATAATTTCATAAATTACTACAAACTGTTCATCCATACAATGATTCTCTTCAGTACATATATGAATTCATTCATTCATATTTATAAATATTTTGTTAATATAACGAATAATTCATCACATTTATGAACTTATTTCACAAATGTTTCGTATGGATTCAGTAACTGAACAACTTGCTATGTAAATTTATTTATTTATTTATTTGTTCATTTATTTATAATACATAAAAAAGCTTAAAGCTTATTAACATTATGTTAAGTACATTGAAACAAAGTTAGCAAAATTACAAATTAACACTAAAAGTAAAATAATAGTAATAATTGTTACAATAATAAAAATAATAATAATAACAATACTAATAACAAAAATAATAATCATAATAATAATAATTTCAATTAAAATAATCTACAAATGCCCTGATACTAGTTAGTTTTTCGTGAACAAAAGAGTTTAAAGATTTGCAAAATTTAATTTTATGAAACTTGCATGTGACGCTGCCAATTTAACAGAAGATGGTAAACTATTCCAGCAACCGACACCCTTGACATAGAACGACGAATTTAATAGCCTGGTCTTATTCCTAGGCAATTTTAATATATTATTACGCAACAAATTGGACCTTTCAAACCTCATAAATAAGTATAACGGTATCCGTGTATCTAGCACCTTGTATATTGATAGGCAAATACGAAATGTATAATAGTCATTTAGAGAACATCCAATAACCTTGGGTAAAACTGAAGAGATGTGATCATATTTACGGAGGCGAAAAATGTAACGAACACCAGCTTTAAACGCTTTATTAAGTTTATCCATATTGTATTCATGCATTCCAAATAGAATCATTTCACCATATGAAAAGTAAGGAAAAATGTATGATAAAACTAATTTATGTCTTAACTTAATTGATGCAAAGTCAGTCACCGACCATAAAGTACGAAGCTTCATGTAGGTTTTACAACAAATCATGTTTATATGTTCGTCCCAAGATAAACAGTTGTTAATTAGAACACCCAAATCATTTACACAATCCACAAACGGAATATTCTCATTGCACACTGAAATAGACGGGAAATGACGTTTGTTAAGTTTGTGCTTATATATTACAATGGATTGCGTTTTCTTGGGATTTAAGACCAAGCCATTATGGGTAGCCCAATCTTCAATCTTAATGATATTACTGTTAATATTAAGTATACCAGCATTAATTTCATTGGGTGAGCACGCGGTATAAATTTGAACATCGTCAGCGAACAAATGATAATTACAATCTCGCAGTACTTTCGGCAGGTCAACAATGTTCAAAACAGCCGAAGACGTGCTATGAGCAACTCTATAGGCCGATTGATATTGATCCAGTAAACCAAATTTATTTAGGTGTTCGGTAATCTGCTCTTTCAATATTTTTTCGATAACCTTAGACAAACTAGGGAGAATACTTATAGGGCGATAATCCGATACTGTCGAAGGAAGTTCTGTTCTTAGGAATAGGGATTAGTTTACTTTGTTTCCATGCGTCAGGGAAGCAAGAATATGTAATAACGTTATTTATAATAAATAAGATATACTTAAGAACAATCGGAGAAATTAGTTTAATGAACTTAATTGGGATTAGATCAAGCCCTATACTCTCACTTTTTATAGATTTAAGAGCTTTATCTAATGTTTGGAAATCGATACATGTAAATGATAGTTTAGAAGTTTGGGATGTTGGGTTCGTTTGTGCGTTTTGATGATTATAATTGGGAATTTGTGTATTTCCGAGAGGATTATTGAATTCTTTCGAAAACTCATAGGCTGAGAACTGGCAATTTGAGGCCCGTTTTTTTTTACTACACCCAATTCTATTGATCCAGCCCCAAAATTTTTGTTGTGGTAGATCGGAATCAAATAAATTGTCTAAATAAACAGATTTTTCCTTGCGAATCATGGCAGTAATTTTGTTACGTAGTTCTTTGTAGATTTGTCGGTTATCCAAGGTTCTCTCATTTTTCCATTTTATAAATGCAAAATCTCGTAGTGTTATCAAATTAAGAATCTCTACCGTAAGCCAGGGTGGCTTGCGAACCTTGGGTTTGAAAGACCGAAGTGGCACATACTTTTCATATAAATAAACTGCCATATCATTAAATAAATATAGTTGATGATTAACGTCACTGTATTTAAATAAGTCATCCCATCTTAAAGATGCGCATTCCCTAAGCAAGTTGAACATGTTAATATTTTTGTAATCCCTGAACCAAGTTTTTTGGGACCTGCATAGAGATATATCGTATGTCCAAAATAAAACGTCATGATCCAAGAAACCCACACTAATTTGATTAAGGAATTTAATTTTTTGATTATTATTAGTAATGATCAAGTCAAGCAATGAAGCAGATTCAGCATAAAAATACGTCGGCTCTTTAGTACATATTGCTAAGGAATGTGATATTAGTAGATCAGTTAGATTTTTAGTGTTACTCAAGTTCTTAAATAGGTTACAGTTAAAGTCTCCGCAAATAACAATATCATTGTACATACTTGAAAACTGCCCCAAAACATGATCTAATTCACCAACGAAGGGTTTGCTTGGTGGTTTATATACAAGGACAACCAGTAGTTTACATGAATTAGTAACAACTTCCACTAACAATATTTCAAGCCAAGCCGATGTGCTTTTATATATTACTTTACATTGAAGTCCTCGTCTGACGTAAATGCAAATTCCACCACTTTTGGTAGTAGTTCGGTCATTCCGAAATAAATTGAAGCCACAAAGTGACACAGATGCATCATAAATATGATCTTTCAGCCAAGTTTCAGATATACAGATAACGTCAAACGCTACACTATCAAACAATTGTTTTACCTGGTCCATTTTGTGAAGTATACTACGTGCATTAAAATCTGTGAAGTATACTACGTGCATTTGATAAATTGCAAGGTTCGGTTGTGTTAAGGTTCACCATCCTCCCAAAATCCCGCCAGATGCAAGTTCCAAATTTAATTGTCCTAAAAGACAATCAAGAAGCATCAGCCATTTGCACATAATAATATTGAAATTAATAATAATCATAAATAGTAATAATAATAGTATAAACACTAATAATAAAAATGAAAACAATAATTTAAAATCTAATATGATGAAGTAGTATGACATTAAAAAAATGAAAAATAACAACATGAAATTGATTCATAAAATTAAAGAGGTCGTAATAAATATTTACAGTAAATCAATAAATCAATAAAAATAACTTAACTCGATTGTGTCATTAGCTTTATTGTTTTTGTTTGGTGCGACCTCGCGTGGTAACCGATGCCGAAGAACAAGCTGCTAATTTATCAAAATTCATGTTTATCCTAGGCAATTCATCATCCATAGGATTACTAAGTTCATCAGCTGGAGTATTAAATTCGTTGCCCAAAATATTTACACCCTTATCAGCTTCATGATTAGTAACTTTTATCACATCACCGTTATTATTGGTTGTTAGTCCTCTAACGTTTAGGTCAATAAAATCTCGAATCAATACAATTTTATTCGTCTCCGGTGTAACAATATAAACAAGGCCACGTTTGGTAAATGTTTTTGAAATTATGCCAGCTCTCAGTAACTGTCGAGATTTATAGTACAATGCAGCATTTTTAGCAGTCAAACCATCATTACAGTAGATTCTAGAAGGTAACTGTAACCCAATATGCGACAGATTAGGATTACCCAATGCTTTATATTTCATGAAAAATCCTGGGGCCCTACTATCACTTTCGACAACGATTTTCGACGACGGTCGTTTTCCTATAGTAGGCAAAGGAAGAAAAAGGTAAACAATAGTAAATTTATAATATTGTTTTCCTTTTTCTTCCTTTTTCTACTATAGGAAAACGACCGTCGTCGAAAATCGTTGTCGAAAGTGATAGTAGGGCCCCAGATTTATTAACCACAGAACTAAATACAGCGATGATTGATGTAGATTTGCGTTCGCCAGTCCGTTTTAAGCGGAAAATATTTGTAAAGGTACCATCATTTTGTTCGTAACCAATAGCAGCACAAATTTTACTAATGAGAGCTCTGTCCGATACATCATTAAGTTCAGGAACACCACTAACAATCATATGACATTTATTGTTTTCACGTTCAAGTTTATCAATTCTATTGTTAAGATTAATCATTTGATCACATAAAACTTTCACTTGGGTCATAAAGGTTTCTAACTCACTTTTTAGATCATTTTTCAAATCAGTCACAATTTTATCTAAATCATTTTTATAATGTAGAAAAGTTTCGTCCATTAAATTTAATTTATCTTGAATTGTTTTCATAGATTCTTTTAATTTATCCATTATGGACGCACGCACAAAAACAATGTTTAATATTCCGTGATAAAAGTAATGTTATATTACAGATTGCACAATTAACTAATTTGACTAGCACAAAAAGTTATTTTTAAATTTACGATTATTAATACAAATATTAATATTAACTCAACACAACCATAGTCGATGTTAAAATAGATCTTCATAAATATAATCACGAGCACTCAAAATTACAACCTTACTCAACGAACGCCATCACGAGAATTTACTATGAATTCATTCATAAAAAATCAATCAAATTTTCATTAATAATACAACACAGTTAATTAATGTTATTATCAATAATTTTTGATTTTCGAAATATTAATGCACATTGTTTCATACTATTAACGAAAGCTTGCATCGGAGGAGTTTTAATGAATTATTCATACTATTTATGGAGTTTTTCACTATATACGTGTACCTATTTTTTTCAGTGTTCTACTGGTTGAAATCTAATTATCAATTATCTATCTCAATTCTTGGCAGGACTGTTTCCGAGGATATACTTCTTCAAGTAGAAATACGATGACAGTCCATATTGCCCGACATGCACTGGTATAGTGGAGAATGTCGACCATATATTTTTCGAATGCCCATATCTGAGGATAGTTGGATTGCTGCCAATGCAGCCATCTGTGGAATGATGCAGCAAGAAGCCCGAAAAAGAGAGGTGCGACAATCGATCCGTGCCAAGGATTAGAATAGCAACATTGCTGATCGCCTGCCTCGCGATGTAATTTCTAGCGATGGTTCCACGGGGCTGTATGTCACGGATATTGGGAGATGGTTGGTAAAAATCCCTAAAGTCTTACATGCCAGTTAATGCTTCCCATGTAAACTCTTTTGAGGATCTGCTCCTCCACTAAAAAAACACACACACATACACTCACACATCCAAATTAGAGCAGTAATATTTTTTTTATTCTTGGATATTTTCATAATAATATTTTAAAGGACAAAATCAAAACTTTTTCCATGTTGAGCTTTCAAAAAAAAAAAAAATCTCCATACAATTTGAAAATTTTATAATAAATATATAAATTATAGTTTTTCTTTTGTATTTTTTTTTTTTAAATATGAAAATTCAATATTTTAATTCATATAATATAGAAATGGGAATGCTAGAAGAACTGAGAAGGAAAACTTTAAGTTTTTTAATAGAAAACTTTTTTTTCTCTATAGATATAGAATGAATAAAAAAAACTGAATTTTCCACTCATTATAAATGGAATAATAATAATAATAATAATAAGAAAACGAAGAAGTAGAAAATGAAGAAAATTTTCTTTAATTACATTAAAAAATAAAAACTAATTTAAAAAGTTTTATTTAAATATTTTCTTTTTTTTTGTGTGTGTAAGTATGTATGTGTGTGTATGTGTATGTGTGTAGTCGGTTGGGTTGTTTAGTGGCAGTTTGGTGTGTGTTGTGTAGTGTAAGAATAGAAGCAGTATTAGCATTCAGCAGAAGCAATACAACAAAATAGTTTATTTTGAACTAGTATGTTGTATAGTAATTTTGGAGGGTAGTAATTACATGAGCTTTAAATAAAAGCTTTTCGGTTTGTTGCTAGAACAGTGTTATATACATAAAAAAAAAAAACATATATGTTAAATAAAAAAAACAAAATCTTGATAACATTTGTGTTATGGTTTTGTGGAAACACTTTTGGTGTATCGTATATTCGTCTTTATACCAAACGATGAAGGGTATATACAATATAGTCTAACGATAAGTTTTCGGGGATCGCTTTTTGTGAATTATGTATGACACAAAAATGTTTGCATGGTTTAAACATCGATCCGCATTTAGGCACCCCAGTCAGCGTGACATAGCACAACAATTAGGTAAACAATTGGACATAATTTTCAAATGTCCGCCTTAGGTGTCGTGGAGCGTTATATATAGAGAGCCCCTATATATTGTTGAATCCTAAATCAACCAATAAAAATAAGTTTTAAAAATCACATTATTAAATCTAAATATTTAATGGCCTACCGACGCGCACTCCCCACACAAAATGTAAGTTAAATGTATACACAAACCAAAGTAAATTGTCTGCTGTCTGACCCAGTTAAACGCTATTTTGCGCCATAAACAATATGTAACCTACCTTAAAAGCTCATTTCATTTTTTGCTGTATATGGAACATATAAAGGCGGGAAGAATATGGTTGCGCGCTACACACTATAGTATGTAGTAGATTTTTATTATTATTTCTCGTTTTGTTAATTTTAATAAAATTTTTACAATTACCTCTAAAGTACTCTCACCAAACATTACATTCAATAAAATTTTCATTTTAATTGAGTATTTCAAAAATTATTACGATAAATTTGCTGCTGCAAAAAAAAATGTTTTTTTTTTCCTTTTTATACAAATTAAAATAAAAAGAAATTTGTTCTTCTCGTTGTTACGTTTAATCAACATGGTACATAAGACGTAAAAAACAGTAGAAAAAGCTCCCGAACGAACGAAACGAACTTACTTCACTTTGAATAAAAATAATATTAAGAAGCACACAAACATTTTTTTTTTTGTACATAAGAAAATGAAATAATAACATTCGGAAAAGAAAAGCACTGAAAAGCACTAAATATATGTACATACGTACATACAATACATATATACAAAAGGCGAAACGAAACATCATCATTATATATGCAAATTTGATATTTTAAACCATCTGGATTAAGAAACATAGAATATATAGAACAGAAAAAAATAATAACAATATTATGAATAGAAAGAAAGCTTCCAGAAGAGATGGAGAAAATTATTAATAATTTAATATTTTTATTATTTTCGTTTTTCCTCTAAAAATACACACACACATATACACACACAAAACTGAAGAAAATTCAGTTAAAATATTAAAGAAAACGCTGCGATTGAAGAAGAAAACTAAAATGGGAAAATGTTATCTAATGGAGATGATATGAACAATTTTTTTTTTATTTTTGGCTGGCAGTGACGATGGCACATTAAATTAAAGTTGGTTAGAAAATTTAATTTTTGATGGTGTTATAGTGAAATTGTATCCAGGTATATCCTTTTACTTGCGTCGTTTTTTTTACCTTAAGGTTTCTTTAGTGGCAACGATGACCTGACCAGTCGCGTTGATTTCTTACCAAAATTCTAGATAGCCCATACCTAATTGAACTTGATAGAGCCGTTACACAATTGGAGTCAAATTACGGTCTACATGTTCTAACGGCTCCAATTTACGTGGCACAATCTCTTCAAAATAGCCAATATTTTCAGGAATTCCTTACTCTCATCCCCTTGAGCTTCGGGCACGATATCAGTTTTATTAGAAATTGCATCAAACATCAAAAAGGAAACATCAAAATCTAATTGGTTATCGTTTAGATATGATCATCGTAATTTTTGCAATTTACACAGTGGAAGTGATTTAAGCTTGTTTCGGGCCAAATTTAGACTCTCCAAATTTTAGATTCTGGAATTGTCGCAACTGGAATAATTCTAGCGGCTTATCACTTGCGTTGAGTGTTTGTAGATTTGCTAGACGACGTGTTTGTGGTATCACCGTTTCAGGTCCGGTATAATAGCAAATCGGTAAAATGGATAAATAAAGAGATTGGGATTATTTCGATTCTGAAATTAAGAAAATAATTAGAATTGCAACACTAAAACCAGATATAGACTTACTGATTATCGCTTAGTTTTAACACAAGCAGGTTTATTTCTGGTACACTGTTAATTTTCTCTTGAAACAAATTACAACACAACATAATTAGGTAATAACAAATCCGACCGTTGGAAGCGGTAATCGAAGCAGTTGATGGATATTGCATTCCAAGAAAAAATGTTGTGCAAAAAGGAAAAACAACCGTTTGCCGAGTTTGAAACTGAAGAATGTACCGTATGAAGAAAGAATGCTTGGTGATCGCATCATCATTGGCGTATGTGATAAAATATTACAGTTACCACTACTAGGTGGAAAAAGGCATTTGAAGCGGCAAATAAAAACAAATTACTGTTGGCTAAGGGTGCCATTCAAATGGTTAACAGTGTGGAAGAACAGCAATCAAATGAGGTTGATGCCATTGCACGCAGATGTTTGAATTGTGATGCATTGTTCGGGCCAAGTGTCATGCAATATATGTGGAAAACAGGGTCATTTTCATTAAAAATAATCCGGGGAACTTTAACTATGACCGTATTACCTCTTCCTTGTATTTCGCAACTATTACAATAGCAATATCGCGAAGCCAATGATCTTGGCTTCTTCAGGTATTTGAAGCAAAAATCCAAAATCGTACATTATGTTCCACAGCAGTGGACCCAGTACCTTGTGGAACTCCTCCCGCGACAGTATATTACTTTTGGTAACAGCAATAGTTTTTTTTACTACTAATCCAAGTAAGATCAACGATGGAGTTGGCGTTGCCTCTGCGACCCGTGTTTAATAGAACAACCTACAATGAGGCAAAAGCTTCTAATAAAGCCACACCACGATCGATTGATAGTCTACTGCCCAATTTAACAGCCCAAGCATTGAAGTCACCTTCAATAAGCACAGGGTGTCGATCTCGACCGTCTTGCACCAATCGATCCCAGTAAGCTTTGAACTCCTTCAATGATGCACTTGGACGAGCGTAACAGCTGTACCTGTAATTGACGTTGATTTTAACTCTGATAGAACCAGGTTCTTTCTATCAGCAGGGGTTTTGGAACGCTCGTTGCCGCAACCCTATATAGCAGCTCTACCACTTGTATCAGGTTTTATATTACTCTTGTACAATGGCGTCGTCTGGTCTAATCTCATGCCCCACCTGATCGAGCAGGTCTTGTTCCGATTCACATTGATTAAGATTTAGTTGTAATAAAATCATAATGTTCATGTATTTTGTAATTCCTTCTGGTATATATCGTCCACTTAAAATTTCTCGTAACATGGTTGACATGCAAACCGAGTCTCCTTTTCCAAGACACAGCAAATATCTTGGATCTATTTGCAAGGTTTTGCGATTTGCCCGTTTTCACCACACTTATCACCGCATATGTCCGTAGGTCAGGCATTTGAAGCATTTCTTGGTAACTATCTTCTTTCTTATGGTACAGGATACCCAGACTGCTGTTGGTGTCTTAACAGGCCTCTAACAGCCCTAGAACTTTTCTCCAGTGCCTCTCCGCTGTTGTTACTTCATTGATATCTTTGATTTCGACCATAGCTTTGTGTATAATAGATTATATTTTGCCCTTCTGGCCAATAACGCCCTCAAGCTTAGCTTGGTATTCCAGAGTATTTTTTTGGTCTCCGGTGTTTAACAGCTCAAATAATAGATCTCTCTGTGTGGTTTTGCGAATGTCTTTAACCTATTCCTCTATAGACTAGTAAGACCAGGATCCAGCTGTTTTCGCTTTAATCATCCCTTTTTGGTTCAACTTTCCTCCATTCAAGAGTTTGGCTGTCAAGAGTCCCCTTATTTTCTCCTTGTTTAGCACCAGCTCTGATTTTCGAAGTACCTGTAAATTATTTTGTGGAGTATTTTGTAGCGTAGACAACTATTTATTTGACTGGGTCTTACCTTGAAGAACGCTTTTATTATTTTGCATATTATAAGCTTAAGACAATTCGAAAATATGAGCTTTCGATATTCAGTTAATTTATAAGGGCTTGAGTTCGTGCTGAAGTAATTCAAATTTTCTTTATTTTATTTAAAATACACGAGAAGTAATGAGAAATAATAAAATATGATTTTACTAATAGGGCTGCCATCTATTGAGCAATAGAATAACAATATGAATGGCAAAAAAATATTAGTGATGTGATGGCGTACATATCGCCCTCGTTAGCACAGTAAGTAGTGTGCTTGCTCTGTTATTCGAGGGCCTCGGGTTCGATTCCCTGTGGTGACCAAAAGTCACGGTTGGGTGTTTTTAATGTGTAAATATATGTATTTGTCCGGGTATTGCACCGTGGGCCCGTTAGAGTGCTGGAGTAATCCGCCCAATTCAATTTTTTTAAAAATGGCGTACATACTTTTGCACAAGAAAATTGGGTGTTGGTTTAACTATAGAACTCAATCGCACAAGTAGTTGTGAGAAGCAAACAAGCTGAACCATAAACTTTAACCAGTTTATCACCAGTTTTACAAAACTAAGAATTTCATTAATTTTTTAATTTTATGAACGCAGATAAATTTTATGTATGAAGTTTGAGAATTTTATGAAAGATATCTTTTAGAATTTTGTGAATTAAATGAATTTTGCGAATTTTGTAAATATTATCTTTAATGAATTTTACGAATTTTATCAATTGTAAGAATTTCACGAACGCAGATTTACTTTAAGAAATTTAGATTCGCTGACCAATTTTATTAAATTTCCTGATTTTTAAAATATCATGAATTTTAGGTTAAATTTTATGAAATTAAAAATTATCCCAAATTTATTAGTCTTTTAAAATTTTTAACAATATATTTTACTTCTGTAAATGCCGTAATAATTTAAATTCTTTAATGATGAGATTTGTTTAAGCAGATAAATTTTATAAATTTCATAAGTTAAAAAAAAATTTGAAATTTATAAATATTATGATTTATACTAGGACACCAAGAATGTATTATTTTTAAAATTCTATTAATTTAATTCAGATAAGTTTAATGAACTTTACAAATGGAAGAGGAATTTTAAATTTTTTTTTTGCAAATAAATCGTATTAACAATTTTACAAATATGATTTAATATTTTTTTTTTATGACATTTATTACTTTTTATGATTTTTAATAATGAAATTAAGAAGAACATAAGAACAATAATTTTTTTTAAATTCTATTAATTTTATGAATTATACGATTTTGCAACCGCACATGAATTTATAAAATGAAGGGTTTAAAAATTTAACAGTTTACACGAATCTTATATTCTATTATAAATTTAATTATGATTCTATTGAATTTAAATAATTTTAGAAATGCATACAAATTTTATGAACTGCAGATCTGATCTCGCTGATGAACTGTACGAAAATTGAGAAATTTTATTAATTTTCAAAATTTTTGCAGTTTTTAATGAATCTGATTAATTAGTTTAACTAATTTAAAGAGTTTTATTAGCTTAATTGAAATTAAAAACTTTACAAATTTTATGAATGTCATTTAATTTTAGAATTTTTAGAATTTTAAGAAATTTTCGAATTTATTTTGAATTAAAATTTAAATATTTCATAAATTTCAAGAATGCAGATTTTTTGGTTTTAATTTTATAAAAATGCATTTTAATGCAAATAAATTTTTTGTAAATGAATTATATAAGTTAAATGAATGTTAAATTTTTATTAAATTTTATAATACTTTAAGTTGATAAGAATTGTTTTATATTCAGAAGTATTAAGAATTTCATTTATTTTAAGAAATTAGGGATTTAAAAATATTTTACAAATATGTTAAATTTTGAACTTTATAAGTGAAGATAAATTGAATGGCCGCAAACTCTATATTTCAAACTCTCTAAAAATTTCATAATTCTTAAAATTAAAAAAATTTATGAAATTTATAAAATGTACCTGTTACTATGTATGTGTGCTAAGGAATTAAATTTAAGAAATGTTTAATATTAATACAATTCATAAACCAATTTTTAGGTTTAAAAACATCAAAATAAATACAATTTTTAAAATTCAAAAATATTCTTAATTATCTCAAAATCTTTAATTTTATAAAATTTCTTAAAATCATGCAATTAAAATTTTATTCGTACAACTCCTAAAATATGTACATTAAATATTTTAGGAGTTGCACGAATAAAATTTTAATTGCAGATTTTAAGGAATTTTATAAAATTAAAGATTTTGAGATAATTAGGAATATTTTTGAATTTTAAAAATTACATTTATTTTGAAGTTTTTAAACCTAAAAATTGGTTTACGAATTGTTTTTAAAATTAATTAATTAAGCGGGCTCGAATTTTTTCCTAATTGTAAACATTTATGAAATTTAAAAAATCCTTAGTTACAAATTTGTAGCAGCTCGAATATTCAACTCACCGATATTCGATACTGCCACAAACAAAACAATTAGTGAAATTCAAATATAAATCAACTTATTTGAATTAAGCGTTCACTAACCCCATCACATATCCAATAGCCGAACCATTGCTATCAAACATTTATAGTAAAGCGTGTCGCCATCTAACAACATCACCACGAACAACAATGTTCGGTGATGCAATACTAACACATAAGTGCAGTATTGACCGTCGCCGGCGCATGTGTTCCCGCTCCAAAATACGACATGTATTTTGGACACGAAGGCGACGTCGCACAACTCAAACAACAACCAAAAAAACAACACAACAAAGCAAACAACAATCTTGTCGTCCATTACGATTTTAAAAACTAAAAAAAAAAAACAACACAAGTGTTAGTGGTGGTGATTATTAAAAATAAATAAATAAATACAATATATATATATACAAAATTAATTATAAATAAAACTTATTAATAAACAAATTAAATTGAAATTAAATAAATAAATTAAATAAATAAATTGTATAAACTAATAAAATATTTTGGTGTATAAGTGTTTCAATTTGAGAAGCCCAAATCAGACGATAATTTAAATTAGGAGCAAAATCCTATAAATTTTATAATTTCTAAGAATTTAATGATTTTAAAAATTAATAAAATTGTTTAAATTTTATTAAATTAAAGGAAGTTTAGACTAAAAGTTTTTGTAAACTTTATGCAGTTAAGATTTTTTTTGATTTCTATGAATTTTATGAACTTTATGGAATTAAGACTTTCACGACTTTTATGCACAAATAATATGACTTTAAATTTATAAAATTTATGAAAAAATAAAAAACATGAATTTTTATAAATTTTAAAAAATTTAGGAATTAATGGAATAATAATTTTTCCAGGAATACCACCACAGTATCCTAAACGGATGGATCGCTTGGCTGGCTATCCGCCTCCGGTGAAAATTTAATGTCAACAAAAGTAGAAAATTGGATTTCTTCTTGGGCCGCAGGTACAGTAGGCTGTTTTGGATTTCCAAGCAGTGGAATAACCGATTGTGTAAGTTTCGCTTGCGCATGAGTTAACCTACCTGTGGATAATTTGTGTAAATGCGCCCGCAGAAGCCCATCAGCCCAAAGATAAAGACTAATTTTACAATGACATGGAGATCTGATGGGATGTATACTCGAACACGATGTTAGAATTGAGGACTTTATTGCAAGAGAAATCAAGCCGACTTGTGTGAAAACACAGGTGCGTACTCCCGACACGAAATTGCGACTGATAATGGTGAGAAAATGATGAACTTTGACACTGCTCAAAATCACAGAGTAGAGAGCACATTCTTCCCTCACAAACAGATAAATTTGAAAAAAAGAACACTTCCGCAGCCAATTTGACTAAGTGTTAATTTCAAAACGGCTAGCTCGGGCGGTGCAGGATGTCAGAACTTATCGGTCAGCAACCAAATACGTAGGCAGCGATCATTATTTGGTTGCTGCAAACACCGATTGGAATTTTCGTACAGGTCTGGGAATACAGCGAAAAGCATGGCACGTTTCGACTGTAAAGGTCTGATAAATGAAGATAAAAAAAACGAAGATCTTGTCAGCGACAACATTGAGGAAGCTAATTACCAGTCTGTCTGGGACGTACTGAAAACTTCGGTACTGACAAGTGCTGCTAAACAGAGTTTAGGTATACGTGAAAGTCATGCCCAAGATTGATTGGTTTGATGATTAGTGTTGTCTTGCAGTCGAGCAACAAAATATAGTCCATAGTGAAGTACAACAACGTCTTACAATCGCGAGGAAAAACAAGGCTACTCTTACTAGGAGGGCAGCGAAGCGAATTTGTAGACGGTAAAAGCGAGAATGATGGAATGCCAAGGTTCTGAAAGTACAACAACTCAGCAATGAGCGCACAAGCTCAGTACAATGTTGAGATCTGAGATCTGATGAATTATCCGATATTGTACATGAAGTAAGAGCTTAGCGAGTACGCTGGCTCGATTTAGTTCTGCGTGCTGATCCGAAACGAATTTTGCAGCGATCTCTGAAATATGAGCCTCAATATTGTAGGCTCCACGGTGTAGAGAACGATTTGGCATCTTCAGATTGTCTTAGACAGTATGAAGACTATGCTCAGGATCAAAACCATTGGAGCCAAATAGTTAACTCAGTAAGGGGCCAGTAATGGCCTTGAAAAACTGATTATTATTACAAGCGACTTCCAATTTTGGTTATGGTTGGACCAATAAGCATCAATAGGTATAAACAATTAAATATCAAAGTGATCAGCATCGGTAACCGGGGTATAAGTTTTTACATTTTCTTGTGCCATATACATAGTTCGACAATGCGATTATATAAGAACAGTCTAAGTCGTTGACTGGGCTGCCATCTATTGAGACATAGATTAACAATATAAATGGCAAAAATAATTTTCTATATATAAGAAAGTCGAGTGTTTTTACTATTTAGAACAAACATCCCGCAATCAATTATTTTTATTTCAAAAATTTGATACAAACTAAAATTGTTGAGATTTTATCCGTAAACTCCTCACCTAATATAAACCATCATGGTTGGGTAACGAGTATCCAATTATCCTTGATTATGTACGCCACTGATTTTCTATTGTTTTATCTAAACATTTATTACATTTTTTATAAGAAACTTTTAAAATGTATCGTTTATTCAAGTATCTTGTTTCTTTTATATTGGTTATATTGGTACAATTTCTAATAATTTAGCAGTCAGTCTGGCAATCAATTGTTTTTTATTAAAAAATCCAGACACAAAAGAGAGAACCACTTGAAATTACTTTTTTGTGTGGTTGCGTCTTATGTATATACAAGTCGAATAGGACGATGGGATATAACATTATGTAAAAGGTATAATTTTTTTAGTTTTTCATATATTTATGTATATACAGATAGAGCAACACACTCTTGTCGATCATAATGTACATTGTATTCACTATTCACCCGCAACATTGTTTTACCGCAGCACACAGAATGGGAATAATAGCGTAGAGTATAGTATATATAGTTGTGTATATACACATTATGTATATATGTATGTACCATAGAAAAGATATTTTCCAAAATAGATTTTTTATTTTATTTGAACCAGATGCTGAATATTTTATACATACATATACATATACATATACATATACATATACAATTATATATATTCCATCTAAGATTGTTTGTTTTGTCTAAAATAAAAAAAAGATGAAGCGAATTAAGTTGATTTTTATTATTATTATTGTCGAAACGAACGTACCACACACACACAACCCACCCAACCGCAGCCACTAAACGAAATTTTATTATTTCGTTTCGAAATAGCTTTATGTATATTATGTATATATGTATGTGTATACTACCGTGAATAGGAAACGCGCGGCTAGAAATATGTTGTGCGAGGGTGAATTTCATTTTTCCATATCGCCGCGAAACAACTTGGCGCGAGCTATATACCGCGCGGATTGAATTTAATTGAGAATTTTTATTTCGTTTCTATTATTTTTATTGAATATAAAAAAAATGGTTTAAATAAAAATATAATAAATTTATGCTTTAACATAATGTCCCATGAGTATAGGTTCATTCCGCTCGGCAGTGAGTACGGCGAACGCAAATGGACGGTCAGCGATAAATTCAAAGTTGACTAAACGTAAACTTTTCTCTGGCTCTTTGGCACCTGTATATAAACGGATATGCAAATTAAATGTTTAAATTAAAGGTAATTGCGCGTATACGCGCACACTTACTTGGATTACTCGATTTCTCGGTACCGTGTTGATTAACGATAATTTTGGTTTTCTGCTTAATTTCGTCGATACCCAATGGTGGCGTATTATCGACCATATATAAATCACGTCGGTTGAATATCCATGGCGAAATTCTCCACCCATCGATACTCGACTCGATTTCAAACACAGGGAACTGAATTTTACTATAAACCACTTTTAACGATTTGCCAATTTCCCTAATCACTTTACGCTTGAGATTTGCCTTAAAATCCGTTACATTCGAATCGCGATGCGGCAACATGATCCAAAACAAAAACTTATCATTTTCGTATGGCAATTGAAGTACGTCGACTTTCGATTCTTTTACGGTCGCCACTTTGTAGTCACCTTCGTCGCGTATAAATTGCATCGATTTACGGACACCATCAACGCTGGTGAAAAAGTCGTGCACTAAATTATGTTCGGCAAATGGTTCGAGCCACAATGCTTTAAAATAGATTGTGTTCAAGATATAGAGCTCCGTGTCCTTGGTCACCGATTGTTTACTAACCATATTCTTAATTAATCCATTCGTCTTGACTTCGGCCCACTTATTCATTTGCTTAACAATATTTGCTGGCTTACTAAAATCAACCTGTTCCACTTCTGAATTATATTTCGTTGCTAGTTTTTTTAAGGCTGGCGCCAAATTCGTTATTTTACGCAGGTAAATTTTATTCCCGAACCGAATATTATCGTACTTTAGGATCTGATTAAACGATTTCACTTGGCTCTTAATCACTTGCGTTTTATTAATACCGTTCATGTCCGCCGAAAATAATAAATCACGTATCTGAGTTTCCAGAGCGTTTTTCGATGTTTGATAAATCATCGAGTACAAAATTCGGAATGAGAATGGTGAAAATATTAAATTTTTGTTTTCGTTGTAGAGTTTCTGTAAATTAAATAAACAACAAGTAAATATATTTTATCGATTGACTGTGTTATAGTTAAATTGTTATTACTCACACGATACAACCGCATACCAAAACTAATTAATTCGTTTGATTCATGTATCTTTAATTCATGCTCAGTCACTTTATCTGCATTCTCCTTCTTCTCCGTTTTTTCTTTGGTCGAATTTACATTAAGGATTATACAAAAGATTACCACCAACCAAATAAAATTCCTCATTCTTTAGGCGTTATTAAGTTTACAGCGGCCCGCGGTATCCTTTCAGCAATGTGTATAAATACGATCCAAATAAGGTTATATTCGCTTTAAGATCTCGATTTAAACTAAAAATTTATTTCAAACCAGTTCAGTATATATACTCGATGCTATATGTCAAAGTGGGGGTGAAATAATATTATTTGCGATAAGATTATCTAATTTGTGTAAGTCTGACGATAACAACCCAAACTCATTAGTGAGGAAGAAATACAGTCGCGCGATATTTTGTTTTAGATAAGCGCACACCCGATTAATTTATGGGTCACGATATAAACTAAAAACAGTAATTTTATAATCAGGATATAATAGCACCTAAATTTCTTTGTTTACACCTTTACGGTATCCTACTATAGGAAATTGGTTAAAAGGTAAAACAGAGTTTTAAATACACATATTGTAATTAATGCGTACGGCCCATTACCACAAAATGTTGATTAGGCGATTAAATTATTTAACCACATTTAAAAATATTTTTAAAACATGCGTTATCTGCAAATTTGATAAAGGTAATTATGTTTGTGACTGATATCTCATGGATATACGCGTGTACGTTTTAAAATCACGCGAGAAGTCGAACAACGCATAAACATTCAATAGGTTTATGTAAGTTAAACTTTTGGTTAAGTTCAAAATAAAAAAAAATAAAATATTATTGATGTATTTATCGTTTCACATTTAGATTACAACTGACTTAATAATTCTAATTATTTTATAAAGTATGCCGATTAAGCAATACGTTGCATATGTAGGTGCAATGTGCTCTTATGGTCGTAATTTCCTGTGTCAGTTT
The DNA here is from genome assembly GCA_951394425.1 of Tipula unca. Taxonomy (NCBI): domain Eukaryota; kingdom Metazoa; phylum Arthropoda; class Insecta; order Diptera; family Tipulidae; genus Tipula; species Tipula unca. Next base: position 148,719,814 of record OX596381.1, on the reverse strand, counting down.
AGTATTCAACCTGTTTATAAAGTTCTAGTGGTTATCTATCTCAAATACATGAATTAATTTGAAATGCCCGTCTTGTATTTTCGCTCTACCGGTGTTAATAGATATTATTTTGGAATTTGGGCAGCCGAGCATCTGTAATTAAAATGTTTTTAGGATTTAATGTTATTTTTTTTTTTTTTTTTTTTAAGAAGCCATGTGCATATACCATGTGAGGTATTTTGTGGTGAGTCAACCAGGTTACGCAGTTTTATCGAGTCCTTTGACATGCATATTCGGTACCCTCGGTTGAATAATTTCACTAAATTTCAATACCTGAAAAGTTGCTGTAGGGGTCCTGGTGCCAAGCCATTTGAGAATTTGGAATTTCTTCCCGCAAATTACGAACAAGCTAGAGAGTTATTATTTGAGCGATTCAACAGAACCAATCGCATGTGGAGGAACATATCAACTCATTGTTCAAATTCAAACCGATTGAGAAACCAAGTTCTCCAAGACTCCTGGAGTTGATCGATGAGTTTAACTCACACCTCCGATCTCTCAAGGCTCTTGGTCGTCCTACAGAGTACTGAGATGATCTAATTACTCATTGATTGGCTTCGAAATTCGATTTGGAAACAAGGTTAAAGTGACGTAGATGAAATTTGTCCTAAAGCTGTCCTAAAAAACAACAAAAACCATTTCAGCTTATATGTGTCAGTGTACAAAGCAGAATGTCTCGATATAACGAATTTTATCACTAAGAATATAAAATGTAATGCGATGAATACTTATTTTCCGAATTTTCTTGGGAAAATCCTAGGAAGCTAGCACCCTGTACAGTGACATGGAAGATTAACACCCTAATCCCCTACTTTTTCCAAAATTGAAATATTTTTCGGATAGTTTAGACCTAATGACATCTTGGAATATATGTCATTATGGTGTTAGCTTCCTAGGATTTTCCCAAGAAAATTCGGAAAAATCGTATAATCGATATGGTATATCATGAGGCCATACCAAATATGGTTGCCCTAAACCACCTAATCCCCCACTTTTTCCAAAATTGAAATATTTTTGAGTCATCTTATACCTAATGACATCTTGGAATATATGTCATTATGGTGTTAGCTTTCTAGGGATTTTTCAGGAAAATTTGAAAATTTCGTTATTCGGCATACATGAGTTATAAATACAAAATTCACTTAATCGGGTAAATTATTAGTTTTATCGGCTTATCCGAATAAAATATGATACTCTCACTTAAACATGTAAATATTTTTAGGATTTAGGACAAACTTCATATGTCTATATAGAATTGTGAATTTTGTCCTAAAAATATCTTAATTTTTGTTTTTTTAGTTTTTAGGACAGATTTAGGACAAAATTCACGTGAATGTTAAAGTGGAGGGAGGAAACTCCTATGAATTCCATTCCTACTTTCGAAGATATTTCCAAATTCATTAAGAGAAGGAGCTATAAGTTGGAAGGACTGAAAATCAATAGTCCATCTACACCTCATGAACCTTCAACTAGGACAACTCAACCATTTGTTCGTACTACTAACGCGCTACTAATCAACCATTTGTTCGGTCTCGTCAAAGTCTTCATACGACTAAGCCCTATTCGTGCGTCCTTTGCAATCAAACAATTGTGCTTTGCTACCAATTTCGCGGCTTTTCCACTGACGAACGACGAAAACGTGTCGATGAATTAAAAATTTGCCCAAATTGCCTACGATCCAATCATCGAATAGACAAGTTTCCTGTTGAAGATCGACGTCATACATGCAATGGCAAACATCAGAGTCTGCTTCTCATCACTAATATGCCTTCAATGGCTCAATCTTCAACTTCAGAAAAAACACAATTCTTGCTGTATCTTCACAACCAGTTCCTGAACATATTATTAGCACAACGCTAATCTCTTCCGCACACACCTCAAGGTATGTATTCCTATAGCAACTGCTCTCGTTATGCTATACTCTGGCTCCATGCTTAATTTCATTACCAAATCACTAGCATCTATCTTGGGTTTAACAGCAATAAAATCTCCGGCTCAAATCAGAGGTATTGGCGGATCATCCTTCATGAAGTGTAACTCGGCATCTATTGAATTTCGATCATGAGCCAATAACTATTCTGCATCGATAGAGGTCCACATTTTGCCAAAAATATCCGAGTATCTACCGAATATTCAATATGATCAATCCAAATGGCCTATTCCAGCTAACATCAATCTCGCGAACCCAAGCTTCTGTTCACCTAAGAGGATTGATTTGCTCATTGGCGCTGTTTTTTGAGTTACAATCGGTTGGTCAAATTAAACTAGGCAATGACTTACTGATCCTTCAAAATACCAGATTGGGATGAGTGATCTCGGGTAAGGTCAATGCTCCGCCTGTAGATTATCAAATTTTCAATTTAACGGTTATGAATTCGCCATCCACTTGTTTAGATACTCTTATGGAAAGGTTTTGGGCTATATAGAGGAATGAGGTTATTCAATCCAACATACTATCTCAAATAATAAATAATTTTAATCAAACTTATACGAGGAATATATAGATGGCCGTTTCATTGTTCGGTTGCCATTTTCTCGTGCTGAAGAGGAACTAGGCATCTCGGCCGTTAACGCGCGCCGACGATTCTTCAATCTTGAGTCGAAATTAAATCGAAACCTTGAGCTACGCGACTCTTATAACTCCTTTATGCGTGAATATATTTCACTCAATCATATGGAACCAGTCAATCGAATCGAATCATTTTTATCTTCCGCACCACTGTGTAATTAAACATGATTCGACAACTACCAAATTAAGAGTATAGTATTTGACGGCTCACCTAAGATTAGCTCTGGTCCGTCTCTGAATTATATTCTAATGACTGGTGCTGTTGTACAAAATGATCTCATTACAATACTACTTATATGCGATATGTGCAGATATAATAAAAATGTATTGTTAATTATTCCGTGTTCACCCTGACGATAGAAGATTTCGATATATTTATTGGCGATTTGATTCGAAGGATCCTCTGCTCACATACCTGCTCAAAACCGTCACATACGATACTACTCCATGTTCGTTCCTAGCTACTCGCTGCCTTCTCCAACTGATCCTAGATCACGAATTCAAATTCCCAACAGTGAGTTTAGCAATACGCAACGACATGTATGTTGACGACCTTTTGAGTGTTTGGGCTAATTCAAAGAATGAAGTTCGAAGGCTAGACATCCTGGCATAAAGTGTAGTGGTTCATGCCAAAATATTTATCATGTTAAGTGTGCTGATATCTCGGAGGAACTATTACGTGGCATAAAAGATCGATCAGCAAATTGGCTATGTGAATTTTGCCGGGACACAGCTAGTCAATCTGTGTTAGAACCTGAGCTTTGTGATTCAGATGTTGATGTTAGTTTGGCCGATATAATGAACGAACTAAAACAAATTAACCTGAAATTATCGGCTGTTGAAGAACTGAAAATAACTGTTTCTACATTATTATCAGAAAACTCGAAACTAATGTCTAGAGTCAACATTTTGGAATCACAGTTGGAAGATAACAACACAAAACTACATCTTTTGGAAGCTGAGCTGGACAAACCGAATCAAATCAAGAACTCTTCTCGCATCACTATCACTGGATTACCCATGAAACATGGTGACATTCAGGGTTTGATTGTTAACACTATAAGTAAAGTAGTAAATTCTATCAAGGCCGATGACATAACTTCGATAGAGCAAGTAAACAGAAGCGAAAAAATTCAAAATCAAATAAAACAAACACTAAATTAATGTCAGATAATTTCTTTATTGTGAATTTAAAATCTGTAAAACTACAAAATGAAATTCTCTCACAAATGCGAAAGAAAAAGTTATTACACACTAAAGATTTAAATGTTGCCTTACCACAAGAACATCAAGCGCAGCGTATCTTCATTATGCAGCATCTCACCAAATTCCAGGCTGTCCTGTATCGTGAAGCTAAAAACATCAAAACAAAATTTCAGTATAAATATTTATGGTGCAAATTAGGTCAAATCTACTTACGAAAATCAGCTGATTCCATGGTACATCGTATCCATTCCATGAGCGATATTTTTCGGCTTAAAAGTGATGACCATCCGATTGAAGACAGCTCAAGTTCCTGATGGTTTGGTACGGAATGATAACTGCAATATATTAAATTTAAGTATTATTATGTTTTATTTTCTTAATTTCAATTTTATCTTACCATTTTATAGTGATTGTTTTTGTTTACATTTATTTTTGACACTTAAATTTTTTATTGTCAAACTCAGTAATATGAGGGTTGAACAATTTTTTATAGTACATTTTTTTATTATAACCTTAATTATTTTTTATGGTAGTAGAGTTAGTACTTTATTTTTTTTATATATTTATTTTTTTATTAATTGTTGTGAACTTATATACATACATGCTCGTCATAGTTTGATTATTAAGCTTTGGTTTATTTTTCTTTCTTGCTATAATGGCTAATTATAAATTTATCTTGCAGAACATTCGGAGTTTGCGTAAAAATCTTGACACATTTTTAACAAATATTAATGCGATTAATTTGGATTTTGATTTAATATTTTTTACTGAGACTTGGATCTCGAGTGGTGAAATGTCTAATTATAGTTTAGATGGTTATTCATTCCATGCTAATTGTAATGACCGTTATCGATCTGGTGGTGTAGCTGTATTTGTTAGATCATCATTAATTTACGATGTTTCCTCAGTAAGTCTTTCATCAGCTGATATTATGAAAATTTATATTCAACTTGGAAATGTTAAAGTTTGTTTCATATTAATATATAGATTTAATTTTTGTCCTTTTGACACTTTTTTGGAACAATTAACGACTTTCTTACATAATGATAAATCGAAACATAAAATCCTGCTTGGTGATATAAATTTGGACTTGTTGAAGGATTCGCGTACAAAAGATGATTATTTATTATTATGTTCTTCGTTTGGGCTGGAGTCCCTTCTTAACAGCGTAACTAGACCATGTGCAAATACCTGCGTTGATCATGTTTTTTCGGAAACTACTTGTAAACAATTTTCTATAGAACTTAAAAATTTGAATTTATTTGTGACTGATCATACTACTATTCATTTAACTTTAAAGTTAGCAAATAAAGCTAAAAGAGGTCGTATGTACGAACCGGTGCATCAAACGAAGATAAATTACAATGGCCTTTCTGAGGCTTTGTACTCTAGCGATTGGAGTGAAGTTTTGTCTTCGGTTGATCCCAATATAGCGTATTCATTTTTTATTGATAAATTTATTTTTAATCTTAATAAATTTAAAACAATTGTAAAAATTAAAAGGAGTCACTTTAAGCTCAAGCCTTGGATGAGTGACTCGTTATTAAAATTGATTAATCATCGAAATCGTTTATCGAAAAAATTAGCAAAAAATCGAAATAATGATGTCCTCAAGAAAAAAGTTGAAAAGCTGAATTCTAAGATTAAAATTTTGGTTCCACTCAGGAAAGAACGTTATTTTAAAAATAAGATAGAGGCAGCAACAGATATTAAATCAAAATGGAAAATTGTAAATAATGTATTAAATAACAAAACCAGTATAAATAGTATAACAGCAATAGATATTGGTGAAAATAATATGAAAACTGACCCAAAAGAAATTGCGAACGTATTTAATGACCATTTTATTAATATACCTAATGTGATTATAAATAAAAATCATGAAAATATTATTATTGAAGATGTTGTTAGAAATAACATGGTTTTGTCACGATACAGTAATCTAAATTTTTTCTTTTTTCCAATTAGTGAATCAGAGATACTGTCAGCAGTAAATGAATTGAAATATTCTAATTCTTGTGGAGTTGATGGGGTCTCAAATTCCCTGGTAAAAAATGTTATTTTCAGTATTACCCATATTTTAGAATTTATTTTTAATCTATGTTTTGAAAAGGGTGTGTTTCCTGAGAAATTAAAAATTGGTATTGTTAAACCATTATATAAAAAGGACTCACGTATTGATCTTAACAATTATCGCCCAATTACTTTACTGAATACATTTTCGAAGATTTTGGAAAAAATTATTAAATTTAGATTGCTCAATTATTTTGAAAGAATACAATTTTTGGATAAGAGGCAGTTCGGTTTTATAAAACAATCATCGACTGAAAAAGCACTTATTTCATTTCTTACTCCTGTATATCATCATTTAAATGAAAATCTAAAAGTGTCCTCACTTTTTATTGATATTACAAAAGCTTTTGATACAGTCAACCATGCAATATTGTTAGATAAGTTATCACATATAGGTATCAGAGGCTCGGCACTTTCTCTTTTTCAGTCCTATCTTCAAAATCGTGTGCAAACTGTTTGCATTAACAAAATATATAGCGATGAAAAGGTGATTAATGTTGGGGTTCCCCAAGGCTCTGTCCTAGGGCCATTACTTTTTTTGATCTATTGTAATTCGATCTTTGATCTTAAACTGCATGGTAGTCTTGTTGCGTTTGCGGATGATATGGCGTTTCTATACTCCAGCTCAGATATGAATTCATTAAAATGTGCCGTGAAAGATGACATGAGTTTGCTAAAGAAATGGTTCTACGTACATGATATGGTTCTAAGCTGCAAATCCAAAATTATGTATTTCAATGTGAGTTGTGCCATCCATGATCCTAATCCAATATTTTTTCATTCACTGGCTTGCAATGAGTCTGATTGTAATACTCTTTGTGTACCTATTGAAAACGTAACATCATTCAAATATTTAGGTGTGAGCTTGGATTCCCAACTAAATTTTAAGGATCATATTGCCAACTTAAAAATAAAACTTAGGCAAACATTAAGAACGTTTTTTTACTTGAGAAATATATGTAGTTCGAAATTTTTAAGATGCCTTTATTATGCATTGTTTGATTCGCATCTTCAATATGGTATAACATGCTGGGGTGGTATTTACTTGACAAATATCAAACCGTTGATGACTATCCAAAAAGCAGTTTTAAAAATTATGAATTACTTACCAAGGACCACGCCATCTTTGCCTTTGTTCGTGCATTTAAAAATCTTACCTCTACGCTACCTGTACGTTTTCAAAGTTCTAAAAATGTACTATGTGATGAGCGGGCATCGTCTAATTAATTTTCATATTTCTGAGCCGTATATGTTCCGGAACAAAAACAGAATTAAAACTCCGCAACCGTATAAAGAACATTTTAAGAAATTTTTCTCATACACTGCTCCGAAATTATATAGCCAAGTACCGACCGACATTGTGAACGCAAATACAATTACTAAATTTAGTAGATTATTAAAAGATTGGTTATTTACTATTAGCAACATTGAAATTTTATTTGAAACATTAATTTAATTTATCGTGTATGTATAAAACTGTATTGTATGATGTGTCGCTATTTATTACGCAAATGAATCGTTTTGCAAAATAAAAATTTGTTATTTTTTTTGTTATTTGTTATATTTTAAACTATGCTCGTATGTACATATATTAGCTTTAATTTTTTAATTATGTAACCTCTACTACCATTAAGATTATTTTGTGATAAGTAGGTATAATGAATCGTGGCTCCATGACATTTGTATAAATAAGGAGTACACTATAATAGTTATTTTCTGTATTTTTATTTATTGTATGCAGGATTTTATTATTTAAATAGAAAATATACTGTTATTTAAAAAAAAAAAAAAAAAATAAAAAAAAAAAAAAAAAAAAAAAAAAAAAGTACTTGCCCTCAGGGATAAAATCTCCTTCATTCTTCAGTCGACGGGCATGTCATTTCGAAAATGGTCTAGAGGTTCATTTCTCACCATACAAAATGCCATGCGTTACGCTTTGCGCTTCATTTACAATACAAGAAATCCCGCTATTCGTTATACTGGCCCTCTTTCTACATCAGAGGTTACGCACGGTCTTCAATCCGTCATTCGACTGGTTCAAATGACATCATAGTCATCTGAATATTAAGGACTTTGAAATCCTTCATTTATCATTCGCGATCCAAAATTGACATCATTATCATTATTTATGGATGACGACAAGATTATTCGTGTTGGCGGTCGGCTGAAATTTTCTTCTTTGTCCTCCACATCGAAGCATCCAGCCTTGCGTCCACTCAATCACTTCTTTACTCAAGCTATTTTTTTATTTATTCATAGAACTCACCTTCACGTAGGTCCGCAAGGGGTTCTTGCTACCGTGCGATGTAATTACTGGCCGATAAATGGACGCCGCCATGCTCGAAATGTGCTTAAGCAATGTGTAAGTTGTACTCGAGCAAGACAAATACCGATTTACCGTACGAAACGGTTAACCGGGCACTTCCCTTTTATTACATGGAATATACAGATAGACATAGATATTAGGGACAGAAAAGCACAATAGTAACGCAGCGAAATGCCTCATAATGTCGTCACCTCCAGGCCCTCGTTCGTTATGAACGGGTGGACAAAAGTGATCTAGGTGTGGGGCGGGTTACGCTAAATGGCGGCAGATGGGCCAGTCGCAAACGGAGCTCTCTGGATACCTGGCGACCATCAGTTGTAAGAAGCCTTACCTGCGAAAACGGATCTCTGTGCAGGAGGACCAATTTTTCTTCGACACTCGTGGGACCACCATGTCAAAAATTTACAAAAATCAACAACAAAATCGAGATCGACACCTTACAAAGGCCGGAAGCAACAGGGGAGAACTCAAACCGTAAATGTGGGGCTCCCTCAATAACACCAGATGGGGGTGACTCCAGGGCCCCAAAACCAGGAACTAGCGGAACCCAAGGTAGTAAGTAGGATCGACTAACGTCCCTCCATCAAAGCAGCGCTATAGGAATAGACCCTCGCAATGGAGCTCTCCACAGTTGCTGCCCTTGAGGATGAGATGGGCAGCCGTCTGACCCTAGTGTCGGACGAGGATTACTTGTCGGACTCGTGGGACGAGAAGGCTGCCAGCATCGTGGAACCAAGTTCTGTTGGAGGAGATAGGAGCAACATCGGCGATTTCACGGGAACCGACAGGCACTAGCCTGCGGCAGCGGGGAGTGAAAAGATGTACGTAGGTTCAACTTGGTGATATGCTAAATATCATACAAATTAACCTGCACCATACGAAGGCGGGGTCGGTCGCCTTACTCCTCAGACTGACTTGATCAGGAGAGGACGTGGTCTTTATTCAAGAACCTTGGATAAACAGCAACAGGATCTGTGGACTTAGAATACTCAAGGAATTCTGGGAAAATCAAATCCAGCATTCTAGGCAAAAATAATTTAAACATGTTTCTGTTTTCTCAATACAGCAATGGTGACATAACTGCTGTCAGCTTAGAGGTGGGCGGCTGTCTAATCTGGCTGGTCTCAACCTATATGGACCGGGACAAACAGGTTTCACCGGATAACCTGGGGACCTGGTTCTCGAAGCGGAAAGAAGGAAGATTGGGGTGATCCTTGGATGTGATGCTAATGCGCATCACATAATTTGGGGCAGCACTGATATCAACGAAAGGGGTAAATTATTTTTTGAATACTTATTAAGTTATTACATACATAAAAACCAGCAGGAGGTTCTAGACGTAACCTTCAGATAACATTTATCCTATGGTCAATGAATGGAGAGTGGCGGGAGAGCACTCCATCTCTGACCATCGATATGTAACATTCAGCCTTACGTTTCCTCTACTACCCGGAAAACTATTAGGAATCCTAGAAGGATAAACTGGAGCAAGTATAGGGAAACGCTTAAAGAACTAATAACTCCGGGGGTCCCTGAGCCGCCAGCGACAGTAGAGAAACTGAATTGCATAGTGGACACAATCACTAAAGCCTGCAACCGGTCCTTCAATGCTTCTCTCCCAATAGTTAAACCCAGGGGCAAGCAAAAACTAACATGACGTTCCAAGGAACTGGGGACCTACCAAGACTCGTGTAGGGCATGTATTGGGACTTCTATAAGGAGAACTTAAAAGTGTACAAAAAAGAATTGAGGAAGGCATAAAGGAAGTCTTGGAGACTCTTCTGTGATAAAGTGAAAGAAGCCTCCGAGACCTGTCGTCTTAGTAAGATACTGTATACTAATCCAACCAGTCCCAGTTATTTAATTAAACTGGCTGGATCTGGTAAGGAATATTTGAAACTTCTCATCGAAACCCACTTTCCAGGAAGCTTCGACGACTCGACAGAGACTATAGTACTCATCGATTAACACATTCACTGTGCATAGAAGATATCGTAACTGAAAAACGGATCCTATGGCCACTTGAAGGTTTCAAACCTTATAAATCGACCGGTCCTGACCAAATTATACCGGCGGAGATTCAAAACAACTCGTCGATTATTCTCCCCTGGCTGGAAGTAATCTTCAAAGGGTGTTTAAAATTGGTCTGTACTCCGCGGAGGTGGGCAGAGGTCAGAGGACTACCCTGTATGTGGGTGAATCAATTATATGATGGGGAGCAGGTTGTTTAACTCGGAGCTGGGGGAATCCACCATTAGTAGGCGGGTGGCTAAGGGAACTCCGCAGCGAGGTGTCCTGTCTCCTCTTCTCTGGAACATAGCAATCAATGGGTTGTTGTTAGAGCTGGAAAGAGAGGAAATTTGAGTGATTGCGTATGCAGATGACGTAGCGATAGCTGTCTCTGGTAATTATTTAAACACGGTAAAGGAGGTAATCCAAAATGCCCTCCTAATCATTACGAGGTGGGCCATCAGATGTGGACTGGCAATCAGCTCGTCCAAAACTGAACTGGTTCTCTTTACTAGGAAATATAAAATCCCGGTAGTAGATCGACCTATCTTAAATGGCATAGGACTAGGTTTTACTGATAAGGCAAGATTTATGGGCGTAGTTTTGGACAATATGCTTAGTTGGAAGCCTAACATTTTGGAACGAGTAAACAAGGTTAATATAGCCTACATGGCTATCGTGCAGAAACACCATCAGAAAGAGATGGGGCCTGAAGCCGGAGCTGGAACACTGGCTATTCACTACCGTAGTAAGACTGGTGGCCAGCTCTTGATAAAGTAACCTACAAGAAGGAGATCGAGAAGGTGCAAAGAACGGGCTGCATGCTTTCACCTTCTCCCCGTCAATATATATGGTAAGCAGATGGCGGCGATTACGGCCCGTGACTATCAGGACACTCGACGATAATTAGATCGCTAAAGAAGAAACTGGTAAACCTAGTCTACGTTACACCAACATTATGCTTCGAGAAAAGGTGCCGAACTACCTGCCCCTCAAGAGAATTATGGAAGAGTGGGTCGGTTTCGGAAACAGAAGCATTCCAGTTCTTTACGGATGGCTCCAAGCTACATGGTAAATTAGAAGCTGGAGTCTTCTGTGATAAATTCGAAGTAGTTATATCAGTTCGTCTCCCTGATCACTGCAGCGTGTACCAAGCAAAGGTGATAGCGATTGAGGAGGTCTTTTTCTCTGTCGTCCAGGGTGGCGTTGGGTTGCCGCTTGTCTCTGAATGAGATGAGTGAGCATTTCAACATTCAGATAGTGGATCCCCGGCCACTCGGACGTCATGGGGAACTGCAGGGCGGACGAACTAGCTAAGCTAGCTACTTGCTCTCCAACTGCTACCGGAAAAGGCAAATTTGGTGTTTCCTATTAAGGCACTCAAGATAGTGCTTAAAAAGGAGGCAGTAGCTTCAGCGAATAAAAGGTGGACCAACACTCTCTCATGTAGTGTTGCAAGAGAAGTCTGGCCACAGCTGGACTTGACGGTAGTCTACCTAGTTTGCTGATGCCCGGCTTTGGCACACAAAAAACATAAATATATAGGTAAATTTTTAATGGACTGCCTCTCTGATCTCGAAAACTGTGAGGTGCGAGATATGTCACGCTACATAAGTAGCTCAAACTGGTTCACATAAGGGTAATATGGAAGTAAGATCCTGTGGTATCGCAACGGACCGTCATCGGTCTAAGTGTGCCGTAGCAGCCTCTCAACCTAACCTAACCTACCGCAGCGAAATATAGAAAAGAAAAAATGCGAGTAAAGTCCGCTAGATTAGGCGGCAGTTCGATGTGGGAAAATTCCCAAAAAATTTAGAAAGCCCCAAAAGAGATACTGTATAGAACATGTATTGGATATAGTCGATTATCGATTTATGCGATATAACTTTCAGGTTTCACTTCTGATAGATGTTCAATTCAAGGTCAAACTGCTCTTTGATGCTCGCAAATATGACCTTCATGTCTTCGGCCCAACGAATATATCAATATTAGCGAGACTCATTCTCATATCGTATAGTATTCTTATTAGAGACCACACAAAATGATCAGTGTTGTTGTAGGAATTATATAAGGTTTACCTAGAATAAGGAATGTATGATGGATGCAAGCAGGTTTATCGAAAATAATGTAAAAATAGCCAATGAAGTTGCCTAATTTTGGTTAGTGCTGTTCAAGGATCACGATAATAAATAATTTGAAAAGGGTGCATGAAAAGTATATGCTATTTTCATTGGCATAAAATTAGCATTTGAAGTTGTCCTTCCTTGTGTAACTGTGGCGACCATGCTGCAAACTATTGGCTGCAATAGACCACAGAAATAAAAAACCAAGAATCAGGTGATGCATCGAAATATTTTCCGAACAGCCAAATAATAATGTAATAAATCGATATTGTGCGCCACCTTTGAATTCAAGACTGCCTGTTTACACGTGTGACCGCCTATAGTTTTCACGGAAATAAATAAATTAGAGGTACGAAAATCTCACTAATCGATCTGTTGGGTGGTTTTGCTGTTTGGCACACACACAAAACTATGTACATACGTAACGTTTTACGATGATTTCTTCAAAGATGCTTCCATCTAGATCACTCTCTTTCTTTTTCTGAAGTTATCGTATTCTGGTAAAGGCTCAATTTATTAGAGACTATTCATCTAGCGGATTTATTGACCTTTGCAAGTTGAACGGTATTCCTATTTTGCTAACCTACATGTATTTCCTAATATGAACGATGGGTCGGCATATGAGTTCTACATTCCGTCAGAAGCTCATATTCATAGAATTTCTGTAGGATCATGATGGTTTACGACTGGCAATACCATGTACAATATTTGTAATCGGGTATTCTAAAAGATACTCACCTTTTAAATTAAGTTGATATATGTATAGCCACCGGCCATAAGGTAGTTCAGACTATTCTTGTTCCAGCGGATTCAACGCCGATAGAGTTGCGATTCACCCGGAGGAGTTGATTCTGAGCTCCAGGTAGGCTATTAGAGTACTCTGTTCTCCTTATTATTAATTAATTTGGCCTAGATCTCCTCTCTGACTCATTCGTCTAATAATTTTAAAAAACTAATATTATTCTGAACTATTTTCGAAATGTGTATTTCTGCTGTCAGTCAAATCCTAAATAAACTGCAATTCAAAACCTATAAGCTACGATCGACAGCAAAACATAAAAATCCATGGTAGAATAGCCATCCAAAAAGTAGGATTAACAGGTACTTCACGAGAGGACACAGAAAACTAAGAATTGAAACTTAAAATTATGTATATAAGTGTATACCGTGAATAGGAAACGGGCGGCTCGAAATATGTTGTGCGAGGGTGAATTTCAATTTTCCATATCTCCGCGAAACAATAAAAGTATAAAAACTTAGCGCGAGCTGTATACCGCGCGGATTGAATTTAATTGAGAATTTTTATTTCGGTTCTATTATTTTTATTAGTGAAATTGTTCATATAAAATATAATAAATTTATGCTTTAACATAATGCCCCAGGAATACAGGTTCATTCCGCTCGGCTGTGAGTACGGCGAACGCAAATGGACGGTCAGCGATAAATTCAAAGTTGACTAAACGTAAACTTTTCTCCGGCTCTTTGGCATCTGTATATAAACGGATATGCAAATTAAATGTTTAAATTAAAGGTAATTGCGCGTATACGCGCACACTTACTTGGATTACTCGATTTCTCGGTACCGTGTTGATTAACGATGATTTTGGTTTTCTGCTTAATTTCGTCGACACCCAATGGTGGCGTATTATCGAGCATATATAAATCACGTCGGTTGAATATCCATGGTGAAATTCTACGCCCATCAATACTCGACTCGATTTCAAACACAGGGAACTGAATTTTACTATAAACCACTTTTAATGCTTTGCTAATATCCCTAATCACTTTACGCTTGAGATTTGCCTTAAAATCCGTTACATTCGAATCGCGATGCGGCAACATGATCCAAAACAAAAACTTATCATTTTCGTATGGCAATTGAAGTACATCAACTTTCGATTCTTTTAAGGTCGCCACTTTGTAGTCACCTTCGTCGCGTATAAATTGCACTGATTTACGGACACCATCAACGCTGGTGAAAAAGTCGTGCACTAAATTATGTTCGGCGAACGGTTCGAGCCACAATGCTTTAAAATAGATTGTGTTCAAGATATAAAGTGCCGTGTCCTTGGTCACCGAATGTTTACTAACCATATTCTTAATTAATCCATTCGTTTTGACTTCGGCCCACTTATTCATTTGCTTAACAATATTGACTGGCTTACTAAAATCAACCTGTTCCACTTCTGAATTATATTTCGTTGCTAGTTTTTTTAAGGCTGGCGCCAAATTCGTCTGTTTACGCAGGTAAATTTTATTCCCGAACCGAATATTATCGTACTTTAGGATTTGATTGAACGATTTCACTTGGCTCTTAATCACTTGCGTTTTATTAATACCGTTCATGTCCGCCGAAAATAATAAATCGCGTATCTGAGTTTCCAGAGCGTGTTTCGATGTTTGATAAATCATCGAGTACAAAATTCGGAATGAGAATGGTGAAAATATTAAATTTTTGTTTTCGTTGTAGAGTTTCTGTAAATTAAATAAACAACAAGTAAATATATTTTATCGATTGACTGTGTTATAGTTAAATTGTTATTACTCACACGATACAACCGCAAACCAAAACTAATTAATTCGTTTGATTCATGTATCTTTAATTCATGTTCAGTCACTTTGTCCGCATTTTCCTTCTTCTCCTTTTTTTCTTTGGCCGAATTTACATTAAGGATTATACAAAAGATTACCACCAACCAAATAAAATTCCTCATTCTTTGGCGTTATTATATGTTTACAGCGCCCCGCGGTAATTACAGCTATATATTCGCTTTAAGATCTCGATATAAACTAAAAATTTATTTCGAACCAGTTCAGTATATATACTCAATGTC
Source organism: Tipula unca (assembly GCA_951394425.1). Lineage (NCBI taxonomy): Eukaryota > Metazoa > Arthropoda > Insecta > Diptera > Tipulidae > Tipula > Tipula unca. The sequence continues at coordinate 148,704,634 of OX596381.1, read as the reverse complement.
GGAGTGGGAGTGAAATAATATTATTTGCGATAAGATTATATAATTTGTGTAAGTCTGGCGATAAGAGCCGCAAACTTATTAATGAGGAAGAAATAAAGTCGCGCGATATATTGTTTTACATAAGCGCACACCCGATTAATTTATGGGTTACGACATACACCAAAAATAGTAATTTTATAATCAGGATATAGCACCTAAATTTCTTTGTTTACACCTGTAAAGCATCCTACTAGGAAATTGGTTAAATGTAAAACAAAGATTTGTTTTTTTTTTGAAGGAACGCATATTGTAATTAATGCGTACGCACCACTGCCCATGGCCACAAATTGTTGATTAGGCGATTAAAGTACGTTTAATAGCATTATTTAACCGCATATTTATTTAACCACATTTAAAAATATTTGTGAAACCTGCGTTATCTGCAAATTTGATAAAGGTAATTATGTTTGTGAATGATATCTAATGGATGTACGTGAACGTTTTAAAATCACGCGAGAAGCCGAACAACGCATATACATTCAATAGGTTTATAAATATAAAAATTCTCTAAATCAAATTGATCGCAAAAGGATATTCGAACAAGCAACAGCCAAACTTCGTCCAGGTGGTGCAATAAATCACGAACATTTTCCTCTGAAATCTTCTTATAAAATTAAAGTCAACATTAAAGGAAGTATAGTTATTTTATGGCAGTTCTAACTCCCTTATCTAATATAAAGCACTTAACAAAGAAATTTAATATGTCAGAGGAAAAGATTACAACTCAGCCTGTAACCTATATACAAGCCTTGAAGTTCTCAGATATCTATTGAACCAATAGACAGAAGCATGGTTTATATTTAGTATTTAAAAAAAAATTAAATGACGTTCACCGGTAACCGGTATGACCTTCGGCACTGCTCAGTATACTTCAAATCCGGCTATAGGCGTTCCCATAAAGGCTAAAATCTCGTAAAGACTAATATAAAAATACCTCTACTAAACCTATTGATTGTGCCGTGAATACTTCAGTCGCTTATACTGCGATGATGGTTAAAGAAGTTGAAATATTGGAGCTGGCTTAAACAGCACACTCGATCCATTTTTTTTTTGGATTACCCGAATAGTTGACAAAACGTCATATAAAAACTCCGGGAACCCAATTGAAAATGATACGAACGGAAACTTCCCGAAAGTCATAAACAAAAATAATCCGCAATCTAGCTGAGGTACGTAGACCAATTCTCGAAATTCAAGCAACCGCATTAACTAAGTTTTCCCATAAAAAATCTCTGACTCCAATCTCCACTGACTGAGCAGTATCTGAAATGCCATGGATAGGGAGTACATTTAGGCTTGTTGAACGGTCAATAGGATATGCCTTCGGTTGTGATTTATGTGGTGTAGGTTGACAAAATGCTAATTAGTTTTATACTTTCTATCAGCCGACACGATTTAACACAATTTTTACAAATTTATCAGTTTATCGATAATACATGAATTATTCAATGTAATGTAATGGCAGTGACTAGAATGTAGATATACATACGTTAAAATGTATAAGAAGGAAACTGTAAACCGACTGGTGCACTAGTCTAAATGTGAGAAAAGTCTGCTAGAGTAAGCGGCAGCCCGAAATGAGGAAACCCCAGAAGAGATACTGTATAGAACCTGTTTTCGATATAGACAACTTCTGATGTTCAATTCAAGGTGAAATTGCTCTTTGTTGCTCGCAAATAGAATGGACCTTCACGTCTTGATTAGCAAATGATATAAAACGAAGCTAAATTGTTAGTGCTGTTATATACTGATTTTCATTGGCATAAAAGGAGCATTTAATAACGTCAAAAAAATCGAAAAATTTGCAATCAAATGATATCCTATTAGCAAAAATGGCTTGTTGACCTTTCTTGTGTGATTGTAGTGACGTAAATGTGATGCTCGTAAATAGAATGGACCTTCATGTCTTCGGCCCAACGAATATATATCAATATTAGCGAGACTCATTCTCTTATCGTAAAGTCTTTTTATTAGAGATAACATAAAGTGATCAGGGTTGTTCTATGAGTTATATAAGGTTTATTAGAGACTATTCACCTAGTGGATTTATTGTCGTTTGATAGCTGAACGGTAATGCTATTTTACACAGCTATATGTGCATCTTTGAGTTGGCCATGTATACACACTGTATACCTCTATGGTAGCCTATATGTATTTACTAAGATGAACGCTGGGTCGGCGTATGAGTTCTACAATCCAACAGAAGCTCATAGATCTTTTCAATTTTATCACCGATCGTAATGCTTAAATGCAGACAATCCAGAAAAAACCGTGTTAACTTCCCTCTCAATCGAATTTATGTTATAGGATTAGGATGGTTTACGATTGGCAATGCCATGTATAAAATTTTTCATTCGGGAATTCTGAAAGATCCACTCACCTACTCTTAAATTAAGTTGATATATATATAGCCACTGGCCGAAAAGGTAGTTCAGACGTATTTTTTTATTCATTATAATGGCCATACCTCTTAGTAACTAATTTTATTCTGAACTATTTTCGAAATTTATATTTTAAGACTTAAACTAAAATCCTGCTCTGAGTCAAACTCTATATAAACAGCAATTCAAATCTTTAACTACGATCGACAGTAAAGACAAAAACCCATGGTTCAAGAGCTATAAAAAAAATAGGATTAACAGGATGAGAAGGCACAGAAACCGTATTCAACAAGAATGACAATTTCAAGGAAGAAATATGGCAACTTGCTTGAATTATTGGTTTGAGATGAAATCTATTACTTGAATTATTTCCCAGTTAACTAATTAAAGTCTTTAACAATTTAATATAGTTCGTTGAATGTTTGTGTGGATCAGACCACTTATATAATAACTGTGTATGGCCACAAATTTCTTTAATGAGTTCTTAAGTCGTAATATGCGAAAGGTAATTTTAATTGTATTGCATTAAACTATGCTAAATGTATTTCGCGGTCAAAAAGAGCAAAAATAGCGAAGAAAATAGAATTTAGTTTTGAGAAGTAAACTGTCAGTTGCACTTGACCATCTATGTAAAACTACTGGACATTTAATCTTCAAATGGCAGCATTAAAGCAATTAAATACGTACTATTGAAATTATGTATGTTTAAATCGGACCCAACCAATTGAAATTTCAATAAACCAGGGGAGTAATGACAAACACATCATCATCAGCTAATCAATTTATCGTCAATCGTATATTACTTTTAAGATTTCAGGCGGAATTACATCAATGTTTATTTTTTACTATAGTTAACTGAATTTTTGACGAATTTGACGATACGTTTTAAGATTCGGAGTTCACCAGCAGCCTCGAACACATTTTTAACCTTGTCAGCTAGTAATGTCGACGTTCATATTAACTGAAATTTCAACTATTTTCAAAACGTTCGTGGCCTTGCTTCGAAATTTACTGAAGTTTATTATTTTGTTCGTGCATCTATGTATCCGGTTTATGTACTGATTGAAACTATAATCGCTCGATGAGATGAGGTACTCATTGCTGTTCACTCTTATATTGTTAGCGATCGAATAGTTGTTTGTGACCCAACTATAGAACTACTATCTGTATATATTCCATCGAATTCGGATGTTTCATCATCAACCAACATAGGCGATAATGCGCTGATTTTGGGGGAATTTAGTTGATCTTCATATCATTATACTGGAATGCACGGTTCTCATATAATGACTTAGATCATGATGTGGAAATATTTTATAACATTTTGCAAAATGGTATCGATAGATTCGTTCCAATTTCTGTTAAGAAGAATAATCGTAATAAACCTCCATGGTTTAATAAACGTTTCATTAATTTAGGTAATTGCACGAAAAAATTACATCGGAAATGGAAAAAATCCAACAATGGTTCTGTAAATTGGCCTTTTCTTCTTTATCTAATGAAATTGATTGCATGTATAAAATAGCTTATAAGAACTAATAAGGTTCAAAACGATTTAAAGTGCAATCCCAAATCGTTTTGGAATTTTGTTCAGGCTAGGAGGAAAACATGTGGTTTTCCGTCGACAATATCTTACAATAATGTTACTGGCAATAATTCTTTGGATATAGTCAACTTATTTAAAACTAGATAATGTTAATAAGGGAACAGTTGCGGATACAACATATGATAGTATAAATACCACCTTGGGTATACCTATCCAAAAGGATATTATTGAATCACTCCGTCAGTTCAAAGGTGGCTGTAGTCCACATGGTGTTCTTTCAAGCTTCCAAAATAAACTTGGTGCTGAGTTGCCATTTCTTTTGTCAATTTTATACAATCGATCACTTTCGTGGTGAATTTTTCCAGCTTTCAGGAAATCCTCTCATATCATTCCTATTTTCAAATCCGGTAATAGGAACGATGTCTCTAATTATAGGGGCGTTTCTTTACTGTCAGCGATCCCTAAATTATGTATGTATTTCGGACTAAAGTCCATATAGCTGATGAATAACATGGGTGCATCCGTGGTAGATCTATAATTGAAATAATCGAAACGTGCTTTGGACGTGATAAGGGTTAAGACTCAATTTGACGTCATTTATATTGACTTTAGCAAAGCGTTTGACTTAATCAACTAAACGTGTGCAGTTTGAAAAAATAAATGACAGTTTTTCTAATCTGATGAACATGCATTCGGGTATCCCACTGGGCTCCCACCTTGGACCCCTCATCTTCATTTTGTTCTTAAACGAAATCACCAATTGTATCAAATACGCTCGTTGTCTATTTTATGCTGATGACCTAAAAATATTTTCCTCTATACATAATGTGCAAGATGAAATTAATTTACAGAAGGACTTTGATGCTATTAGCCATTGGTGTGAAAATAATCTGTTTTTGTATGTAATACATGACTATTCTATTAATAATGTAAACTTGTCTCGAGTAACCGAAGTATGAGATCATGGAGTCATGTTTGATAATAGCAAAAGAATGTTCCATATTAGAATTTCTTAAATGAACCATGAAAGAGTTCTATAACTCGAAGGTTTTTATCGTGCATTATCAATCTGTTGTTCGTTCATAACTTGAATATGCGTCACGTGTATAGTCTCCTCATTATGCTAGTCATATTAGAAGAATCAGCGATACAAAAAAATGTATAATGTTTTATGCGTGGAAAATACACCAAATTGACCTTCGTAAGGCACGGTGGGAGAACGTTGGGGATCTATCTGGAAATTCTCTTAAATCGTTGAGCTTCTTATGTCGATAGGTGCAAAAGTTTAAAGCTTGAGCCTCTGGAAGCAAGCTGATACCGTTTTCCTTTCCGATCATCTATAAGTGGCAATATCTAGAGTTCATTCTTATTAATGAACCTTGGGTTATATGCCTCGGAAAGGAGTTTAAGATCTTGCTTTCTTTTGAAAAGTGAGTTTCATAGGACTAATTATGGGGTGAATTAGATAGCGTCTCAGTTTCTGTGAAAGTTGCCAAAGGTTGTGCTCTCTCCCCTGCTGTGGCAGGACAACCTTTTGATTATTGACGGATTACTGGTTAAGTTGCGGTAATTTGACTTCATTGCACAGAGTTATGGTCTTGTCTTAACAGTTTCAGGCAAACACCTGAATATCTTATCCGACTTAATGCAGCATGCCTTAGATATTGTGGAGATATGGTGCATTGATAAGGGCCTGCACGTCAACCCGTCTAAGGCAGTTTTAATTGTTTTCACTAGTCGTAGGAGTGGTCTCGATTTATCCGTTTCTTTTCTTTTTGGGAGACCGATTACCAGATGTAACCAAGGCAAGCACCTTGGTGTTATCTTAGATAGCAAACTTTCCTGGAAAGCTCAACGTGATTTCAAATTTCAAGCCATAGTTTAGCAATGTATAAGGGCTTTTAGGAAATCCTGGGGTCTAGCATCCAGGATGTTGTTTTTCATTTATAAATCGCTGGTCTTATCGATATTATCGTAGGCTTCTGTTGTGTGGTGGCCAGTTGTTAATCTAAAGGCTTCTACTGCTAAACTTAATAGTCTTGAAAACACGACTTGTAGGGCTGTTACTGGAGCTATGTCCTCGACTCCACTTCTTGCTATGGAACTCATTCTTTCCTTGCCACTGCTTGTTCTGCAGCGTTTCGCTTGAGGTGCTTTGGGGCCTGGAATGTTCTCGGTTCTATCGTAGGACATATAAACAAATATTTAAAAACTACATGTCATTTTTACCAGAAATCGATATGGTTAATGATAGATCACTACTTGAATAAAACTTCTCCAACTTATTCACGGTGGCTTATCCATCAAGGGATTTGTGGTTTTCGGAGGATTTTCTTTAAAAATTAGACGAGTCCATTGTCTTTTTTTCAGATGGCTCTCGCTCTTGCCTCAGTGCTGCATTTGGAATCTACTGTCATTGGTGTAATCAGAGATCGTTTGGCAGTCTTGGTTCGCTATGCACTGTTTTCCAAGCGGAAATAATACCGTTTACGTATAGTGTTATGGAGGCTTTGAATATTTCGCTGTTAAAACAAAAACCTTGTTTTGTGAATAATCCCTTGACTGTCTCCAAACTTGTCAAGAATTGTAAACATTTCATTAATCTTCTTTGCTCACATTGTGACATCGAGGTGAACAAGATCGCGGTCTATTTAGCCAAATCCGGTTCCCACCTAACTCTAATTGGGCCTGAACCCGCAACACCCTTATCTTTTAACTACGCCAAGAAAGTTATAAAGAACTATACGCTTTGAAAGATCTAAGACTTTTGCTAGCTTTTAGTTATCGTTTGGCGAAGATCTTTATTAGCGAGCCCAATTAGCCCAATCAACTAAATATGCTCTATTTTTGAAAATGGACCAGCTTAGAATTTTGGTTCTTACGGGTCATGGTCGATTTAAGGGATATCTCCATCGAATGACTGTTTTGAGGAAGATGATGACTTTTTGAAGTCATTTGAATAGCTTTCATTATTATTCGGTTTCAGGTTTTCAGCTGTAGACTATTAATGTAGATCAGTTGTCCTCCATACCTTGGATCAAACTTGCACAATTTGCTAGGGCTTTTTAGGATAGAATCCTGGTTTTGCACCATGGACCGTCCCGGCATTGAGTGCGGCATCTCTATATATTCCAACCAAATAAAAAGATTAAAAAAATTGTTAAAATTAAAATTGTACTGGAACTTCTGCTTCCAAGTTATTTGTTACTAAAGCTAAGTATCTGCAGATATCAACTTTATTTGAATTAAATTCTGATACACTAAATAAAACTATTTTGATGTATGGTATGTAAGGTGATTTTTTCCATCTACCTACATTGAGAATACGAATAAAATCAATAAAAATGTCTAAATTATTTGAATTACAGTCATTTTTGTTTTAAATGCGATTCCCCAAAAACGATATGTATCATCAGTTAACTAGTTTCTCAACAAAAAAAAAACACTGATATTATACAGATGCCGCACAAAACTTCAAATCTCCATCGACTCATCATCCAGCTAGGAGGAGTGAGTTTCATAAAAATCTATCGCATATAGATATAACGTTTTCCGCTGTATTCCTGTATAAGATTTTCAGCACACATCACTAAACTTTATTAAAACTAACAACAATAAAAACCAAAATTCTAATATTTTTATTGTCTCTAGAACAAAAAAAAACTTCAATTATTTTTATCTCAACAGAAGAAAATAACATTTTTCATTACATTCATTCTTCTGTTCAGCGAACTAACTATATTATGTTACGGCTGGTGTTTACACACACATTTAGCACACACAAAAATATATAAAAAGAAAATTCCATTTTCAATGATACCAACTGAAATAAGCATTTTTGGAGATGTACATACATATACGCAGAGGCAGAGGCACAGATAGTCAAATATTAATTGATTGGAAATGAATCTGCGATGATATTCTGATATGATACCATCCATGTCGTGTCAACTATATATCTGTTCATTTAGGTTAAATAGTACATAATTCCGATAACAGATTTTTCCATAAATTTAATGACGCGGAATGGTATTAGAAATTCGATAGGCGATTGAAAATAAATAAAAAAAAATGTATTTTGTTCGTGTAATTGTTTTCAAACTACATGTATACTTATGTACCTGCTGCAATAATTGCGAAGAAGACACGTTGAACTAAAATACTCACGTTTTTATTGGTTCAACAACATTAATTTACGTATTTTAGATTAGTGCTGTGATGAACTTTAACCTTTGAATTTGTAATTGCTTGAACCCGGGGCAGTACCCAAAAGTTATGATTTTTAATGTATTTTCAACAATGGAGGCCGAAATTGATAAAATTAGAAAGTCTTTGGGACATTACTTCGGGGATTTTATACAGTGTGTGTACTGAAATTGATTACGTTGTACACTGTATCTCGTTAGCCTTCTACTATTGTTGGACCAACTTGGGAACACAAATTTGTTTGTTATATGTACAGTCCGAAAAGAAAAACGATGTACATAAAGAAGAAGTTTCGCACAAGATTTCACCATTATAAAACAATTGTTTTGTTCAGCTGTTTGGTTCACAAAAAGGGTGGGTGAGTTAGACTCAGGGATGGGCGAGGTAGATTACGCCATGTAATCTACGCGGTTGTCGTAACGTAAATTATAACGTAGATTACTTGGCAGTGTTTTTATCAACGTCGACATCAGTTTAAATATGATTTGAAATCGAATGCGCCTGCAGTTTAAGGGAGTATTTTGTAAAAGCGTTCATTTAGAGGTGATTTTTTCATTTGTTTTTTTTTGACAAATGGCGCATGAATAGTTTCAAACTGGCATCGCGTGTTTATTTATTCAGTATTGTTTGCCATTTCATCATGGAAAGAATGAACCCGGCATAGCGTCTACATATTGTTATTACGAAAATCAGCGTTCTGTGAGGAATGTGTTTCGTGCGCTTAGACCAAGTTACGGTTGACATAATCGGGCTGTCGAGACCACTATTTGGGATACCATCGAAAATCCCAGTTTACAGTATTGGATGAAATAGACCGACCGGTGTGGTTAATGGCCTGTGAATTATTCGTCCATGTTCCTTCAAAAAAGAAGACCACCGAGCAAATAGCGCAGTGGTTAAAGCTGCGACGTTTGGATCGGGAGGTACCGGGTTCGAATCCCTACAGAGGCCGGAAGCAAAAGGGATTTTTCATCTCCCGATTACGATCGGTGATTAAATTGAAAACATCTATGACCCTCTGCTGGAATGTAGAACTCATGGACCGACCCATCGTTCATGTTAGTACAGGCTAGCATGGAGCTATGCAGTGTGCAGATGGCCAATTAAAAGACGGACCTGTAGCCGTGTACAAATAGGGATACTGTTCAGCTTTCAAAGGACAATAAATCCACTAGCTGAACAGTCTCTAAACAATGTATGTATGTGTTGGTATTTATTTAAGACGGCCGGGACGTACCTGTGAATAGTGCTCGTTATTGCGCAATGATAGCGGAATATTTGCTGCCTGAAATTGAAGCCCGACCTCGACGACATTTGGTTCCAAGAAGTTGGTGCTATATTTGCCATACAGCGCGCAAAGCAATCTACTTATTAAAAAATCAAGTTGTACAGCACTTAATTTCACGGTTCGGATCATTGAATTGACTATTTAGATCGTGTGATACCTCTCTCTTTATTTGTGACTGTTTATTTATAGTTCAAAGTCTATGTGAATAAACCAGCTAGATTTGAAGGATTAGAAGCCAACATTACTCGTGTCATTCGCCAAATACCATTCGATATTCTCGAACGTGTCATTAAAAATTGGACTTTAAGAAAGGACCATCGCAGTTGCGGCCAAAATAAATGGCAAGAGAGGCCCTTTCGAATGATAATAAAGTTTCCATACGATTAAATTGAATTTTTTGAGCTTTTATAATTTTTGCGAAATTAAATCAAAAACTGTATGGCTCGATCGAGAATCGAACATAGATCCATAAATCCAAAGTCACCGACTTTGCTTTCTGGACCACCGCCGCATATATATTTCTGGCTATACAAAACTTTTATATCTGTCATTTGAATAGAAAATATTGAAAATTTTAGCAAAGGCAATGGACTCTGCGTTTATTTCACCATCGCTATATACGCATCTTGTATACATGCCACTACTTGAAAAATATGAAAATGTTTACAAGAAGCTGTGTGTTGAACCAATTTGAATACTGAAGAAATTAAATTAAAATAATACCGTCGCTAATAGGACTCGAACTTTGGTCCACGATTCCAAAGTCAATCAATCTACTACCTCGCCCACCACCGTATATATTTGATGTTTTGCAAATCTTTTATACTGTCAAATTGAATTGAGAAACTTGGGAAATTTTTTAACAGAAGTTGAGTTGATCCAAAAATGTCCTAACATTAATATCGTTTGCAACTTAACTGAACTGCATAGTGGCAGGTGCAACATTTAATGCGATGACATTCCAAGCAGTGTATTTCGAAGAAGTTAAAAATCTGAAAAGCTATTCCACCTTATGTTCTTAAAAATTATAAAATTTCAAATTTAAGTATCAAAATTTAACATGTTTCACTGTTTCAGTATCATCATATGTACATTGAAATTGAAAATTTTTGCGATCTACAGTATTCTAATGGCTTTATTGAAAATAGGAATCGTATATTTATTATACATAATATAGACATGTTACTTTGTAATAATAGAATATAGTACCTTGTAATTCTCTTATTTTTATTTTGTATTGGCATAATATATAATAATAACGTTACATTAATATGTATTGGAAAATATGTTGGACCAATACGAATCATTGTTTTAATTTCATTTTTTACATCTGTCAAAATTTTAACTAATTGACACAGCAAAATTAATTTTGAGTAGTTGAAAAGTTTCACCACGGCAATTTGACTTCACCAAATTTTTAACAAGAATATTTTTAACCGATTGACACACACTCTAAGTACATGAATAACGTCCAAATTAAAAATTTCCCTAAAGAAAGTGAAAGTATAACAAATAGGTATAGCTGAGTTTAAGTCTCGATTAAAACTAAAAAAAATTTAATGTTAATTTCTTACAAATTAAGGTTCTATTCCATGGACTGATTGACTGACTGAGTCAATTTGAAGCAAGAAAAGAAATTATATTTTGTGGTTGTACAAATGAAACAAAAAATTTTTCTCAGTAAAAAAATATTTGAGTTTTAAGGTGCTATTCCATGCACTGATTGACTGAGTTTTACTGAGTTTACTGAAAAGATGATAGCAACAAAATTATATTAGACTGACAAAGACAACAAATTTTTTTTTTTTTTTATTTCAAAATTTTTTATGGTTAAAATTTAACAGCGTAGTTATGTAAAATAAACAACAATAAATTGTTTTGACAGTTTTGAGACATGTCCCACAACGCCGAACGAATCCTAACCGCATCTATAATAGCATCTAAAAATGAAAATTTACGGGTAAATTATGTTTTTTGGTTTATCTTTTAAATTGAAATATTAAAATATTACCTTGATCCACTTCCTCTATTGGTGTTGACATTGATGCGGAGGTGGACGATGATGATTCCTCGATTTCATCATCGTCTATAGAATTAGTAAAATAATTGGAGTTCATTTCACAAACACTGTTTAAATTTCAAAATTGGTTTTAGAAAAAATAGACGTTTACAAAATAACAACCAAAGATATTAAAATACAAAAATTATTTTTATAGTGAAATTCGTTTCCATACACAAACTTTATAGTAAAATTCTCTTCCATGCGTAAATTTTATGTACGTTGTTTGTTTGACTGCCATAAAAAGTATTCGATTTGATACTTTTTATGGGAGTTCACACTGCTAAAACTCAAATATTTTTTTACTGAGAAAATTTTTTTGTTTCATTTGTACAACTACAAAATATAATTTCTTTTCTTGCTTTAAATTGACTGAGTCAGTGAATCAGTGCATGGAATAGCACCTTTAAGGTTCTATTCCATGGACTGATTGACTGACTGAGTCAATTTGAAGCAAGAAAAGAAATTATATTTTGTGGTTGTACAAATGAAACAAAAAATTTTTCTCAGTAAAAAAATATTTGTGGTTTTAGCAGTGTGAACTGCCATAAAAAGTATCAAATCGAATACTTTTTATGGCAGTCAAACAAACAACATACCTAAAATTTGCGCATGGAAGAGAATTTTACTATAAAGTTTGTGTATGGAAAAGAATTTCATTATAAAAATAATTTTTGAATGGAAGAAAATTGTAAATATCAATTTCAATCAAAGTTGGGATTTTGTAAATGTCAATTTTTTCTTTATAAAAACAATTTTGAAACTTCAAATTTGGTATGTCCAATACTAAACTACGCTGTTAAATTATTTTGCAAAAAAAGAACACGTTTGTTTGTTGTCTTTGTTACTCTAATGTAATTTTGTTGCTATCATCTTTTCAGTCAACTCAGTCAATCAGTCCATGGAATAGTACCTTTAATTCAATTCAGATTCTGTTAAATTTACATTTTTCAAATGGGGAGTATAAAATATGGATTTATCAGTAATTGTACGGCAGTGGTCAAGTAAGCATAGTAATGGACGTTTGATTAGTGGCCGTGAGTTCAATCGGCATTCGGGCTAAGGTTTTTTTAATTTAATTTCATCTTACAAATTAGTTCAACTCAGCTTCTATTAAAATTTTCAAATTTTTCCAATTAATTGCCAAGTATAAAAGTGGGATGTAGCAACAATGAAAAGGTACGGCGATGGTCAAATAAGCAGAGTCCAATAATACTTTTGGTTATTAAAAATCGATCAGGTCGAAAATTTTCCAGGTTTTCCAGTTGAAATGGATTCACATCCATTTTCCTTAATGGCAATCAGTAATTCTTTTCCTTTAGTTGTAGTTAATCTAGAACCCCAGTTTTCCCAGACACTGGAAGAACTCTGAGTATTGTATGTTTTTAATAGAATGTCTTGATGGACAGTACAATCCTGTCACAATAATAGGAAAGTTGTTGGTTTTTATATACATGAACAAATGTTGGTAATATGACCGATTTGGCTTTTTAATAACTCGGTAGCACTTACAGCCTTCCTGAACTCGAATTCGTTTTACCATAGAGTGGGGTGTGTTAAATTTTATGGCACGGTCATACTTAAAGTTCCCCGGATTATTTTGAATGAAAGTTATGACCTTTTTGTCTGATTTGTTGTGAGCCGTTTTTTCCGATTGTTCTGCGAGCTGTTCTATACGGTTCCACCGTTATAAAGAGCGCCCCACTCTATATAAAGTATATCATTGTTTTGGGTCAATTTAATAATTTTGTAATGGATAAACATGACGCTGAAGTAGATTCATGGTATTAGCGGGCTCGCTATTATATGGTCGCTGCAAAGCCACAATGGAAGTTTTTATACAAGTCTGGGAATACGAAAGCGAAATGCATGGGACATTTTAACTGTAAAGGTTTGAATAATTAAGATCAAAAGAACCGATATCAGGATCTTGTCAGCGACAACATTGAGGAAGGTAACTGCCAGTCTGACTGCAGACAGAGGTCTGAGTGGTACTGAAAACTTCTGTTTTATTATTATTATATTTAATTGCACAGTGACAACTAGCGGCAAAATCATTAAGATGAATATTTTCAACACATGTATCCGCGGAACTTTGAAAAAAAAAATATTCACAATCGTGTAGACAGCCAAATTCATATTTGTCCAATATCGCAACCACATATTCGTTGACTATTTGCAATCGTATTTCCGCGCCTTTACCTCCGCGTCTATTGCGCCTTAACGTTATTTTAGAATATTAAAAAAACGGGTGGTTATATATGTGGTTATGCAACGAACTGTAATAAGAAGGTATTTAAGATAAAAATATTTTCATAAAATGCAGTAAATTAGTTATAATCTAAAATTGATTGATTTATGTGTGTGTGTATATAGATTAATATAAGAAAATAATTATCGACTTAAATACTTAGAAGTTAATTTTTAGTTCGCTCCTTTCGCTAATACATATTACACAATTTTTTTTGTCCGCAAACAGTTGTGTTTGAAGAAGGAAAAGTTTTATTTGTTTCCTTCTCATCCTTTTTCCGCTTAATTACTTTTCCTTATTCCGTTGTTATTATTGTTGTTTGTTTGAATGGTGGAACACGCCTAAATAATTAAAGCTAGATATGAAAATGAATCGACCAGGAACTATATGGAAAACCATTTAAGTAATAATTATTGCCGTTAATTGTCTGTTTTCGATAGATTATGTACATACATACATATATAAGTACGTATATAACCGCATAAAGTAAAAGTTTTTAATATTTTTAAAGAAAATATAAATAAGCTTTTTTCTTCATTAGCTTTTATATAATTATCAGTAGATATATATATAAGTATATAGTTTGACTCAAGCACAAAATCGAAAACATAAAGTTTTCTTTCCAATTTAATATATTTGAGCGCAGCGCACAAACTTTATGTATTATTAACACACAATACTTTAGTAATATTGAGAAGATAATTAATAATTTTGCTTTTTTTATACTTGTGCTATGTATACAAACGTCTTGTTCGTCGTCTTAGTCGTTAAAACAAAAAAGAAGAAAGTATCATCAAGAATTAAATAAGAAGTTGTAATAACAACAATATCATCAGGTATTAATGTCAATTAATAACTCGAACAAAAAATAAACTGAAAGATTTTTTTAAAACTTTGTGTGTGTGTGTGTGTCGTTTAATTCGCAGCGAGTTTGCAAGTGTCGTGTCGTTTTTCGTCTTTCACAACTTTGTGTTTTTGTTAATTTTACAGGCGATTAAATTTCAAAGTATTTTTTTTTTATTTTATCTTAATTTTTGTCGGATTTTTTTGTTGTTGTTGTTGGTAGTTGTTGGTAGAATTGTCGCAATTGTCGTTGCGGTTGGAAATTAACCACAAAAACCAAAAGAATGAAAATTAATTAATTATTCATTAAAAATTTATATAATTTCATCGTATTTCAACTTACCAACCGTCACCGTCATCATGCATATATACATTGTATCCTAATACGGAGGCTGCTATCATTTCATTATACGATCATATGTGTACATATGTACGAGTAATGTCACAAATATAAATTATTTAATTTTCTTTTCGCGAGATACAAAATTTTATATAGCGTTGATAAGCAGGTGGTGGTCTGGTAATGCATATGTTTGGTGTACAGCATACTTACATATGTGTGTACATATATGTTTATAGTTTATGTTGTGCGATAGTGATAATATAGTCTAACATAAAATTTATGCGAGTAATTTAATTGTAATGGTGTGATAAAACGAATTTATGTATATCTTCAATGAGTTGTTATATATTTATATACATATGTATGTAAGTGTGTATCTTATGGTGTGCTTTCGTATTTTTATTTAATCCCAGCATGTGATAATAAAAGCTTTCATATATACACAATTTAGTATTACGTCTATATATGTAGTTAAAATGAGTTGGTTCATAAATCTTCAATCGAGATAAAATTAGATGGTATTATCATCACAAATTTTTATTTCTAATTTCTATCTTAATGTTTGTTTGTCTGGTTTGCCGCCAAAGCACTTCATTTGTAATCCTCTGAGTATATGTTTCCATGTTTGACATACGTACTTTGAACACTTAATGCGTTGCCTATTTATATCTTATATACACCGTGCCGCCGATGCCACCGCCTTCCCTACAGTACAACCAAAGTATACGAATTTCTCGACATCTTGCGCATTACACTGTCCAGTACACCTCGTGAGTTATTGTATTTATCACTGTGATGCGTTCGATTATTTCCATCGGGATGGCCATTTGGCAGAGTGCTTCCTAAAATATGCTTCTATTACTTGAATTGAGACTGTCATTTGTTGGGTTATTCTGTAATGATACGGTTTGAGTTTTCGTGATTTGTACAGCCTCTTCCAGGATGTTACTTCTAATGCTACCATTGTACTGATGAAGAGGGCGATATATCACCTTGTTTGAAATTTCCTTAGGCCGCCTTTCTTTGTAATGATTCCTATTCTCCCAGTATTCCACACTTCAGGTAATAATTTGATGTTAAGGTTTCTGCCGTATATTATCAATAACGGCGGCTTTATTGTTCGTCATCATCTGTAATTGTACGGCACTTCTAACTTGACTCGCTATCTATACAGATGAATTTGAAGTATTCTTTTCATCTTCTAAGATATTGTTCACCTGTGGTTAGAGGTTGACCAGCTGCATCTTTTATAGGCGGTATTATAGCAAATTTCAAAGTTCAGAATTTCCCCCCTATTACATATATACCCAGAAGATAACCGACTTCATATTTCCTTCGTATTTCCAAAATTATATTTTGGTGAGCTCGTAAGTTTTTTATATTTATTCCCATTTTAGATCGATAGTGCTTTCGCTTTTGAAAATTCGGGTTTAACAGTGGCTGGATTAACTATGAATGATTCTAGTACATGCTCGATTTTGATCCTGGTTCTACCATCAGGTGTATTTGTGTATATTATTGTGGGGGAATTTACTGCCACCTATGAATAACTGACTATAGTGACACAGTAATCGATGATCTCAATTGTTATTTCCAATTTCTATATTGATATAACTCATTGAATAATTTTGATCTGATTCCGGTGTACGTACTATAAACGTGGCGATTAATAATATAGGCTCCAAACGTTACGATCCTGAGCATTGCCTTCATACTGTCTAAGACAATCGGAAGAGGCCAAGTCGATCTCTACATCGTGGAGCTATCATCGCCTTCAACGACTCGGCGGGGGCTCTTCTCTCAGACATCGATGCACAATTCGTTCTGGATCAGCACTCAGAACGTGACCGAGCCAGGGTATACTCACTGAGATCTTATTTCATGTACAATATCGGGGATCCCCATCAGATCGAAAATCTCGATATTGTATAGATCTCAGTAAGAACCATCTACTTCGCGTTTTCACACGTAAATCACACGCGAGATACGCCTCTCCTATGTAAGGAGCCATCTCTCAGACTCATCCGTCAGCAGCCAACTTTCACAACCAAACATAACAACGGCCCTTTGTAAAGCTTCAGCTTTACAGCACTTGATAGTTGTTTACATTTCAGCACCACTGTAGCTGCTCATCCACACTGTTATTGTGAGTGATAAGAGATCCCAAATATTTGAACCTCCTCACTCCCTTAAACGTGTAATGGCTACTACTAAAATCTGTTATGCGATTGTCCCTATAACCAGAGATCATGTATTTCGTTTCAGACTCATTATTCTCGAGTCCAACAGAAGCCTTTCCTTCACTCCGTTGCTATTCAGTTCAATCATATGTCATCTGCATATGCAAGCACCTGATTGGACTGGCGATATAAGATGTTGCGCTGAGGTGTTTCAGTTTTACAAAAGATGTATTTCAACATGAGATTGAAGAGTATCGGAGACAGAGCATCTCCTTGCCAAACACCCGAGTTAACTGCAAAAATTGTCGATAACCTGTTTTGAAGTTTAACACAGCATTGAGACTGAGTCACTGTCATCCTACACAGTGGTACCAATTTTGTTGGCATTCCTAGGTATTCCAGGGCAGACCACAAACTTTCTCGGTTGATCGAGTAATAGGCCTGCCGGAAATCCAGGAACACCTGATGTCCGGGAATGGATGACTCATAATATTTAGATAGAATCATCTGCAGCGAAAAGACCTGATCGGTGACTGATCGATTCGGACGAAATCCTTCATGAAATGACAGTCACCAACCAAGCCCTCCGCTAGAGGGATGATTATATCCAATATAATGTAGGACAGTAACTTGTATGCTACCGAGCAAATAACGCAGTGGTTAAAGCTGCGACGTTTAGATCGGGAGGTACCGGGTTCGAATCCCAATAGAGGCGGAATGCATAGATTTTTCATCTCCGGATTACGATCGGTGATTAAATTGAAAACATCTATGACCCTCTGTTGGAATGCAGAACTCTTGGGCCGACCCATCTTCCATATCACCGTACAGGGTGACATGGAGCTATGCAATGCGCAGGTGGTATACTGTACTTGTGTGAGTAGGATGAATGAATTGGTTGAATGAATGTTGTGTGAATGTAAAGGTAAGGCTATGGACCAAAAGAGTGTCAATGCCACGTCCTTCTAAAAAAAAAAAAAAAACTTGTATGCTGTGCAAAGGAGGGCTATACCGCCGATAATGCTCACACTTCAAGCGGTCTCCCTTCTTGTAGATGGGGCATATTGCGGCCTCTTTCCATGTTAATTACTGCGTCGATGTGGACACAGAGGCTTCCATTGACGTTTCAGTCGTAGCTTATAGCTACACGTGGAATTCATCTTTCGCTGTATCTTCTTCTTTCGTAGGTGCAAAGCACTGGATTATTAGTTGTATTTTTTATTTTCGAGTGGAATCTTGCTAGACATCGTAAAATATTTTTGAAAATTTACTTTTCTGAGGAGAACCGAGAACAGTTCAAAAGGTATATTATATAATATGATCATCATCCTTCAATTAGTTAAGTCAACCATCATCCAGTGAGCGAGGTTTTACAGGTGTTTAAAGAGTGTAATCCGAAAATTAGTATTAGAATATTTTTAAAAGTTTTGTTCCGCCGGTTAAATTGAACCTTTTCCAAATTGAACTAAACTGCATTTATTAAATTTGCAATTTCTTAAAAAAATCGGTCTTTATACCTCTCAATAGTTGGAGGATGAATACAGTAAGGACTCAATTCTCTCTTGTACAAAAGATAAAATAGGTGTCGTTAGGTTCTTGATGGAATACAGGGCATCATTTCATATTCTTCGTGTATTCAATTCTGAGATAACTGTTAAACATGTCTAATTAGTTTTTAGCGCTATACTTGGAATATTCTTTTATAATTTGTTCTTCATCATTTCCTTCCTTATTGTTTTTGATTTCCGGCACTTTAATACGATTTACTTTACTAATACTTAACTTTCAGTTTTTACCTTTTTTCTACTACTAGCACTATCACGGTTAAAATCAAACTACCTAACTCCTATCATTTCATCTCGTCACAGCATTCAAGAGTGTTTAGACTATTCCTGAATAGTCTAGACACATATAATTTACTACTATTTACAATAACGGCAGTGTCTCTACTCAAATAGTGATGTCGCCACGATCGTGGCATTACCCCTACCTAATCCTGATTCGCCCCGAACATGATCCAATCTACCGTCCCTGTAGCGCTCTAATCGGTTTAAGTGCACCACCTTCGGTTTTCCTACTCCGGGAAACCATGTCGTTTAGCTTTGTGACGAAGATGTAGGATCATATTAAATTGCTTCCTTTGGAACCACTGTTATGAGTATTTACCTGCATGATATTCTGAGCCTTCATCCGGTCATTTGACACTCGTATTCTCTCCCGTGCAACTGTCTCCGAGCTCGATGGATGCTTTTTCGCTTATCCACTATTAGTCTCCTGATTGTGGCCTCGGGCTACATTTATACAAAGTGGTAACTCGCATCAACTGCCATTTAATATTTCTCGTGCAACTATTTCCATCACAAACCCATTTGCGCTCATGAAGTCCATTCCCAAAATAACTTCATAAATTACATTTGCAACCAGTAGTACTTTGTGCAAAAACTCAGTACTGCCAATTCTTATTGTTGCAATTTTCTTACCCGTTTTGACGGCATCCTCGCCTGTGGCCGTTCGTAATTTCAACCCATCCATTGGTTGTTCTTATTTCCCGACAGTCTCGTGATAATAGGTACTCGTCTTGTCACATGCCCAACACGTTATTCTATTGCCACCTTCGCTCGATGTTCGTTCTCCCATTCATCCCCGCCCGTCGCACTTTGAGTGACGGTCTTATGATGCCCTGTGCAGTCTCGTTTTTTAACGCACAAGCGATGGTCTCGGCGAATGTCGGATCTCGTATTCTGTCAATAAACACATCCATCTTAATTCTCTCTATGTGGTCGGGATAAGTATTTGTATGTACTAAATGTACTAGTCTGATTTGATTGATTGTTTAATTCCCTAGCCGCTTCCCCTTTCAGAGCCACAATTAATGTAGATACACGATTTTCATCGTTCCAAGCATTTTGCTTGACCGCCGTTTCGAATTGGAAATTAAAAATCGCATATAATGTTGTTCCACTTCTCCATATAGAGCGGTGCTCATTTCTTGCAATTTTTCATCTATTTTCTGATTTGATTGATTGTTTAATTCCCTGCTTTTCTTGATTTAATTGATTACTGGACTGTGTCGATTCTTTCTTCATTTCCATAATAACAGCCATCAATTGCGGCAAATCGAAATTTCCCGATTGTATTGGCACAGTCTCAACTACTGCACCTTCATCCTCTTTATACCCTCGCTGCTCGGTACGAAACTGTCAATTCCTCAAAATTGTAAGTAGCTAGATCAGTACCATCTTTCTCCAAGGCTTGAAATAATCGTTGCTCCAACACATTTTTCTGTCTGCCATTTGATAAACCACGCCGCTCCACATTCTCCTTTAATTCGGATATCTTCAACTCGTCTAGAATCATCTTTTTTTTAATTCACAACAACTGTCACCAGTTGTTACATTTTAGCCTTGTCAAACAAGGTTCGATCACTGGGTTGTGAATAAAACAACCAATTTAATTCTAGATATCACTAAATTTGTTTATTTCCGAATAACTAACTAAATCCTACCATTTCATCTCGTATTTATATCACATATGACCTTCTAGAATATTCCACAATATTTGAGAGTGTCTAGACTATTCCTGAATATCTAGACACATCTGATTACTACAGTTTACGTTTACGTTCGGGTCTCTACTGAAATAGAGATGTCGCCACAATCGTAACAATATGGACCCATCCAGGGTAGTTTCTCTACTCAAATAGAGATGTCGTCGTAATTCAGGAATAGTCAAGACACTTTTTGAATATTGTGGAATATTCTAGTAGGTTAAATATTTGGTATAAATACGAGATTAAATGTAAAGTGTCAGCTGGTTGTGATTTATTTTTAATAGGGCTAGTAGTAGTAAAAGGAAAATGTGAAAGTTAAGAGATATTAAAGTTAAGAGTAATTAAGTGATTACTGTGATTTTAATGAAATAAATTAAATATGTAAGTGAATTACTGTTTTGTAAAATTAAATTGGATGTTCTATTCACAATCGTAGTGATCGAACTTAGTTTGACAAGGCTAAAACTTAACTGTACTATAGTTAAGTAGCCAATTTTTAGATAGTTGACTGAGCCTTTCATTTTACTGTGCTTTGTTTACTAAAACGACAATCCAAAATATTTTCACAGTATTTGTAAAATATAAATCGAATCCCAACAGTTATAACAAAGTACTTAAAAACAAAAACTATTATATCAGATTTGGCGTATATCCTACCAAACCCATCATAATAAATTTAACCTTCTAGATCCATTAGCGCCATAACAAATCACAGACAATTTAAGTATAGCGAAAATATCGCACAACACAATAAAGTCGTTGCGGCCGCGAATATATTTCGAGTTCAGTGAACCATATTTTATAATATGTTATGTATATGAACTTCATTCGCGCGCTATTTATACCCAACACTATTATTTATAATAAAGCAACCATTATATCATTATATCACTCATCCCGCGAGCCCACCAAAAATATATATTTTTTCGTGAAAATTCAAATGATATATGAAACAATTGGGTAAAGAAAACAAAGAAAATGGGTTTTGTTTTTTTAACTGCTGTACACATACTGTAATACCTATATAACATCCAAATACAGTATTTTAAACAGCAAACTTTTGTTAAATCATAATTTATCTAGTTCCGCGTTTAACGGACCAAATACAACATTATGTACAAGTTATTATGTACATATATGCGCGAACAGAAAAGTCAGTGCGGTTTATTGTACTTGCAAACATATACGATTGATAAATGACCATGACAATATATATTGATGGATAAATTTTCCATTTAACATTGATGGGGTGGGTAAAAGTTTTATCTTAACTATATAGCACACCGAACACCAATATTTTTTTTATACCCCGTTCATAATTTCAAAAAATAATCGCGCCTATGACTAACTTTTGTATATATGTTATGTACTGCATGGGTGGTTGATTCATGATTGTGGTAAAATTATGAACAAAAATGGAATAATTTTCATAAATATTTTCAACACTATTATAGTTTTGTGTATACATAAAGGGAAAACGCGATGCTTTGTTCGGCATCGCATATACATACATATGGATCGTGTAGTAACAAAAAACATACAGGGATACCTATTGAGTGGAAGGAACATGTATATAAATACAGTAGTAATCAATGAAATTATATCGTGTGGAAAATATTTAGATAAATTGAAATGGATACAAAAATTGTCACACAGAGAGATATCCGATTCAGTGTCTTATAGCCCAAATATATTTTCTGATGAAATTGCTGATTTTATCCGACATTTTTTTATTTTTTTTTCTATCGTATTTAATTTATTAAATACCATACATGGATAAATAACCGTTTGGGTCATCTCCTATATAGCAACATACATATAAGATTCAGATTTATATCTTTTATGCTGTATACCCAAAATTTCCAGTTGGTATATTGCATACATGTATATACGCATATTTAGGCAAGCGAATAAATTAACCAAACCAAATTATAAATTTCTCGCTTTTGCTGGTTAGTTAGAAAGCTGATTAAATTAATTACGACTTAGTATATGTATATACAATACACATTTACATAATCTTATATATTCATACAACAACAAAAACTAAAAATAGCAACACAAAAATTTCTAGGCGCCCTCCGCATAATTTTAATTATTTTGCTGATAATGAATTGTTGCGCTCGCGATAAAATTTAATTACCTTATATCAAAAAACCGCAAATATACGAGAAAAATTACTAATTATAGAAAATTTAGAACACACCGTAGACATTTTTCAAATGATTTCTATATTACTATACTCGTTATAGTCGTTATATAAACGAACGAGATTGTGGTACTGTGCTGGGAATTTATTTTAACTCTATATTGACTATATGTATGAATTCATACATATATGTACTCGTATATAGCGTATGTGCAGACATAGTCTAGCTCTTAAGTATATTTATTTCGATAATTAACAACACTCAGACAACCGTAATGAAAATAAAAATAATTGTTATTGTCTTAAATTAATAGCAATAGGATAGAAATTAAATCGATATTATATGTACGATAAAGATGTTCCGTAAGAAATTAATTTGTCTGCGCAAAAAAAAGCGATGGGAAGAGAATAAACGAATACGATTGAATCCTTTTAAACTCGTCTGAATAGTAAAATTATTAAAATTAAATTTGAGTTCTAAAATGTCGAAATTGTTTCAATTCCTTCAATTTGTGTAGTGACCTCCAGTATTATATTATTAGACAAGAGAGGAAGAGATATACAAACAAAAAGGAACTAAAAGGAAATAAAGCAACATAACAGGGATGAATGATCATATGCGGTTCTTCAGTAACTGAAACACAAACATATATAAAATCGAAAATTCTTTAATTTTTGTTAATCGGGGAAACTTTAAGTTTTCTTCTTTCACCAACTAATCGGACCATCAAATTAAATATTTTAAAGATGACTAACCAAATTCTTGCGACTCTTAAAAGGAAACGTAGCACCGAATAAAATAAAACTGGCTAATCTACGGTCATATACGCCCCGAGAAGTTCACGCCGATACTAACCTAATAGATAAACCAATGCGTTTGGGGCCTGTTGAAATTTTGATGGTGGAATTTACTGAGCTGGAGCTTTCCATTTTCAGCGCCAATTCACATGACGAGAGCGATCTACGTCTACGAAGAAAATTACTATTTAGAGCCATATCTCGATTATGGTACAATAAACCTCGACATTACCCAAAATGCGGCTTAAGCTGGTGAACACGTATGCCATCTTTCTCGGTAGAATACTCTGAGTGGCAATCTTTTCACGGTTTACACACCACCACCATCCATGAGTCACCCAACCTCAATCCAGTCCAAAATTTTCAATAGATAAAGGGACTTCCTCGGGGAGAAGCAGCAGTACGACAAATCACGGTGATGCACTGAAAGAAAAATCATTCTAACTTCAAGAAACAGCATATCTCAGGTCAAGAAAATCAAAATTTTATTTCATGAATCGAGTGTTTTATTAAATAGAAGTTGTATTTAATTAAAGTTTTAGTTCTCAGTTTAACAAATTGAAAATATTCTAGATTCAATATATTTTTAATATGTTTGAGATTAATTATGATTTTATTCTTAATTTCAAATTTCAACATAATTTATAAAATCGTTCATATCTTATTCTCAATTATATCGTAAAAGTTATCAAAAATTTCGATTAAATAGAGAATCTATGATTCTTAAAAGATTGTTGTACAAGAATGTCTAAACTTAATATTTTTATTCTCAAAACAAATGTTTAATAGTCAAAAAGTTACCCTCAAGTAAACCGAATTTAAAATTACGCCATTTTTCATTCATATTTATGAAAAATTTGGATTGGCTTTAATCATAACAAACTTTTCTGTTGTTTTCAATATAATAATTGATTCGAATTCATGATGAAAAACTATTTTAATGCATTTAGAAGATCATGTTAATACTGTGATAGCTGCTATACGAAACCGAAAAATTTAACGTTTGGTTTAAATTCGTTCAATATTTAGACAATTATATGAACATAATGAGGCTACTAGCGCATACATCCATAATTTTTAACTAAAGCTTTTTGAAATCTAATTGTATGAACTGTGTTTGGATATTTGAATTATATATGTAATTAATTTACATAGTCATTTTAATATAAAATGTTTGTAAATTATTCTATAAACCGATTGGAGTCGTGAACTGACCCAGAGTTTTGTGCATATAGCTATATAGCTCTCATACCAAATTAAAGGTTGTTTATTAGGATGGGATACACCGATGTCAGTGAAAAAAAAAATTATTATTATTTATGATGTTGTATAGTTTGTTTAATCATTGATAGCAGAGCTCGCGCTTTATATTGGCATGACTATACCCTACAAAAATGCATTTTTAATTTAACACGAGGCGAGTTTATATCAAAAGATTTATTGATGAAACCTAAGCATTTCCAAAAAATAACGGATGATATAAACCAACATTTTCCAACGGAACAAAAAGTAAGATGCTTAATTTTAAATAAAAAATGTGAATGGATTTTTCATACGCACTTTGTAATTTGGGCGAGAATACCTCCAACAGACAAAAACACTTAGTTATAGACAAATATAGAAAGAGCAAGGATATTATCCTCTATCCTTCACAATTAAGATTAATGATAAAATATAAACCGCTTGTTTATTTCATTAGCAATACTACTATTCCCCACCTAATCAACATCAGAGGTGTGCTACAGGAAAATCATACAAGTACCGGAACTGTACCAGACGATTGAGAAAGTTCGGTAAATGATGCGGAATTTACGCAAAATAAAAGTTGGCAAAGCTGCAACGAGTGATGAAAATAGACGAAAGGAAATCTCTCAGTTGAATGTCTATAACATATAACATTTTGAGCCTATACTAACAGAATGGCCTTTGTATTCGGGCTCTAACGGATATCGACTTGTAAGTTTGATTTTTTTTTACTGATTCACTATTTTTAAAGAATAAAATTGAATGTTAAATTTGTAATTTTACTTTTATCAAAACTAGGAGAATTTGAAAATAGTATGTTTTGAATTTTAAAAAACAGATAAATAAATATTTATCAATTTAGTTTTATTCCAGATCATAAAAGTTTAGAGATTCTAAAACTCATCCATTTTTCTTTGGAACAAAAAACTAAATAAAAAATCGTTTTGGAAGCTTTCAATTGAAAATGCAATTAGTTCGCACTTTCGCGAACTGAATAGCGTGGATCTGATTAAACCCACATTGGACGACCAAATAAGCTGAATTTGGATTAAATTTGCAGCCACTGATTGTAGAAAATCAAAAAACTAAATACGCTATGCAATATGATGCAACATTCTCTACATGTTTGATAATTTGTGAACTACCGTGAATACCTGCTTCAAAAGAATAGCAAAGAAATGTGCCATTCGGTTTGCCTCTCTCAATTCTGATTAATAAAAAATTAGAAAGCACATTTAAGATTATAAAGTTCAGCCCCAACACCAACTATTTAATTAATATTGAAGAACATGTAAAGCAAAATTGTGTGCAAATATGATAAATAATTATAATAATTTGATTTCACATATTACGTATGAAAATACAATCTTTCAAACTGATAATTATTTTTTTATAGAAACTGATATAGAATTAAAACCAATGCTATTTAAAATTAAATACATTTTAATTGATAATAAATTAACAATTTTATTTTGTCAAAGAATTGAAATAATATTTACCCTCATTACAATGTTTATTTTATTAAAGAATTATTTCATTATGAATTTCTAAAAGTTAAAAGTAAAACTTTTATTAAACCTATTACAGTAAGGAAATTAAAAGATGGCTCAAATTACGCCAAGATTCCTTTATACTGAAATTATTATAACCAATGTAAGAAATATGTAAAGTACAAGCGGGAAATTAAATAAAATATATAATAATATATCTAAATTTGAAATAAGAATTGTGGATTGTAAGTATTGAAATAAGTCTCGTACATTCTTAAGGAAAGAAACTCTTCTTCTCAACTGTAGTATAATATATTCACGTTTTGAGAAAATTTGCTAATAAATATTTTCAAACCAATCTAAACTATTGTTACGTTTTTGCCTTGTCAAATTCAAGGTTCGATCACTGGATTGTGAATAAAACAAACGATGTAAATTCTAGATCACACTAAATTTATTTATTCCGATTATTTACACTAAACACTAATTTAATTATTTCACTTATTTATTTAATTTCACAATAATTATTTTGCTACACTTTAACAACACTATATTACACTTTAATAACACTTTATTTTACTTTATAAACACTTTCCTTTTAATTACTATTAGCACTCTCACGGTTAAAACACAACTAATTTACTCCCAAATGTCTGTCGCGTATATATACCAAATATTCTAACCATTCTAGAAATCTCCAGAATATTCGATTAGTCTAGATAAGTCTAGACACCTCTACTGTTCTACTTTATAACAATTTTACATTAACGATAGTGTCGCTATTCAAACATAGATGTCGCCACGATCGTAACACTATTCTCAAATGAAGTTTTCAGTATTATATTTTTAATATAATATCTGTACTAACATTTACAACTAATATTCTTGATTTCATAACAAGTTGGCTTAAACTAAGAATTGGATATAATAATTCAATAATATTATTTAATAAAGTTGATAATTTTGCTATCAAATATATTAAGACTACCGATCAATCAAAGAACAAATTATCAATCTTAGATTAAATATTGGATATTTATTAATCATATACGAGTACATATATTCGAATGTAGAATGAAATAAATTAGAACAAGAAATCCATTTTCTTACCGCTTAGTATGAGCATACTTTTCTATCACTGTAGAATTAAATTATATTGGAGCCCTCAACAAGTTAAAAATAGAGGTATGACCGAAAAGCACACTTCATCAATACCTTCAGCCAGCCATGTATACGTAATTTTAGTGTAAACAATATACACCGCCTACGAGTAGAGTTTCCATTACGGATATCCGACTATCCGGATTATCCGTCTATTTAAAAGCAATCCATTTTCCGAATACATTTCTTTGAAATATTCGATTATCCGAAACACACTTTTTTGAGAGAAACACGAATAAACTAGAATTTCACTGGTTTAACTGTTTTATAGTGAATATTTCGAATCGTTGCTGATGAGAAATTAGTACGAACACAACTGAAGAAAACTTAAATTTACTACAAAAACAACTATAGGCGATGCCATTTCGTCAATTACTTACGCAAGCCCCACATCTTCTAGCTGAGGAATTCAAGGTGGGCTTAAAAAGGACTTTCAAATTACTGGTAAAAATTTAATCGTATTAGTCAATGCCTTTATGACAATATTAAATTAAAACTACATCAATTGTTACAGAAACAATTTTTTCAACAGAAGGAAAAATCAAAACTTAATTTTGAGGCGTTTAACGCTGTAGTTTTCTTAAAGTGCGCATTTTAAAAAATGAAATAGTTTACAAAACTACATAATCATCTCATAATCGACTCTCATTCGTTAAACACAGAAAAACGAAAGGCGTTTACCTTAAAGTGCAATAGATGCCTGAATTGTTTGGGCAGCAATCATTCCAATGTCCATCGCGAAGCCGCGGCCAAAAATATGGCAGAAAGCATAATACGCTTATTTGGTGCATTACCTTATTATGCTTTCAGCCACATTTAACTTGTAAGTTTTTCTTTTAAGAAAGTTCCAATGACGTTCCACAAATCGTCAGATAAAGCGTAAAATGTATACACGTGCATAACTCGATTATTTCCACA
This sequence comes from Tipula unca, assembly GCA_951394425.1. Taxonomy (NCBI): domain Eukaryota; kingdom Metazoa; phylum Arthropoda; class Insecta; order Diptera; family Tipulidae; genus Tipula; species Tipula unca. The sequence goes on along the minus strand of OX596381.1, from coordinate 148,676,187 downwards.
ATATTTCCCCCAACAATCGTAAACGAAGTCATCAGCTCAGGTAAGACGATGCCATGCATAGAGCTCTATTAAACTCCGGATCACAGGTGAGCTACATAACGGAATTGTGCACGCAATGCCTTCACTATTTATAAAGGCCGAGTCACAGTAGATATTACACAAGAATCAGGCCAACAGTAATTCGTAGAAGTTCTGGTATACTACCAGAAATTACGAGCCTACACACCGCACCAAATTTAAACATCGATGTAAAATCATCCGCAGTAATTAAGTTAGCCGACCCTCATTAATTTTATTCCAAACAGATGAAGTTAAGGGCAGCCCAAGGGAATCGATACTCGTCAGGACAAGCCAGCTCACCTAAAGCACAACAACCCGTTTTAATGTTAGCTCTATCTAGTCAGCAAAGGGAAATGATAAACATTGGTCAAATCTTAAGAAGGTTCTAGGAATTAAATTCGATCAACAATCCACTAAACAAACTCTCTCTCTCTCTCTCTCTCTCTCTCTCACTCCAGAAGGATCATTTTGTGAAAACCACCTTACAAAACATTGCTTAAAAGCGCCAGCACTCCAACTACATTGATAGTTTAATTTAATAGGCTTTCGGTCTCTTAACGATTGTCTCGCAATCGCACCAAAGATAATCTTGTGTACCCCAAACCGCAGAATGATATCATATAGACTATATGCTATCATTCTGCGGTTTGGGGAACAAGATTATATTTTCTGTCGTCATGGAAAAAATGTACCGTCATGTCCCTTTATCGCCAGAAGACCCACGGAACTAAGGGTCACTTACTGCCGTGGGTCCGAATTCAATAAAAAGATCACAGAAATATTACAAACCTTCGGCTTTCACCTTAGAAAGTAAATGTCAAATAGTGTAAAGATTTTGGACAAAATTCCCGGCTATCACCAACCACGCAAAATTCAGATACTGGTGCAGATATTGGGCATCAATTGGAAGACATCATTATATTCACCTCGCCACTATCAGAATTCATGAAATTCATAAAATGAACTGTCCTCTCAGAGGCATGCAAGCTGTTTGATCCCTTCGGTTAATTATCGCCTGTGGTTATAACCTTCAAAATATTATTGCAGATGCTTTGTGGAAACAACAGTCTTTCACAGATTCTGAAATGCTAGTCAGTTGGCTTATGGAGCTGTTGTTTCCTTCCGAATAATAAATCCAGATGGCAGTAATAATTTACAATTAAAATCGTCTTAGACCAAAGTAACACTGATCAAGCAGCAGACGCTTTTTCGCCTCAAACTGGGATCTACACCATCTTATTAACAAGCGTGGTTCTTATTAGAGGCGGAATGCAAAACGGATTCTTGGAGCGGAACTACGCCATGCCTTGGCCGATTATAATGAAGTACGGTATGTTGGATGGAATTGTAATTTTTTAAGTTAAATTCATTTTATCAAGCGCCTTAAAATAAGCGCTTGTTTCGGCTATTACTTCATCATTTAACCCAAATCTCTTTCCATCAAACAATTTCTTAATGTTTGGAAATAGGTAAAAGTCACAAGGGGCTAGATCAGGTGAATATGGTGGATGGGCAAGTAATTCCGTTACAAAACCCACTCTTACTAAGATTCAACCAAATGTCATAAAAATTTGGCAGCTTTCGTTTAAAAGAACACACTTCATACACAATAAAAGAAATAGTTACTAGTGACGCTGATAACGTTATTCATAACACAATCCATCCTCGTAATTTTGATAGTTCTTATAGGTTGCACGAAGTCATTTTTAATGCGTTTTAATTGATTTAAATTTAATTTATAATTTTAAAGTTGTATGTTAAAGCTTTTTTAAAAATAAATACTAACACATACATACATTAATTAGATACTGTTTGGTTAGTGGATTTGTTGTCCTTTGAAAGTTGAACAGTCCATCTGCACACTGCATAGCTCCATGGGTCGGCCCATGTGTTCTACATTTCAATAAAAGCAATATAAAACCTGGTAAATTATAATCTCTTTTAATTTCAAAAAAATATTTTTTACATTGTACTCCCACTAAAAGAAAGTAGATAGATTGTTAGTTAATTCATTCTACGCCATTTTTAATTGCCATGGTGATGGTACTGAACCGGCTCCTGTGAAATAATCCGCATATGAATCTCTTAATTTTCCGGTATCCTGAGTATAATTATGCGAACCCAGCCCGGATGTAATATCTGACATTGATTGTTCAGCTTTTCCAGTGGTTTTTAGCCATAATTCAGGAATTATATGGTCTGTGTTATGGTCTCCTTCGTGCTGCTCATAAATATGCAGTTCCAGTTATGGTTCTAAGCCAATTATGCAAGGAACAGCTAGCCAGTATCACTAAATTTATACTGTCTCTATAGTAATAGTGAAATTGATCTTTCAAATACTCTAAATCGAGATGTAAGGATCCCAAAGGCAGTACGATTATTCGAGCTCTAGATAGCCGATAATTGAATATCTTTTCTTTTCGTGACATATGGTTTCTACTGTAAGGTTTTAATAAATTTTTACGTAGGGGGAATGCGTCATCTCCGACTAATACACCATTATTTGGAAAATTCAATGTATTATTTGTCAATGCAATATTTAACTTACTATTCCTGAATATGGCACTATCATTAGTCCCGCCATTGCCTCCGACGTCTACGTATATAAAGCGATAATCATCATCAACTACGCCAAAAAGTTCAATACTATAAGAACCCTTATATAGTTATAAGCTCTGGATCCTGTATGGATTCGCAGCAATTAGGAAAGTTCCATTTTAATTGGAATGTTTTTTGGAAGTAGTTCCACTACTCTACGGTACTCGGAACATATGAAAGAAATTGCATTAACCAATGTACGTGTACTTGCGTTTGTCGTTTTCAGAAATGACTGCAATACCTTTTAAATAGCTAAAAGAACTTCTGGTAGAAACGCAGATAATATGTTTATGGAACACGGAGCAAATACTGCAAAGACGTTATGTTATTACCACTCGCAAATATCGCAGTGGTTAAAGCTGCGACGTTTGGATCGGGAGGTACCGGGTTCGAATCCCAACAAAGGTGGGATGCGAAAAGGGATTTTTCATCTAATGCCGATTACGGGGAGAAGATTAATTTAACTGAGCATCTAAGCCGTTGGAATTTAGAACTCATGGCCCGACCCACCTTCCATGTCACTTCCAAATACCGCAAAGTGATTTCCAATTTTATTCTTGCCGAGATTGATTGTCTAAACCACGTTGACTTTCTCTGTATTCTCTGATCATCCATACTAAGGCGGTTTTCAAAATTCCCAACTGGCATTTTTTGGATATTTTTGTATGCTCCTATATCCTCTGAGCCAACTCTTTAAGTAGGGTTGCAGAGGCGCCTAGGTAATTTGTTCTGCCAATCCACTTATTTACCCATATGAACCGTTTACCTTTATGTTAAATTAATAATTCATTCGCAATTGTGAATATTCCATTCGTAATTTCAGTTTTAATTACTGAAATTCCAACTACTACTTGATTAAATTAAGTTGAATATATATGAACGCTTGAAATCAAATAACTTGACTAATGAGAATGAAGATGACATTGAAGTTCATACTAAAAAAAAATATCAAAAAATTACGCAATTTTTCCAACTGGAATTTTATTTATATGAAAATTAGAATTTGAGGTGTTTTGTAAATTGTATGCTGGCGATTCTAGAGATAATTACATACTCTCGAATACATATTCGGATAGCTTAGAGCAACTGCCACCTTCGCGGTCATAGGAATTAAATTAGATTGAGCGGTTAGATTTTCACAGAATTTTGAAGTTTCGTGATTTTAAACCAATTTTAAAACTTTTTACTGCCCCTTGATGTCCACAGGATTTTTGTGATCAAGAAAATTAAATTCTGATAAACTATTCTATTTGTTTATGGAATTTAAAAGTTACTTGATTTTGATTGATTTTTACAAATTTGTATCGCCGAGATGTCCACGGGTACTGGTTAGCCCATTCAAAATCTTTGTGCTCAAGAAAACTAAATTCTGAAGAACTTTACTATTTATTTTACACCATTTAGGAGTTACGTAAACGATTTTTAAAGTTTTGTACCGGCGATCCTAGATACATCCACTGGTATTGGCATATATTTTCAGTTAGTTTAAGCTATTTTGAATCTGATTTATAAAAATCATCTTGATTTTTTTAAATTTGTACCACTATCCTAAAAAAGATCTAATAACAAGGTTCATCAGAATTTAATTTTTTTGATCATACAGATTTAAAATAGCCCAAACTATCTGAAAATATATACCAGTACCCATGGACATCTCTAAAATCGTGTAAAACAAACTCGTTAACGTACCTTAAAACGACATCGTCTACGTAACTTCTAAATGGTGTAAAATAAATAGTAAAGTTCATCAAAATTTAATTTCCTTGATCACACAGATTCAAAATATCCTGAACTATTTGAAAAGATAGACCAGTAACTCGAGACATCTCTGGAATCGGTGGTAGAAAATTTTAAAAATCAATCAAAATCAAGTAACTTTATATATTCCATAAACAAATAGAATAGTTGATCAGAATTAAATCTGATTGACCACAAAAATCTTAGGTGGTCTAAACTATCCGGAAATATGTATACATGAGTACCCGTGGACATTTCTAGGAAAGGCAGTACAAATTATTTAAAAAAAATTTAAAATCGTATAAATAATTTATAGTATAAATAAAATTCCAATTGGAAAAATTGCCAAATTTAACAGTGTAATTTTTTGTTATTTTTCTTTAGTATGAACTTCACTGTCACGAATGAAGCTTAAGTTATGTTTTCCCAAAAACAGTTTCATTCTGGTTTTTATTGCCTTTTCTATTATTTTCAAAAATTTAGGATTTAAATTGGGCGATATTTGCCCAAAACAACACTCAACAATAGCTAGGTTTAAAACATCTGGAATTGGACCATAAACAAAACACCAATTATGTAATTAAATTAACTAAACTTGGAGTTATAATATGTGCAGTACATTTTATCATATTTGTGTTGAAACCTAAAATGTCATAACTGCTACTACTTTTTAGAATGCTAAAATTTCCGAATCCACCACAGCACAGCCGCCAAAATCAATAACATTTTTCCGCCACAACTACTAAATTTATTCTAATAATATTGATGTTTAGCAGAAATAGTATAGTATCGTCAACTCTTCTACATAATTTCACAAAATAATTTTGCAGTTTCAAATTCTCGGGAAATTGTTTGCATTTTCTTCCATATATATTCTTTTTATCCATTAAACCTTACAAATTACTAGAGCTTTAAATTTAACTTAACTTAATTGTGGTATATCAAATATATTATAAATTAATATTTTATTTTTAGAACAATTAAATCGAACGGAGATATCTATTTCGGGTAAATCGTGAGTTTTAATTACATTTTGAATTTTGATTCCTGTTATAAAATCTGAAAAATCTGAAACGAACGTAGGAATAGATATCAATTGCAACCTATGTCCAGATATACACAAACAAAAACATTAATAATTTAATTATACCAGCTGAGTGCAATGAAAACGATTCATAAACACAATCCAAATTACAATCGTAAAATGCACGAACATAACCAGCACTATAATTGTTATTACCACAATCTATAATATAATTTGGAATATTATAAAATTTTAATTAATTGTCATATATTTTTTTATCGGGTACATAATTGTTATGTATCCGAAAAAAAAATTAAAGATCATGGTAATCGATCAAAAATTTCATTAGGTTTTATACGTTTTAAAATATTTTTAATTGATTTTAATTTTTAATTTTAAAATTGATTGTTAAAGTTTATTGATTTTTAATAGATTTCATCGGTTTGATGAATTCCTTTTTAATGTTTTATTGATTTAAATTTAATTTTTAATTATAAAGTTATTTCTTAACATTTGATTATTTTGGACTGATTCTAATGGTTTGACGGAGTCCTCTTTAAAGTTTTTAGTTCAGTTTAATCTTTAATATTAAAATTATAAGCTAATGTCTCATTATTTTTGATGGTTTTTATGGGTAAGACGAACTCCTTTCTAAATTGTTTAAATTGATTTTAATTTAATTTTTAATTTTAAAGTTAAAATTGCATTACTTTTGACAAATTTTATATAGATATACGAAATTTTTTAAAAATTTATTGATTTAAATTTAATTGTTATTTTTAAAATTATTTGTTTAATTTTATTATTTTGTAGACATTCTAGTGGTTTCACGGAGTCCTCTTTAAAGGTTTTGTTAAGCTTGCTTTTAGTTTAATTTTTAATTTTACAATTTTCATTAAATTTTCAGTAATCTAATTTCATTATTTTTGATAGGTTTTATGGGACAAACTCCTTTCTAAATGGTTTAGCAGTTTAGATCGTTAAAACTTATTTTAATTTAATTTTTAAAAATGATTATAAGTTAAATTTTTGATTTTACAAGTTTAAGTTAAAATCGCATAGTTTTTGATAAATTTTATGAAGATTTACGAAATCTTTTTAAAGTTTTATTGATTTAAATTTAATTTTTATTTTTAAAATGGCTTGTTAAAGTTTCATTATTTTTCACAGTTTCTAGTTTTTGTCAAACTCCTTTTTAAATTTTAAGATTTTAGTTAAAAAAATGTTGACCTTTTAAAGTATTTTTGGTTTAAATTTAATTCTTAATTTTAAAATTGTGTATTAAAAATTCAATATTTATGATAGTTTTCATAGGTTAGACGAACTCCTTTTAAAGTGTTTTAATTGATTTTAATTTAATTTTTAATTTAAAAATTGAATGTTAAAGTTTCTCTATTTTTGATAGATTTTATTGGTTTAATGAATTTCTTTTATAAAAATTTATTGATGCAAATTTAATTTTAAAATTATATGTTAAAATTTGATTATTTTGGACTGATTCTAGTGGTTTGACGGTGTCCTCTTTAAAGTTTTTGTTTAGTTTGATTTTAGTTTAATTTTTAATTTTATAATTGTAAGCTAATGTTTCATTATTTTTGATAGTTGTATGGGACAAACACCTTTCTAAATTGTTTAGATTATCAAAATTGATTTTAATTTTATTTTTAAAAATGATTTTTTGTTTGATTTGTTAAATTTTTAATTTTACAATTTTCAGTTAAATTGCATTATTTTTGACAGTTTTTATATAGCTTTACGAAATTTTTTTTAAAGTTTTATTGATTTAGATTTCATTTTTATTTTTAAAATAGCATGTTAAAATTTCATTATTTTTCACAATTTCTAGTTTTTTATCAATTTTTTTTAAATTTTAAGGTTACAGTTTACAGTTAAAAAATGTTTGACCAACACCTTTTTAAAGTTTTATTTGTTTACATTTAATTTTTAATTTTAAAATAGTAAATTTTTGATAGCTTTCATAGGTTGGACGAACTCGTTTTTAAAGTGTTTTAATTGATTTTAATTTAATTTTTAATTTAAAAATTGAATGTTAAAGTTTATTATTTTTGATAGATTTTATCGGTTTGATTGAATTCCTTTATAAAGTTTTATTGGTTTAAATTTAACTTTTAATTTTAAAATTTGATTATTTTGGACAGATTCTAGGTTTATAGAAGTCCTCTTTAATATTTTAGTTTAGTTTGATTTTAGTTTAATTTTTAATTAAAAAATTGTAAAATGTTTGATAGTTTTTATAGATTGGAGGAACTCCTTTCTAAATTGTTTAGATTGTTTAAATTGATTTTAATCTAATTTTTAAATAAATTGAATTTTTTTTATTGATTCTAGTGAAATTATTAATTTTACAATTTTCATTAAAATTGCATTATTTTTGACAGCTTTTATATAGATTTAATGAAATTATTTTTAAAGTTTTATTGGTTTAAATTTTATTTTATTTTTAAAATTGAATGTTAAAATATCAGTTTGACAGTTTCTAGTTTTTTATCAAACTCCTTTTTCAATTTTAAGTTTACAGTTTTCTGTTAAAAAAGGTTTTACCAACACCTTTATAAAGTTTTATTGGCTTAATTTAATTTAAATAAAACATTAGGATTTTTTTTTTGATTTTAATTTAATTTTTAGTTTTAAAATTTTAAGTTAAAATTGCATTAATTTTATATAGATTTACGAAATTTTTTTTAAAATTTTTTTGATTTAAATTTAATTTTTAATTTAAAAGTTTAAGTTAATGTTTCATTATTTTTGATATTTTTTGTAGATTGGACGAGCTTCCATTTAAAGTGTTTTAAATGATTTTTATTTAATTTTTAATTTTAAAACGAATGTTAAAGTATCTTTTTGGTGATAAGTTTTATCGGTTTGATGACTTTTTTTTTGAAAGTTTTATTGATTTAAATTTAATTTTTAATTTTTAAACTAAATGTCAAAATTTTTATAGTTAAATTTTTATTATTATTATTATAGTTTAATTTTTATTATTAAAATTATAAGATAATGTTTCAATATTTTTGATAGTTTTTGTGGGTTGGACGAACTTTAAACTTTAAATTGATTTTAATTTTATTATTAATTTCGATTTTTTTTTTATTTTAGTTTAATTTTTAATTTTTAATTTTAAAATAGCATTATTTTTCACAGTTTTCAGATTTTTGTCAAACTTTTTTTTGAAATTTAAGTTTACAGTTTGTAGTTAAAAAATGTTTGACACCTTTTTAAAGTTTTATTTGTTTAAATTTAACTTTTAATTTTTAAATTGTGTGTTAAAAATTCATTATTTGTTCATAGGTTGGACGAACCCCTTTTTAAACTGTTCAAATTTATTTTAATTTAATTTTTAATTTTTTAATTAACAGTTCTTGAATTTTGATTAACTTTTTCCTTGTTAAGCTAAAATTCCCATATTTTTGACAGTTTTAGGGGTTTGTGTATCACACTGAGTTTTAACCGTTTCGATTTGAATTTCATTTAATTTAAAATGTTATATTAGAATTTGAATTTGGCAGTTTCCTCCAGTCGTTTGCCAATGTTTTTTAAACTATCCAGTTTTATTTGGTTTAAATTTAATTTTTAATTTAAAAATTTGTACATTTTAGTTGGGTGTTTTAATTTTAACTAAGTTGGCTTGTACTCATGCTTAGCTTTGAGACAAAAATTCGATCAAAATTCAAGAACGTCTTTTTGATCTTTCGTATAATAAACACATTGATATCAGACTTACCTATAATACCTACAATTTAAATTTCGTCCAACAATTTTTCAAGATCAACGTGTCTAACTAAAGATCCCGGCCAATCTTGGTACATCTTGGCAAAGTAATCGAACGTCACACATAATATTAAACACAAAATTAATCAAATTCTTTAAGTCGAATAAATCCAGACTCAGACTGATTGAATAAAAATCGTTTCGGTTGCGGTTGCGGTATATACGATTTACAATGCAAATGGAACATTTACATTCTTTGCATTTATATACATTATGTGTGTATCGAGTATCTCTTATCAAGAGATACTTTCAACAACAACAACAACAAAAAGTTAAATTCAACAAACAAAAATTTTTATAAGAAAAATTAATTAAAGAAAATAAAATCAAAAAGCTCCAAGTTGCTATATATTTTATACATCCAAAGTATAAAGAATTCATCCTTTTGTTTCAACACCCAAAACACAGCGCGTTCAAAATTTGTTGGTTTTCAGCAGCGGTATATAGCAGCAGCACAAAACACAAAAGAAAGTGAGAATAAAATTTTCTTATTGTTGAGGTGAAGATTGTGTTATTGTTTCGTGTTATCTTATTTGAATTATATATATATATATATAATTTTAAGAAACGAAACCAAAGTATAAATATAAGAAGAATAAAAAAGGATCTTTTGTTCTTAAAGCAAAAATAATAAAATAAAAAATTGTAAACCAAAACAACACCATACATACATACACACATATAGACACACTCGCAAACACAAACAACAGAAGACGGTAAAATTTCGATACGATGTAAGATTATTTTTGGTTTTTTATATTTTAAATTCACATTTTAAAGATAAAAAAAATTATAATTTGATGACGAACGGATATGGATCTTTATACTTACATATTCTAGTATACTCGTATATGGTATAGTATTTGTAAACGAGAGGAGAACTACTATACTACTATGTAGTTGCGATTGTGATGATAATATAGAGGCAACGTTATACAAATTCATTGGAGATTATAAATTTAAAACAAACCTCCCGGTTAATCTGCGCGCGTATTATAGTATGCGTGGAGGTGCAGTAACCCACGTTTATTATTATTATCGAGTTTTTTTTTGTATACATAATATAGAAGGTTATCATATTATAAAAGGGGCATGAGAAGTGCTTGGAAATGTACCATCGATATAGTACATACTGCCCCTATAACCGCATTTAACTTAATTTTTAATAAGCAATTCATCATATCAGACAAATAAAACCTCAAAAACTTGTTATCTCTCTGGTTCTGATTCAAATATGTATTTTTGTTTTATGATATGGAAATAAAGAAAATTGCTGGAAAGAAATATATAAAACAAAACGAAAAACAATTTTTCATTTCAAATAAATTAAAAATTGTTTACGCAATTCCATTTCAACAGAATACAAAAAAAAAAAAAATGAAAAAGAAATTATTCAAGCAATTCACGAAAGGCATAAAAAAAAAATTTCCATTTTTCCAGGTTCTTCTGCTTATGATTTTTTTTTGTGCTACTTCTTTATTCTTCACTTTGTGATACTCTTGTCTAGTTTAACTTTTTGAAAAGAGGATGAAAATTATGAAAATATAATATCTTATAAGGAATTCTGAATGAATGAATGATTTTTTATTATTATTTATTTTTTATATTATGTATTTATGTAAATCTGGTTGGATGCACAGGATCGGATTTAGGGTAGTTACATATATGTGGTTACAATTATTATTATTAAAATTGGTTGGAAACCCGAGAAAACCGCACCCATTGCCACATACATATATTTAACGAATTGAACACTATGTAGGTAAATTGTACAATATAGCTTCATAATTGTAGCTCAAAATTGGTAGGTAGATGGTTATCTCGCACGCAGAGTTTTAGGATTTTTTTTACTTATACAACACATTTAGTAGACGGGCAAATCAATAGAGATCTTCCAAGCTGATACATTAAGCAATTCCTATCCTCATCGATAGAACAAGTAGTGTCCTTCACTATAGGTATGGAGGATTCCCATCTAGGGTTTGATTTCCGGTAGTGGCCAGATGAATTTGTTCGCCCAAATAAACTTGTTTTTTTAAACATCTTTTAATATGCGATGATGCACTGTTAATGGAACCAAGACTAACGAACAACGGGACCAAGAAGAAATAGGTTGTTTATGTTGCGTGTGAGGCTGCAATAGAATACCTTGATAAAGCCGGTCAGTGATCAAGGATATCACAGTGATTCCACAGCTCCTGCAGAACGTTCGACTGCTTAAATACACAAACAACAAAATGGTCTAATTGTGGCTGGGGAACATTTCCAAGGTCCACGAACTACACGAAGCAGCCTGTTAATCTCGAGAAGAATGGGTACCAATTAGACGAGGACACTTTTTAAGGATATTATAACCGACTAGTTTGGTTTTCAAGTTTAGAGATTTAAGATGATTTTTAAAATTTTGTGCCGCTTAGAAATGGCCACACCATTGTCCATGTTTTTGGATAGCCCAGACCTAGACAAAATCCTTTGTACTTATAAGGTAACTTTTAAGTTTTATAACTCCGATCTTAACGATGTTGAGGAGTGCTCGTCTCTATTTTCGGGTTGGATAGACCAAACTGTTTTCTATGTAATCAGGAACCCTCAATCCTGGTAAAGTTAAACAAAAGGTGAAACAATTTAAATTTTGAAGATTTCGCATAATTTTTCAAATTTTGTTCTTTCCCAGAATTTGTTATTTTATACGGAATTTAGAAATTCTGTGATTTTAAAAATAGTCTATTTTTGCACCTTATAGCCCATTCTCCACTATTTTGAATAGCTTACACCAACCTGTTTTTTCTAGGTCAAGAATGTTTATTGCCTTACTATTTTTTTAAAAAAAGGAGCTGTTAGCTCGGTGAATCATCGCTAGCTTGGATGACAAAATTATAAATCGTCCAAAATTTCTAAATTTTGTGAAAGAATCTTGACAATAACGACACTAGCATTCACCCAGGACATGAAGAAGCGTGCTAATTTGGGGAGTCGAAGATTTGAAATATTCAAAGACTTCTCGGTGGTATACTTCAATGTGGAGCAAGCCTCATCAACAACGAAGTAGTTCTGAATTAATTATAAGCTAATATGCTACTATAATATGCTGTAAGCCATTTTTTAGGTGATTGGTTAGGTTAGATTGCTCCCGAAATATGCGACTGCTGTTATGTTACGGCAATCAAATGTATAAATGTATTAAATATAATGTCAAATGTATTAAATATATCGGATCAAGAAATTCAAATTGTAACTTTAAGTGAAAAGCGAAATTCGGATTCATACTGAGTTGATGAAGCTTTAGTCGTTTAACTTCCTTATCGAACATAAAATGGATCCACAAATTATCGTTCCAGGCACTCTTTCTAAAGCAATTATGGAAGCATGTTGTACAGCCATGACTCTTTCAATTCGGCACATCGATGCAAGACATCATGTTCTAAATTTTCATAAACAAATGTCATTTGTAGATAGCTAGATTTAAATAAATTCATCTTGGAAATTATACTTACAGGGTGGGCCATCTGTTAGTCCTTTCTCTATTTGTAAATAAAACACAGATTGTGGGATGAAAAAGTCAAAAATGTTTTTTTATTGATAATGAAAGGTGGTTCTATGCCATTTATGTGTGAAAAACAATATCGTTCATATGCCCACCACGGCTTTGTCTGCAGGCCTGCATCCAAACATCAAAATTTTCGTTGACGTTTTCCAATAAAACCGGATCAATGACCTCAATTTCAGATTGATTGTTGTTTAAATTGTTTGTGGATGATTCGCATAAACCTTACCTTTCAAATAACGCTACAAAAAAAAATTAGGTGGTGTTAAATCCGGCCTCCTTGTTGGCAAATCAGCAAATTTTGTTGATAATAAATGGATTGATGCACGATTTGCATGCGTCTCTCTGTCTTGTAGCAATCAAAAGTCGTTGACACGTAACTCATTCAATTTGGGCCACAAAACACCAGTTAACATGGTGCGATAACGTTCCCCATTCACTGTAAGGGCATTTTTCTGTTCGTTTTTAAAGCGACCAGCCCATTAACCACTCCAAACGGTGACACTTATAACATGAGAATTCTCCGTTCGCCAAATTCAACAATTTTGCTTATTGACGTACCCATTGAGATGAAAATGAGTATCATCGATGATCAAAGATGATTTTTGATGAAAAACCATAATTTCGTTCAAGCACCCAATTATCAAAACAACGACGATTTAAATGGTCTGGATGCTTTAATTTTTGAGATAATTGAATTTTGTATGAATGCTAATGAAGATCAACATGCAAAATTCGTCGTAATGTGGTTCGTGAAATGTTAAGTTCTTATGAACGATGCCTGGTTGTTGTGCTTGGTTCATTACGAATACTTTCAATAATCATTACGAATACTTTCAATAACAGCTGCCACTGCATCTAGAGTACGAACTGAACGATCAATAATTTTTCCAATTGTGCGCTCAGGACGTCCATATCGAGCGAAACTGTCACGTAATTTACGAAAAGCTGCTGTTTTTGAACGATTATTTCCATAATAAATTAGGGTAATAAAATGCGTTGTTGTGTTGTTAGCAACTCCATAATGATAAATAGCATACAGATCGCTCACCAGATGGCCAACTTTGCTAACCCCTTCCCCCAACTAAAATTTTTTAAATTTCAGTACAGAGGGCTTTTTGAGTGCAGATTATAAGGAATTACTAATAGCTCATAATTAAACGGTAATATTTGTATATTCGTAGATGGGAAATGGGGCCGGAGAAGCGCCTAGATAAAATCCTTATATTGTGATCAGAGGGGCTCCGTTTTGAAAAAAATTAGATCCATTTAAAAAACGCACAAAACACGTATTTCCGAAATTCGTTGAAAAATAGTTAGTTATAGTTCGTCAATTTAGATTTACGAGACATGTGAGTGCTCCCCTGTGGTCGGGGGGCACTCACATGTCTCGTAAATCTAAATTGCACGAACATGTTTCCTAAGAATACCACCACAGTATCCTTTGCTTGTCGTAGGAGGCGACTAAACGGTTGGATCGCTGGGCTGACGACCCGCATCCGTAAAAAAATCAACTGTTTATAAAATCAACAAAAAGAAAAATGGATACCGCCAAAACAACACCGGACCCCCGCTCAAGTACCCGGATACGAGATTTAGGATCGGCACGTGGAACGTGCAATCACTTAGAAAACCAGGAGCGTTGGAGGGTCTAATCACGTGCATGAAAGAGTATCGGCTGGAACTCGTTGCTCTTCAAGAAACTCGCTGGCCTCAAAGTGGAGACCATGTGTCCCAGGGCTATACGTTGTTCTATAGTGGAGATGACCTCGGAAATCTGTCGATAATTTGTGTACATGCGCCCACAGAAGTCAGCCAGCCCCAAGATAAAGACTCATTTTACAATGACTTGGACGATCTGATGGGATCTATACCCGAACACGATGTTAGAATGGTAATTGGGGACTTTAATGCTAGAGCTGGCAGAAATCAGGCCGACTTGTGTGAAAACATAGGTCCGTACTCCCGACACGAAACTGCGACCGATAATGGTAAGAGAATGATGTACTTTGCAATTGCTCATGATCTTAGAGTAGCAAGCACATTCTTCCCTCACAAACAGATACACCTAGAGACATGGACACATCCTCGCAAAACATCCCGGAGCCAAATTGACCACGTGTTAATTTCAAAAGGGCGAGCTCGGGTTGTGCAGGATGTGAGAACTTATCGGTCAGCAACCAAATACGTAGGCAGCGATCATTATTTGGTCGCTGCAAAGCTACGGTGGAAGTTTTCGTACAGGTCGGGGAACACAGCGAAACGGATGGAACGTTTCGACTGTGAAGGTCTGATAAATGAAGATCAAAAGAAACGATATCAGGATCTTGTCAGCGACAACATTGAGGGAGCTAATTACCAGTCTGACTGCGTGAACTCTGTCTGGGAGGTACTGAAAACTTCGGTTGTCAGTGCTGCTCAACAGACTTTAGGTATAGTGAAAGTCAGACCCAAGAATGATTGGTTTGATGACGAGTGTCGTCTTGCAGTTGAGCAACAAAATATAGCCCATAATGAAGTGCAACAACGTCTCACAATCGCAAGGAAAAACAAGGCAGCTCTTGCAAGAAGGGCAGCTAAGCGGATTTGTAGACGGAAGAAGCGAGAATGGTGGAAGTCCTAGGTTCTGAAAGTACAACAACTCAGCAATGAGCGTAGTTCACGTAATTTCTTTAAAGGAATTACTGGATTGCACCATATTTTCAGGCCTTCGTCAACCGCCATTCGGGACCGGGATGGAAACCTCTGTGTCAACATCGACGCAGTACTTGACGCATGGAGTGGACACTTTACTGAGCTGCTTGATGTTCATCATGCATCACAGACTGTTGTTGAGCCACCTCTAGAACAGTCTGCGGAGATTTGCACTGAGGAGCCATCCCATGAGGAATTCACTAAGGCCATGCAGAGAATGAAACGAAACCGCTCACCTGGAGTGGACTGCATTAATTCGGAGCTCTTGATATTCGGAGGGGATACTTTGTGGAACTGTCTTTTCGACCTTATTCGATTAGTATGGCGAACCGAAGTTATGCCTGATGAATGGAAAGTGGCCGCGATATGCCCCATCTTCAAGAAGGGAGACCGCTTGAAGTGTGAGAATTATCGCGGTATAGCTCTCCTTTGCACAGCATACAAGTTACTGTCATACATTTTATTGGATAGAATCACTTCTCTGGCGGAAGGCTTGGTTGGTGACTATCAAGGAGGATTTCGTCCGAATCGATCAGTCACTGATCAGGTCTTTTCGCTGCGGATGATTCTATCTAAATATTATGAGACATCCATCTCCGTACATCAGGTTTTCCTGGATTTCCGGCAGGCCTACGACTCGATCAATCGAGAGAGTTTGTGGTCTGCCCTGGAATACCTAGGAATGCCAACAAAATTGGTACGACTGTGTAGGATGACAGTGACGCAGTCTCAATGCTGTGTTAAAGTTGAGAACAGGCTATCGACAATTTTTGCAGTTAACTCGGGTGTTCGGCAGGGAGATGCTCTGTCCCCGATACTCTTTAATCTCATGTTGGAGTACATCTTTCGTAAAACTGAAACACCTCAGCGTAACATCTTATATCGCCAGTCCAATCAAGTGCTTGCATATGCAGATGACATATGCGTGATTGGACTGAATAACAACGGAGTGAAAGAAATACTTGATCCGCTTGTAGAGTTTTCAGCTTCTGTTGGACTCCAGATCAATGAGTCCAAAACGAAATACCTGATCTCTGGTTTTAGAGACAATGGCACACCAGATTTTAGTAGTGGCCACCACACGTTTGAGGGAGTGAGGAGGTTCAAATATTTGGGCTCTCTTATCACTCACGATAACAGTGTGGGTGAGGATATTAAAGTGCGGCTGGCAGCTGGCAGTCGTTCTTTGTATCCTCTAAGGCCACTGCTAAAATCTAAACACTTATCAAGTGCCGTGAAGCTGAAGCTTTACAAAGCGTTGATCAGGCCCGTTGTTATGTTTGGATGTGAAAGTTGGGCGCTGACGGATGAGTACGAGAGATGGCTCCTTACATTTGAGAGAAGAATCATGCGTGTGATTTACGGCCCTAAACGCGAAATAGATGGTACATACCGAGCTCTGTACAATTTCGAGATCAGAGATCTGATGAAGATCCCCGATATTGTACATGAAGTTAGATCTCAGCGAGTACGCTGGCTCGGTCACGTTCTGCGTGCTGATCCGGAACGAATTGTGCAGCGATCTCTGAAAGGAGAGCCACCATATGGTAGGCGCAGAGGTCGTTGCAGGCGACGATGGCTCCACGATGTAGAGAACGACTTGGCCTCTTCAGATTGTCTAAGACAGTATGAAGACCAAGCTCAGGATCGAAACCGTTGGAGCCAGATTGTTGATTCAGTAAGGGGCCAGTAATGGCCTTTAACACTGTTATTATTATATAGTTCGTCAAAATTGAGTAAACCCTTCTTTCACCACAAAGGTATAGGATTATCCGAAGCCGTAGACTAGAAAATTACTAGTATATCGAATCAAAAACATTAAATTTATCATACTCTTAATCTTAAGTTAAATTACATAAAAGGATGATGGAGCAAAAGGATGAAAATTTGTTGGAAATAACGAGAGCCATTTTGTATTTGAGAGGTTGTAAAATGCGATGACAACAGTGGCAGTTCTTGTTTATTCTAATTTTTCCCAAAATCATGTAAGTTGTTCCAGAACGCTCCCTTTCTTTTCCTAATTATTAAATTAAATAAATGTCAATTGTAGATGGTTAGATTTAAATAAATCCTTCTGGTACCTATGCTGAGATAACCACTTGGAAATTATACGTATTGTTAATTGCCACAAATGTCACGACATACGAATTTATATCAATCAGTACCGAGTATGCAAGCAAACCAAACCATTGAATTTTGCGTTGCAAGCTGTAATGAGTCAACAAATCGAAAGATCTAATAGAAAGATCTATACGCAAAGTCTTTATTTGGATTGTTGAACCTTACCCAAGTAAAAGGTGTTTTTTTAGAGGTTCACAACTTTGAGCTGGCAACACTGCTTTATTTGATAACCCATTTAACAGCTGATAGTTGCTTTTTGTTTAGTTTGGTTTGACATTTCATTATGGATAGACTTACATCAGAGTAACGCTTGCAAATTGTTGAAATTTTTTATCAAAATTATTTATTCAAAATATTTGTTCTCCGATGAACCCCCTTTTTGGTTGATTGGGTACGTACATAAGCAGAATTATCGCATCTGGAGTGAGCCTTAATTGACCACCAATTGAACACCTGGAAATCAACATTCGAAGAATTATTAGCGAAATACGGCCGCAAATGCCGCGAAAAGTTTGTATAAATTGGTGTTCCAGATTGCGCCTTGTACGCGCCTGCCGTGGCGGCCACATGGCCGAAATCATATTTAAACATTAATTTCATAAAATTTTCTATCCAATAAAGCCCGTTTCATTGATTTTAAAAATATATTTCTTTGTTTTATTATGATTTGAACTTGTGTAACTCTATAAAAAACACCCTTTACAAAACGAGGAAATTCCTGTTCAAGAAATCCACATCAGAAGGAGCAAACCGTTTTAGAACGTGTAAGCTTCTCTCCGCATTTCACTATGCACGAAAGTGATTACAAACTTACTTTTACAAAAATCTTGGACTAACGAAAGTTAAATGTCAGAACAAACGAGAACATTCTTTGTCATTTGAAATGATCGTTTAACTGTGGCGCTCACGATTACAATCTTCGGAATAAGGGTGATTTGGCATAAAAAGCGATCAAGGACGGTGACATTTGCTAGTGCAAATGTCTCTTCCACTCCTGAAATTATTTTGGGCCGCTGAATTCCATTGAAATTAATTTTTCCAATAAGGGCAGGAATTTTGTATTTTGAAGGTTATATAGGTATATTTCCCTATCGCTATACCAAATATGGAAATACCGTAATATTGATGCATCGTCTGATGTGAAAGGTCGATTAGCGGTTCGCTCAGTTCTAAATGAAATAACTGATCAACAACTATAGGTAAATGGTTAAAAAAATAAAAGTTGGTTGGATGACTGCAGCACTCAATGCCACAAACGGGCCCACGGTGCAATACCCGGATAAACCCCCATATTTACACATTAAAAACACCCAACCATGATTTTTTTTTTTATCTCAAATACCAAAGCAAGGACGCTACTTACTGTACTAACAATGGCGGCACAAAACGTGTTTAGTATATTTTCTGTTAGTTGGATTTTGCGAAAACAACAATTTCCCATTCGATGTTCAGAATGTGTGGCAAAATTTAGGAATTCAAAAATATTGAAGTTATAAATTCAAGCGTTAGGAAATATGGGGGATCCCTCTGGATGGAGTCAAGAATCAGAATAGTTCAGTAGGTTGTATACAACTAGTGTATACACTTATAAAATGTGCCTAATTCGGTCATAATAATTGATTAAATATTTTTATTGTTAAGGGGCAGGGGCACAGGCTAGCTCAACGTTGCCAACCCCCTCCCCCAACTAAAATTATTAAAATTTCTGTACAGACGGTGTATTGTGTGCGGACCATGTAGGTTTATAAATAGCTCATAATTAAACGTTAATTTTTGTATTTTGGTAGATGGGGAATGGGGCGCAGGCAGCGCCACACATGATGAACTATATTAATTTTATAATTGTTAGTTTTATATTTTTTAGTTCAAGTGTACCTTTTCTAGAGAACTGTTAACCCTATCGCTCTAAATATTGTTTTATTAAGTTTGTGTTGGTTTTTCTAATTTGGAATTATAAATGCATGCGGTTTTTTTTATAGACGGCTCTTGGACTCAATTTTGTAAAACATATAAATACCATCACTCCCTCGGTTTGTTCAGCCCAAGATTATAATCAGTTCAATCCTGTCATAATCAAGTACCACATATACTATTTACATAAAATAATAATCTTGATTTAGTCATCTTTTGAATTATGAAATAGGTGTAATATGACGTGTAACTATTTATGTATGTATGTACACATAGAGAGATGTACCGTTGTAGATAATTATAATTTATGTAACTCGAACAGATCTCTTCTCTATGTATATAATACAAATAGCAGAAAATGTCGACAAATCTCAATAAATGTATATATGATGAAAGAAACAAATGAAGCTCCACAAAACAGAAAAACTTTTTCCATTTTAAATGAGCTTTTATGTACTCTTCTTCTTCTTCGTATGTTTGCGTACATACCCATATACATATACTGAAAAAAGAATTTAGATTTAGATTTGCAGATATAATAATTATGTAGCTCTTTATTTGTTCCATTCTATATTTCCCTATTATATGTTTCCTTGTTGCTACTGATGCTTCTGCTATTTGTGTGTTTGCTCCAAACTTCATAGTATATACACGGAGATGAGAGGAGGAATAAAATAAAAAACTTTTGTTAAGTAAATATTTATTTTGTGTAAAGCTTTCGTTCGTTCATTCATTTTTATTTTTTTGTTTTTTTGTTCTGTTCATTCTGTCAACTTTATTTGTTTCTTCGACAAAAATTTGTTGTCGATCCATTTGTATACATATATTTCTGTTCAAGTATATATACATATTTGAGTTGGTAAAATGTCATCTTGGTTTAGAATTTATCTTCCAAAGTTCTTTTGATAATAATCATAACAACAGCAACAACAGCAATCATCGTTATGGTCATAATTGAGATGGAAAATTTTCAATTAATATTAATACAAAATCTTTTGACTGAAACTAGAATAGATATACTTTATAGTCAATATAATCATACATGTATACTACATATGTATATGTATTCTCATATTCGATCAAATCCTGAAATGCAATACATATGTACGTACTCGTATATATATATATAAGAAGTTAAAATAGCAAACACAAAACTATCAATAAATAATTGATGTTGTTGTGCAGTTAGAGGAAACTTTCGCAATTTATTGTAGTTTTATTATATTTTGAGCTTTTTTTTCGTTTTTGTTTTATTTTTTTTTTAACAATTTTTTGAAGGAAATGAAAAAAATTTAAAAAAGTTTGCAATACAACTACACAACTACG
This sequence comes from Tipula unca, assembly GCA_951394425.1. Classification (NCBI taxonomy): domain Eukaryota; kingdom Metazoa; phylum Arthropoda; class Insecta; order Diptera; family Tipulidae; genus Tipula; species Tipula unca. The sequence goes on along the minus strand of OX596381.1, from coordinate 148,655,383 downwards.
ATTACTATAGTGTACTGCTAACAATGAATTGCAATTTTTTAAACAAACAAAAACAAATTTATAAACAACAGTAAAAATAATAACAGTAATGCTTCTGCTGAACAGGAAAGGAGGTTATATTTTAGTTGTTTTGTTTTTTAGCAGTATAGTTTTGATTTTATTGAAAATGAATATTTTTGTTAAAAGTTTTGTGTGCTTTTATTTAATTTTATATTTATTTGTTTTGCTGTTGTTGTTGTTATTATTATTATAGGAGAAAGCTCAACTGAAACTTTATATTTCTTGTTTTTGTTGTATTTTAATGTATCCGGAAATTGTAAATTGAAAAATTGCAAAATAACTATTCTACATTTCATATAGTTTTGTAGAGGAACCATCCCCCAGTGAGCGGTTGGAAAATTATACAAAATTTATATAACTGGTTTGCAAACTGAAAAAAAAACGCATAAAACCGAACTATTAATTTTTGATTAATGTGGAGGACTAGCTTTGAGTTCAATAATATTGGTTATATGTTGAGCAATTGACAGATCGGAAAAGTTTATTATGGTTTAGTGGTACAATATTTCAAGAGGTACGTGTTACTATTAAAAAACTATTTCAGGAGTCGATTTTACTTTACCTTCTACCATAGTTCTGTTTCATCATTCGAAACTGATCTTATTCTAGGATAACATTTGTGAATATTTTGTTAGAAGTTAGCTGCAACTAAACCCACAAGAGCTTTTATTTTAGCTAATAATCATTTTAAAAATATTAATCAACCAAAAATGACTGACAGGCAGTATATAGCTCAGGTAGCTGGTGAATATCTAATATCCATAAAACGCTGAATAACAAATTCTGAATATATATCAGCTATCACAAAAAAAAATTGAACTATTTTCCACGGAGGACGGCGTAATATACTTATATAAATTAATATATTTCTGCTATAAACATTATGAATTGGAAATTTACATTTATCCGAAATGTTTGTTATGCCTGGACAACTGAAGAAAATCTTTACAAAAAGGGAAATTTCGCTTTTAGCTACCGAACCCCTAAGTAATATCATGCTACCTAGTAATAGGTAACTGCGGTGGTCTGTACTAGGCGAAAACACCAAAGGGCAAAGGCAATGCTGGCGAATGCTGGCCCACAAGCATCAAACTAACAGGACAGGAAGAGAGCCTGGCGCATCATCTTCAACATCAACAACATTTCGTTGGAGCAGAGAACGGATAGGGACAAGGATACACTTGTGTGGGCAGGGTCCGCTGAGATCTCACAGTCGAAAAGGCAGAGATCTGATGATGAACCGCCTACGGAGGCAAAAAAGAAATGGGTTTCGGACAGTTTTTCCACGCCCTTCAACAAAGTTCTAAAGGGGCACCTGATCATGGCAGTCGTTGGCAGGGCTCAAGAAGATGGGAGCATTACGACCCTTAATTAGAGGAAGGTGGAGAAGGCTTTAGCCGCCACCTTCCTAAACATGACGAGGGAGAAATCAGGACCTGGCGAAACGGAGGGTGGCACCGGGGTCACTTTAAAATGCCTGCACGATCCTAGATCACTGCGGACCCAAGCAACCCAAAGGAGATCCTGGAAATGCTGCAAATCAGCCCGGATCTGCCAACGGCCACTTACAAGATTGCCAGGTTAGAGGAGGTGAAGGCGGAAGCAGATGACAGGTCGGCCGTTATCATCCTCAACAGAGACTCCTTGGGTGCTCTAGTAAAATCTGGAGGCTTAATCAGCTATGGATTTGGAAAGATTACGCTCAAGGTTTATAAGCGCGATGAAGGCGACAAATCGGGGGCATCTGCAGCAGGTGGGGAAAGCACTTGTGGATTCCCGCCTGGTGTTGGTGATCCAGAAGTCCAGAACATCCCGGATGGCTCGTCTATGTCGAGATCGACACACTACATAAAAAGATTTATACCATCTTCTATTCACGAATGTATACTTGTCAATAATGAACCCCACAGGAAATGTTTGTAAATTCTCCAATACAACTTGCAGTACATTTTATCATCATATTAAACGTTAAGATCAGAGAAGACAACTGAACAAAATTTAAAAACCTAAAGGTGAATACCTGAATCGAACTGTACTGAAAACTAAACAACTGCTCACAAAGTAAATGCAGTTATCATTCTCCTCAAGGCCAATCCTCGCGTATAATATTTTAAGCTAAAGCCGTAAGTAAGTCTCGTAAGAAGACCTATCCAAATTCTTCACTGGTAACTAGAATGAATGACAACTAGAAGCTGCAAGCCTTTGGAAACTTAAGTCTTTCAAACTGTAGTTTTTTTTAGTTTTCCGTACTTAATATAAAGAAGCAACTGGTTAAATTAAAGTTAATTGGAAACCGGCTTTGGCTTAATAATCCACGATCTCACTGTCTACAACATAACATATATTTGTCTTGAATAACAGCATTCAAAGCCATTCGAACAATCTCAGATCAGACCAAAGCAGTAAATTTCAAAACCAGCACTGAGGTTGGAGCGAGAGCCATTTGAAAAGAAGGTTATGGAGTCATCTACCATATTGAGAAAATCTTGCGAAATCCACAAATCTTAATGTTGTTTGAGATAGTACCCTTTCCTGGAACCATCACCATGGAACCATCCTGGAACCATCAACTGTCATATTTTGACAATGTGGATAATGATTGATTATACCATATGACAATGGTGCGATTAATACCAAAATTGGTACCGGCAGAAGTGACCGTAGGAAATGAAGTGATAACTAAAGATCCCGCAATATCCAGGAAAGTACCCACAACAAACTTCTTATTATTAAAAACTTTTACAATCATGGTTGCAAGTTTATGTAGGGTGGGTTCCCCGGAACTACCACCTATAAGGCTGTTACATGTTATACTGAGTGAGAAGATGAATAGAAAATCGTCGCTAACCGATAGGTGTCTAAATTAGAGATAAGTGGTTTTACTGAATTGCCACAGATATTACGACAATCCTCCTGAACGGAATATTAATTCCTATGGTAATAAAAGGCAAAGGATTACAAAAACCTTAGAACCCTTCCATTCTAGATGCACAGAAATCTTTTGCAAGAATATTTTTGTGAAATGACTTAACGCACTTTTAAACGAACTAAAAAACCAGACCACTGTTTAGGTATTAAGTTTAGTACGTTACACTTTATAATAATCATTTGAAGGTTATAAACAAAGTCAAGGGTCATTCTCATTTTTTCTACTCAGTTTGCCCGCAAACTTTTCAGTTTATTTACTCTTTTACAAAACATATTTTAAACCAACAAACCCAGATATGTGATTCTTTTCACTCATTAGAAATAACTCAACCCAATAACAGTGTCAATATTGCATTATCTGATGTTACACACTTTGCACCAAATGAAATTTTTAGAAGATCTAAATTCTGAATACAAAATAAAGCAGTTTGTAAAATCACAAAATGTATTTACTGATCTTGAAGAACATTACATACATTATTGATAATAATTTGAATATTCAAACAACGAATGCTTCCAAAGATTCTGGCATATTATTACCGCTCACGCCAATTTTCGACGATTTCTTTCTCTTGTAACATATGTTAAGTTCAATGCTAAGGAAGCAAACAGGTTGGCTTAGCCGTCTCTAAATTGAATATATTGGAAAGTGTGAAAACGGAAATGTGAACAGTTTAAAGACAAAATAGGCTTACCTTACTTATTATACCAAGCTGACTTTGAAATAAATCATTCTCTTGGATCAAAATCCGGCATACATATAAATATCAGCTCATTCTTTATATATAAGTTTTCCTCTTTTAGAATTAGACGCATTTTCAAAGTTAGAAAATAATTTCCTTTGTTGTCTTATTATTATTATTATTAAAATTGGCTGGAACCCACGAGGATTCCGCACTCAATGCCACAAAGGCCCATGGTGCAAACCGAGGATTCTATCCCAATTCGCAAACGCGTACTGCTGCCTTCGCAAACTGAACAAGTTTTGACCAAGAGGACAACCGATCTAAATTCAAAGACCTAAAGTTGAATACCCGAACTCGTATAGAACTGAACGCAGGCAAACTGCACACGAAGTGGAGAGAGTCGTCATCCTCCTCAAGGCAGTCCTCGCAAATAACATCATGAGCTAAACGCATACGATGTAGATGATCTTTAAAACGGCCATGTCCCGTAAGAATCGCTACCAAGACTCTTAACTGGCTCTTTTTTAAAGATAAAGCATACTTCGTGGACCTCAAATTGGGCTCCCCAATGAAGTACTTCGCCTTACGACAACCAAAAGTCGCAAGCCACTGAGACCTTAAGTCTTTCAAAGTGTAATCCTTAATAACCTTCTTCCCGTAGTTGAAAGATATAGGAGCAGCTGGCTCAGGACCAATTAAAGTTGATTGGGAGCCAGCTTTGGCTAAACAATCCGCGATTTCATTGCCTATGATGTCACAATAAGCCGGAACCTACATGACCGTAACTTTATTGTTAGAACAAAGAAGGTTCATGAATTGTTTGCATTCCTTGACGAGTTTAGAAACAGTCAAGGGATTTCTTAAAGAGTTTAATACAGCTTTACTATCTGTACACAGTAGAATACTTTTGTTTTTAACAGCCTGAAAAACAGTACAATGCGAACCAAGACTACCGCAAAGTCTCAGATCCGTCCCAGGACAGTAGATTCCAAAGCCTGCACTGAGGTTAGAACGACAGCCATCAGAATAAAAGACTGGCCTGCGAACTCCACAAATCTCTCGAGGGATAAGCCACCGAGAAATGATTTGAGAAATGGAATTCGGGTAGTAGTCTGTCGTTAACCATATCGATTTCTGGTAAACATGAAGAATAATTACTAAAGATTTGTTTTGTGTTTTCCGGCTCGAACTTAGTCGTCGAATTCTTGACTCGGCTAAATCGTCAGGGTTTGTACCGCAGATGCTTGGGTGCTATATTTCAGATGGTGTCTTCATTTGCAGGTGCAACAATGACGAGACCTACAAGTGGTTTTGTGAGACAATCGTCAAAATGAAAGATGTTTGGAGTGGTTGTCAACTATCGGTTGGCGACCCCCCAAAACCACTTCTTTTACTAACTTGGATTCCTGGTCCGCCTGAGGATCCATGTCATTGTCATCATTGTCATTGTTGTTGTTGGACGTTTTTTCGCTTTAGAATGGCACCCAGGCTGTGCCTATATCCAATTCTAAGCCGTCGTGCTATATCTGTGTGTCAATACTGTTTGGTATGCTTAGCCAGGTACTAGACCTGTTACCATCCCTGCCGCGTGGAGGCGCATACTTTTCTACTTTAGCTTATGTTTGATTAAAAATTACTTGGATATAGTATATCCAGCGTCAGTCGTTAAAATTCTTAGTATAAGCTTCATTTCGCTTTGTGTTCCGTAGGCCAAAGACTGATTCAATTATTTAAAATCTTTAGGTTTGCACCTAGTGTTAGTTTTTTAAAACCCTTATAACTAAAATAAAATCTTTAGGTTTACACCTAGTGTCATTACTTTTAAAAACTCCTTATAACTAAGATAAAATTGTTAGTACCTTAAATATGAATCATCGATCTTTAGCCTACCTCCCACAAAGCACAGTATCACAGAATCTTTTGAGATGTGCGATATTAGTAGGCATCTTCAGCACTAGCTTACTAGCCGGCCAATCTACGTTAATTGCGTCAATCATGTGTTCTCTAGCTTCAGTGGCCAGAGCGCAGTCGTAAAGAATGTGGTCAACTGTCTCAGCAGCTTGTCCACATTCACACATGTTGGAGTCCGCCAGATTAAGTCTAAACATATAATCTGCGAACTTTCCATGACCGGCTAGCATTTGCGCAAAAGAGGCGCTTATGGATAGGCGCATCTCTAATCTACCTTCAATACTCGGTAAGTAACTGAAGGTAGTTCAGCTTTTTTCTGAGTGGCTCCATCTGTCTTGCCAGATTTTTATAGATTCTTTGCGAACTCCTTTTTTAAGGGATGTCTTATTTGAAAGGTCACCTAATATGCCTTGCCACTGGATGTTGCCATAAGTGAACTCTTGATTTTTCCTTAATTTGTACTTAATTAACCTTTCGTTAAGTACTATGTCCATGGGAATAACGCCGGCCATTACAGCCACGGCATCCGCCGAAACCGTACGGTATGATTTCGTTATCCCAAGAAGAATTAACCTTTGAGCGCTTAAAATAATCCTGCGATGGTGACAGTTCATCCTGTCAGCCCATCCCGCACAAGCGTAAGTCATGGTCGCAACCACTAGGCCTTCGTATATTGTTGCGAGTGTGCCTTGTTTCAGGCCCCAGTCTCTTTAGCAACCCTTCTTAGTGCGTAGAAAACTTTTTTGCTATTTTCTGCCACCCTCTTAACGTGAGTAGTGACGCCCAGTCTTTCATCGAAGTCAACTCCCAACCATTTTACAGAATTCACCATTTTTATTCTTTCGGTTCCGACATACACTAGGGGTGGTCTCCTTATGTCGAGTGAACCTTTCAATTGGATCATCACTGTTTTGGTGGAAGATAACTCCATCTTATTTGTATCACACCACTTTACCATTCTGTCAATGCCGCGCTGAGCAGCCTCCTGAATTGCCTGTCTTGAATTTCCAGTAAAGATCATAACTTTATCATCCGCGAACGCTACTTCTTGGATCTCGTCATGCATGCTACTGTTGAACACTAGATTCCAGAGATGCGGACCCAAAATGGAGCCCTGTGGACAACCTTTGTTTACACTCTTAGAGAGTGTGCCATGGTTAGATATTACAGTTGCGGTTCTATCAGAGAAGTAGCTGTACAACAAGGAGTAAAGAGTCGCTGGGCAACTCATTTGCTTCAGCTCACTCATTATACTTGGCCATACCACAGATTATCAAAGGCACCAGATACGTCTAGGAATACACCTAGGGCGTACTTGTTGCTCGATCCTTTAACTATGTTGACCATCTCAACAATAGCGTCCTCTGTGGATCGTCCTCTTCTGAAACCGAACTGCTTCTCACTATATCTTCCGCTACTCTGAAAGATGTCCATCAGCCTGCCAGTAACCAATTTCTCAAGTAATTTACCTAAGACTGGCAGCAACATGATCGGTCTATAAGCTTTAGGGTCGGTCGGATCTCGATCGCCGCCCTTCCTTATAATTATGACTTTACCATTTTTCCAAGCTCTAGGAAAAACTCCTTTATTCAGACAAGCATTCATGAGGTCGGTAATGCTAGGTCCTATAATAGGCCACGCTCTTTGTACCACCTCGACCTCGACATTGTCATGGCCGGGTGCTTTACCTCTTTTCATTGACATGATGGCGGAGGTGGTTTCATCATTGCTGAAGGAAACCTCCTCACCACCGGTTGGTGTGATTAGACTATCAGCACGAATCACCCTTTGATCAGTTGTGTCACTTTCCACACTGTCATCGGGTATCAAAACATTCAGCAGATGTTTGGTAGTGTCCTCCCAACATGTAGTTGTTTGGCCACCACTGCTAATTAGAGTACTAAGTACCTCTTGAGTTTTAAGTTTTCCAGCACTATATTTGTATAAGAAACCCCATGGTTCTGCGTTACCATGTTCCGTAATGAATTTTTCCAAGCTTTTACGGCTTGTTTCATAGCACCTTGTGACCCTAACAAAGTCCGCCACTCTGCATGCAGACCACCCTATAAATAGTCTGCGCTTCTTTAACAAAGAGTCCCTAGTGGCTGGAGAAACCTCGATCACCCAATTTACGAAGTTTCCTTCTTTTGGCCCGGTTTTGAAACTACGTTTCACATCTATAACCTCTACGCCTATTTCATTTTGCTTTACAATCGACTCATTAATTTCCTCGATTGAAGCACTTCTTTCTACGTCGTATATTATTATTCTGGGCAGCTTTTTCTCTGGTATCGAAGCCACCAGACCCGCCTGTGACAATTCCTTATTCTTAATGAAGAAATCAAGTCCTTCATTACTTGCTGTCTCGATTAGAATACCCTTATCACGGATATTGCTAACCTTTTTGACAGCAATTTTTGAAACTACGGGCTTAATCAGCTCACGTAGTTTGCTGTTAACTTCGTCACTGTTTGCAAAAAGGGATTCCTTTCCCACACTTGGTTTGACAGTGACAACCCTAGAGGGTTGCCACTTCGGCTTAACCGATCTCTGTTTGGTTAACCCTGCGTTGATAGCAGATGCCGGATCAGATGTACAAGCTTTATGTGCCTGAGCATACGACTGCTTATCTGCAGTCACGTTCTTTTGTGCAGATAGCACGTTGACTATCTCACATCTTTCTAGTAGTCGGCTTTTAAGACCAACTACTTCAAGACACATATTGTGGCTTGCGTCTCTTATATCACTAAGACAATCTTGCAGCTTAGTTCTTTCAGCCACAGTGACCTTACAGATGGATTTAATCTCCATCTCCAGTGTTTTGACTGCTGCTGATAACCTCTCCAAGATGTCAGCATTGTTCTCTACCTGACTAGGTGAGTCGTCCATACTATCAGTACGCAGTCTCTTTTGCCGCGCCATTCCCGGCGTCGACACTTCACTTGACATCCCACCGTCCCAACTACGTGAGTACCTATATAAATAGGACACTTCTAATCTGCGTCTGCGTTTAGCCGTATAGTGGATTTTTATTACACCCTTTAGATGGGACCACCACTTCGTTGCCTCCCATCAACCACGTAGAAGTACACAGTTCGGTTTTGCAGAATTAGTAATTCTTAATTTTGTTCTTTCGGTCTCAAACTTCACAATGACAATTTCAACCTCGTTAAAATTTTCCGTTTACAATATGTAGCGCTTTATAAAAATAAGTAGTGACAATACAAATACTTATCCCCGAGGGGTAATTCTGAGGATTATTCTGAGGATCCATGTGTATTATTCTGAGGATCCATGTGTAGTAACCACTAACATCAAGCTGATGAATCCAGCTATTGCAAGTGAAGGATGGAAGGTTGTCCGATGCAAACGTGAGGCAAATCGCCAATCGATTGTTTTCCGGGTTGACCAGAAATCCTTCGAGAGTACATCTGGTTCCGGTTTGTTGTTGCAGTACGTTCTGGAGAGGATCTCTTTCAAGATTATCTCTGGTCCGTAGAGAACTTTTATTCTTGTTTTTGCCCGACTCTACAATGTCGTCCATGCTTAGAGTAAAACAGATCAACTTGCAACACAGTTGCTTTCTGTAATGCATACAGATATTTGTCTAATCCAGGAACCATATCTTCTTGATAATGTTGTCTCTGGATTGAACTTATTTAATGGCAGAATCTTCTGTAAGAATTCTGTCAATAAAATTCGAGCGTGCATTTTTATTGGCAATAATATCAATGCAGTTCTTATTCACGAGTGTAGCTCGGCCGATATTACGAATGTTCTTATTACTCTGGTACCCACTAATTCCTGCACTAAACTGGTCATCGCTTCAGTTTATTTGCCATATGACTCTTCTTCACCTCCTCCCTCTGAGGAACTCACTAATCTTGTGACGCAGGACGTAAGAGAGAAGAAGAACAAGCATACCCCTTTGGTGATCGGTTGTGATGCTAATGCTCATCACTCGATCTGGGGTAGTACGAACATTAATCACAGGGGTTCTTCGCTGGAGGACTACTAATCTGAAGAACAAAGCAAAAAAGTCTAAGCAACAGATTGACTGGGATAACTTCTTGTTAGCTCAAAAGGAATATAAAAGAAGTCTAAGATCCGCTCAAAAAACCGCGTGGTTGAACTTCTGCGATGAAATCAACAGTCTTTCTGCTGTCGCTGGACTCAATAAAGCTTTAGCTAAGAACAGTACGTGTAAACTGGATTCTCTTCGTCTACCGGACGGACAGCTTACCTACTCCAACAAGGAAATTGGTGAGCTGCTCCTTTCGGCTCATTTTCCTGGTTGTAATATCGTCAACTCGGATGATGTTGCAGCCGATCTCACTAGGACGTCTGTTGCGAGTCCCGATTGGAGTTTGGCTCACAAGCTGATCAATCATGATGTCTTGCGATAGAGCCTATTTTCCTTTGCATCTTATAAGGCTGGCGGTCCTGATGGTATCTTTCCTGCTGAACTACAGCAGGGTTTTCCTCAAATTCAGGATCATTTGCTCCACCTTTTTGAAGCGTGTATTGCTTTTAGCACTGTTCCAAATTCTTGGAGCAGAAGTAGAGTGGTTTCTATCCCGAAAGCTGGTAAGTCCGATTATACGGATCGTAAGTCCTTTCGGCCTATTAGTTTATCCTCAACTTTTGTTGTCGGATATGTAAATGCCCAAAAGGCTTGATAAAAAACAAACTGTAGAAGGCAAATAATTAATAAGAACTAATGAAACCTATTGGCAAGATTTACTGGATGGAGATTTGTCTAGAACTGTTATTAATGAATGTTGTGTATTGAATAAAATTATAGCTCTTTTAAAATAACGTTGCGGTTGATAAAATGTATGACCTATTTGAAGGTATTTATCACATCGAATTAAGTCTCATTCTTAAATATTATATCGTGGAAAGACAGTTTAAAAAATAACATATAGGTCAGATAAGTTCAATGTGGCACCTCTAAATTCATTGAATCATATAAATGATGGAAAATTAAAATGTATACATCATTTGCCATTGCTAATAGGAGATTTAGTACCGGAAGTCGACGAGGTGTGGACCTCTTTGATCAAGTTTGATAGTTTAGTTCAAATTTGCATTTTGCCATCATATGAAGATGATCAAATCGACAAACTAGAAAATATTATTAAAATAGATCACGATACTTACAAACGGCTGTTTGATGTTGATTTTATACGCTAAACATCATTTCATTCTGCATCCATACGTTATAAAAAATTTGGCCCTTCTAAATGGTTTGTGGGTAGTGCGAAATGAAACCAAACATAAGCGATTAAAAACATACGCTAGTGTATGTTGCTCTAGATGAAATTCACTTTCTTGGAAAGATCCAATTTCGAAATTTAAGGTGGGCGAGGTAGACTACGCCATGCCATATACACGATTATCGACACGTATGGAGTATTACGTAGATTACTTGGCAATATATTTAATACACGTCGACAATTAAGACAACGATATTTTGACATGTTGATTCAATTGAGCCGTGTGTAAGGACCACAAATTTATCGAAAATTTAATTTATCAGTAAACGGTAACAAATTGGTATGAAAATCGGAAAACCGGTAAATTACCGGTAAATCGAAATCTTATTACAAATTGTTAGAATCGTCTATAATTCTTGTTGGTTTATACTTGATTGTTCGTTAGTTCGTTACTACTTTTAAAATTTTATTATTAGTATATATATTCGAAGTTTTGTACTGACGGACCAGCTTTATCGTTACAAGCTCATCTGCTTTAACATTCCCCGTAATGTTGAAGTGCCCTGGCTTCCACGTCAAGCGGAAGTTGTACTGTTCAGCCATCTCATTAATAGATGTGAGACAATTCTGGGCTACCTTCGACGTAAGGAATTGTAATTGTAGCTTTTAATGGAAGCCTGACTTACCGTAAAAAGGCGAATATAATTTGCAAATATTAAATTATACCTCAACCAATCCATCACTTCCATAATCGCGATAAGTTCAGTCTATAAGACACTACAAAGTCTAGGAAGGCAAAAATAGAGGTTGACATTAAGCGCCTCCAGGAAAACACCATACCTCGCAGAAAATCCCATTCCTTTATGAACCATCCGTGAAGAAAGAAGTTCAGCGCCTCTTTGTCCATAACAGCCTCAACTATACCTCACTCAACCAGTCCTCTCTGGTATGAATTTCCTTTAGGAACTTCACCTCGAAGGAAGCCGATTGGACAACATAGTCGATAGTATCAGGGATATTCCTGTTGCGCTTAACCAATGAGTTTCCTATATTGTTGCAGGTCCACATTGAGATGGATTTGAGCCTCATGGCTGTGCATGCCACCAGTTATTTGGCTGCAAGATCCAAAGAAATGAAAGAGAATCTCCAAAGCACGAGTAGGTTGACTATTACTTTTAGACCTGGCCACCAGATGGCAGCCCCTTATAGTAGTATAAGGGTCTGACTACTGAAACATAGAGCCAGAGTACACTGTGACGCTTCAATCCCCATCTCCTTCTAATGGCAATTTAACATGAGAAAGGCGCTAAAGTAGCTTTCTTTACTCTTCTAAATTGTTTGGATTCGAGCTCAGTTTTCTGTATGAAATATGCCAGAGGGATTTTGTCCCTTTCATTCGAGGCTGCCTTGTAGTGGTGGAGGTTAGTCCGACTGAGGTGCATCTGGAGTGCGCAGTGCAACCCCTTCGATCTGGACATTTCGGAATCGATTCACCTAATTCCGCGTAATCTGGAACACTCTGAACGTCTGCGAGATTAATGAGGCGAGAATTCAACAGGGATTTCCTCACCTATTGTTGATGCCACTGACCTGATAACCACTGAGATTTTGAGCGTGATTGTCCCAAAACCATAGCTGACCAAGACTGGCAAAGGAAACAACTGTTACCATTATTTGTGAATCATACTGGCATACACATAAAGGAGTTAACAAATCAAAAGGGATTTGTGATGAAAATGCGCTAGTTTCAAGGAAAGGAATCAACCAACGACCATATTCATCACATTCGAATTAAAAAAATGAATTAATAAAATCAGTACTAATTAAACCCTACTCAACTTTATTTCATTTCACTCAGGTATTACCCCCCACCAGCGGTAAGCTCAGAATTTAGTGAAATAAAAAAATTGAATGAGGCTTGCATCAAACTCAAACTATAAATTATGTTCAAATAGGTTGTTAATAGTTCATCAAACTTCGCGGTATCAACATTCTAATTAAATAATCAAATGGTTGATAATGCGTCGCATTTTTTTATACATTTCTGTGCATGTGAACCAAACACATTTCTGTTTAAATTTCGATTCATTTTCTACATTTCATTTCCATATATACTTTTGTTGTATTTTCCAATAATAAAAATTCTAAAATCATAAAAAATAAAAATTCTGGCTGCTCGTTTTTTACGATTCATAAAATTATTTTATTTTTATTTTTTTTTTTTCATTTCAATTCTCATAGGAAATACACAAATCCATTCGGATAATAATAAAAATGTGAAAAGCTTTTTTCAGTTTTGTGTTGTTGTTCAGCTCTCTATACTATACATACTCGTATATATACCGCAAACAAGAAAAATTCAGTGCACAGCACATATACTATACCTATACACACAGTGAAATGGAAGAGGCAACAAAAACAAAATCAGCAACCAACCAAGCCATTAAAATTGGAAAGTAACAATGAAAATGGAAATAACCAGTATAAAGATTTTCATCAAAAAACATTAATCAAATGGATATGGAACAAAATAGGAATAAAAAAACAACTCCGTTCATAAGTACATATATCTCATCAGTAGGTGATTGTTAAAATAATAATCGTAAAAAAAAGCTCCCATTTAGATGTTTTTAATTATAAAAAGCTTTTTCCTCCTGGTGTATTTATATTCTTATGTATGTACATACATATACGACTATGAATGTACGTACATGTTAGGTTCGTTGTTCATGAGACTATCAATCATTACTAATTCTACTACTTTATATATGTTTTGTATTTATTTATGCTTGTTATAATGCTTAAGCGACTCATTTTGTTTACACAATAAACGTAATTATTGTACAAACAAACATAAATCAATAATTAGTTTTTCTTGTATATACATTTCCAATTACTTTAAGAACTTCAGCGCCGTTCTATTTTCATTGTTGTGTGTCGATTGTAAATATGTATATAAATATGTAACCCATCATATAAAAACATATAGATTTGGTTTCAATTGAATTATTCATAAATAAATAAATTAAACCAAACAGCATTATTCTAGATTTTATGTGCTCAGACAGGAGTTCCTAAACTTGTTTGTTTTTATAAGTGCAGATGATGTCAAATTGCAAATATCATATTAACGGTTAGGTTAAAACACTTACATATATAAACTCGTAGAAAGGGACCAATTGAAAATATGTCACATGAATATATTATATGAAAATTTGTTTAAATTAAAATGGATGATTTGCACCATGGGCCTTTGTGGCATTGAGTGCGGAATCCTCGTGCGTTAGCCCGAAAATTCATCCCGAAAAAAGGCTGTTGAAAAATTAGTTTGTTATGTAGCAGCTCGAATATTTGACTCACCGATATTCGATACTGCCCCAACAAACAATTAGTGAAATTCAAATATAATTCAACTTATTTGAATTAAGCGTTTACTAACCCCATCACACATCCAATAGCCGAATCACCACTATAAAACATTTATAATGAACCATGGCGCCATCTTACTAACATCATTAGAACTAAATTATTACGTGCAATGTTAACCGTCACCGGCACATCTGTCCCCTCTTCAAAAATGCAACATGTACTTTTGGACACAAAGGCGACATCACATTACAAAAACAAACGCAAGCAAAACAGCAGAAAACCATTTTGATACACTGACAACAAGTCAGCCATTTCAATTTTTCACTTGTTACATACAGCACGCGTACATTTTTGGTGGCAACGTACAACAGTGGTGGTAAAATATAATAAAACAAAATAAAATGTATAATAAATAAATTTGTGAATAATATTTCAAAAACGCTGAACAATAGCGATTACGTCTTTGTCAGGGTTGATAAGGTTCGTACTGGATTACAATCTCCATACGATGGACCATATAAAGTTATACGTCACAAGTATCACTCAATCTCAATCCACAGATTGCAACCGGCGTACGGTATTCTCAACACGGTTGATCAAATATCAATCAGCAAACGATATAAAACCGTCCGGTTTAACTCATAACGTCCCACAACTATGGTTTTTCATCTGGAGAGGGAGTTCTGTAGCAGCTCGAATATTCGACTCACCGATATTCGATACTGCCACAACAAACAATTAGTGAAATTCAAATATAATTCAACTTATTTGAATTAAGCGTTCACTAACCCCATCAAAAACCCAATAGCCGAATACATTTACAGTGAAGCATGGCGCCATCCAAGTAACATCATTAGAAGTAACATTCAATGATGCAACAGAAGAATGAGCTGGAGGAGGAATTGTGATGTTCATCAGAAACGATATTCATGACAACTTAAAACATATTGATGGCCTTTTCAATACTTTTATATCCAACTTTCGGGGTCCAATCGAACTAGTGTATGTGGGATTTATAGACCACCAAACTCTGACACTGACTGCTTTTATGATTTATTAGAAAGCATACTTTGTGGCAACATGGCCACATCGGGTTTTATTATAGTTGGTGATTTGAATATCACCGTTAACTAAGGACTCAATTGAAGCCCCTACATTTAGTTCTAATCTAAACAAAACAAAAATCGCATTCTTAAACAAATCAACAAAACACAAACAATCATGTGTTAAAAGGCAGGTTGCAATACCTTAACAAAAAAATCAAATCGTTCAAATATCATGCCAAAAAAAATTATTTCGCAAATTTATTCAATAAGTTAAACCAAAAAGAAGTCTGGAAGATAATTAATCAGTTTATGAAGTATGACACCAGTTCTAATATCCAATCCCGAGTAGTATTGTTGATGCATTGAATAAATTCTTTGTAAATGTTGGACATCTTCGACCTCTGTCGTTATGAACAATAACTTGGATAATTCTTGCAAACGAAACACTGACTTGAATTCCATTTTTTTGTCTCCAGTTCAGGACACTGAAGTTCTTAATATTATTAGTAATTTAAATTATAATAAGGGCTGTGGGTATATAACATTACTAACATTGTTGTGAAGCGTATAATGCTAGTAGTTTTTCACACCTATATAGGCTGATATATTTAATGTAGTGTTCGTAACCGGGATTTATCCTAAAAGTATCACCAATTTTTAATTCTGGAAACTCAAATGTTATTAATCACTATCGCCCAATCTCGGTTTTATCCGCGTTCTACAAAATATTGGAAAAATTAATAGGAAATTAATTATAGCAAATCGCATTATAGAATATCTTAATAATAGAAATTTTTTTTACAGTCATCAATATGGTTTTAGACAGCGGTCTGACACTGCATTAGTTGAAATTACCGATTTAGTCTAAAGGGCATTTGACAATCAAGAATATATGTGTTGTATATTTTTGGACCTATACACAAAGCATTTGACTCTATTAATCATCGATTGCTTCTAGATAAACTAAATTATTATGGTTTTAGCGGAATATCGTATAAACTTCTAGCTATAGTTATCTTCAAAACCGCACTCAATTTGTGGTAGTGAAGGGTGTCGCAAGCAGCATCTTAACCATCAACTGTGGTGTACCGCAAGGCAGTGTTCATGGGCCTTTATTATTTTAGATTTCCATAAATGATTTAGTCATGATTTTTGGTTATAAAAAAATCGAACAGTCAGGTATTTTTCCTGGGTCAGTTGGCCAATATGTTGATTTTCCTATGGAAATCCTGCCACAATAATAGGAAAATTTTTGGTTTTTATACCGGGTGTTTCTTTTAAACTATGACGATCAAATATCTCGAAAAACAGCCACTCTACGGAAAAAATGTCCATAATCAAAATATAATCATACCGCGGGGGAAATACATTAGTGCAAAAAAAATAGTCCCCCACCCCCGCTTTGTAGGTGGGGCGGGGGTAACTTTTAAACTAAGATAGGAAGCCATATTTTTTATTGCAGATACGGATTCTACGACTAAAAGTACGTATGATTTGAATGAAATATTTTGTTTGGTTCATGATAGATGGCGTTGTAATCGACGAAATTCAATTTTTTCAATTTCTCCTTCTTAGAACACACGCATTCGATTCTGCAATACGTTTGAAATAAAAAACATCACGTTTTCATTGGAAATACTCGAAATTCGTCATCAAAACAATTTATTCAGTTTTGTAAATCTATAATAAGTGTTCAAAATGATGGCCTGCGACTTCAATGCACTTATTAATCCGCATTTTAAATGATTGTACACAACTGAGAAGTGTGTCTGGTTGAATTTCAGCACACGCATTTCTGATTCGCTCAATCATGTTCTCACGTGTTGTTGGTTTTTGTGTGCAAACTTTGTTTTTGAGGTAGCCCCACAAAAAAAAATCTGGCGCAATAAGATCTGATGATCTGGCGGGCCAATTTATCGGACCAGCTCTACCGATCCAGCGACCATTGAAATCACGATCAAGTATTTCACGTGCCATCAACGAATAGTATGCAGGACAACCATCATGTTGAAACCACATGTTCCGTCTCACTTCTAAGCTCAAATTTTCAAGTAATATTGGCAGTTCATTTTCCAAAATGTTTCGGTACATTTGAACTTTCAAGTTGCCTTCAATAATGTGGAGGCCTATGAGTTTGTTGCCAATTATTCCACATCACACGTTGACAGTCCAAGGACGCTGATGTTCAACTTGACGAAGCCAGTGCGGATTTGTAATACTCCAATAATGCATGTTGTGTCGATTAACCGTTCCATGGTTTGTAAAAGACGATTCGTCGGAGAACATTACGAAACGAAAAAAATTAGGGTTTTGTTGTATTTGTTCACGTGCCCATTGACAAAAAGTTACCCGATTTTGGAAATCAACGCCATGAAGATCTTGGTGTAAAGACACATGATATGGATGATACTTGTGCCGTTTTAAAATTCTCCAAACACTGGTGAGGGGCAATCCGGAATCGCGAACTATTTCTCGTGTACTAATATGATAATTATGGGCCACTGCTGCCAATACAGCAATTTCATTATTTTCTCCAGTGACTGTTGCTCTACGAGTCCTCTTTTTCGGTTGTACATTTCCATCAGTAATAAATTGTTTGATAGTACGGCCAAATGAAGCACGTCAACAAATCCTATCCGGAAAACGTTGAGCGTAAATAGCAACAGCATTTTCAAGATTTCTGCCAGCTTCTCCATAAACCAGAACCATTTCAATTTTCTCTGGCGCAGTTAAACGCTCCATTCTAAAGTATTTTGTCGTTTATTTTGCAATTACGAAAAACATGAAGATAAGAAATAATACAAACATTAAATGTGATTTACAAAACTGAATAAATTGTTTTGATGACGAATTTCGAGTATTTCCAATGAAAACGTGATGTTTTTTATTTCAAACGTATTACAGAATCAAATGCGTATGTTCTAAGAAGGAAAAATTGAAAAAATTGAATTTTGTCGATTACAACGCCATCTATCATGAACCGAACAAAATATTTCATTCAAATCATACGTACTTTTAGTCGTAGAATCCGTATCTGCAATAAAAAATATGGCTTCCTATCTTAGTTTAAAAGTTACCCCCGCCCCGCCTACAAAGCGGCACTATTTTTTTTGCACTAATGTATTTCCCCCGCGGTATGATTATATTTTGATTATGGGCATTTTTTCCGTAGAGTGGCTATTTTTCGAGATATTTGATCGTCTCAGTTTAAAAGAAACACCCGGTATAAAACACTGTGGTCTGAATTTCTTCTTTTTCATAGTTTGCTTCTTCAAAATATTGGATTTTTTTTCTTGACTGCAATTCCTCCTCTTGCTAAATTATCTGGATGAATAGTGTGATATACGCAATAGCCTTTAAATGTTATGTTAGAGTAAAATGTGTTTCCGAAATAAAACACACATCTATATTCTCAATGTCGCGGACTGCTTGTAGTTTTTGATGATGCCGGAGCAAACCATTAGCGTTCCATGACATGGTTTTCACTGTAATGTTCATTTCTGTCTGGATTTGGGATTACCTCATAATGCTCTATCTTCCAATTTTTCGAGCCTCTCATCAAATTTTGTTAATTTCATGAGAATATCTTGTAATGTTTGACTTATGTCTACATCTATCGAATTTTGCTGGAATTTATCGACTACGCCTCTCGTTGCTTCGGCATATGTATCTCCTTCAGTTCTTAGTTAGCGGTTAAATTATTGCCCATTGTCTTGTTTTGCCTGCCTGTCATATCCATTTGCCTGACCAGACAATTGAGTTTTACTCATCCTTTGGATTTTAATTTTCTAAATTTCCTTTGTAACAATACATCATCGGTAATTAGCAGGATGACCTTGCCCACAGTGTCCACACTTTAGATGAACTTGCGGATTGTCGCATTCTCTATAGTTAGTCTTGGAAGTTTGCCACAATATTTTTGTGTATGTCCATATGCTTTACATATTTTCCATTGCGATAGTAGTTTAGACATTCTAAGCGGTTTAATTTCCACTTTGCAACCCAATAAACTAGTGCTCTCATAAATTTTAGTTATATTTTCGTCACAGCTGAATGTTAGGACAGACATGTCTAGCATTTTTTTATTTATAACCTATGTATATTATGTGTACATGTATATATGTATACATGTATGATGTAAGTTCCTTGCCATGACTCAATGACTCAGATTGGCCTTTCTTGTTTATTTTCATACGTGTGAAAGATAAATGAGCCTTAGCTGAAAGTTTTCACTACGTTTCTATATATGCGCATTAATTTAGTAATGAGTGATTCTTCTGAAACACCCGCCTTAATTATATCATAGAACACGTGATAATTGTTAACATCATCTATTTATTTTTTTATTTTGTTTGACGTTTGTCTCAACCTTTTGAGACTGAGTATTTTGATCCCATGTTTGTGATTTTTGTGGTGGTTCAGCTTCATTCATGGCTTAGCTTGGGTTTTATGCTGCTTTAATTGCATCATTTCTTTTTTTACTTCGTCAATTTGTTGTTATAAATTGAAAATAATAATGCTTTGCTGATTTTCTCATCAGTTACATTTTGTCATTGTTTGTAAACCATTCGTACCAACTGCGGTATTTTTTCCTTCTGTTTTACTCATTGCAAATTGTATATTTATAGTGGTATCCACTCGCCTGTAGTATTTAGCGGATGGTTAAAAACGTTGCCCGGGTGTTACCACGTGAAGGTATACTAGACACATTTGGTGGTCTCTCCATAGTTGCAGAGTTAGAATATAGTACACAAAAGTCATGGCTATAAACGGTCAACTCCTACCCTATTAGAGCGCACCCCAACAATCGACACGTTGACGTAGAAAATAATAAATGACGCGTAAACGCCTAACCCTGCCGAATAGACTTTGTTTTTGTGGACGAAAACCGTCTTCGAAAAAAAATTAGATTATGTCAATGATGATCATATCCACTATATAGTTAATCCACTAGGACCAATTTCAAAAACTCAACTACAGGTACTTTTGACTACCTTTACCGAATTAAGTGTGTTAGTATCGACAAGAATAACCGTTTAAGAGCCAAATAAATCGACGAGAATAACCGGTTAAGAGCCACTGGTGCATATATTTGTCGATCTCGATTCATATCGCTTATCCCTCTCTATTTACACAATGGTACAACATTAAATTGAATAAATATTAAATAAAAAATAAAAAAATTAATTAAAATTATTTTTGGGTGCAGCTTAACTGGTATAGTACATAATAGTGCTGGTAATTTATTGTTGTCATAATTATAATTCGCTAGAATAAAATGTGTGAATGTGTATGATTATTTATTTAAAAAATTGGTGTTCGAATAAAATATTAATCAAAATCGGGCACGCAAATTCGTTTTTTTTGCGGGAAGCGGGAATGGTATATGTATACGGGACAGCCATATCGGTATATATGTATACATATTATATGTACGTACTTCCCTATTGTTGCAAAAATCTACTGTATTGCAGTATAGTAATATATTTATTGTTATAAACAACAATAAATGGGCATTATTGTTTTAAATATAAATTTGTTTTTGTTTGCTGTGTATGTGAGTTTGTCTGTAAATCACAAACAATTATAATTCCTATTTGCATTTTCCAGGATAAATAACACTTTTTTGGTGGGTTATGGATGTAGATTTCTTGTTGTTGTTATTGAAGAGAAACAAAAATATTTTTCATGTAATTCCCGGAAGAAACTTCGATCATTTCATGATGATGGAAATTTAACAATTTTTTATAATTTTATTTAATGAAAACTGATTTTATTTAATGAATAGAATTTATATCAGATCTGGTAAGGGATATCCATATAAATTTACATAGGAAAATTGCGAGGTAATTACTTTTAAGTAGTTTTGTAAATGAACAACAATATAGACAAAGTGAAGTCTAATAATGGAATTTGTGTTGATTTAAATTAATGATAAAACACATTGACCCCAATGGTCCGGGGACATTTACATCTCTCCTAAACTTAAATTGCAAGAACATCATTTCCAAGAATACCATCACAGTATCCTTTGCTTGACGTAGGAGGCGATGGGCCATGTCCCAATGATTGGATCGCTAGGCTAACGACGCACATCCGTAAAAAAACTCAACTGTTTGTAATGTCAACACAAGAAAAATGGATACAGCCAAACCAATACTGGACCCCCTGACACGAGGTTTAGGATCGGCACGTGGAACGTACAGTCATTTATGAAACCAGGAGCATTGGAAGGCCTAATCACATGCAAGAAGGAGTATCTGCTGGAACTCGTTGCTCTTCAAGAATCTTGCTGTCCTAAAAATGGAGACCGCATAAAGTGGAGATGACCTTGGAAATTTTAAAGCGGGATTTCTTCTTGGGCCAGTCAATAACCGATTGTGTAAGCTTCGCTTGCGCATGAAGTTAGCCATTCTGCCGCTAATTTGCCTACACGCACCCACAGAAGTCAACAAGCCCCAAGATAAAGACTCATTTTACAATGACTTGGACGATCTGATGGGATCTGACGAACTGGCAGAAATCAGGCCATGTTTGTGAAAACATAGGTCCGTACTCCCGAAATAAAACTGTGACCGATAATGGTGAGAGAATGATGTACCTTGCAATTGCTCACGACCTTAGAGTAACAAACACATTCTTCCCACACACACACATACATTTATAAACATGGATCAATCCTCGCCAAACTTGCCGCAGTCAAATTACCAATGTGTTAATTTCAAAAATGCGGGCACGGGTTGTGCAGGATGTGAAAACTTATCGATCAGCAACCAAATATGTAGGCAGCGATCATCCTTTGGTCGCTGCAAAGCTACGATGGAAGTTTTCGTACAGGTCCTGGAACACAGCGAAACACATGGAACGTTTCAGAAACGATATCAGGATGTTGTTAACGACAACATTGACGAAGCTAATTACCAGTCGGACTGTGAGAACTTTACTCTGGGAGGTACAGAAAACTTCGGTAGCCAGAGCTGCTGAACAGACTTTAAGTATAGTGAAAGTCAGACCCAAGAATAATTGGTTTGATGATGAGTGTCGTTTTGCAGTCGAACAACTATATATAGCCCATATTGAAGTGCAACAACGTCTCAAAAGTGCGAGGGAAAACCAACCGGCTCTTGTTAGGAGGGCAACTAAGCGGAATTTTAGACGGCAAAAGCGAGAATGGTGGTAGGCCGAAAGTATAACAACTCAGCAATGAGCGCAGTTCGAGTAATTTCTTTGAAGGAATTACTGTATTGCAAGCCTGCGTCAACCGCCATTCAGGACCGGGATGGAAACCTCTTTTTTTCACAAGCTGACGCAATCATGCATCACAGATTGTAGCTGAGTCACCTCAAATACAGATTGCGGAGATTTGCATTGCGGATCCATCCCACGAGGAATTCACTAATGCCATGCAGAGATTGAAACGAAACCGCTCACCTGGGGTGGACTGGCAGCTGGCAGTCATGATTTGTATTTGCTAACTGCTAAACTATCCAGAGCTCTGAGCTGAAACTATACAAAGAGATTATCAGGCCCGTTGTTATGTTTGGATGTGAAAGTTGGACGCTGACGGATGAGTACGAGAGATGGCCCCAAAACGGAAAGTAGATGGTACGTATCGATCGGGAGGTACCGGGTTCGAATTCAAACAGAGGCGGAATGCAAAAGGGCGATTTTTCATCTCCCGATTACGATTGGTGATTAAATTGAAAACATCTATGACCCTCGGTTGGAATGTAGAACTCATGGACCGACCCATCTTCTATGTCACTGTACAGCGTGACATGGAGCTATGCAATGCGCAGGTGGTACACTGTAGTTGTGTGAATGGGATGAATGGGTTGAATGAATGTTAGTGTGAATGTGGGTATTGCACCGTGGGCCCATTAGTGGCATTGAGTCGATCGAAACCGTTGGAGCCAGATTATTGACACGGTAAGGGGCCAGTAATGGTCTTTAAACACTGTTTATTATTATTATTAATAAAACACCAATCAATCATAAACCCGAGTTAACTACAAAAATTGTCGATAGCCTGTTCTCAACTTTAACACAGCATTGAGACTGCGTCAGTGTCATCCTACATAGGATCGTACCAGTTTTGTTGGCATTCCTAGGTATTCCAGGGCAGACCACCAACTCTCTCGATTGATCGAGTCATAGGCCTGCCGGAAATCCAGGAACACCGGATGTACGGGGATCGATATCTCCTAATATATAGATAGAATCATCCGCAGCGAAAAGACCTGTGACTGATCGATTCGGACGAAATCCTCCTTGATAGTCAGCAACCAAGCGGTCCGCTAGAGGAGTGATTCTATCCAATACAATGTATGACAGTAACTTGTATGCTGTGCAAAGGAGAGCTATACCGCGATAATTCTCACACTTCAAGCGGTCTCCCTTCTTGAAGATGGGGCATATCGCGGCCACTTTCCCTCCGTCAGGCATAACTTCGGTTCGCCATACTAATTGAATAAAGTCGAAAAGACAGTTCCACAAAGTTTCCCCTCCGAATTTCAAGAGCTCCGAATTAATGCAGTCCACTCCAGGTGCACGGTTTCGTTTCAATCTCTGCATGGCTTTAGTGAATTCCTCATGGGATGGCTCCTCAGTGCAAATCTCCGCAGTCTGTATTAGAGGTGGCTCAACAACAGTCTGTGACGCATGATGGACATTAAGCAGGTCAGTAAAGTGTCTACTCCATGCGTCAAGTACTGCGTCGATGTTGACACAAAGCGGTTTCCATCCCGGTCCCGAATGGCGGTTGACGTAGGCCTGAAAGTAGGGTGCAGTCCAGTAATTCCTTTAAAGAAATTACGCGAACTGCACTCATTGCTGAGTGTTTGTACTTTCAGAACCTCGGCCTTCCACCATTCTCGCTTCTTCCGTCTACAAATCCGCTTAGCTGCCCTTCTTGCAAGAGCAGTCTTAGTTTTCCTCGCGATTGTGAGACGTTGTTGCACTTCATTATTATATTTTGTTGCTCAACTGCAAGACGACCCTCGTCATCAAACCAATCATTCTTGGGTCTGACTTTCAATATACCTAAAGTCTCTTGAGCAGCTCTGACAACCGAAGTTTTCTGTACCTCCCAGACAGAGTTCACGCAGTCAGACTGGTAATTAGCTTCATTAATGTTGTCGCTGACAAGATCCTGATATCGTTTCTTTTGATCTTCATTTATCAGACCTTCACAATCGAAACGTACCATGCGTTTCGCTGTGTTCCCAGACTTGTACGAACACTTCCATCGTAGCTTTGCAGCGACCAAATGATGATCGCTGCCTACGTAGTTGGTTGCTGACCGATAAGTTCTCACATCCTGCACAACCTGGGCCCGTCCTTTAGAAACTAACACATGGTCAATTTGGCTGCGGGAAGTTCCGCGAGGATGTGTCCCCATGTCTCTAGAAGTATGTGTTTGTGAGGGAAGAATGTGATTGCTACTCTAACATCATGAGCAACCGCAAAGTGCATCATTCTCTCACCATTATCGGTCACAGTTTCGTGTCGGGAGTATACGGACCTATGTTTTCACACAAGTCGGTCTGATTTCTACCAGCTCTAGCATTAAAGTCCCCAATTACCATTCTAACATCGTGTTCGGGTATAGATCCCATCAGATCGTCCAAGTCATTGTAAAATGAGTCTTTATCTTGGGGCTGGCTGACTTCTGTGGGCGCATGTACACAAATTATCGGGTTAGCTAACTTCATGCGCAAGCGAAGCTTACACAATCGGTTATTGACTGCTTGGAAATCCAAAACAGCGTGCTTTATCTGCGGCCCAAGAAGAAATACAGCTCCAAGATTTTCGAGGTCATCTCCACTGTAGAACAACGTATAGCCCTGGGACACATGGTCTCCACTTTTAGGCCAGCGAGTTTCTTGAAGAGCAACGAGTTCCAGCCGATACTCCTTCATGCACGTAATTGGGCCCTCTAACGCTCCTTGTTTTACTTAGTGATTGCACGTTCCAAGTGCCGATCCTAAATCTCGTGTCCGGATACTTGAGCGGGGGTCTGGTGTTGTTTTGGCAGTATCCATTTTTCTTTTTGTTGACTTTATAAACACTTCATTTTTTTACGGATGCGGGTCGTCAGCACTATGGCAAGCAAAGGATACTGTGGTGGTATTCTTGGGAAACATGTTCGTGCAATTTTGATTTACGAGACATGTGAGTGCCCCCCGACCACAGGGGCCAACAAAGGGTATTAATATACTCAACTTAAAATGCTTTTATACAAATAGAGTATACAGAAATACTACCCCATATAGTTAGTTTAATCAAACAGAGTGATGACTATTTCGAACTGAAAAAAATTAAAGCTGGAGTTTCTCATAGAATTGTACTCGGACCGGTCTTTACCGATTGTACACTTGTGATCTACCTATGATAGAAAATAGCTCTGTCGAAACATTGGTGGATAGCACTACAAAATTGGCTGTTGGGAACAGAAAAGATGAATCAACGGCGAATAGCCGTATCACAAACACAGGTGGACTGAGAAATGGCGTATTAAATTAAACGAAAGCAAATTAATTTCATATTCGAATACAACGAAATAATAAACCGTATGGCACTTCATGTGCTAAGCTAAGGGGAAGGCGTATACAAAAAAACAACGGAGAGTTGCAACTCAAATACAGAAAAATTTACTGCGCTTAATGGGAAGAAACTCCTCCCTATCTTCATATAATGAACTTAAATACTTAGTTAATAGAGAATATATCTAGTTTATAGAGAACTAGGTACTCCATGGCAAAGTAGTTGTAACGTGGTATATTCGCATTAACGATATACATAAGGACCTGAAAATTGAGCTCGTCAAAACCTTATCAATGGATAAATTCTTAGGTAGTACTCTCTTTGTGAATTAGATACTCCAATTAATTCCGTATCCCTCCCTACTTGTATTGACACCTGTTGACTAGAATAATGTTGTTCTTGCCAAACGCTACCTAGCCAAATTTTACGTGAGGCTCGGAAACTGTTTTCGATGTGAAGAAATTGTGGCTAAGTGCTTGAGTGTTGCCTTATATTTTCCGACAATATACAAATCTTATAAAAGTCCTTGCACTTGTATTGATTATTTCTGTTGTTTTCATAGTGTGTAGAGCTCAGCCTATGGAAGATGATGGCGTTATTTAAGAGTGACAAGTGTATATATTACATCTCTGATCAACTATACCTGCTTCTTTTCATTCGTCCTTAAGTCATGTGATGTTATTATTTCAATAGTTCTTAGTTGGATTTTGTATTTTGGTGGCGATATCCAGACATGTTAGCCTTCGGTTAATTTTGGTCTGAACTGATAGATATAACTGCGGATTTACTGGGTTCTTTTAAATCTATCTTACAAGGAATTTTATATAACTGCTCCAACAATGAGATCGTATCTACCCGTAACTATTGTGGATACATCATCGGCATATCCTAGTAATCTATGTTGAAGCCTATAGGTCTGCTGAATATCATCCACTGCCAGAGTCTATAACAGAGATGAAATAACCTTCCTTTGTGAGCAGCTCTTGGTGGAATCTAGTCATTTTTCTATATTCACCAAAATGTAATGGTTCTATTATCTCTCCTATATTGATTCGTATAGGCATATTAGTCATATGTCTATAAAAGGTGCCAAGAATAATTTCCTTTATAACCATCGCATCTGCAATGTCTTCTATAAGTTAGATGTAGTGTTGTTTTATAATTTATGTCGAAACAGTCAAGGGCAGTTTAAAAATATTGCTCTTTTTTTGGAAAAGTCCCAAAACACACCATTAGGTGATTTATGACGTTTGAGTTTATAAGTTTGAGCTTACCCCTCTTTTTTCTTCGATCTCTCTATGTCGTTTGCAGATTGGGCATTTAGTAAAATGTGTATTCTTAGACATTGATTCCAAATCCATACATCGGTTTGACTTCCTCCTGCTCATTTATTTTTGCAGCTGATATATGATCGATAAATATGGGAGTAACAGAACCGGAGTGTCCATTTCCATGTTGTCTCTTCATCTATGGAGAACCGGTTACGCCTCCAATTTCCAGAATTTTGTTGCCTTACGCTTACACAAAAATAATTTGTGCCCTGTTTTGTTGCAGGTCAACTTTAGAAACTTTGACTTGATGTCCCTATCAATCGCTCGATTTTTTCTATGATGGCATGCCCAAGCGACAGTTATTTCTCCTAATATTTTACGTATGTTACTAAGAATTACTTCTAATTCTATATAAAGGTTAACCTAATTAAAACTGAAAATCACACCCTATATATACGTGAAAGATGTGCGGCAGCAATATATCTTCGTTTAAAGCCATATAAATGTAAGTATAAGTACGTTTAAACCTCATTATTCTTTTGAAATATAACATTGTTGAAATCTCGCTTTAGATGATATAACTCAATTAGTGTTAACAGGTAATATTCTGTACTGCCCTAACTATAATATAGACATGGATACGAATTGAGGTAAGTTGAACAAAAAGTTAAATTGATGTAATTCAGTTGAATGAAATGTGATTGTGAACAACATTAGTATTGTGCGGATATTATCCCCTCGCGCGAATCTATATAATAAAACGCGAAATGAATTAGAAATGATATACGAGTATATCATACTAAGGTCATGTACATAATGAAATCTAGACCACAAAACAAAAATTTGTGATACAGATAATATAGAACACAATGTAGCACATATATTCTCCCATTATACTATCAGTAATAATATCAAATCTAATTTATTTAGAAAAAAAAATTAAAAATTGGACTAAAATGTTGTCAACCTTGATACTGTTACAAGCAGGCGCGAAAACTTCATTATTTCATTCATTCATCATTAAAATACTTAAAAAATTCCTTTAATCACGCCTTGAGAATCGTCGCAATAAGCTCCACACGCTATACGAGGTTCATCAACACTATAGAAGGAAGGTTGTCGGTGTCCCTTCTCCTATGACCTTTCAGAGCTGCTCTGCTAGGCTTGCCGTTGATATATGCAATTTATTTGCTAATTTCTTCGAATCAGTCTATATGTACCGTATCAGACGCCAAATGTCAAACCTTTTGAGCTTGGAAATAACCAGGAATTAACTCAACTATCGTTTATTGCTGAAGAGGTCTTTGATTGTATATCCAACATTGACATCAATAAGGGTGCAGGTCATGATGGTTTTCCTCCCATCAAGTTTTTCCAGATCCGTGGAAAATATCGTTCATACGTCCCATATTCAAATCGGGTAAACGAAGCGAGAACACCGACTATCGCGGGATTGCCATAATTTCTATCATTCCAAAGCTCTTTGAATCAATGGTTCATCGATTTTTATTTTTCCATACAAAAAGGTATATTTCGCCTGTGCAACATGGTTTTTTTGCGGGAAGGTCGACAGTTACAAACCTAGTGTCTTTCAGCGGCCATCATTCGATCGTTGTCTGTCGTGGGGTCAACAACGATTTTTCAGTATAGTAGAAAAATATTTTAATTATTTTAATTTTTATGAGCCTAAACAAAAGTTTATAATTTGTGAATTATCTGTGATAAAAGTATAAAAATATAAGTAGAATAGAAGTATAAATGGAAGATATAATTTAAAATTAAAATTTTGTGCCCTGATTGAATACGCTTGTGAAGTTTATCCTAAATTAGAATTAACCCAACAAAAACAACGTAATATGTATATGTATTAGTGAATATCGAAAATATATGACATTTAGGCGAACATTAAATTATTTGTATATAGTTATTTATTGTATCTATTGCAGTATGTAAAAATTGGATATCCAAATAGTTCTAAGTGCTCAACCATATACAAAACAAAAGGCTAAGCACTAATAATCCAATCATGCAAAAACTTTTGAAAAGCTAATGGCTTTCACATGGTCAAATTGAGGTTTCAGTAAATTTATATACTATAGGATTTTCTTAAGAAATTGCGTATCTTAAGATTTTCACTATTTAGCACAAATCTTACTATGATTTTTCGATAGGCCTGGACTAGCAATACAATCATGCCAAACCGTTTGAAAAGCTAATGGCAAATTGTAGTGTTAGTTCAGACCTATTGAAAAATCATAGTAAGATTTGTGCTTGTTCAGCGGGTAGCGGACTGTATCTTGCTTTTTAGGTTTTGGTTCAATTTAAAACAATTGTTTACAATATGTAGGTACCTTTAATTTGGTTTTATAATTTTTAATTTTATTTTTTTTATTTTTATGTTTAACCTTTTGATCAAGCGGTTGTGTTGTGAAAGATAATTAAATTATTTATAATGAATATGAGTATACCAGTTTATACTTTTATGCGACGATTGCAATACAATAATAATTTGCATCTCGCAACACTAAATAAAATGTTATACTCTTGTCTGAATACGACTATATCGATTTGACATTTCGACAGTTGTTTTGTAAACAATATATATAGAATAAATGTACATATTACCTAATATAAACTTCTGTATTTTATTTTGAAGATGACGTGAGGCGACAACAGCTGTATACGTCATAAACATCACGGCCGCCTTGAATACCGACGGTATTTAATTTATTGGTAAACGACAAAGCTTTGTAATGGATCGGCGGATAATGCCCTGGGTTGTTTTGATTTCGGCTACGCGAACTCGTCCATCACTTCCTGGAAATACTTGTGTTATTTTGCCCATCTTCCATTGGTTTATTAAAGGATTCTCGTCTTTAATCAGAACAATATCATTGATTTGAATGTCTTCTTTGGTTTTGTGCCATTTAGTACGAGCTTGCAGCGACGTAAGATATTCCTGATGCCAACGCCTCCAGAACAATTGACTCATTCTTACTATGGCATTGTAATGTGATAGTCTATTGTAAGGTATCTGAGTGAGATCCGGCTGTGGTATTGTAGTGATGGGATGTCCGATAAGGAAATGCGCTGGGGTTAATGGGTCGATTTCATCTTCGGATAGAACGCACAATGGTCTCGAATTCAGCAAGCCTTCGATTTGTACTAATAGCGTATACAATTCTTCTTGGGTCAGTATTTTATCTCCAATTACTTTCGTCATCTGGGTTTTGGCAGATTTTACGCCCGCCTCCCAAATTCCTCCGAAATGAGGTGCGTATGGTGGTATAAAATGCCAAACAACCTGGTGTCTTTGAAAAATAGAATTGGAAATTAGTTCTACATTATTTTTAAGAAATTTATTTATTTCCATTAACTTCCTGGATGCACCTTGAAAATTAGTGCCATTGTCCGAAAATATATCTGTGCTGACACCTCTACGCGCGAAAAATCGATACAATGCGCCTAAAAATGCGTCGGTAGATAAATTTCCTACGAGTTCTAGGTGAACCGCCTTCGTACTTAGGCAAATGATTAAGCAAATATAAGATTTTTCTGCTCGTTGACCTCGCCCGCGTTTCAAATAGGTTTTTATGGGACCCGCAAAATCCAATCCTATTTTGAGAAATGGTCGAATCAATTCTACCCTCTCTCTAGGCAGATTAACCATTATTTGATTTTCAGTTTTTGGTCGTTGTTTAATGCAATAGACACATTTCTGTATGGTCGATTTTATTAAATTTCTACCCTTGATTAACCAGTATTTTCTTCGTATTAGACTTAAAAGCAGCGATGACCCACTGTGTAGATACATTTTGTGATAACTCTCTATTATTAATTTCGTGACATTGGAATTGGCCGACAGAATTATTGGATGACGTGTCTCGTAAGGTGCAATCGACCTATCAATTCGACCACCAACTCTCAAAATTCCACTTTTATCCAAAAATGGACTTAATGATTTGGTTGTGCTCTTACAAGAAACTGTATTGCCGTGCTTTAGATCTTTGATTTCTTCCTTAAAGGCATGCAATTGGGAAAAACGTAAGATTTCGGTCTCTGCGGCTTGTCTATCATATTGAGTTATATTGTTTGGTTCAGTCCTTTTGTTGCGGCATAAATAACAAAACTTCCGGATAATGATCAATATACGAATAACCTTATCATAACTGGAATATCTGCTGCAGAATTCTTCGATCCATGGTTTTGATTCATCTAAACAGATGGTGGTCATAACTTTCACCTTATCTCTTCGTTCTGGTTGATTTGTAGTTTCTGTTTTGTGAAATTTAGGCCAGGTATCAGCTTCTGATTTAAGAAATTCTGGTCCATTCCACCATAGTGTATAGCTCTTCAATTCTTTCGGACTCAAACCCCTTGTAGCGCAGTCGGCTGGATTAAGTTTGGATGTAATGTGCCGCCACCTTCCTCTAGGAAGGACCTCTAAAATTTCGCTCGTTCTGTTCGCTACGTATGTTTTCCATCTGCGTGGTGGTTCGGAAAGCCAATCCAGAACGATAGTAGAGTCGGTCCAACCGAATAACTGATAATATGGAATACGCACGACCTCCTGGATATGTTTTATTAGTCGGGCTAGCAACAAGGCACCATTTAGCTCTAAACGAGGTAATGATATATTTTTAATAGGCGCAACCTTTGATTTTGCAGCTATTAAACTGGTAACATAATTTCCATTGTAGTACATGCGTAAGTACACGGTAGCTGCGAATGACATTTCACTGGAGTCGCAGAATCCGTGCAATTGCTGTCCTTCTCCATTGGTCATAAAGAGCCACCTAGGTATTGTCAGGGTTGATAGGTCGCTTGCTTCGTGTCTAATGGTCTGCCATTGGTTCTGAATTTTGATTGGTAATTTATCATCCCACGCTAAATCAAGCAGCCACAACGTTTGAAAAAAACTCTTTATCTTTATTATATACGGTGATAACAGGCCAAGAGGATCAAAAATCCGACTAGCTTCGGATAGTATTGCGCGCTTCGTAGTAGGAATTATCTCCTCTAGTGTAATGTGGTAGCTGAATGTATCGGCTGCTGGCTGCCACTGCAACCCCAACACCTTGGTTTCATTGGCATCTTCGGAAATTATCTTTGGATGTGATGGTAACGACTCAGCTACATTCATCTTGTCTACTACTTCGGAGGAATTCGAGGACCATTTCCGAAGATTGAATCCAGATTGTGCCATTATAGATGAAAGTTCTTCTGCTAATTTGATTGCTTCAGGTATTGAATGCGCTCCGGTTAATAAGTCATCTATATAAGTGTCTCTTTGTAACACTTGTGATGCTTCTGGATATTGGTTGTGATTATCTTCGGCAATTTGTTGGATGACTCGTGTTGCCAAATATGGTCCTGAGGACATGCCATATGTTAATGTCTTCAGTTCAAAATGCTTTATTGGTATGTTCGGTGTTTGACGCCACACTATGCGTTGAAAACGTCGATCGGTTGGATGTATCCATATCTGCCGAAACATCTTTTCAGCGTCTGCGGTAAATACTGTCTCGTAGACACGAAAACGTAATAGGATATCGATTAATAAATTTTGAAGTATTGGACCTGTGAGCAGATTTTCGTTAAGCGAATAGCCTGAACTGGTTTTGGCAGACGCGTCAAATACCACGCGTAATTTTGTGGTTGTGGAAGTTTCTTTCCAAACTCCGTGATGTGGTAGGTACAAGTAGTCTAAAGGATGTTCGGGTGGATCTACTTCTACCATATGGCCCAGTCGTCTATACTCTTCCATGAACTCTACGTATTTCTCCTGTAATTTTGGATTGTTCATAAATTTTTTCTCCATACCGTGTAACCGTTTGATAGCGATGTTCATTGATTCCTTTAATGGATTTGGTTCGGATTTAAAGGGCAATTTCACCATGTAGTGATTGTCTTCTAATTTCGTGGTAGTGGTTTTGAAAAGCTCTTCGCAGATCTGGTGTTCCGGTAATAATGGAGTAGATCTAAAAACCTCTTCAGATTCCCAAAATCTTTTCAAGGTCTCGTCTAACATATTATTATCAACAATAATGGTATTGCATTGACTCGATTCTGGTGATTGTGCTATGTTCCCCGTTAATATCCATCCGAGATGTGTATTGTGAGCATAAATTATGTTATTAGAATCTTTCATCTGCTCTAGTTTCAGGATGTCGAAAAACTTGTCGGCTCCGATAAGTAAGTCTATTTTGGATTTTGACTTTACACTTATATCAGCTAATGTTAATGACGAAATACATTGATAATCTAGCCACTCCATTGATTGTACTGGGTTAACATTGGTGATAGATGGTACCACATAGGCAGAAATCTGAGCTGTGAAGTTGGACTTGAAATGTGGCGATACGACAACCTTTACTATTCCTCGGGTAGTCACGAGCTTTTGACTAGCTATACCTTGAATGCTAATTCTTCCATGTGTACGATTGAGTCCTAGTTTCTGTACCAAAGCCTCCGTTATGAATGAATTCTGAGACCCTGAATCGAGTAAAACTCGACATAGTTGCGACTGGCCACTTATATCTTGCACTCTCACGGTCGCGGTTGGTAAAACAGCTGGACCTATCGGATTACTGGAATGAAGACATGATGATGTTTGCGGTTGGTTATCTGCTAACGAAGGTGCACCTATATAATACATGTATTGGTTACAATTAAGCTATTAGCTGGTAATGTTTGGTTACTGGTAGAACCTTCGGCATCAGTGTTTAAGTGTACAAGCGAATTGTGTTTCCTTCGGCAATAATGACATCTTCCTTTGGACCTACACTGGTATACGGTATGTGTTTCGCTGAAACAGTTGAAGCAACGCTTTTCTGACATCACAAACTCTCTTCGCTTCTCAATGGTCCACTCCTTGAACTTTGGGCACGTGAATAAAGGATGGCAGTCCTTCTTGCATATGGAACACAACATTACGGTATTGGTCAATGTTTTCGGAATTGATTTCATTTGGGCGATTGGTTTTCGATGGTAGCCTTTCACTGAATCCAAAGCATCAGCTCTTTTCATCAAAAAATCGATTAGTAACTGGCAGGTTGGAAATTCAATATTCGATGTCTCGGTAGCCCATTTGGCTCTCATGTCTTCATCTAATTTTTGGGTCAGTAAGAACACTAACCACGGATCTCTGGATTCTGCTTCAGGTCCGATGGCCTTTAGTCCACGGATAACTTCATCAGCTGTGTCCATTAACTTCCGAATATGCTGCGATGTTGAATTGATCGATGGTAGGTCTATAAAGCTTTTAATAAAAGACTGCACTGTGTAGCGTTTCCTGTCATATCGATTCTTCAATTTATTTAGCGCTTCAAGATAGTTCGCGTCGGAAATGGGAAGATGTTTTAATAGGTTAGCGGCTTCGTCTCTCAAAAAACCTTTCAAATATTGAAATTTTTGTGCTGGGTTTAAATTTGGATTTTCATGGATCGTGGATGAAAACAAATCATAAAATGATTGCCACTCTGTATAACTGCCATAAAATGGAGCTATATTGATCTTCGGTAGTTTGACTTCAATATTTGCACTTCTCGAATGTTCACCTTGCGTATCGTTCAAATCGAATGACATATTTCCGGAAATCAAATTTGCTTTTCGAATTAGTTTGTTCAAGACCGCAACAGTGGTGTAATATTTCTCCTCAAAATCATCTTGATGGCTTTCTTCTTCGGGATCCAATTCGTTGATTGTGTTCTCTACTTCGTGAAATTCTAATAATAATCCCTCTACGCGACGTAGTCGGACTTTCAATTGCTCAATATCCAATTTGGATGCCTCAAAACTTGTACAGGTCTGCGCATAGTTCGAAATCTTCGTTAACGAACCCTTGATGTTAGACCGACGTTTCAATGCGGCATCTATCTTCGGCGGCATCGTTCACAAACAAAATTCACCGGGCACTGATAGAGGATATTTTCACAAATGCACTTCGTAGAATGGTTGCAACATGTGGTTACTAAGCAAACTATAAATCTGATCACCCGTTAATTTCGGTAGTGTAATTAAATAATGAACTACAAATTTGATTGACTATTAACACAATCGTAAGTGGATGTGATTAATTCGGCACAATAAATAGGCTAGTATATTGAACGACTAGAATTGCCTTAATCTTTTATATGTATATTGATCGCAAAAAATTGGTTATTGATCACCGATTCACTCTTAACAATAAAATCCACTTACGGTTTACGTTTTCTCCTCAGGTACTACGGTATGTATGTCCTTATGTGATAACTCCACGTGTTGAACTGGATACAGAATTTTCTCCTCAAGTACTACGGTATGTGGCCTCCTCCACGTGCTTATCACCAATGTGCGACTGGATTTATTATAATTCCAAATTATATATGTACTTGTACACGATATACTTAAATTCGAGCAGAGATTAATCTCCAGTAACTTGGTTTGTACCAAACCACACGAGAGCAAATGAATTGTTGATTCGAGTAACGGTATGTTATTCTCGAAGACGGTAAAACGGTATGTTTTTCCTCGTGGTAATTGGATTATGTATACTGATGCGATGTAACTTAATCAACCAATTTACTGCATCCGGCTCGAAGGACCATGTTCAGCGGGTAGCGGACTGTATCTTGCTTTTTAGGTTTTGGTTCAATTTAAAACAATTGTTTACAATATGTAGGTACCTTTAATTTGGTTTTATAATTTTTAATTTTATTTTTTTTATTTTTATGTTTAACCTTTTGATCAAGCGGTTGTGTTGTGAAAGATAATTAAATTATTTATAATGAATATGAGTATACCAGTTTATACTTTTATGCGACGATTGCAATACAATAATAATTTGCATCTCGCAACACTAAATAAAATGTTATACTCTTATCTGAATACGACTATATCGATTTGACATTTCGACAGTTGTTTTGTAAACAATATATATAGAATAAATGTACATATTACCTAATATAAACTTCTGTATTTTATTTTGAAGATGACGTGAGGCGACAACAGCTGTATACGTCATAAACAGTGCTAAATAGTGAAAGTCTTAAGATAAGCAATTTCTTAAGAAAATCCTATAGTGTAAATTTACTGAAACCTCAATTTGACCATGTGAAAGCCATTAGCTTTTCAAACGGTTTGGCAAGATTGTAGTGTTAGTTCTGATCTATTGAAAATTTTTAAAGTGAGATTTGTGGTAAATATTGAATCTCTAGCTTTATTTATTTCATAAATTTTTATGATAAAAGGAAGTAAATTAATTATTCAATGTTACTTTTTAAATGTTTGATTATTTGCCTAAATGATATGACTGTCTTTTATAATACACTTCTATTTGACTAATACATTCACAAATATTTAGTTTTAGTATAAACTTCACAAGTCATATATGGCGTGTGAAGTTTGTACTAAGTTAAAACTTTTTTTTATTTTTTTTATTTAGTTCTAATTTAGGTCTAACTTCACTCGCATGATTAAATATATACGAGATAATTAAAAACGAGTTTATATTTAATCCATAAGTAATATACATTATCTACATATAATTTAAATACATACATATATTGTGCAATATAATGGCGTCTTGTGGTGTGTGCAAAATAATAATTGAACGTGGTTCTCGTAATAAATTAAAGTGTGATGATTGTTCTCAAATATTTCATGGAAGCTATTTAAATATCACATCATCTGATATTGAGTTTATTAAGGAAAAAAATAAACCTTGGTCTTGTAATAATTGTTTGATAAAAAAAACGTATGAACAATCGGACTGATATTCCAAGTCCGCCTCAAATACCTCGTGTTGCTAAAGAGGTGACGTCACCATCATCAAATTCCATTCTGAAGGAGATAACTGCACTTCGGAATGATTTTAATCATCAGTTCGCGAAACCTGAGGAGA
Source organism: Tipula unca (assembly GCA_951394425.1). Taxonomy (NCBI): domain Eukaryota; kingdom Metazoa; phylum Arthropoda; class Insecta; order Diptera; family Tipulidae; genus Tipula; species Tipula unca. The sequence goes on along the minus strand of OX596381.1, from coordinate 148,618,465 downwards.
GGATTAATGCCATGCATGTTAATTTTTCAAAACGAATGCAGTGTTTGGTTAAGGAGAATGATGCCCTTCGAAATGAGAATCGTAACTTAACCTCTCGATTGTCTAATGCAGAACAGCAATACTTTGATAAAAGCATTGATGTTGTTGGTTTACCCCAACTTAATGAACAAGATCTTCAATCTTCTGTTGTACAAATGCTTAACATTATCTTAGAGATTAAATTAGAAGTTAAAGACATTGACTTGATCTATAAAATTCGACAATCATACTCGTCAAAAAAGCCGATGAATATTGTGCATGTCAAGTTCGTCCGTAAACATGTCAAGGATATAATAATGCGTGCTAAACAAGGTAAAAAAGATTTATCAACTGCTTTGCTTGGTATATCGCCAGGTAATCTTATTTATCGTCCTATTCAGATCTTAAAAAACAATTTTTTTGAATTGTTCTGCGCAGCTTTCAGTGATGTAGAAAAAAAAATTATAAAAATTTTGATGGGTCGCATTTAAATTAGGTAGTAAACTTAAATAAAATAATAAATAACCAATAAAAAGAATTATATTTCAGTTTTAATACACAAAACATTCAAAATGATTATGTATTTATGTTATTAAAATCATATTTCAAGTGAAAATTAACAGGTCAAAAAAAAAATTGCACGCCTTTGGAAACAATGTCAACATTTAATTTTGGTACGGACTAAGGAAAATAAATGACCAAATGACATTCATATCGAACAAAACCACAACAACATAAAAAGCAAAATCAGTTTTCAATTTAATTCTTAATTTATCGAATTAAATATTAATTTCAAAAGTGTCAGTGATTATAAGTTAAATTATAAAAATATTTTGTGATTAAAAACGTTCCTTTTCCATTTAAATACAAATACAACATAAAAATGTATACAATAAACATGAATTATTGTACTTAATACATCACTGTGTATCCGCCATATTCTTTCTGCGCGATAACTGTCAGAATTCCAGCGAGATTTGAATACTACTATACATCAATCACAGCTTATGTGCCCCCAAAAGGAAAATTTTTGCTGAAACATGGAGATTAAAGGAAACCAGGAAGTGTGAAAAAGTTTGGTTGAGTAATGGTCGTATTTGTCTAAAGAGAAATGAGCAGGATGTTGTGCATATTATTGATAACATAAGTGACCTTGAGTTTCTAAAATGATTGTTTTTGTTTTTTAAATACTTTTAATGTCTGTAAATAATTCATTTACCTCATCTCAAGGTTACACGTATAATAATTGTAACAACTCATCCTCATCATCATTTTTAACGCTTTCTCTGTATAGACATTGGTGTCACTTTATTTTCAGAATCCTCATCACTTAAAGGAACTAACTATCCAATACTATCCCTTGATTAAATTCAAAACAAACAATGAAATTAATTCAAAACAAAACAAAATATTTTCAACACACGGTACTCAATAAGATGCTTTAAAATAAAATTAATAAACAAAATCTAGCTGTCAAACTATTTTAAATGAAATTCTAACCTCAAATTAATAAAAAAAATTATGTTACTAACTTCAGATTTATTTATGTAAAAATCCAATAATACAAGTTTCATAATAGGGTAAATCCGTATCGAATCAGATTTTTCCGTTAACGGAAAAATCCGACTCGGATATATTTCATAATAGACCCCCTGGCTGCACAACTGCAAATTACTGGCCAAACATACATTTTTTTGCAAATGTACCTAACTTGAAGTGTTTCAAAACCAATTTCATATATCCATCAGAACACATGCACTAAATTGTGTGAAAATTTTATCATCAGTCTGGCATATATTTTACCGAACAAGTGTTGGTTATCTCAACGATTTGGATTTTTATTAACTCGGTAGCACTTATAGCCTTCCTGAAACTCGAACTCGTTTTACCATAGAGTGGGGTGTGGTACATTTTATGGCACGGTCATAAATAAATTTCTCTTTGTTATTTTTAATGAAAGTTATAACGTTTTTGTAAAGATTTCTATCGTTGTTCAGCACCAATTTTTAAAACGCCGGTGGTCGAGTTTGCAGAGTTAATGCTGATGGAATAGTGAACCCGAGTTCAAGACTCGTCAGCTCCAATACTTTTTTAATTTAATTTCTGCTGTAAAATTGGTTCAACATAGCTTCTTTTGAAATCTATATTCGATTTCTGCAAGTATAAGCCATCTCTTGTGTATGACCGTAATTAAATAATTTTTAATTTAATTTATTTAATTTCTCCCTTTAGTTGGCAAATATAAAGGATGAGTAGAGCGGCAAATCTATGTATGGAAATGGTGAGATGGTAAAGTAAGCGGTGGTGTCATAGGATTTGGAATCGTGGATGTTGTGCAGTGTTCGAACCTCGATTAAGGGTAAATATATGTATTTAAATTTAAAAAAAAACTGTTTTTGATTTAAAAATGGCCAGTTTGCAATTAAATTAAAAATATATATATTTAGGCTTGAACTAGTTAAGATTTCAATTCACTCACACAGCTTCTTTTACCACCCAGCCACCGCTATACATATAAATAGCGATATTCCTATCGTTTATAGCTGCCATTTGAATAAAAAAATTGAAAATTTTGCTACGGCAACTCTGCTTATTTGACCATCGCTGTACAATTTCATTACCGCTCTATACCCATATCTTTTATTCTTGCCACTTTTACGTGGAGAATGAATATTGAAGTTTTGAACAGAAGCTGAGTTGGATTTGAGTAATTTTATTTTACCATCACCAATTTGACAGGAGAAATTAAATCAAAAAATGTCAGATCCTTAAATGTTAGATCCATAAATCAAAAATCACTCACTTACCTTACTGGACCACCGCCGCATATATATTTCATGCTATCAAATCTTTAATATCTGTCATTTGAATAGAAAATATTGAAAATTTTTCTGAGTTGAACCAAAAATGTCCCAACATTAAAATCGTTTGAAACTTAACTGAACTGCATAGTGCCAGGTGCACCATTTAATGCGATGACATTCCAAGCAAAGTGTAGTTCGAAGAAGTTAAAAATCAGATAAGCCATTCCTCCTTATGTTCTGACTGATTCTGTTCAGATTCTATTAAATTTTCAAATTATTCCAATTAATTGCCAAGTGTAAAAGAGGGATGTAGCAGCAATGAAAATATACGGCGATAGTCAAATAAGCAGAGACCAGAAATACTTGTGGTTATAAAAAAATCGATCAGGTCAGGTATTCTTCCTGGGTCAGTTGGCCAATACGTTGGTTTTCCAATTTAAATGGATTCACATCCATTTTCTTTAATGGCAATCATTAATTCTCTTTCTTTAGTTGGAGTTAATCTAGAACCCCAGTGAGTATTCTTCGCATTGACCTATTAAGTCATCACCTATTAAGAACCATTTTCCCAGACGCTTGAAGAACTCTAAGTATTGTTTGTTTTTAATAGAATGTCTTGGTGGACAATCCTGCCACAATAATAGGAAAGTTGTGGGTTTTTATATACATGAACAAGTGTTGGTTATCTGAACAATTTGGCTTTTAAATAACTCGGTAGCACTTATAGCCTTCCTGAACTCGAATTCGTTTTACCATGGAGTGGGGTGTGGTAAATTTTATGGTACGGTCATAGTTAAATACATTAACGGACATTCTATAAAACTATCACCAATAACGCATTGCTCCTAAAGAAACTTGGTCACCCTTCAGACAAAACTACTCTAGGAATTGTCTACATTATCGACGTTGCCTACGTTGTTGACGTTATCTACGAGTTGTCGACACGCCCGACAAACATTTTTAAATGTTTGACCCGAAAAATTACTCAGAAAATACCGAGAACCGAATATCTACAAAAGAACGTAATTTGTGGCTCTTTGGGCAGGCCGATTTTTCGGTTTCAAATTACTGTAACATGTTGGTGTTTGTTACTGAATTTTTACGTGTCATATTTAGATAACTCGATCGGTATGTTTGCGGTTTTAATAACTGTTATATGTCAACCTTTATTATGGATCTCATACGTTAACATTTTTGGTATTTTTACTGGAATATTTTACTTTGCCTAATTGGTCATTTTGTAGTACGAGTTACCGTAATATGTAAGTATTTATTATTGAAGATTTTCGGGTCAATTTTGCATAAATGGATCGGTATGTTTACGGTTTTATTTTATGTATAATGTCAGCCTTTACTGTGGAAGTCATACGTTAACATTTCTAACATTTTTACTGGAATATTCTACGTAACCGAATCAGTATTTTGTAATACGCAGGGTAACTGTAAATTGTCAGTGTTCGTTACTGAAGATTTACGTGTCAATCGTACTTTAATGGATCGGTATTCTTACGATTTTATTTACTGTAATATGTCAGCCTTTATGGTGGAATTCATACGTTAACATTTTTAGACATTTTACAGGAATATTTTACTTCACCAAATCAGTAATTTTGTGGTACGAAATTACTGTAAAATAAAACTCATAATAAAACAATAAAGGTTTAGTGGTTTCGAGTCATAAATAAATAAATTTATATTTCTTATATATAGGCTAAAAAACCAGAGTATCATCAAAGCCATCTTAATATATAAAGCCTCCATGTTGAGCGATATTTTCAAACGAGCTTTTTTTAGTTAACCAAAAAATGTGTAATTTACAAAGAAGTCTATGCAATCCCATGGCAAAACATACAAACTTAGTTTGAATTGTTCAACTATTAATAGTGAGAGCTTTTAATATTTTATTACATAAAGTAATAGATAAAGAATTGAATTAGGTGATGGCCAGGGTTATTTTTCGAAATTATATTAATTAAACATAATTTTTATGATTATAAAATTGTCATTAATTTAATTTATTTCCGCTTTTAAATTTGTATATACAAAAATATATCTGATATATTCTAATACTCTCTTTCAATATACTGCATTCACTCCAACACAGAAATAAAATAGTTCGATTCAAAATCTAAACATCGAAAAATATTTGTAAAAATTATGATAACTACGATAAATTAAAATTTAGGAGATTAATCGGATAAACGCTGGGAAATTTCTCATTAAACCAAAATAAAAATATTGATCGTATCGATCAAATAAATGATAAAATGTTGTGTTTTGTTTTAAAGGTTACAAAAGGTTACATAATTTGTATACAATATGTCAATTAGGATTAGGAGAGGGACAATTTGATCACGCTCTCAATATTATTTTTATACGATTACTTTTTGTTGTTGCTGTGAAATAAAAAATTGTGTTCATATATTTTTTCTCGTTTTTTGCGTTGTTTTATGATCATTATGTTTGTTCCATTTTAAAAAAAAACATTGATGTTTTCTTCTTTTGGTTTATTTGTTTGATGGGAATAAATTATTTTGTTGGTTATGTACACAATGTCCCTTTCTTACAAATTTTTATTCTTTTCCTATTTGAGCTTTATTAGAGAATAAAGTATCTTATTTTCCTTTAATTAATACAATAAAATGGAAAATCCCACGGAAAAATCCTTCATGTCAGGTGAAAACCAATGTTTATAGTTTCAATTGATTTCAAAAAATTATAATTTTGAGTTACTTTTCATTCAAATATTTCTATAAACGAAAATCATGTCTCTCCATATAAAATGTATGAAGAGAGCGAATATTTTTGTCATTTTAGACTCACTAATAAAAGTTCGTTTTGAACATGGAGGCTTGATTTGTTAAGATGGCTTTGGTATCATTAACCTTCAAACTAGAATTAGGAGGAACTTGAAACGGTTTATTATGTTCTTCAGCCAGTTCAGGTGTATATTCGTTATCCATTTCTTCGTTGAAATTATAAGTTGTTGGATTTTTTCGACGGGTAAAATACAAAAATTCGTATTCCAATTAATATGACAAACCGAGATACCATGTAAATCCACAGTACTTACCGATATAATTGTTTAGCATTTTGAAATTATATGGTACCCAGTCCGCATTCACGTCCGCATTATTTTTGAACGCCTTCGAATAATGCGTGGGCCACATTAGCTCGGAATTTATAACCTATTTTTTGCAAAAAAATTCTCTACGGAAAAAATGTCCATAATCAAAATTTAATCATACCGCGGGGGAAATACATTAATGCAACAAAAATAGTCCCCCACCCCCGCTTTGTAGGTGGGGCGGGGGTAACTTTTAAACTAAGATAGGAAGCCATATTTTTTATTGCAGATACGGATTCTACGACTAAAAGTACGTATGATTTGAATGAAATATTTTGTTCGGTTCATGATAGATGGCGTTGTAATCGACGAAATTCCCTTTTTTCAATTTGTCCTTCTTAGAACACACGCATTCGATTCTGCAATACGTTTGAAATAAAAAACATCACGTTTTCATTTGAAATTCTCGAAATTCGTCATCAAAACAATTTATTCAGTTTTTTAAATCACATTTAACGTTTGTGTTATTTCTTATCTTCATGTTTTTCGTAATTGCAAAATAAACGACAAAATACTTTAGAATGGAGCGTTTAACTGTGCCAGAGAAAATTGAAATGGTTCTGGTTTATGGAGAAGCTGGCAGAAATCTTGAAAATGCTGTTGCTATTTACGCTCAACGTTTTCCGGATAGGATTCGTTCACGTGCTTCATTTGGCCGTACTATCAAACAATTTATTACTGATGGAAATGTTCAACCGAAAAAGAGGGTCCGTTGAGCAACAGTCACTAGAGAAAATAATGAAATTGCTGTATTGGTAGCAGTGGCTCATAATCATCATATTAGTAAACGGATTGCTCCTCACCAGTGTTTGGAGAATTTTAAAACGGCACAAGTATCATTCATATCATGTGTCTTTACACCAAGATCTTCATGGCGTTGATTTCCAAAATCGGGTAACTTTTTGTCAATGGGCACGTGAACAAATACAACAAAACCCTAATTTTTTTCGTTGCGTAATGTTCTCCGACGAATCGTCTTTTACAAACCATGGAACGATTAATCGACACAACATGCATTATTGGAGTGTTACAAATCCGCACTGGCTTCGTCAAGTTGAACATCAGCGTCCTTGGACTGTCAACGTGTGGTGTGGAATAATTGGCAACAAACTCATAGGCCCCCACATTATTGAAGGCAACTTGAATGGTCAAATGTACCGAAACATTTTGGAAAATGAACTGCCAATATTACTTGAAAATTTGAGCTTAGAAGTGAGACGGAACATGTGGTTTCAACATGATGGTTGTCCTGCACACTATTCGTTGATGGCACGTGAAATACTTGATCGTGATTTCAATGGTCGCTGGATCGGTAGAGCTGGTCCGATAAATTGGCCCGCCAGATCACCAGATCTTACTGCGCCAGATTTTTTTTTGTGGGGCTACCTCAAAAACAAAGTTTACACACAAAAACCAACAACATGTGAGAACATGATTGAGCGAATCAGAAATGCGTGTGCTGAAATTCAACCAGACACACTTCTCAGTTGTGTACAATCATTTGAAATGCGGATTAATAAGTGCATTGAAGTCGCAGCGCAGGCCATCATTTTGAACACTTATTTTAGATTTACAAAACTGAATAAATTGTTTTGATGACGAATTTCGAGTATTTCCAATGAAAACGTGATGTTTATTATTTCACACGTATTACAGAAGCGAATGCGTGTGTTCTAACAAGGAGAAATTGAAAAAAGGGAATTTCGTCGATTACAACGCCATCTATCATGAACCGAACAAAATATTTCATTCAATCATACGTACTTTTAGTCGTAGAATCCGTATCTGCAATAAAAAATATGGCTTCCTATCTTAGTTTAAAAGTTATCCCCGCCCCACCTACAAAGCGGGGGTGGGGGACTATTTTTTTTGCATTAATGTATTTCCCCCGCGGTATGATTAAATTTTGATTTTGAGAAGGACATTTTTTCCGTAGAGTGGCTATTTTTCGAGATATTTGATCGTCTCAGTTTAAAAGAAACACCCGGTATATAACGGCATTAAAGCATATATTTAAACTGATAAAATCTAAGTTAAACTTTAAATAATTAGTAAAGTAAACACAAATGCGTATTTGTAAAACATGAGTTAAACTAGTAGATACTAAATCTAGAAAACGAATGAGATAAATTGGCTTACATTTTACTATGTGGTAATTGGTAAAAAACTCTATATCCCTCTCCTTCAGAGAACTCCATACAAAATAGTTTTTGAGCGATGCCATTTAGGGCAATTGCAAAAGCGATTTGTGGTAGTTTTAAAAATCTTGAAACGGCTTGATGCTACCGGAACGTCATAAAAATGTTCTTTTGATGTTGTTAACTCATTATCAATTTTTTCTAAATATTGAAAAGCAATAATACTATCATTTTTGGTCGAAAGCCATTTATTTATCATTAATGATCCAAAATATTACCGAACAATTGTTGCAAAACCACAACTTAACACAATTTTGAAATTAAAAATATGCAATACTACGAATTACCGAACAAAATCCAAAAAATTACAAAAAATAAATTGTAATAATTTATAATATTGAAATGCAAAAAAAAATCAAAAATTAATAAAAATTTTAAAAAATTTCTTACCTTTTGCTATATACAACAAATAAAAAATTGGATTATTTCCTTAAATTTTTTAATTTATTTATTCAAAAACTGACGTCTTAACTTGACCACGATTATTATCTTACTGACGATTAGTAACGAAACGAATATAAATATGTATATAAAAAAAGGAATATGTGCACGTGATCACATGATGATGTGCTTTCAATAATAAAATTATTACAATTTGTTTTTACTATTTCGCAGTAATTTTATGGACGTTGATCGGTAATTCGTTAAAAGAAAAAAAAATTCTTTACCGAGATAGACCCAAAATATTACCGAGTAATTATTACAGAGCATTTGATCCAATTTTGAACTTAAAGTAGGAAGAACTACGACTGAACAAAGTCCACTAAATTACCTCGAAATAATCGAAAAACAAAATTATAATAATTTATTATGAAATACAAAAGAAAACAATTTCTTTACATTAATTATGTCAACTAATATTTAAGACGTTTTTGCCATTATTTCAATATAATTTTAGGGGATTTGGGAGATAGTCTAAATTTTTAACTGTTTTTGTATTTTAGTTTATGAAATCTCAAATTTCTATATCGCGGTAAATTGATGGAATTTGCTCGGTATTTACTAATTTTAATTTTTCCTCATCGATTTATAATTAAATCAACCAAATTTAAGATTTAATTTTAGGGGGTTTGGTCATTAATTCTAAAGTTTTGGTCTGTTCTTGTATTTTAGTTTATGATAATCTCAAATTTCTATATCGCGGTAAATTGATGGGATTTGCTCGGTATTTACTAATTTTAATTTTTCCTCATCGATTTATAATTAAATCAACCAAATTTAAGATTTAATTTTAGAGAATTTGTTCATTAATTCTAAAGTTTTGGTCTGTTCTTATATTTTAGTTTATGATAATCTCAAATTTCTATATCGCGATAAATTGATGGGATTTGCTCGGTATTTACTAATTTTAATTTTTCCTCATCGATTTATAATTAAATCAACCAAATTTAAGATTTAATTTTAGGGGGTTTGGTCATTAATTCTAAAGTTTTGGTCTGTTCTTGTATTTTAGTTTATGATAATCTCAAATTTCTATATCGCTGTAAATTGATGGAATTTGCTCGGTAATTTAGTAGTTTTAATTTCTCCTCAGCGATTTATAATTAGATCAACTAATATTTTAGACGTTTTCGATATTATTTCAATATAATTTTAGGGGATTTGGGAGATAGTCTAAATTTTTAACTGTTTTTGTATTTTAGCTTATGATAATCTCAAATTTCTATTCAGCGGTAAATTGATGGGATTTACTCGGTAATTTAATAGTTTTAAATTTTCTCAGCTATTTGTTCAGTAATTCGTTGTTTTGTTTTTGAATGTTAGTTTATCAAGCTCAATTTTTACCGTAATTTTACCGTGTTTGTTTGGTAATTCGGTATTGGCCCTGTAATTAATTTTTTTTTTCAACGCGCAAAAAAATTAAATTAAATATTTAAATGAATGTAGAGGACGACATAAAGTAAAATGACAAATAATAATTTGTCTCACTCACTCAAATAGTTCAGTGCTGAGATGTTCTAACATCACTTCGATTCGCTTCGATAGACATTTGTGTCTCTTTTTTCACGAACAAAATTGTATTCTATTTCGCAATTTATATTGTGATCATAGCCTACTCGATTCTATTTCTATAAATTCATTCGATAAAATATCACCAAATTTTTATTTTCGATGGCAAGTGAAAAGAGTAAAAAGAGATAGTTTGCAATTTTATTCTAACAGGCTGAGATCGCAATAGACAAAACGTAATTCAAAAAACGCAATTCAGCACAATTCTGTTCGTAAAAAAAGAGACACAAATGTCTATCGAAGCGAATCGAAGTGATGTTAGAACATCCCAGCACAGTATTTGTTAACCAAAAAACATAAAACAAAAATTGTTTATTATTTTGTTTTGTAGTATTTTTGAGTTGTTGCTTTTGTAATTGTGACCGATGATCGGTATTTTTCGGTTGTTGGTGTAATTGTTACCGACACATGGTATTTTTGAGCCCGATATATAGCTGTCGGTATTGAAATGTTTGTCGGGCACGTCAATGTAGAAAATAATAGATGATGCGTAAACGCCCATCCCTGCAGCCATATATCGTTCATTTAATAGATAATCGATAATTTCATGATGAATTAATCGATGAATTCATAAATTCTCTCTTACTAGGGATCCATACGACGCACCCGCACCCCAAAACCATAATTTTCGAACTAAATTAATTTAACACAGAATGGCAAATACCGATGGAAATGCAGACTATACATAAATACTGATATACCCGACCAATATTTGATTTATTGAATTTGACAAGCGTTCCCACTTTATTTAAGTCGAAAGAAAATTGTTGTAAAAAGGAAATGTTTATGTCGATTTTTTTTTTTTTTTTTTGTTAAGGTTATCGTTAAATAATATTTACTTTTCCTGTTGAAAAACACACTTTTCGCCGCGTCTGTTTGTATAATATTTTCACTTTTCGCACTTAGATAGTATTATTTGGTAACCCCATAAGTCGTATCGTGTATATTAATATATAGAAAACACACACACACACCCATACAAATACCAAAAAGGAAACAAGCAAAATAAAATGGAAAAGTACAGGAAAAACGGAAAAGTTTTCCTTTTCCAAAAAAAAAAAAAAAAAAAAAGAAATGAAAGAAAGCACGAAAACTTTTTGTAGGTGTTGATTGTGTATTGAAGATTAAAAAATTATGTTTGTTTTTTTTGTTCTGGGGTGATTTTATTTGTTTTGTCAGAGGATCATGAGGGATTATCGTTAAGGATATTTTTCTTATTTTTATTTTATTTATCAGCAGGAAAATTATTTTAATTTATTTTTCACTTTTTATTATTGTTATTATCATCATTTTCGGAAAAGTTAGTATTTATTTTAGATTTTCTTTAAATAAACTTTATTTTTATTTATTATTTGTAGTTGTTGTTGTTGTTGTATTTTAAGTGTAAATAAAAAAGGAATATATCCTATTCCTATATATATAGAATGGTATGTAACCTTTATACAGGTGTTATTTGATTTATAACCGGCCAGAAAAAAAACGTAAATAATGATGATTTTGATGATTTTTCCCTTGAGTATGTACGCGCGATAGGCGGAGTATATTAGGCCACCCTAAAAAAGTTTTTATTTTTACGAGCGTGTACCTGACACATATATAAATTTCGTGTTGATTTTTCATCGGACAAATTTTCCGGTCATACTATTGTAGCTGAAAATAAAAAAATATTGAATCTATTCCACATCGTACATGTACGATAGCGATAAACGCAGGTTTAAGTTATGGTATAATTTCATATTTCGTATTTGTGATAACAACCGAGCACAAAAAATTAAACTTTACGGATAAGAATACAAATACAACAACAAATCAAACGGGAGCAAAATGTATAATATTCTAGGAAAAACTTATTCAATAACATAAAAAAGTTTCAAGAGGATAGGGAAAATTATCATAAAAATTTCCAAAAAAGTTTTTCTATTTTTTTTCCGAAACTTTGGGACACTAAATTGAAAATTATCTATTCGTAATATTCGTGGAAAAGGTAAACAAGAACAGTTTATGAAAATTAAAAATTGTTTTCTCTCTATATACCCTATATGTATACAGCTATAATAGCTGGTAAGATAATTGTAAGCAATTAAATTGTGTACAAATATTTTATGTGCGGGAGGAGAGCGAGATGAGAGGAGCAACCACCTTAGGTTAATTAGTGAGCTTGCGGTAAATTGACATTTGTAATTATGTTTCTATCCAAGACAGATAGAATAGTATTTTAGACACAAGGTAGTTTCACCTTGATTTGAACTGTTCTCATCGGGCATACGTGATTTTTTCAATCTTTAGTACAAGTGCTGGCGCCTGTGGTCGAGGGATACACATGTCTCGTAAACCTGTTTTCTAAGCATACCACCACAGTATCCTTCGCTTGTCGTAGGAAACGACTAAACGGTTGGATCGCTCAGCTGACGACCTGCATCCGTAAAGAAAAGAATCTGTTTATAAAATCAACAAAACATAAAATGGATACTGCCAAAAAATAACCTCCGCTCAAGTACCCAGACACGAGATTTAGAATCGACACATGGAACATGGAACATGCAGTCACTTAAGAAACCAGGAGCGTTAGAGGGCCTAGTCACATGCATGAAGGAGTATCGGCTGGAACTCGTTACTCTCGAAGAAACTCTCTGGCCTAAAATTGGAGACCCTGTGTCCCAGGGCTATACATTGTTACACAGTGGAGATGACCTCGAAAATCTTGGAGCTGGATTTCTTCTTGGGCCGCAGGTAAAGAAGGCGGTTTTGGATTTCCAAGCAGTCAATAACAGATTGTGTAAGCTTCGCTTGCGCATGAAGTTAGCCAACCTGTCGATAATTTGTATACTTGCGCCCACAAAAGTCAGCCGTCCCTCAAGATAAAGAATCTAATGGGATCTATACCCGAACGAGAAGTTAATTGGGGACTTTAATGCTAGAGCTGGCAGAAATCAGACCGCCTTGTGTGGAAACATAGGTCCGTACTCTCTACACGAAAGTGCGACCGATAATGGTGAGAGAGTGATGTACTTTGCTGGGAGCAACAAGATATAGCCCATAGTTAAGTGCAACAACGTCTCACAATCACGAGGAAAAACCAGGCTATGCTCACTAGGAGCGCAGCTAAGCGGACTTGTAGACGGAAAAAGCGAGAAAGGACGAAGGCCGAGGTTCTGAAAGTACAACAACTCAATGAGCGCAGTTCGCGTAATTTCTTTAAAGGAATTACTAGATTGCACTACCAGGCCTGCGTCAGCTGCCATTCGGGACCAGAATGGAAACCTCTGCGACAACATTGACCCAGTACTCGGCGCATGTAATGGACACCTGCTTGGTGTTCATCGTGAGTCTCATACTGTAATTGAGTGACTTCGAATACAGACTGCAGAGATTTGCATTCAGGATCCATCCCATGAGGGATTGACTAGAGCCATGCAGAGACTTAAACGAAACCGCTCATCTCGGGTGGACTGCATTAATTCGGAGCTCTTGATATTCGGAGGGGATACTTTGTGGAACTGTCTTTTCGACGTTATTCGATTAGTATGGCAAACCGAAGTTATGCCTGACGAATGGATAGTGACCGCGATGTGCCCTATCTTCAAGGAGGGAGACCGCTTGAAGGGTAGAAATTATCGCGGTATGATTCTCCGTTGCACAGCATACAAGTTTCTCTTTAGAATATATTGGATAGAATCACCCCTCTAATGGAGGGCTTGGTTGTTGACTATCAGGGAGGATTTCATCCGATTCGATCAGTCACTGATCAGGTCTTTTCGTTGCGGATGATTCTATCTAAATATTTTGAAACATCCATCGCCATACATCAGGTGTTACTGGATTTCCGCAGGCCTATGACTCGATCAATCGAGAGAGTTTGCGGTCTGCGCTGGAATACCTATGTATGCCAATAAAATTGGTACGATTGTGTAGAATGACAGTGACACAGTCTCGATGCCGTGTTAAAGTTGAGAACAGGCTATCGAGAATTTTTCCACTTAATCAGCTTCTGTTGGACTCCAGATCAAAGAGTCCAAAACAAAATACATGATTTCTAGTTATAGGGACAATGGCACACCAGAATTTAGTAGTGGCCACTACACGTTTTGGGGGAGTAAGGGGGTCCAAGTATCTGAATTCTCTTATCACTCACGATAACAGTGTGAATGAGGATATTAATGTGCAAGTGGCAGCAGGCAGTCGTCCTTTGTATCCTCTAAGGCCACTGCTAAAATCTAAACACTTAAGACCATGTAGCTTTGTTTTGTAGCTGCTTTATTATTTCTCCAGTAATCAGGTCAAACCCTGGTGCTTTCTTTAAGTTCAAATTGTTTTCAATTTCGTTTGCTACTTCAGTAGGCGATGTAGGAATGACATCTTCGATAATTTGTACTATTGCGCGATTTACACGTTCCAACAATTTTTTTCCAACATTTTTTGTAGACATTCAGAGCTACACGCAATAGAAAAAATGTGTATGCGATAAAAAGAGATACGCATAATACAAAAATGGCGTCGTGCTATAATTTTTTGTCGGTGTCAAATTACAATAAAACTTTTGACGGGTAATTTTGGTGCACAACGCTCTTTCTTGTAGCTATATTTCTTTTTCTAAAACGAAAACAATGAATAAACAGTGAAATCCTTGCCGCTCATGGCTATTTCGGTTTATTTATTGGTTTTGCGCTATAAATATTTGACAATAAAAAAAAATCGCCATTTTAATTGTGTTTGTTGCTATAAAATATACTCGGGTCGAGTATATTTTATAGCAACAAATTTTATTTTTATGGAAACAAATTTAAAAAAAAAAGAAAATAAGTCCAACAAAATTTTGTTTGTTTATATGTTTGTTCTTGTCTTTCAAATAAATTTCGCGATATACTAATCTCTTCATTTTTTGTTGGCCAACATTGTTGGAACGTGTAAATCGCGCATATGTGTTCATCCAATGTTTCTCGTAATTGACATTCATGAGGTTGAAATATATTTTCAAGATGATTAACAAATCCTTCAGCTTTTTCTTTGTTTTTCCTTGCTCATGTTCCATCCATTTTCCTGATAGGATGAATGGGCATTATTGGTCTTTTTAGAGTTTTAGTTGCTTTCCAGTAACTGACTCATTTATTAATTTCTGAATTTCTCTTGTTAAGTGTTGAGTAAGATAGTTTAGTCTAATTTTGTGTTGTGGAGCTCTAGTTTGGTGCCACTTTTTACTGGATTTGCGTTTATCCTTAACGAGATTTCTAATTTCTATTGGATTGTTATTTCCTTTTAGCCTTGATTTGATTGCTGGAGTACTTTCTTATGCTGATTGTTGAATATCAGTAATGAACTTTTCTACTTCTATGTACAGTTAATTCATAGTTTTTAAAGGAATTTTCAAAAGTATTCTTTGTTCAACGTATACTTTGAAATTTTCCCAGTCAGTATATTTGTTGGTTAATACTGGATTATTCCCTTTTTGGATCATATACTCGCTTATAGTGAGGACTATTGGAGAATGATCGTGGCTTTCTTCGACTTTCATAAATTTATTAGAAATATTTTTAGTTATATAAAAATCAGGTTAGGTATTTCTATTGGGTCAGTTGGCCAATATGTTGGTTTTCCCGTTGAAATGGATTCACATCCATTTTCATTAATGGCAATCAGTAATTCTTTTCCTTTGGTTGTTGTTAATCTAGATGATGAGTGCACTTCCTCCTTTGGCTGAATTATCTGGATGAGTAGTGTGATATACGCAATAGCATTTAACTGTTATGTTGGACTGCTTAGAAAAATGTGTTATTCTCAATGTCGAGGACTGCTTGTAGTTCTTGCTGATGCCGGTGCAAACCCGTAGCATTCCATGATATGATTTCCATGTTTCTGTTCATTTCTGTGTGCATTTGGGATTGCTCCCAATGCTCTATCTTTCAATTTTTGCACCCTTTCATCAAATTTTGTTAATTTCATAAGAATATCTTGTAATGTTTGACTGAAGTTTATATCTATCGAATTTTACTGGAATTTATTGACTACGCCTCTCGCTGCTTCGGCATATGTATCACCTTCATTTCTTAGCTAGCGGCCAAATTATTTCCCATTGCCTTGTTTTGTCTGCTTCTCGTATCGATTTGCCCGACCATTGTTGAGTTTTATTCATCCTTTGGATTTTAATTTTCAGAATTTCCTTTGCAACACTGCATTCTCGGTAATTACCAGGGTAACCTTGTGTTTACTTTACACTTTACATGTACTTGTGAATCGTGGAATTCTCCAGTTACGTGGTGTCCGGCACATTTAATACACCTTGGAAGTTTGCCACAATATTTTTGCGTGTGTCCATATGCTTGACATCTTTTACATTACAGAATTAGTTGAAACTTTCTAAGTGGTTGAATTTCCACTTTGCAACTCAGTAAACTAGTGATGAAATGAATTTTTCAATGATATCACAGCGTATATTTCCGACAACCACAATCATGACAGTTTTATAACGTAGCCTTCCAAATCTGTTCCAAATAATTTTACGAATCGAAGATCTCCGTCATCTGAAGAAGATTAAAATGAAGTATAAAGTAATTTCACATAACACATCTCGGTGTTCATCAAGGATTTTCTAAAAACACAAAGCGAATAAAATCATTTATTAAAAATGATCATCATGTCATGGAACCGGTTTCAAGCATAATGCGGGATCGAATTTATATGGCAGTCTGCTACAGCGTTTACACGTCATCTATTATTTTCTACATTGACGTGTTGACAACCCGTAGATAACGTCAACAACGTAGACAATGTCGATAATGTAGACAATTCCTAGAGTGGCGTTAAATCGATATTTAATAGAGGTTTACATCTCTTTTCAAAAAGAGCGGAATTTAAACCTAATCGTGGTCAAATACCATGAATCTACTTCAGCATCATGTTTATCCATTACAAAATTATTAAATTGACAATATATAGCGATATATAGAGTGGGGCCCTCTTTATAACGGTGGAACGGTATAGAACGGCTCACAAAAAATCAGACAAAAAGGTTATAATTTTCATTAAAAATAATCCGTGGAACTTTAATTATGACCATACCATAAAATTTAACACACCCCACTCCATGGTAAAACGAATTCGAGTTCAGGAAGGCTATAAGTGCTTCCGAGTTATTTAAAAGCCAAATCGTTCAGATAACCAACACTTGTTCATGTATATAACAACTAACAACTTATTATTGTGGCAGAATTATAGTGTCCACCAAAACATTCTATTAAAAGCAAGCAATACTCAGAGTTCTTCAAGCATCTGGGAAAAAGGTTCATAATAATAGGTGGTAACTTCAATGCGAGGAATACTCACTGGAGTTCTAGATTAACTACAAGATCCAGGACCCTTCAGACAGATCTGCTCGAGTCTTGATGGAACTAATGTTACAGAAGCACTTTCTAAACTTGAATGTACGGCTATCAATATGCCAACGCCAGAATCCTTGGCGCTCGTTTCGGGAGTACGACCACATCTATAAACAATATAATTATGCCCAAAGAATTCAGTACTATGAATACCCAGGTTGAAATTACTTTCCCCCATTTCCTTTTGCCGCCCTCGTTAGCATAGTAAGTAGCGTGCTTGCTTTGTTATTCGAGGGTCTCGGGTTCGATTCCCGGTGGTGACCAAAAATCACGATTGGGTGTTTTTAATGTGTAAGTATATGTGTTTGTCCGGGTATTGCCCGTGGGCCCATTAGTGGCATTGAGTGCTGGAGTAAAATCCACCCAATTGACGTATATACAGGGATTTTAGTGCAGGTATCAGGATAAAATTATTTGTGGTAAGGTAACATCAGCAGGACATCTACGATGTTGCATTTAGCTGGTTCTATTTCGTAATAAATTTGTTAGCATCATAAAATAGCATATTAACATTTTGCATGAATGGAATTTGACTTCGACCCCCAAAAAGATATATTTGTGAACATTTACTAAGCATGGCCACTAGTCCAATACAACCAGCATGTATCATCATGTAGGTTTCCCGCAGCCAGGAATAACCTCGGCACCAATAATGGTAGACAGGATTCAAATTAGTATATGACAGGTGATCGAGCATAACTCCAGTATGTAGTGATGTATCACTTATGTTTGGATCGCCTGTAATTATTGATCGATGGTACACTAATCTGTTTTAATCTCCCTGAATATATTCTCTATTTTTGTTTGGAAGATACTTACATCGCGTATTGATTGTGTAGAAGTTTACAATTGTAGATGATCTAAAAGAGAATTAAAATTGATAATAAAAACATATTGTAAATTTATTTTGGGATCAGCTTTGGATCGTGATGGTAATAAGATAAAATTGATAATTATTCCTAATTCTTTCCTAATTTAATAAACATATAATTTAATTTGTATAATAAACTAATTCCAATTTTCCTAAATTAAAATTATGATTATTATAATTGATTAATTAATTACATTTTTAAATAAATAATTAGTTCATTAAAATTAATTAATTATGTCAAAAATATTAAATAAACCAATTATGTACAATACATATTATATAAAATCTTGCTCGAAAGTGTTTTAATCAAATGTGAATGTGATATTCGACCAACCCATAGCCCTCACAACAAGTGCCAGCTGAGCAGCAAGTATATCTACATATGTCAAGAAAGAGTTGTGGACTTATGAAATTTTACTAGGTGTTCGCCTGCCAATCAATACTGATCATTAATTGTAGGTTCCTCAAGGTATTTGTTGCTTAGGTTATCAAATACACAAACCCCCATGGTGCAAACCCAGGATTCTATCCCAATTCGGAAACGCCCACTGCTGCCTTCGCAAACTGAACAAGTTTAGACAAAGACAGAAAGGACAACTGATCTAAATTTAAAGACCTAAAGTTGAATACCTCAAATCGAATAGAACTAAAAGCAGGACAACTGCTCATGATCTGAAGGCAGTCATCATCTTCCTCAAGGCAATCCTCGCAAATAACATCAAGAACTAAACGCATACGATGTACATGATCTTTCAACCGGCCATGTCCCGTACGAATCGCTTCCAAGATTCTTAACTGGTTCTTTTTTAAAGATAATGCATACTTCATTGACTTCAAATTGGACTCCTTAATGAAGTAGTTCGCCTTACGACAACTAAAAGTCTTAAGCCATTGAGACCTAGCTCTTTCAAAGCGTAGTAGTTTATAGTTTTCTTCTCGTAGTTGAAACTTTACCTTTTTCAGGACCAATTAAAATTAGTTGGGAACCAGCTTTGGCTAAACAATCAGCGATCTCATAGCCTATGATGTCACAATGAGCCGGTACGGTACCCACATGACCGTAACTTTATTGTTCGAACAAAGATGGTTCATGAAATGTTTGCATTCCTTGACGAGTTTAGATACAGTCAAGGGAGTTCTTAAATAGTTAAGTACAGCTTTACTGTCTGAACACAGTAGAATACTTTTATTTTTAACAGCAAAATTCAAAGCCTCAATAACACTACGTGTCAGCGCTATTAGTTCCGCCTGATACAATGACCAAGACCACCGAAAAGTCTCAGATCCGTCCAAGGACAGTAAATTCCAAGAACTCGAAGGTTAAGCCACTGAGCAAAGATTTGAGAAAAAGAATTCGGGATTGAACCATATCGATTTCTGGTAAACATGAAGAATAATTTTTAAAAAATTATCGATGTCCCACGATAGAACCGAAAACATTCCATGCCCCAATGCACCTCAGACGATATGCTGCAGAACAGGTTGTGCCTAAATAAAGGTGCGTAACTGAGGCAAGGAAAGAATGGATTCCATAGCAAGAATTGGAGTCGAGGATATAGCCCCAGTTATGGCTCTGCAAGTAAGATTTTATAGACCATTAAGCTTGGCTACAGATGCCTTCAGGTCAACCACTGGCCACCAAACAATAGAAGCGTACGATAGTAGCGGTAGTACTAGTGATTTATAAATGAAACAAAGCATCCTAGAGTATCCAAAAGCTCTTCTACATTGCCAGAAAATGGCAGTTGCTTTTTGAAGCTTTTAGTCCAGGTGATTCTTCCAGGAAAGTTTACTATCCAAGACAACACCAAGGTGTTTGACGTGGTCACATTTGGTGATCGTTCCCCCAAAAAGGGAGGGAACAGATAGTTCAAGATTATTATCCTCTTCCTTGTAAACACAATTAAATCAGTTTTGACAATAGTTAAGGCATGCTGAGTTAGGTCGGGTAAGATACTGAGATGCTTGCCCGAGACTGTTAAAACAAGATCATCAGCGTAACTCTGTGCAATGTAGGCAGATTGTTGTAGCTTTACAATTAACTCTTCAATGACCAAAAGCCACAGCAGAGGTGAGAGCACACCTCCCTGAGGACAGCCTTTGGCAACCTTAACAAAAACTAACACCTCATCCAGCTCTGCGTCGACAGTGCGAGACTTGAGCATGGATTCAATCCATAAGATAATGGTGCGATCAATACCAAAATTGGTACAGGCAGAAGTGATCGTAGGAAACGGAAACGAAAGCTCCCGCAATATCCAGGAAAGTACCCACAAGAAACTCCTTATTAAGAGATTTCTCAATCCTGGTTACAAGTTTTTGTGGGGCGGTTTCAGAGGACTTACCGACGCTGTAAGCATGTTGCATGTTACTGAGTGGAGAGGTGATTAGAAAATGATCTCTAATGAATCTATCGACAATTCTTTCCAGAGCTTTAAGAAAAGTTAAGACTTACCAGCTTTCGGGATAGAAACAACTCTGCTCCTGGAACGGTACTAAAAGCAATGCATGCGCTTGAAAAAGGTGGAGCTGAAATATTCATTCATATTTACATCTTTCTTGCAGCGTAACGTTTAGGCTATATTCACGCTCAATCGACCGGGCCGATGAAATCACAAAATGCCGCCTTGGATCGAAGGCATTCTACAGTTTTGGATGAAACAATTCATAGGGCGATCGTTCTTCTCGATGGACAGAACCAATTTCTTATCGGAGATTTGCCAAATAGACAGTGGTACGTTGTTCGCCCTACACTGTGGCATTGGTTTGAAAAAATCGTCAGAAGGTGAATCCGTCTGAGCAACATCTGATAGAATCACGTTCCTCTATTCCAGAACGTGCGAATGAGCTCATTTTCAGCAATATCACATATGATGTGTGCCTAACGCCAATATTTTCGGCTAAATCGCAAACTTTTCTAATTTGGTTATTTTTCTAATTATGATTGGTTACTAGATGGCTACCAATTTGTCAGAGGTTGGCTAATCAAATCAAGACAAGGTTTGACTGAGTTTCACTTTAGTAATTGAAATTCACATGCGATTCAAAAACTTCATTGATTTCTTGACAATTTCGGCTGCCACATTAAGCACCTGTTAATAGTTATTAGTAATTATCGGGCGATTTTATTGGTGTTCGTGCTCATTGAATCTATAAAACTGGAAAAGATGATCCTGTTTATTTTCAACTAAGATCCGATGGATTGATCATCGTGTTAGATAATTTGAATAGCTTTAAGCAATATTTGATTTTCTTTTTCGTTCAGTACCGTAATCTTCCGATTCTAAATACCTTACGGTCAGTGTAATGTTTCTTTAAATGGAGAACCGCCGTTGGTCATTTTAATTAGATATTCTACCACAGAAACCAATGTGTGAAGAACATGTTCCTCACAACGGTATAAATAAGAAGACCGGTGAACTACTGGTGCCCATTGACTTGCTGTATTTATATTAGAATTTTTGATAGAAAAAACTTTAGGTAGATGTTATAACACCAATTATTCGGATTGACTTTTCAATTTCTATTTTTATTAAAAAATGTACATTAGGGTGTAGACATTTAGAAATTTTTGGTCTAAGTTTAGATCTTAGTAAATTTTAGAAATTTGGATATTTTGAACGTCTTTGAATTCGAAATTTTGGGCTTGAATTTTTAATAATTTAATTTATTATGGACTTGTTAGATGTTAGGAATTGATGATTCTTGAACTAAGATTCTTAATTGAACTGGAAGGGAAGTTTAGGACTGATGTTGGTTGATGGTTGTTGGTTCAATGTTTTGAAATTGGAGTGCCAGACAACGACACTTGACGTTTAGACTGCACATTATCGTCTGATCGTTAACATTGATCTTTCAAGGCTTATAAACAATTGTATATTTTCTTTCCCGCAGTTGATTGTGATGTGACGCTTTCGACAATCCAACATCTTTTACTTCGATATAGTTCGAACACCTCTTGACCAACATGAAATTTATCAACAAACATCTTTTTTTGCATAACATGATGGTAAGAGAACTGATAATAAGCTGTCTTGACGAGGGATCCTCGCTTCCTTCACATATTATCATCAAAGATGCTTCTTTGAACGTTCGCAGTATGGAACAGCGTGATAGTCAAAAATAGTTCATTGAGCTGAGGTCAGTCACAAGACTTTGCGATTCTGTGGATAAAAGTTTCCTGTTGCTACTCATAATCGTACTTAAGAACCTCTCAATGGACAAGATCTTCTGTACAATGATGAAATGGTGGTTCTCAATAGGGAAAGAATTTTATTTTATTTTATTTTTATTTTTTTTTCAGTCGACGGGAATGGCAGCGAAAAGACGAAAAGACGAAATATTAACACACATTCGATACAATACGTGGCCGCCTGACCCATAATTAAATCTTGATAAAACCAACATAAATACATATTTATGCTCTTTATAACTTTCAAACAATTTCGTACCCCTAATCATTCAACCGATGTACAAATCCAGGGCAAAATGTGTTACCCAATCGTGAATAGTGTTTAATTCTATACCATTATGTGGTTTGAGAGAGAATTAAGGATTAAAAGATCGTTTATTACAATATCACTCTTAAGGCTCTTCTATAACATATAACTAAAACAATAAACCAACCATCCCATATTTCGGGCAGCCTCAAACAAATTATAAAATTTATCCATTCTCATTCAATACTTTCGAACTTTTATAGATCAAACAAAATTTTCTCCCAATTTTTCTTTTTTTTTCCTAATTTCCTATTTTCTATATAGAAAAAAAAAAGAAATAATAAATTTCCCAAAAACTAAGTGAAATGTAAAAATAATGAAATTGTTTTTCTTCGTACTTCAAGCAAAAAAAATAATAATAACACAAACGGAAATCTTTTACCAATTTAAATGGAAAACTCATTTGAATGATTTGCCGAATGAAATAATAATACAGTTATAATTTTAAGGTATATACATACACACACTCACATACAATCGTATCGATTAGGAACAGGAGACGAACCTTGGTGTGGTATAACATATTGTTGTCGTCTGCTACCTATACTAACAACACAATGTTAACATTAAGAACTTCCGTTGTTAACATTATGTTTCAATAATTTTGTAATGTCGTTTTCTTTTCAAATATAAATCATATCGCTGTGTTTCTGAATTAATACTTACTTCAGCCTGAACTAAATTTAATGATCCATTAGAGTAGCGCTTTAAAAAGTTCTAATTTTCCAAAAAATTATGAAAAGAAGCAAAACCATTATCTTACATCACAACAGCAAATCTGTTTGAATAAATTAAGAAAATGTTTGTCGAGCACTCTCTAATATATATGTACCAAAAGCTTCAAGAAAATGCAAATGAACCTAATAAAATTACAATGCATATCGGTAAGCTTCAAAAAGGTTTGTATGTGGTAGTGTGTTTTTTATTTTTATTATTTAAATATTTGAAAAAAAAGATTGAGAATAGCACCATTAATCTTAATACATAAAAAATCACATATAAAGATCATAATAAAGACTAACAACAGAAGAAAAAGCTCACCCACCATACCAACTCTCATAATGAGATAAAATTTATGCGACAATGTTGACAGCTTTTGGTGTAATGTATTTTCGCGATTTTCGGTTTATTTTATTTATGTATTACAGTTATGTATATTTCGTGCTAAGGGGATGAAATTAAACATTTTGTTGATGTTATTGTTGGGTGTCATCGTAGACCTCTTCGTTCTCTAACTTTTAATGGTAGTTTAATTTTATGATGTGTTTATTTCATGTTGTGTTGTAAGTAGAACAAATTAATGTTAACAACATAAATACATTGAACATAATGCGTCTTTGGTGTCCATCATTATTGATCTGATCGCAGTTTCCACTAATTTGCTAAAATCCTATTTAGCACCGACCTCGTCAATTTGAAGTTTTAACAGATATTATGGCTACAGTTCCGGGTTAAGGTGTCAATCGTACCGTGCTGATAACCGGCCATGCTGGGCGCCCAGTCTAAAAACTAGCCCAACCTCCAACGGTGTATCCGGATACTTGGCGCCTTCCGGATCATGTAACCTTACCTGTGTATCTCTGCACAGGCAGACCTCATATCTCCGCTACTCGTGGGACCTATTATGGCAGATGAATTAAAATAAAAAGAGACCGGTGCTCTTAAAAAACCGGAAACCAGTGCTGTGGAGACATCAGCCTTTAGGCCCGATCTCCAAAGTGCAAATAGAGGCATAAGACCAAATGAGGCTGGACCCTCGAAACCAAAGGGCAAAGGCACGAATGCTGGCCCTCCAGCGTCAGTGAACTACCAGACCAGGAAGAGAGCCTGGCGCGTGATCTCCAAGATCAGCAACATTCCGTTGGAGCAGAGAACGGATATGGACAAGGATACGCTTGCGAGGGCAAGGCGTATCACTCAGCCAAAGCAGGAGGGTTCTGAGATCTCACAGCCGAAAAGGCAGAGATCCGATGATGAACCGCCTACGGAGGCTAAAAAGAAGCGGGTTCCAGATAATGTTACCAGACCCTTCAACGAGGTGCTAAAGGAGCACCTGCTCATTGTAGTCGTTGACAGGGCTCAAGAAGATGGTGCACTTGTGGTGTCCCGCCTGGTGTTGGTGACTCAGAAGTCCGCAGCATCCCGGAGGACGCTCAGGAGACACGCTCAGGGACTAAGCTTTGCGCTCCTAACGGACGAAGCGACGTCAGCGGAGTCTGACTCAACAGTGGGGGAGGTAAGCAATATCTAATGCTTAAACTCCTTCAGATCAACATCCATCACTGTAAAGCCGCGTCGGCGGCCCTTCTGCTAAGAATGGAATCTGAGTCCATTGATGTGGTTCTGATCCAGGAACCTTGGGTCAATCGTGACCGGGTGCTGGGCCTCAGAACTCCCAAATATAAAATACTACATGCGAAAATGAACGTAAGATACGTTCCTGAATTCTCGCTAGAAATAATTGGAATATTTTTATACTACTAAATTACAGCAACACTGATGTAGTGGTGGCTAGCATACGAGGTGGAAAATATACCACCAGGTAGGTTGGGCAGTGCAATAATGGAGGCTCGAAAAAACGAAAGGTAGGAGTCATCATGGGCAGTGATGCTAATGTGCATCACTATAGCGCTCTACTCCTGCAAAACTGCCATTGGAAAGAGATGGAGTATGGAGCCCCACATAGTACACTGGCTCTACGTCTCAGTGGTCAAACCTATACTGCTGTATCGTGTTGTCGTCTGGTGGCCAGCGTTAAAAATTATGGCCAACCTAAACTATTGATGAAAGTCCAAAGAACGGCCTGCTTTTGTATAAGTGAAGCTCTCAGGAGCACACCTACTCAAGCTCTGGAGATTCTCTTTCACCTTACTCCGTTGGATATTGCGGCCGAGCACCTTGCATCTTGCACAGCCATTCAGGTCGAACCCATATCTATGTGAACTTGTAACAATGCAGGGCACTCATCTATCCTATGCAACAGGGGTATTCCGGAAGCTACCGACTATATGCTATTCCTTTGCCATCTGTTGAGATGAAATTCCAAACTGAGTTTCCCACCAGAGACGACTGGATGAACGAAACGGTTATGGACAATGAGGCGCTAAGCTTCTTCACGGATGGCTCAAAGAGGGATAGAGGGGTTGGCAGCGGGGTATTCTGTGAGGCACTAGGGATCAACCTCTCTTTTCGTCTTCCCGACTTTTGCAGCGTTTTTCAAGCTGAACTGTTCGCGATAATGGAAGTCATGGACTGGATGAAGTATACTGTAATATCTACGAAGGATATTCGCATTTTTACGGACAGCTGATATTAAAACGCTACAATCATACTCCCTGACTTCGAAGGTAGCCCAGAACTGTCTGGCATCTTTAAATGAGATGGCTGATCAGTTCAACATCCGCTTGACATGGTTGCCAGGGTATTTCAATATCGCATGTAAACTACTACTTCAGGAAGAAGCCATAAAAGAAACGAACGTCAGATGGTCTAACGCCAGTTCGTGTGTAATAACCTGGCAGATCTGCCCTGGACTTAACCGGTCCAGATCAGGCCAACTGATATAGCTTCGACGGCACCATATTGGCATGGTCGTGGGAGCTATAACTGGACATTGTCTCATTGAGATATATGCGAGCAGACTGGGTGTCCCAGCCTACGATTTCTGCCGCAGCTGTGGTGATGAGGAGGAGGAGGAAAATGTACTCCATCTGCTCTGCACCTGCCTAACCTAACCTATGCAAGATAATTTATTAGCAGCTTTCATTTGGAACAAGTTATTTCTTTCCATGTGACTTGATGAATTCCGTATGAAACTTTTATGATCGTTGCTAGTTCACCTTAGACCGACCATTGTGCTGGTTGCTTATCAAGCTTGATTTTTATTTAGTGAATGAATTTGTGTTATATTTTTCAGCGATTCTTTTGCTCTAGAACTCTATACCAATGAATATTGTCTTTCTAGTGTTGTTATTTTACTATGCTGTAATATTTGATTACGATATTCCAATTCGCTTAAAAAATGGTTTACTTTTTAAGCTAATAACATACATGGTTCTTCAGACATTGGCATCTTAAAGGGAGTTCGTCCGGGCCCACGTACAGTAACTACTCGAACACTAGCAACTTCTCTGAAACTTATTCCCATAGTTGCTGTGGATGAGCGATAAAGATAATCTGCTATTAAGAAATGACCTAGCTAGAGTGTTAAAATAAGCTAGATGAGGGATCATTACTGATCGGGCTCAACAGTCTTCAATTTGCACTGGGACAGTTGTTAATTCACGATGCGAAAATTTTTTCACCCGTCTGTGGTGGTTTTTGGTCGATTTTTCTGTTGCAGCTTCCCACCAAAGACTTCCAAAGTAGTACGTGGGATAACATGCCAGGTAGTTCCAAATGTTACTAAATATTATTTTGTTGCTACATTTGCTTCATCTAACGCACTTATTTTCTTCTTTTATGGTAAATTTGGTGTACAATTTGATCTATCAATTAATCCAAACTGTAATTTAAAATATTTCGGTATAAAATATTATCACATTCACGTATTCATCTCAACAATTCTAATTTCATCAAAATTCGCTGATTTTGCGTCAGGTAATTAAAATATCTCGAAACACAATCAAGAAAGATATAACCAAATATTTTGCAAAATCTAGATAATTTTTCAATATATGTAGTATCAAGTTAGGAATTCTGCAACGAAATTAAAGATGTAGTTTCTATTTCTCGAAATGCGAAAAATGCTACAAACATTCCACAACTTCCGAAAATTGAAATTAAAAGCCGGTACATATTTTAAAATTTTGATATTGTGAATTGATATTATGTAATACTTCGATTAAACCCTTGAAACTTTAAGTATTCATCGCAATTTTATTTTTTATTAAAATAGCTAGAGGGGTAATTGGAATAAGTGTTTCAACTTTCCATGAAGCCTACATTTATTGTTCAACTTCCCATAAGACCAATATTTATTGTTCAACTTGACTCAAATATTCCTCATCATCAAAGAAACCAACCAAATAATTTCGCCGTATTAACTTGCGTTCGATTTGCTCAATATTAGTTACACAAATAAAATAACAGATGTCAATAGTTAAAATTAAAAAATACATTTCAAGTACATATTAAATATACATGCTTTTACAATAATTTCCAGGTAAAAATCATATGAATAAAATAAAAAATTAAAAATTATCTACATATTCCTGATCATCATATAATAAGCTGTAGAATTGGACCCTTACTCCGAATCACTACCATCTGAATCATCACCACTGGATGTCAAACCTTCATCGGTGTTATCCTCTTCTGTCTTATTTTGTTCCATTTGCTGAACAAACGCCTTCATATCAGACTCTTTTAGCGAACTTAAATATTGACGCAATCGAGCTATATACGATTCGCATATGTCATTGTAAGTTTGTTCAATTTTTTTCTTCTTCGATTTTGTTAAATTGCGATATTTTATTTTTGCATTCTCCAACGAATCAAACGTATTAATCGACACAAAGTATTTGAATAGGGTCCTAAAAATAAACAAAATAACTGGTTAAATATGTATAAATCGTATGCATGACAAATCAGAGATTAAATACTTTGGTGGTTTGACTTCAGTGAACTCTTGTTTCTCTTTGATTAGCTTTTTATTTTTCTTCTTGCTACCCTCCTGCTTAACTAAGACTTCCATTTCAACTTCGTCCTCTGAATCTGTTGGAGCCACTTTATTCACCAATTTGTTTTCTTTCGTCTTAGGTTTAGTTTTCACCTCAACAACCGCATTTTCCAATGGAGACTTTTTATTCTCAGTTTTGATATTCACAATCTCTTCCACTTGTTCACCACCACCAGTAACACTTTTAGATGTTTTCTTTTTCTTTTTAGATACGCTATCAATGACTTCACCTTCATGAGTGTCAGCTACTGCCATTGATGCGGCTCGCTTCGATGAATCTTTCCGTGATTGCGACTTATCCCTAGCCTCTTTGGAGCTTTCATATTTTGATATAAATGTGTCCAATTCTGCTTTCTCAATCTTTTTCGCATCTTCTGGTAATTTTTTTATATATTTCATCATGTCCTTTTCATACTTCCGAACCATGCCATTTAATCTGGACCTTAATTCTTGCTTCTCTGCCTTAGTTAAGGTTTTGTATGAATTTTGTGTGTCGGGCGTACTCGCTTTTTCTTGTATATACATCCGATATATACTTGTAGGAGGTTTTTCTGGTTTCCCATTATGCCCTTCTAACAGCATTTTTTCTTTCATGCTGATCGTGACTTTTTTACTATCGTTCGCCTCATTTGTTTGATATTGATATGCTCTTTTAATGTAGCTAATTTTGGTTTTGACGGGCAAATTTTTCCATTTCAAAAGTGCGTCCGCTCTTTTGCAATCCCGAAGTTTCAATTTAAACTCGTCAAAAAATAAATTAAACGGTGTTATATGTCTTTCCTTGCTATTTTTGCTAGGAGGCCGCTCATCTGGGTAGGTCTCGTAAAATTCTTCCAACTGGCGAGAGTAATTTTGTGTCAACTTCTCGTGCTCTTTGATGTAATAGGATTTTTCTCGCACAGACAACTGATTGTACATTTCAGACGCCCACTTAAAAAAATTTTGATTGGGTGGAGCTTGTTTACCGTTTGCAATCATTTCTTTCATATAAATCAAATGAGCTTGCAGGGGCTGACTAGGTTTCTCAGGATGCCTATTTTTTTTTTTTAAGGTTTTCGACAAAATAACTTCCATGTCATGAACCGCGGAATAAAATGTCCGAAATTTACCCACTGTTTTTAATAATGTGTCAAATTTAGTGCGCAACTCAGCTTCGCTCATGTCTTTAAGATAGTCGATTTTATCAAACTTAAGCTTATTTATTGTTTTTTTGTACGAGTTTAAATCTTTAACACTCGCGCATAGTTTAAGAGCTTTGACAAATTCTAAATCGGTGGTTAATAACTCGGGTGTTTTATATTCCCTGCTGATTGTTTGACCATTTGGTAATACCTCCTCCTCCTCATCTTCGCTCCCATACAAATAGTCATAATCGTCAGCAACTACCGGTTCCATGACAATTGATTCTTTGGTATCAATGTCAATATCACGTTCAACTGCACCTTCTAATCGGGCTGCAGTTGAATTAAACGATGGTTGGAATAATGATAACGATCGTGATCTCCTCATTGCCATATTTGCAGTTTAGCCCGCCAAAACTGAAAATCAAAAAATAAGATTATAATAGCTATACACATAATATGTAGAATAAATTATTATTTAAAGAATTTTTTCATATATTTGAAACTAAATTTATATGTAAGTTAAACATAAAACACAAATAATTTGTAAATTAAACTAAATAAATAGAAACCAGAACATACAGAACATAAATAATGTAAATTCCAGCAACAATTTTATATTTATTTATTTTATTTTGTTGACAAGAATGTGCTGCATAAAAATTAACAATACAAATGAAAATATGGCGCACGTCAAATAAATTTGTACGTGCGTTGAAAATGTTTACAACATAAATTAAATATTCATTCATAGATGGCAGTCATGCGAATATCTACAAAATATGATGCGCGTTGTTTGTGTACACAAAGCGTAAATATTTGATGGAGTCTATATTGTTAATGACAAGTTGCTACACCCAGCTAATCATGGTGTTTTGATAAATAGTTGCTGTTAGTATGCATCATTCTCGCGTTTCTGTTAGCATACACTTAATATACCTAGCTTTATTTGTTCTTTGCCCCGATAAATGGAACGCAGCAATTAGTACCAAATGCTTCGCAAAGTTAATATACCACTAGTAATTATAATGATGTACAACTGTAACACACAAAATCAATGATATGAGTAAAACATAAACTAGAAACCAATTCAAACTAATGTCAAATTCTTTCGTGTTTTTTAAAAATTAGCAATTTTCAAAATCTTCTATACTAACAAGTCTGACTGATTTTTTTACTGACATATACTACTTTGATTTTGCCTCTTTAAGGTTGTATTGGTGAAAAAATATATTTATATACAGATTGTTGTTATGTTTCAAAACCGTATATGTATAGATACAAGCCGGAACAAAATCAATACTATTAAATGGTTTTTGACTACACACGCGATAGTATGTGTCGTATATGTATATGCCAGAACAAATATCGTATATAAGAGAAATAATAAAGTAAAAAATTGTATCAATTTACATGGCAACTACTACATTCGCGTGTGCATTATTCCTGGTGGTATCTGTGTGCGAAGCATTTGTTCCGGCTTGTATCTATATACTAACAAGTCTGACTGACTTTTTTACTGACATATACTACTTTGATTTTGCCTCTTTGAGGTTGCATTGGTGAAAAAGTGTAAAAAACAAAATATAATACATTGGTATTAGTCGTTTCATTTTAAATTTTTATTGTGCGACCTATTTGTACACAAGCAATACAATGAAATAGATGCAGTCTGTCTCTTTAAATTTTGGATTAGTCAGACTTGTTAATATAGAAGATTTTGCAAATTTTCGTTGAAGAAATTGATATTTTTTTGTCTGGTTTAGTAAAGAGAGGTAAACACTGAATAGAAGGAGACGGGAAATATATTATACGACGTCTTCCGCCCACTGTTTATGTTTTTTATGAAACGGCATATGAACACGTGTTGGTGTTAGTTAAAATTTCAGAAAAAATTGGTATTTTAGAATACTTTTTTCTTGTTTATTCCTATTTATTTTTTTGAAAGCCGGCTTCCGACTCCACAACTCTACAAAATAGTTTCAATTTAATTGACGATTGTAAAAGCAGGATAAACGCATTTCGTGGAAAAAATTATAATGAAACATATATGCATAAAAGACATTTACGATTTTACTGGTGTAGTTTATGGAGGAAATGACAAATAATTATTATACCTATTGACAGGAATAAACTTCAATACACAAAAAACCCACTTTGCTAAAATTTTGATAATTTCTATTCTAAAAATAAATCAAACTCTAGAAATAAACATGAAACGACGTATAAATTCGCCTCATAAATTTTTCGCTACGTGATATCCGTGTTGCTCCAATCGTCAATACAGCATGTTTTCCGAAAGAGGCCACACGAATAAAGTATATTAATAGATCATTTATCAGAAAAAGGCAACACGATCAAAGTGGTCACAAGTCACAACTAGCAGAAATCAAAGAATGTAATTGACGTTGGAGCATCACGGATTCCACGTAGCGGAATTTTTATAAAATAAAACTATCTATTCAAAAACACACAGCCACCTAATTTCGAATACAACAACAACAACACAAACTTCAAATGGATCGTTCTTTTAAATAATCATGTTTTCCACGAGAGGAGCTTAGCCCACTTTTACAATCGTCAATTATGATTATCAAACCAAGGCAGCAATGAACAATAATAAACAGCGAAGATGACTAGGCACCCATTATTATTTTTTAAATGTCGTTTTGTTCATTGTTGATCATAAAGATCGTTATGTTTTTTTATTTATCTTGAATTTAATTAGTAGTAGTGACATCTAGCGGAAATATGCCAATATTATACTATATTTAGTGACAACCTTGATTTTCCAAAACATTGCAACGCAAGCCTTTAAAGTATAATCTTGACAGGGCGATAGGATCTATATTCTATTGACGATTGGAAAAGTAGAAATGCGATACCTATTGGAAATAATGTAAACCCTACACTCTATATTACTTACATTTCACCATCGGTTTTACAGGTAAAAGTAAATTTGGTTAATTAATTATTGTGTTTTGTGTATTTATTATTGTTATAGATTAATAAATTTGTTGCTAGTTTTAATTATTAATTATTGTGTTTTTAAATGCACAACGAGTTGCATTCAATTAGTATGTTAATTATGCTAAATTTATCGATCAACATTTTTGTAAACATTGGTTAGACCTAACCTCAACGTTATTGTTGATTATTGAATTTTAGTATGAATATGTATATTTTTATTATAATATGTTGTTTGTTATGATGTGACATTTGCTTTTAAATAATCAATGATTATTCTCATATGTATATTTAGCAAAAGGTAAAATGAAAAAGGCAGAGACAACAAACCGTACGGATATCAGCCAGAAAATTACTATTTCTTTTAAATCTTAAAATATTTTGGAGGATTCAAACGGTCCATTAAAGCAGGAGAACAACTTGTAAATGCTGGATGGGTTTATTCTATAAGATAACTTCATCTCCCCATGAAGTAAAATTAGAAAATTTAACTGGGCCTCACACAAGATTAAAAAACGATAAAAATACATTTATAGTTATATATAATAATTGGAACATTTTAACCAAAATTTAGACAACCAAACTTAGAACAAATCAGTTGTACGCAATTGAAACAAAAGTCGGGTAAAGCTGGCCGTTTGGAAAAAAATATTCCGCCATAAATGCATCCGAGTTCTGTTGCGCTAGACAAACCGTTTTGATTAAGGATGACACAATAAGTGAAGAAAAACTGGACGATTATCTTTTAGAGTTGCTTAATGAAGGTATTTTATAGCTAAACTAACTTTGGGTAGACGAGCGGAATTGAATATGGTATATTTTATTAAAGGATCTATCACATCGAGCGTCGATGGCGGGCGGTAAATTTAAATAAACTTTGCCTGTGAACTGATGAAAAAAACATAGTTTGAGCAAGATTATAATAATTTTTTATGAAAACACACAAAAATATTCTACATTTAATAAAATAAATTCCAAAAACGAAAGGCATTTTCGTTTTTTGAAAATTTTTCAATTTAAATAAAGAAAAGTGGAAATTGTTTACCCATTTTAAGTACGATACTCCACTTTTTTAATAACATACGAGACGCGCGAACCGCTTTAGTAAATTATACATACATATGCTTTCCGTTTTGTAATTGTTACATTGCGGCACCCCACACAATGATCTCGAGATTTTTTAATATTATTATCGGGATCGGAAACCATTATTACAATTACAATCGCTTATAATTT
Organism: Tipula unca; assembly: GCA_951394425.1. Lineage (NCBI taxonomy): Eukaryota > Metazoa > Arthropoda > Insecta > Diptera > Tipulidae > Tipula > Tipula unca. The sequence continues at coordinate 148,584,564 of OX596381.1, read as the reverse complement.
CAACAAAAAATCAATAAACCAAGGCAGATATGTCAAATTTATGTCGAGTGTAGGGTTCTTTCTTTTTCCGCTAGAGCACACGGTCCAATCGTCAATATAAAAGCAATTAACGATCGGTAGTGGTTTCAGCATCTCTTTTAAAAAAATATAAAACACGTTAGCACAAATAAAAGCCTAAATAAATGAAAGTTATGTTCTTTTCAATGGCAAATCTATAGAATTGTGTTTTATTGCAAGTATAAATTATTAAAACAATTATCAACGTTTAACGTAAGTATAAAACTAAATATGTGTAAATAATATGTACATTTTTAGCAAGGTATATTTTTATTGTATTAATGCCAAAAAATATAATTTAAATTCATAAGAAAACAAATTAAAGTGATTAAGATGCACAAAATTGATTTTGATATTGAGCTATCCTCAAATGACAGATCGCATAACCAAAAATGGTTCAAAATATATACAAATATTGTAAATGAATAACGTATATCAGCACTGTGGAAACCTTGATCATCCAATCGTCAATAGGACGGATAGCTACAAGTAGTTAATTTAGCAAAAACAGAAACCGGAACACCATTACACCAAGGGTCATACAAATTGTGTAGTGTTGCTTAGCTCCCTAGAAGAAAAAACCAATCCGGAAGAAGCCGAGTTCAGCAAACATCACAAATATAGGAGCTATATTGGCATAAAAATAGAAAAATAGACCCATCAGTCAATTTAAAACCCTCTATAAAAGCGGAAAATATAAATGAGATGTACACTACACTACTACCAGACCGGCAACGGGTATAGCGGTTGCTAAACTGAAAACCTACTATTGATTTACCATTTATTGTCATTTGTAAAAACTTTGTTCAATATATGAAAAAATTGTACATAAAACATAATTTCGCGGCGTCAATATATCGTTCAATAAACTTTCTTAAAAAGGAATTATTATTATTATTATTAGTTTTTAAAAGACTCATAGTCAACAATCTGACTCCATCGTTTTTGATCATGAGGTTGGCTTTCAATACTGCCCTTGACAATCTGAAGCAGATAAATCGTTCTCAATATCGTCGCCTACAACGACCTCTGCGCCTACCATACTGTCCCTTCAGAGCTAGCTGCACAGTTCGTTCCGGATCCGAACACAGAATGTGACCGAGCCAGCGTACTCGCTGAGAATTTACTTCATGTACAGATCGGGGATCTTCATCAGATCGGGATCTTCATCAGATCGGGGATCTTCATCACATCGGGGATCTTCATCAGATCGGGGACCTTCATCAGATCTCTGATCTTGTATGGCACAGAGCTTGGTATGTACCATCTATTTCGCGTTTTGAGCCGTGAATCCCACGCATGATTTTTCTCTCACTCGTATGATTCTTCTGTAAGGAGCTGTCTCTCGTACTCGTCCGACAGCGTTCAACTTTCACATTCATACATAACAACTGGCCTGATCAACGCTTTGTAAAGCTTCAGCTGCCCGGCATTTGATAGGGTTTAGATTTTAGCATTTTAGTGACCTTAGAGGATACAAAGCACAACTGCCCACTCCCAGGCATAATATAATATCGGACCACACTGTTATCGTCAATGATAAGAGAGCCAAAATATTTGAACCTCCTTACTCCCTAGTCCCTAGTGACCACTACTAAAATCCGGTGTGCCATTGTCCCTATAATTATGTATTTTGTTTTGGATTCACTGATTTGGTTGTCCAACAAAACCAGTCAACAGAAGCAATCACGCACACATATGTCATCTGCATATGCAAGCACCTGATTGGACTGCCGATATAAGATGTTGCGTTGAGGTGTTTCAGTTTTAGGAAAGATGTACTCCAACATGAGACTGCAGAGCACCAGGGACTTAAAAAGGAATATTTTCTACTAAAACATCAACATAAATGTTTTATTGAAGTTGAAATTCAATCATGTAAACATTATGAATGGTGTGTAAATAAATAGTATGGAATAATATTAGCGGTCTTCGAGAGTTGACCATAGTAATAACTTTCCAGTAATTTTGGATTTGATTAGTTCGTAGTTACAAATTACACCCATCGATTCACCGAAACAAAAACTTATAAATATAAATTTTGAATGCGATAGTTAATTAGTAAAATTGTTTACATATAAAAATCAGTAACAAATGCTTGTTTTTATAAATAAAAACAGTATTACTACGAATTCAAATCTTATCTGACACAAAAACGACAGCAAAAGAAACTAAATTTACTGTGAAGTTACCACACATATTCGGAAAATGATTGGTAAATTTAATGTTCGAATTTTACTGTGAAATTATATCTTCTGTCGTATCATATGTACTATATTTTTAAGATATTTTTATCATTTTAGGTTTTCATTTAATTTAATTTAAAAGTAGGTATACATAATAATTTTTAAAGATTTTCCATTTTTTAAACACTCACATATATGTATATTGTAATTACTTATGCACATATGTATATATATATATATATATATATATATATATATATATATATATATATATATTAATATATACGAAACCACGTTATTATTTAAAATAATAGAAAAATATATTTATTTAGAATGAAAAGTTTGTTGTTTTCGCTTTAGCTGTCAAAATAATTTTCATACTTATTTAAAATGGCGGCAAATAACTAAATAATATTAGTTTTACATCGTAGATAGTATAATAGAAAAAAACTATGTACATACTATTCTATCAATCATATTCGATTTTACACCACGCGAAAGAAGTTAGCTAATAACTGAATATACTCGTACATACACGTAAATAACAAACAAATTATTTTATTTTGTATCGTTTAATAACGAATTCATAAATATCTAGTTAAAACTTCAACAATATACTTGTAGATTGTAACAAATATAATATTGTATCTATTATATATTTGATATCTATATTATTGAAATATTTTAATACACTATTATGGTGGACTACGGTTTAATAGTCATACACTTTTTCCTATTATACTATCTACTGTATAATAACAGTACTTAAGGCTAAAACACAAGTCTCACCAAATGCTTTGTGCGCCAAAAGATATTTTCAAATATATGTATGTACTTATTTGTAATATTTTATAAATATTTTATAAATTATATTACAATGAAGTTATAAACGAATAAACTGGTTTCACACTCTCTCCAAAATTACATCGCAAGCCGATTATAATTTGAAGTCGTACATAACCTATACAGTTCACTAAATTGTCAAAAATGTTTGCGAGTAGAGGGAAGAAAAAAATGTTTGATTGATGTGTACTCTCTACACCAAGCGCGGCACACCCGTGCACATCAAATTTTAATTGATCCACGCGCAGATCCTAATTAATTCCACGCTCTGAGACGTGTACTCCAAGCGCAGCGTATTTTTTTTTCTTATTAATATTTGATTGTGTCAAAGATTTAGCTTATGTATCATGTTGATAGTATTTCGCGTTGATGGACGATGTTTTTTTGCCGGTGGATAATATAGTATTCGAATGCAACTTCATCCGATACATTTTCTTAAAATTGGGATTGTTGAATCAAAAATATAAATATTGTTATTATTTTTATAAATGATAGTTCTATTTTTCTTCAAATTATAATTTCCAATCAACACATAAGCAAATTAACTTATATTTTAATTAGCAGCATATCCGACGTGCTTGGTGTATTTTACACTTTATTTGAGTGTAGTTTGCAACGTAAATGGAACGCACTAATTATTGTTAATACTAAAATTAGGACCTAATTAATCAAATGAATAGTAAGCTTTGTATATTTCCGTGACATCCATTATTTTGGAAAAGCATGTACGTATAATATCTACAGTATTTTTATTACTCATAAGTAATAAGTATGAAAAATTATTGCTTGCCGCATTCGCGAGAAAATCAAAAACGGGACTAAATTAGAAAATCTACTTGAAAACATCGACTGTTTAAAAAAAATAGAACGGAATTCAGAAATTCTGTAATTAACATTATTGCGCTGGGGAACTTAAAATAGTTGTTTTAATATTTAATATGTGTACTGGCAATAAATTATTATTCTATAAGCAGTCAAATTGATCCTTTTAACCGGCAACATAAATATTAGCTTACCCTGATATTTTATTTTAACATTTTAATTACAAAAATTAACATTTTAGTTAGCAAAATAAATTGTTTTTTAAGTATATAAATTATTGACTTATTTCTTTGATCAGCAAACAATAAATTTATTCCTAATTCTTATATTTTATCGAATAGAAATTAACAATCACGTACGTCGGTACTTAGGAGAAGCAATATGTCGCTCTCATATTTCAAGATAATATATAATTTGCAGTTCATCATTATTTGCAAAACGCTTATTTTTTGCCAGGTTCAAATACGTTTCAATGTTTTTTTCAGATTCAAGCAATTTTGAATTTAGCAAGTTACAATAACTGAACTATATTTCAATTTTTAAACCATGCTAAAATAATGGTTTTAATCACTGTTAAATATTTTAACGATAGCTGTTGGTCTTTAAATCGGCCTATTTTTTATTTTTACCCATTTTTAACTAATTGCGGCCTAATAATACAAATTTGAAAATACATATTTATTTATATACTTTGTTTTTCCATATGAAAATTACTTGCTTACTAGACAATCGAGTACCTGCCCCAACACGTACTATAATCTGTAAAATAACATTTTACAGAACTAGCCCAGTACATCTGTTACAGAATATTAATTATATTTATACAAAATAATGTAATAGATTATTGCCGAATCCTATTGTGGTTTTTCCCAAACAACCTGATAAAAGCACCCACCATATGTGAGAAATTTGCACAATAAATTCGACCTTTAGCATCACAACCTTAAAAATGATTGTAATCAATGCGATACGAACCTATATATTTGTTTAACATATAATTCAAAAGTAACATTATGTTTTATTAGTTTACTACGTTTAAAGAAATTCTGAATTATTTTTCTGAAGTATGGGTAGTCCATCAGGGAATTTTCCATACTTAATTAATTTTAGTTACAATCCATTTCTTACATTTATATATTTATGGAACATTTAAAATTTAAATTAAATGCGTAACTGATACATACTAATTTGCCTGACTAATTTATTGTTTTTTTTAAATGATTAACATTCATCTCGAATTAGGACATATGCTGACAAACTATTTGTTTCACACATACAAAGCAAATACAGGGAGTTTTTATAACTGCTCGATTCAAATATCTCGTAATAAGAAAAACCTGTTTACGTAATCGAAGATGAATATATGCATATCAGTAACCAATTTAATTGTAACAAGCCACTCCATTTCCTTAGAAATCACATTAATTAAAAAACATTTTAATTCAATTAAAATTTCATAACCGTATCGTCGTACATATTATTATGTAAGGAAATTATTCTGCCTATTGTTTTAAAAATGAATCAGAATATTTATGTATGTACAACAATTCATTATGTATAAGAGAATTGGAAAACATTTAAAGGTGTTGTGTGATTGCATAACGACGTATGTATTTCGCTAAATTTGAAGGGATTGGATAATGATGTGATTGAAAGATTTGTTCTTTATATTTTTTAAATTTTATATAACAAAATAAACCAACTTGTTTTGAAAACAACAAGTTTCTTTTTATGCATTAAATATATGAAAACTTTTGTCGTCATCCGATAGAATCGAACGATCTACTGTCTGAAGCACTAACCTAACTACCACAATGACCTGATATATCAAGTGATTATTAAGAACCATTTATATAACTTCATATGGAATAATCACGGGTTGAATAACCACCTACATAATAAGCTATTTCGTATGAGTATGATTATCCATCCAAGTCCGGGTGCGCATAATGTCTGGTGTTGTATATTCCCACTTATATAACTGCCAGTATCCATTTTTAAAACTATGTTCATGTAAGTACAGGTTCTCCATCGAACCTTCTCCATCATACGCCATATCTATCAGTGAAGCGCCTATATCCAAAACATGACCCATCCCTCAAACTTCAGCCTGAATAACCAGAGGCATGACAACTTCCGCTGCTATATCCACCTTAACCAAATCCTAAGGCTTTTTTCCCCAACATTTTACCAATTATTTTTTAACTTCTGATACTGCCGTTCCTAAACCTGCGGCTAAGCAACATACATAATAAGTTCACACAATATGTCTCTACAAAATCAACAAAACCGCATTATTGGCTTGATTGAAGCTATACTAAATATAAAGCGTAGTCGTTCAATTTTATTGTAAATCAATCACTGTGACATCAACAACGAACGAAACTGAAAGTAAATGATGTACGGGGTTGGATGTCTCATAATATTTAGATAGAATCATCCGCAGCGAAAACTCCTGATCGGTGACTGATCGATTCGGACGAAATCCTCCTTGATAGTCACCAACCAAGCCCTCCAGACAAATTATAATTTTACTATTTTCCAAGCTGTTTCAATTTAAGTTTAATCAAGTGAAGGTGACTATCGCAACAATTGTATGATTCCTTAACTAGTCAGAAATTGTTCTACATATATATCGCTAAGCAGCTTACCTAAGTAGTTAACATTTAGAGTGCCAAAACTTATTCTATAGTATTATGACGTTGTACAAATAAAGGGTGTTGGCTAATTAATTAGAATAAATTTAAAAAAAACTTGTTTATCTAATACCAGATGGATATGTACAAGCATCCAATAGTTCTAGTAGTGTAATAAACTACTCCATTTCTCTAGCAATTATTCTGTGTATTCCATCCACATACTAATTAGTAATCCTACTAAGATTATGCCTATTGTTGTAAAATTGAATCAGAATATTTCTGTACAAAAACAATATGAGAGAACTAGAGAACATTTAAAGGTATTGTGTTGCATATAACGACTTGAAAGGATTTTCACATTTTTGTGTGATTGAAATTTATAATTTTTTATTTAATTTTTTTTATTTTTTATAAAAAAAGAAAACAATTATTTGTATTTACAATAAAAATGGCCTATTTAAAAAACAACATGTTTTTTCCTTACATAACAAGAGGTTACTTTTACCATGATTTTTCTGACCATCCGTTATTTGAACCGGACCATCCACTATTTGAACCGGACCATCCATTATTTGAACCGGACCATCCATTATTTGAACCACCGGACCAACCACTACCACCACCTGATGTTCCAAGTGAGTATGATGACCCGGTTGAGTAGCCACCTAATGAACTGCTTCCAAGATTGTATGATTGTGCATAACCACCGTTGTTGTATCCACCACTATATCCGCCTGTGGATCCTCCAGTATATCCTCCAGTGTATCCACCAGTGTTTCCTCCTGTATATCCTCCTGTTAAACCAGTGGCATAACCACCACCTCCGTGACCATGTGATGACCCAGTATTAATATAAACTGGTACTTTCTTTTCAATGTAAACTGGGGTTGGTACTTTGACTGGATATGGTTTTGGGACATGAACTGCATATGGTTTTGGTACTGGTACTTCAACACGTTGATAAACTGGTACTTGAACTGGAACTTTGACGGGGTATGGAACTGGACGATCAACTTGGTATGGAACATGTTTTATGACGGGAACTTGAACTGCCACTTGTTTGTAAACTGGATATGGACGATCGATATAACTGTGAACTGGTACTTTAACTGGATATGGAACACGACGTTCAACCTGAACTGGGTAGGGTTGTGGCACTGGAATAGCTTTTGTGATTACGGTGTGTTTGGCAACGACTTGACCGTGGCCGCCATATCCGTATCCTTGGCCATAACCACCTGAATATCCATTGCCGTAACTTTGTCCGCCTGAATACAAGGTACTACCACCACTGTAGTAACCACCACCTGAGCTGTATCCACCTCCACTACCTGAGCTGTATCCACCACCCAAACTTGATCCTGAATAACCACCTCCATAACCACCACCACCGCCGCTGCTCCATCCACTGCTGTATCCACCTTTCCCACCATAACCGTATCCTAAACCTCCTTTCCAAGCATGACGTTTATCAATTTTTTTCTCTGTTGCTGCTTCCTTTTCTTCAGCTGCGGCTAAAGCCAGCACAGCCAGTACACATATCTATAATAAGAAAAGAAAAGAACAAAACCACATTATTGTATTGTTACATACTATACAAAATTTACACTTTCGGTTTTATTATTACGGTCACTGTGACATCATATACAAATGAAATTGAAAGTAAATCACTTGGATTGGAAATAAATACGCGATACAATTAGCATTTAGGCGCTATTTAAATCATTCGTTCAACTAACACGAAATTGATTACAATGAATATTTATCAGATCACGTTCACTTTTTGTTTGCACTATCACTTATATTTATAATTAGAACACTAATTAACTTTTTTAATTCACTTTGATACAAATTTATAAAATCACAACTCACCAAAAATTTCATGCTTATAATTTATTAAATCCTGCTATCCGTTTAGCTCGGTGTTACCTGTTATCGTGATGATAACTGATTGACGATATTTTTTAAATGTCCATCTTTTATATTCTTCGCGGAATTTTTTTTTAAATTCCCTTTTCAAATAAAAGTAAAATTAAACAACAGACGAAAGCGTGTTTAAAAAAAAGCTTTTGTTGTTTGTGTCAGTGTACGTGTAAAGACGATGAGAAGAGAGAGAGAGAGAAGGGGGGCCGCGAGTTGTGTCATTTTATTAAATGTATTATACATTTTTTAAACTTTAGATCTTGATATTTGAAAATATCTTCTGGTTTACAAGTTAAGATCAATTGTGGTATAATAAACATACATATATACATAATACATATATCAAGACATTATTAATTATCCACAATTATTATATCTGTACATGACGAGCTTTTATACACTTGCAGGCAGACAATTGTCTAGATTGCAATTTTACATTATACATATATGTACATATATATATATATTATATATCATTGCATTAGGCATAATAAATTTCACACATCATTTAAACTCATCATAAATGACTTTGATTTTCAGTTAGCGTATAAATAAACCGCCCAAACAATATAACACAGAATATTTTATAAACAACAAAACTATCAAAAATGATGTAAACTTGAGATTTTGCATAATTTTAAAATAAAAATATTTAACGTTATTTATAAAATGTTTTTAGTATTCGCAGGAGTATAGGAATACATCAATTAAAAAGATCAACTAAATCACTTTCGCCTGAGTTTGTGTGATAATGATGATAATAAAATTACAGTACCTACGTACATTATTTTATGTGTTTATGAACAGTTTATCACGCAAACTAAGTAAACTTTCATTAGTTAAAACCTTAAAACGTAGATAATATGGAAAATAATTTTCGATTTCATAATCCCAAAAATAAAAATATCGTTTGCTTTAATTTAATTAACGGAAAATAAGTGTTAAATAATTTATTAGCTTAAATGTGAAATATAGATCAATAAGCCTAATTTAATTTTAGTTTTTTTGATTTATTGTGAAAGAGAGTTTACATTTCTCGAACTCATCTAATCCAAATGCTGTAAAATTTCAACATACAATGCCCTCAATTTCTTTGAAACAATTAAAATCTGTTTATTGCACTGACATTGAATTATTTGTGCTGTTTAATACTAATAGGGGGTGTGGTTAGGTGATTTTTCTGTGGGCGAAGTGATTTCATTGTATTTGTTGAATTGGTATACCATTCTCGTCGGTTGAGGAACCGAAGAAATAACATATTCTGTGACTTTAATTCACTTCGTTAACTACCCCGTTCCACCTGAAAATAGTAAAACCTCGACTATTCTCTGTTTTACTAAATTAATTTATAAGTATTTCTAAAATAAAGTTTACAATCAATAATAATAATAATAAACAGTTATTAAAGGCCTAGCTTCTTTCTGTATCACCAATTTGATTTCAACGGTTTCGATCCTGCCTTACACAATCTGAAGAAGCCTAGTCGTTCTCTACAGTGTGGAGCCATCGTCGTCTGCAATAAACTCTGCGCCTACCATATGGTGGCTCCGTTTTCAGAGATCGCTGCACAGTTCGTTCCGGATTTTACACAAAACATGACCGAGCTAGCGTACTCGCTGAGACCTTACTTCATGTACAATATCGGGGATCTATCGCTGATCTCGATATTGTACAGAGCTCACCAGCTCGGTATTTACCATCTACTTTGTGTTTTGGCCGTAAATCACACGCATGATTCTTCTCTCAAATGTAAGAAGCCATCTTTCGTTCATCCGCCTCACTTTTACATCCATATATACATCACCACGGGCTGTTCAACGCTTTGTAAAGCTTCAGCTTCAGCTTCACGGTAATTGATACGTGTTTTGATTTTACCAGTGGCCCTAGAGGATATAAAGAACGATTGCCAGCTGCCCAACACACTTTAATAACCTCATCTACACTGTTATCGTGAGTAATAAGAGAGCTCAAATATTTGAACCTTTTTACTTCCTCAAAAGTGTAGTGACTACTAATAAAATCTGATGTGCCATTGTCCCTTTAACCAGAGATAATGCATTTTGTTTTGGACTCATTGATCTGGAGTCCAACAGAAGCTGAATATTCTACAAGCGGATCAAGTCTTTCCTTCACTCCGTTGCTATTCAGTACAATCACGCATATGCAAGCATCTGATTAGACTGGCGATATAAGATCTTGCGCTGAGGTGTTTCAGTTTTACGAAAGATGGAGTACATCTAACATGAAATTAACGAGTAGCCCGTTCTCAACTTTAACACAGCATTGAGACTGCATCACTGTCCAGGAGAGATAACAAACTCTCTCGATTGATCGAGTTATAGGCCTGAAAAGACCTGACCAGTGACAATCAATAATAATTAATTAAATAATAATTAATAAATCTTAAATTAAATTTATCACGTCACACATTAATTTTTTCTTGAGGATGAATGTTTTAACTTACATTATAGTAGCTGAAATCATTGAATGATACAAAATAACTTTACCTACTTCATCACAAAAGAGATTACAGTTTAATGATTTCCAAAATACCCAAAATAAAATATAGGATAATTTTTTCAACACGAAAAGCAATTTAATAATAATGATCTATGGCTTAAAGATCATAACCGGCCTTTAACGAATTTCTTATTGAGATCCTTTAAACTATTTTTATACTCATTATTGGCACTTGTAACGGTAAGCCAAACAAGCAACTATATTTATCTAGCTGTGTATATATCCGGTCATTGATGCACATAATTATGTATGTTGTTTAATTAGTTATGACTAGTATTTAATCATAAATTAAAAAAATATAATTCTTGCACAAAAAAAACGTCTTAGAAAACACAAACACTTGCACATAACAAATCTTCCTTTTACAAATTTTTTTAAGGAAATTTAGTGCAAGATTTATTGTCATTGTACAAAAAAAAAATTTTTTTAAACCAAATTGACGAACAGAATTATTATTTTTAATGATAAAGTTTTGTGTAAGACATCTTGTTTTTGATATACAAATTAGTTTTTCGCCAAAAATGTTGGTGGCAAAATTTTGCGCACATTTTATTTTTTTTATGTACGATTAATATTAATCTTCATGTTTGATCAATATCGAGGTCTGAACAGAAGAACGCGGCGAGAAAGCAACACTTTATCATCACACTAGGAATGAACATAATAAATTAAAATTGCAAACAACAGTCAAATAAAAATTTAATTAATTAAGGGAAAACAGACAATTTTTCTTAACCATTTTTTTTTTAATTTGCGGAATTTAAACTAAAAACAGTTCAAACAGTATTATATTAAAAATTGTTTAATCAATTTTTCATTAATTAGTTTTTGTGTTTATAAAATAGTATTTAAAGAATACATACCAATTATTAAGTGAATTTCCAATAGTAACATGTTATTACATTTCCAGTAATCGACAAAACCTGCTCGTATCCCGTTGAGAAAGGTTTGTTGATATAAAATTAAATTAATACACTAGCAATTCAATTTGCTTTTCATTATTAATTTTCCCATGTAAATTCTATTTATAATTTATAAAACGTCTCTTTAAGCATGCCAATAATAACGCAACGTTTGTAAGTCTATTTAAATCTCGAGTGCCTTGAATAATTATTGGATTATCGCTCTGTCGCTAGTTTTCAACAAATTCATCAATAACTTTACTATTATTACTGGCTCTTTCATTTTCTAGTTGACATTGCTGAAACATGGCTTATTTAACCTTTTTTAGTAACATATTTTTACGTTTTTCCGAATCGTCGTAGTATACATTCTCTGATTGATTATAGAATTTAAGTCAAATCTTTTTCGCTGTAGTGCATTTCAAAGGATAATCTGTACCTAAGTTATTAAATAAAAACTGAATTATCTAATAGTGGCAATGGTACTTTTATCTAAAATGGTTGATAATGGTATAAACAATATTGGAAAATAATTATTCGATATCGTATAATGATGAATGCCCTAGCAATTTTAATTTGGTTTAATGAATTGTGAACAAATTTCGGTATTTTTGTATAATGTTGAAATTATTCAAATTTGACCTACACGACAAAATTAAACAATAAACAACCAATAGTCGGATTGGTGGAATAAGTTTTGGTCCGAATCGTAACTTAAAGTTCCCATGTTTAATTATTGCGATAAATTCATATAGTGTGTACATATAGGCACAACAATGTTAAGTTAAATTGTTCCAACTGATTATCTAACATTTGCAATCACCGCTCGATCAAACTATAATTTACAACACTCATACAAAAAACAATATAACTTTTCATATTTTTGTCAACTGTCAAACAATATCTATAGTTTGTATATATTTTGTACTAAGACTAAATAGCACCACTCCAATATGAAATTATTCAAAATAAAATCCAACGATTATTTAATTACAAAGTGTCAATGTGTGTTTTTGAAAGAGGCTCGATATAACAAATACTAATTTAGCATATGAGTCAGATATAACACTATATTAATTAATTCAGACGTGAAATTTGTGAACGGAACTGTTTGAAATGTCGATAGCTGTATAGTTTTATTTATACCTGATGCAAATAAATATTTAAATACGGCTTAATTGGACAAGAACAAGTTTCAAGGTCAATACATAAGATTCGCATCATTTACAAAATTAGCGTATATCGTAAAATCTTCTTTTATATCCGCCAGCGCGGGAAATTTTATTTAAATTATGATTTGGTCAGATTATCACAATAGCATAAACTTACACAAACAAATCTCATATATAACAGTGCAACTTCTTATCAAACAACACAAATTCGATTTCATTGCCAATTCATCTAATTAATTAACATTAATTATGATTTTATGCTGAATATAATTTTTAACGATTTCTTAATACAAACAATAAAATCGATACATCAAAATGTGAGATACTCAACAGAAAAAGAAATAAAAATTATAAAACCAACCAATATCATGGTATGATTACAATAACATGATCAAAAGAAATTTTGAAGTTCAAGGATGATCCGAAATATAAATAAATTTCACTAACTCGCGCTATAGTCCAGATCAACATCATGATTACATAATTTTATATAATCATAATAATGTAATCATTATAGTTGGTCTAGCAGCAATATACTACATAATATACACCGATTTACTAGTTTGGTTTTGAATTTAGATTTCTGAATTAAATTTGGACCGTTGATTCTTTATATTATTTTCTTCGTTTATCCATTCTTTAATACAATGAAAAAGGGGACATACATACGAATATTCTTTCAAACTAAACATCAGAATCGCCAAGATATGTTAATTGATATTTTATTAATATTATTTTATGATTCTTTAGTTACACAAAATTCTTTTGTACAAACCAGTTTTTTTGGTATAGTGATATCGTCACAGAGAACGAATATAAAATTCAGTTTGCACACAATTCCGAATACTATGATTTTAAATTTGAAACTTGTTCTGAGAATACAATTTCTGCATATAATGTATAGGTATAGGTAACTTTGATGGTTTCTAAACCTTAAAATATACATGATAACACCAATTGATTGAAGAAATTTTAATATCGCGTTTGGGAGAAGAACAAATTAAGACGTGGGTGTATTTAATACAAATAAGTATATGTATATGTAATTTGTCATATCATCAATATTACAAAAGGCCATAAAAATACAATTTTTTCGTTATGCAATTCAATTGATAAGCGCCAATGGCCAATTGGAATGCTGCACTTATTCATTATTATATATGCCATAGAAAAGACAATTAAATGTTGTCACAATTCTTAGAGTTTTGCAAATACAATTACATAATTTTTGAATTTTAGCGTTAATTTGCATAAAAATAAATAAAATAAAAATCTTTATATTACAAACGATGACCATTAATACAATATAATACTGAACATCACTCATATGCATGTATGAAAAATGGTTAAGATAAAGAATTGTATTGTACCGCGCCGGAGACACAAAAAATGCTTTGACTCAAAAATACAAATTACATTAACAGAATGTTAAAATGTGTTAATTAATCTTGGGTTTGGAAACTCTTTCTTCACATGTATGTGTTTACGAGAGTTTTAATGATCAATGAAACGTGTGATGATTAGAAACCCGAAAGTAGTTTTATCTTGGGGTTTTATGATTACTATACTAACTGGTATTGAAGGTTGTTTTATAAAACACATAAATCATACCTATAATATAAGAAATCAACTCATTTCAATTTTATGGCTTGAGTTAAGACCGGATGTTAATAGAATAATTCATATAAATATGTTCCCTGTATATAGTTATAATAATGTAATATAAATGTATTTTAAATATTATTAGTTAGATAAACATATGCTAATAGTTATTTCCAATGTTTTAAATTTCTTAAAAGATATTTAAAACCATAATTGATTTATACACATTGTTTAGAATGATTTAACTTTAAGCTATAAATCACCAAGCAAGGGCAATGTTGAAAATACAAATCTGACAAGATAATGTTATAATAATTAAGCTTGTATATTATCATCGATGTGTCAGGATAATTTTGATTCTTAATGCGATCAGTTTTCGTCAAATGTGGAAGCTCTGTGAGAACAATACAATATTTTCCTCTTGTTAAGTTGTACTCGTTATTATTTAATTACAGCGAGAAGATCCTCAACATTAAAAAATTAATAAAAAAACCTAGAGCAGAAGGAAACTGTCTACATAAAACAGACGTTTTTGTTCATCCATAACTCCAAATTTGCTATATAAGTATTAATAAAATATCAAATGAATCATTAATGTTAGATTAAAATTAATGATAAGTAAAAATGTTTACATCGTTCTGGCGCCACATTGACTACTAAAATTATTATTGTTCTTTAACTTTTTACAAGTGTTATACGTTTATTACAAAAACTTTTCAGATTAAGTGCTGCAGAATTCAAAGATGTATATGGTGTGCTTACCGAAAGTATAATCCAGTGACTGTAGATGTTATTTAGTTTCATGCGGATATACTAAATAATATTCTGTATGCGTATATGGAATTTGGAACCCCTATGATTTCATTAAACCTAATGTAGAAATACCTGTTTGAGTTAATACAACGAAACGATTAATGTGAATGCAAATATATGGATCATATATAAACAAAAAACTGGAATCTGAGAAAATCCCATAACTGTTTAATTGATGACTAATTTACTTTCAATTAATTTGTACACACAATACGAAATTATAGAAATATATGAAGAACTCAAAAACTTAATTGTCCAAATGTTTGTAGGTATTCAACAGAAAAAATGTTATCGAATTCCGTTTTAATCGCAGCGATTTAAATCTTTTGATTTTGTCATTAGTTTAACGTAAACCAGTTTGCGACTACATCATCGAAAACATTTAACTGCAGGAACTATATTCGTCTTCAAACTTTAATCGTATGAATACATCATATAAATATGTATATAATTCTATCATGTGGACGGACACTTAATTGAAATATAAAATTCCTGTGATCGTTACACATAGACTATTAGTATCTTCTCTTGAATTGTTCTCTCAACATAAAAATAATAATAATAATCAGTTTTTTAAAGGCCATTACTGGTCCCTTACTGAGTCAACTATATGGCTCAAACGGTTTCGATCCTGAGTCGTCATACTGTTTAAGACAATGAGGCTAAGTCGTTCTCTACATGATACAGCCATCGTCGCCTGCAACGATCTCTGCGCCTATACCATATGGTGGCTCTCCTTCCAGAGATCGCTGCACAATTTTGGATCAGAACGCAGAACGTGACAGAGACAGCGTACTCGCTGAGATCTTATTTCATGTACAAAGTCAGGAATCTTCATCAGATCTCTGATCTCGATATTGTGCCCAGCTTTCACATCCATACATAACAACGGGCCTGAGCAACGCTTTGTAAAGCTTCAGCTTCACGGCACTTGATAGGTGCTTAGATTTTAGCAGTGGCCTTAGACGGTACAAAGGACGACTGCCAGCTGCCAGCCGCACTTTAATATTCTCACCCACACTGTTATCGTGAATGATAGGCAGCCCAAATATTTGAACCTCCTCACTCCCTCAAACGTGTAGTGGCCACTGATCTCGATATTGTGCCCAGCTCTCACATCCATACATAACAACAGACCTGAGCAACACTTTGTAAAGCTTCAGCTTCACGGCACTTGAGGTGGTGTTTAGAATTTAGCAGTTCCCCTAGACGACACAAAGCACGACTGCCAGCTGCCAGCCGCACTTCAATATCCTCACCCACACTGTTATTGTGAGTGATAAGAGAGGCCAAATATTTGATCCTGCCCACTCCCTCAACGTGTAGTGGCCTCTACTAACATCTGTAGTGCCATTGCCTCTATAACCAGAGATCATGTATTTGGTTTTGGACTCATTAATCTGGTGTCCATCTGACCTCCACAAGCGGATCAAGTATTTCCTTCAATCTGTTGTTATTCAGTACAATCACGCATATATCATCTGCATATGCGAGAACCTGATTGGACTGGCGATATAACATGTTGCGTTGAGGTGTTTGGGTTTTACAAAAGATGTAGTCCAACATAAGATTGAAGAGTATCGGGGACAGAGTATCTCCCTGCCGAACACCCGAATTAACAACATAAAAATAAAAAAACGGATATGTATAAATGTGATATATGTGATATTTTAATTTAAAATATTTGGTTTTTAACCTCAACTTAGCATAGCCAAATAAAGCCGCGTCCGTCTGTCTGTTCATGAACATTATTAAGATTATGTATGTAGGTGGTTTACGTTATCGTATTTAAATCAATACGCAATTCAGGCAATATTTAGGTATAACAATTACTAGGTTTGCTTAATCTCACTATTTTATACTCCAATGTAATCAATATCAGAGTAAATTTTTAATTCGTAATTTTAAGATTGGAGCAGAGATTGAGAGCTCGTATACATTTAACTACTTTAGGCTAAAACCTAATATGTAGTAAAAATTTGTGAGTTTAACGAATTTTTTTTAAGATTTAAGGTAGGATATAAGAATATTAGTTTAATATATTATTTAATTAGGTTCGTTAAATACATTTTAACCTTTCTTCTTTCACAAATTCAAAATATTTAAACAACTATAAAATTCTGAACGATAAGATAAATTTATAAAAGTTTAAAAAAAACAACAATATTTTTTATTAAATTTTTATTAAATTTAAAGAATTATAAAATATTTTAGAAACATCAGTTTACAATTTACATAATTTACAGAGTAAGTAATTCATAATTGATTTACTGTAAGATAGAGAAGATTTGAATTTATAAAATTTAAAAGTTAGTACAATTTAATACTTTCTTACAATACTCAATTAGTTGTCCAAACACAATTACGATGGACCACCCATAACTCATTCAATGTATCATATTCAAACGGAGCTTCTGTTGAATACTATATGCACATTGATTTCATAATTTATAAACAAAATTTAACGCAACATGATTTACGATAATCGCTTCGAGCTAATTATATTGATCCATCTGTTAACCTTAATATCATTAAAAAAAATGTAAGTCATGTTGTGTTAAGATAATATAGGTTTGAAGTAGGTAATCGCGAACAAAAGTGAATGGATTTTTTGTTTATTTATAAAAAATTATTTTACAACTTTTGCCAAAATGATTATGTATCTGCATAGGCAGTGTAATAATAAACATCTGTATGAACCACAAAAATGTTGTTATGTCAAAAAAAATGAATTTTAATTGCATAAAAATAAAAGCAAAAGTGTTTTAATCTCATTACAACGTGGCATAATAATATGTATGCATATATAAGATGATTTGTTCCGATCAGAGGATTATTGTTTTTTATATAATTTAATATTAACAATTTACCTCGATGACCTATTCCTAATTGTAAGATACACAATTTCTCTTTTCTGAAATAAATCAAATTAAATTTAAATATTTTTTCGAAGTTGTCCTTCATTTCAATTATTAAACACATTTTTTTCTGCTTCTTTAATTGCATGGATATTGCAACAAATTTATATATGTATACAAGATATGCGAATTATCTTTTGGAGTTATCTTAAAATATGATGCATTTTATCGATTTAACAATTCGATTGTTGTATAAATGTAAATATATACAATGCATGATTACGAAATTATAATTAAAATTTAAAAATAATTTGTTATACTAAATATAAAATATATAAAAATATATAAAAATATAAAATACTACCAGTTCGGTGCAATAATTAAACACTTTATGGATTTTAAACCATCGTGTACACTTAACAATTAATAACAATAAAAAAGAAACCTCCGGTTATTTTATTTCTATACATAAACATACTCGTATGTAGTTATGTGCGTGTTTTCGTACACACAAAACCGTCAAGAATAAATATATGATGTTCAAGAAGAGACAAAATGAGTAATAAAAATAGAATGTGCAAAAAATCATTTCATTTTCATTTCGGAAGAAAATTGCATAACACAATAAGCTGTTGTATTCATTGTCATCTAGACAATAAAATAAGTACATATTTTATGTACATTAATTTGTCGAGTATAAATAACTTTAATAATATTAATTGTGTCAACCACCGTTTTAGACACATACACACATACATATATACTCATAATATGTATGCGTTTTAACTTTTAAGTTAATATTCTTCCGGAATATTGTAAGACGGATGTTTTATTGTATAATGTCACCAGCAAGTTAGAAAAATGTATATATACATATTTGGATATTAATCGTATTACACCTCCTATAGAGGTGCATATTGATAGATTATCTTTTCATTCTCAGAGTATGTGTTTTCATGTTGAAAATTGAATACATCTACCTTTCGAAAAAGTGCAATATCTTAGAACAAGACCCTAACCATACAGTACAATCAAACGTGCATTTGTGTTATTGGACTGAATTACGTTTGCTTGATCCAAAACTCTACGACGGTATCACATGCCGAATTCGTTGCCATGGTATACTATACTTAGAATCAATCCCAATAACCATACTGGCCAAAAAGCCCAAATAGAACTTTATTTACTACTACTACAAACAATAGTTGTATAAATCGTATTATGGCCGCCTTAAACATTGATTGAGGCTTATTGATTTGGCAATTCTGACAAGTTCTTGTACATCATTATTGTGAAACTGTGATTGAATGTCATCTAATCACTGATCAAGTGTTATAATCGTGATCGGAAATTTCGGAAAAAGCATATCTCAGTAACTAAACTACAAATTTCAATTTTGCGGAGGAAGATAATTTATTTGTACCGCATCACAACAACAGTTTTGCAGATGAAAATTTTAACAAAGTGGCTTGCTTTTCTTTGTTTGTTGTACATATTTCATTTTCCATAAATAAACGAACATAAACATCTATAAACAAAAAAGTAATATAAATCTCAAAAATCTTAACCATGATCAGCATATATAAATAATTAAATACAACATTTCAAGGTGGACAGACGACAAAAATACTATCGATCCGATTAGCTGATCTACTCAAAAACTGATCTCATAAAAGTTTTAAATATTTTAAAATTCATAACGAAACAACTTTTTTTTAATTATCATAATAGATAAATGTCACAGAACTTTTAAAAGTCTCGCTCAATGGCGGAGAAATTGGTTGGATTTTATTGATTTGATATTTCCAATTATGTTAAATATTTGCGTATGCCACTGGTGTGGTCCACAACCATTCCACGTCACGTATCATATAGTTAATAGTATACATACATATAAAAATAAACTTGAGATACAAATTTATGATTTTGTTTTTGCAATTTTGTTGCTGCTTTTAATAGACAAAAATGATATAAAGAAGAAAATAAATTATATTTCCGTGTTAGAAATGTTAAACAACTCTTAAAATATTTTCAATACATATACGTATGCATATTTGTATGCAAATAATGAGCAACAAAAGAATGTGATGATGAAGACCAAAGGACATGTGTTATTAATTATAGCATAATTAACTAATTTACTAGTGAATCTGTAATATTTAGAGCTCGTGCTCTATCTATACCGGAACACTTAGCAATTTATCAGATTTTTATTTATAAAGAATATATTTTATAATCAGGTTTACTTTCAACAGCCCACATTATGCTATTTAGAATACAAATAGTCAATAATTAGCTTATTAGCTATATGCTGGGAATGGAAAGTGTATGAACGTTCAATCGCAAAAGGGATTTGTTAGTCCTGATATCGATCAGAATGATGCGATGAACACACAGAGTAGAAAAGGACGAGCATCATTAAAATTCATATTGTTCACATAAAATAGGACTCTAAAACTGCAAGAATTGGTAGAATCTCGAGCCTCATCAAAACAGGTGTAGGACTTAATTTAAAATGTCTATGAAGTAATATTAAGTGGTGTCAGCCAAATTTATAATGAGAATAGATACAAATTGTACACATAAATGCAATTTGTAAATTGGAAAAACCTATTTTGCGTGCATCAACTATAAGAATACCAATAACATTGCTACGGTAACACTAGATTATAAAAATAAACTAAAAATTAAAATGCGAATATTTTTGACTGTTAGTAGTGTGGCGATTTTAACGAAAACGTAAATACTTGTTGATAAGTTTTCGATTTAATTTAAATATGGTATTTTTGTCCTCCAATAGTAGTTTATAAACTTAACTCCACAACAACTAAATAGACTAACGGAAAACACTTCTTACAAAATTCACACTTTAGAAGTAAATAATTGTATTCTGATTTATGTCAAAGATTTCATTAAGGTTTCGAAAAACCTCCTATTGGATTTATTGTAGTACCAGTTTTCATTAAATTTTTCTAATGTGGATTTGTGAAAAAAACATCTATACGTTCTTTTGTACACAAAAATCACAATAATCGGTTTTTTTTCCGCAATTTACGTAATATAAAATTCGTAATAATAAACGAAAGGAAAAGTTTTTCATAATATTCAAAAGAAAATTTTTTTAAAACATTAAAACAGTGTAAATATGTAGTCACAACAGAAAGTGGTTTTTGTAAGTGCATATGGTAATGCCTTAAAACGACTTCTGCCCATATCTAAGTTCCTATAGAAAATTAAACTAAACTTGAAATTAATTTGTAAGCTTATCGTGACATTTTATATCTTGTTGGAATTATTATAATATTATTCGAACAAATAATGTTACCTATCTATTATTTGGTTCGTTTGTGGAATTTAATGTTAGCTATCGACATGAAGCTGCAGTTTCTTAAACTATTGTCGAGCTATTCGAATAATCATCATGCGACACAAAACTATGCTGAACATCCAGAAAATGTCTTAATACATATTTGAAATATTCATATATACATCCGAAAATAAATACATTTTACGCGGGAATTCTTGAAGAACATTGAGGGAAATTTGAATTACAACAGTAAGAGCAACATGTTCGTTAAAATACCTTATCTACAGATCAGATTTTGTACATTTGCCATGAAATATTTTTAAAATCGAGATTTGATGTTCCAAATCTTTTCTTGTCATGAATATGGATCAATATCTATCGTTTATTTATTGACCTTTGGATCTATAAATGTTGTTACCATTTTCTAAAAAATGATTTCATTCGTTGAACCGCGATTTCTTCAACAAAAGTTGTGCACCAATTTTTTTATTTTTAATATATTGTACATATACATACATTTAATAATGATGTAACTTAAAAAAAAAAAGTTGACAAATCCAAACCGAATTATTGATAATAATTAGCACTCTATAACTTTTTGAGCAAATTGTGTTTATGTGTCAAATTAAGGCCATTTATAAGTGTATGCCGTTAGTAATTACTTTCATGATTAGTAATTCACAAAGTTTTGTAACATAGAATGATTAGCATTTATCATATTAATTTGGACGCTTTATTTTCTCTTACCGTCGATTTACACCAAATAAACTTTTTATTTGATCAACAATCATCTTTCGACTATTTATAATCCATATTTAAAATATTATTGATCGAAGCTTTGATCTATATAAAATCACATAGCATGAAAATAAATTGAAAGAAATGTGTTTTAAGTTGTCTGCTGAATCTGTTTAACATTTCATCTCGATTTAAGTCATTTTGAAAATTTTGTTAATAATTAGGAAAGTTAGAAATAATTTGGCACACAAATACATATCTCCTTAAACTTTAGAGTATTATAACTTTAAAAATCCATCAGACAACAAAGTTTAGACATTCAAAGCACAAAATTAACCCATTTCTAACAAATTATATAAGGTTTCAAATAGTTCAATTGTTCGACATTTTTAAATTAATCAACTTCCGGTTTAGTTTAAAATTCCTAACTATATGAAAGTTCAAACGTCCATTCATAACCACATTAAATATAATTTGAAAAAAAATTTAAAATAAAATTAATTCGTTCTAAGTACCTACATAATTAACCCTTAACATATTATTTTAAATTTAAGAAATTGGCAAAAATAATGTTTGAGATTATAGTATTGAAATTCAATATTAATAAAAAATCTTTGGAATTTAGAACTTCAAATTTCTATAGAAAACATAATATGCATTATCGAAACTGAGAAAAAATATTATGTGGAATTAAATAAATTAGCTTGGTTTCTCATTAATTTTGTAGGTCTGAGATGCTGGCCACATCATCTTTATACCCGTAATAATATTTCTAGAAAAAAGAATTTCCGCTTATCATAAAATTAAGCATTTCCAATGTGAATAAACTTTCTTTTTTGTTTTTAAGTGTTTATGAAAATAGTTTCAATGTCAAGTTCATACAATTGTGGCAAGTAAATAACAAAAAAAAATTATCTCTTTGATATACAGACACTAACATTTGGGCTAAAAAGCACTTCTACACAAATTAGTCTTAGCAAAGCTCGATTATATTTCAAACACTACTTCTCCTAAATGTATACTGTTTTATAACGTATTAACGATCTACAAACGAAATCGAATATAAAATAAGAAATTAAAATTTATTGTTTTTATTTGTATATACAATTTTAATTTATTTATAATTTTCCCATCAAATATAATCATGATCTTATAATTTCCGTTGAAATATTATGCTCTTATATACCATGCAATATCTGAATATTTCGGTTGCACAATCTATATAATCCAATTTTGGACGGAAAATAAGAATAATTATTTGCAATTTATTTTATAATATATTCCAAATAAAATAAATAAATAAATAATAATTAAGTGAATGTAGTCGGTTTACGAAATTTGTTGAATAAATGACTTGATTTTTGTTTAATTAATAACGTTCATAAGTTATGCATCTTGCAAATTAGAGTAAAGACGAGTAAATTTAATTTTTTAAATACATTTCAATATCATCAAATTTGGTACGCAGAAGGTTACGATCGCGGCCAATTATATTTTAGATTACTGTCGTAATTACCGTAAAAGTGTAAATAACGAAAATGTATTATTGTATATGTTTGTAATGAAATAATCTTTTTTTATCAAAAAAAAAAACTATTAAATTGATAATTACGTAACTAAACAAGTCTAGCTAAAACATGCAGGAGGCGATTTTATAATTTTTTATGAAATGAATTTTATACATTAAAAAAAATTTAACAAATAAAATAAAAAAGATCAACAATCATATAACAAGATAAGATGCATTTATTATGAATAACTGAAATAAAAATTTAAAGGCGGAAAATACGACGATGTATTGGTAGTTTAATGGTAAATTATAGATACATAAGACGATGTAAACTATATTATTGAACAAACTATAAACGTCTTTAAATATGCGCTGATATTTCCTGGTTTAACTTTTCTCAATGAGAAACAAAAACAGTCGTAGACCACAATACACTTTTAGTACAAGCATATATACTAAAACATTAACATGTTGTTAAATATCGATGACCGTCGTTCAGAAAGTAATTGCTCCAATCATCAATACGAATTTAACAAAACGATCACAAAACTAAAACTAAAACGATCACAAAACTAAAACTGTGTCCGAACCAATCGTAATTATTTGTATGAGATTCAGTAAAAATTAAAAAATCTAATGGGCCTCCTGCACTGTAAAGTTTAAATATTCAATATTTAAGTGAAAACTAATACATATCTTCTCCTATAGGGACAATTTTATATTTAAAATGTTAAAATTACGATAGGTTTCGGACACAGTCTAAAAGTCGATCAACTTCAGTAATAGGAGACCTGATTTTCGATAAACCGGTTAAATAATTGAGAACATGATTATTATTATTTTCTATAAAATTAGTTTAGTGTTTTCGATTAAACTGCCTAATTTAAAAATGTCGTTGGTGGTTATGACTTACGACTAAGCAAAAAGTTCATTTCAAGTTGAGAATCAAACGCATTTCCGTATACAACACAAAATAGAAGCAGCATCGCCCACAGAGATACAAAGGCTAATGAGCTCTGTTATGCCATATCCTGCTTTACTTAAATTATTTCGATATAAATAGGGTTCCGTTGTCAGAATCAGTATTAGGTTTGGTTGCATTTGGCTCTTAGAATCATCTATTGGAAACTCTAAACACTAAATTTGACACAAGTGATTTGTTACCATGAAGTAAAAACAAATGGGACATTATCAACTATTTGCTTGCGAAAATAAAATGCACTTATAGCTTCTACACGCAGTAACAATTATTAGTACATATTTGATTTATTTGAATTATATTCTCTTTATCGATTCATATGCAAGACAGATTGAAAATCTGCTTTTGAATGCAAATCAAATTTTATATGTATTTAACTACAGTATATGTATGTATGTATACAATTTAGTGGCTATCTATTTGATAATAGAAAATTATCCGGATTTGTTTTGACATTCTAAACTGACGTTTAATAGGATAAATTGTCATACGCGGTTATTGGATTATTCTGTATTTCCGCTTTGGCAGAACAATACCGACATAATGACATTAAGGAATCACAATTGTTCGAAAATACTGAATAAAAAATGTATCAATAGCAAAATTTCAATTACAATTTTCAATTTACAATTTGAGATTGTAAACAAGTCAAATATTGGTACCAATGCAAATCTGTTTTCATAAAAAACAAGATTCTCAAGAAGTAAAGACAAAGATCGATATTATTAAAACTAATTTTTTACTAAAAATTTCAGAAAATTTTAATGTTCAAAATTTAATAGGATACATTTTAGAAAATGATTTGTCTCACAAATTTTGTGAGCTTGAGAATTGTCCAATGAATTATGAAATGTGATAAATTCAGCTGGTTGATTTTTACTCCTTCTGAAATTCATATTTAGTCGACGACAGCCAAACAATCCGAATCACACCTCAAAACGTGCAAATTCTATGGCAAACCAAAAATTATGACATTATATTTAAGAATATTTCAGCATTCATAATTTATTATCTAAATCCCTTCCTAAAATTCGAGAACTAACAATTCCTTCATAGAATGTTCTGTATTTAGTCTGCCTACTTTCCTAATTATTATTTATACAAATGATTAATTTGTATTTAATTTACTAGGTGCCATGAAGTATATACAATTACAAAGTGAGAGAATCTATTGATGACAATAACTCAATGTAGCTAGCTAGATAAATGAAAAAACCTTTGAGAATTGTTCATAGTTATACTTTCATGAAAAATACCCTACCGACATTTATAAAATTACCGGAAATTGATTAATATTTAGATCGAACATTTTTCTATTTCGTCGTATTATCAACTTCAATTAAAATTTAACCTTTTCCTCCGCATTTAAAATATAAATGATAGGCACGACGAGATATAACACAATAACACAGCGAGACAAGCCAAAAACGATTAAAGGTAGTATATGTATTTGGCTCTTTATATTTTTTAATTGAACGATGTTTTTAAACAATTTCAAAATACGAGTACATAATACACTTATTACGTGTAATAAGAAACATAATTATAAAGATGTGTTACATCAAGTTTCATAGAAATGTATAATTTCACCTTGAGTTAATTTTAATTTAATGAGCATTAAGAAAATTTACTTTATATTACACAAATAAAGGTCGGCATCGTTATAAGTCTATTAATTTGAGATTTGTTTTTAAGGGTCATGCACTATTGATTAGTCGGTCAGTAAAATCTAGGTTAGATGGTCTTTGATCTTAGAACAAAGGAATTTTTTATACGGAAAACAAGTATATTCCCTATTAACTTACATTCTTGAACCATTTTATAAACACGCCTGGATTTTCAGCCATACGATATGTGTTTGGTGATACT
This sequence comes from Tipula unca, assembly GCA_951394425.1. Classification (NCBI taxonomy): domain Eukaryota; kingdom Metazoa; phylum Arthropoda; class Insecta; order Diptera; family Tipulidae; genus Tipula; species Tipula unca. The sequence continues at coordinate 148,557,824 of OX596381.1, read as the reverse complement.
AAATCTTTCATGTTGTTGACATTGTATAAACAAAAAAGATTCATTTTTACAATTAATGAGCAATCGTGTAGTGGCGATTTAAATGCATTCAACCATCAAATAAATTACATAGATAAAATCTAATACTTCGACTGTACTGCAATGATTTCAAGTTAAAATTTGAATAGTTTAGCCCCACTACATTATAATGTCATTGTCGTGAGCATAAACCATTCAGGGTTTACTCCTTAAACATTATTTGTTATCATTTAAAAAAAAATGAGGTAATTCAAACTAAAGCTCATTTTATTTGGTTAAACATTTGATACGTATCCCTTCTTCTTAAAAAATTATTTCAATTCTAGTATTTTGTAAACGAATTTACCGCAAATTAAAGATCATATAATTTTTCCCGAGTATAAGACCACAAGACTTAGGATTGCGGTTAGTAAAATCAAATTCACTTAAATAAATTTGTAATGTAATTTTTTAATTTAAATGGACCAATCGAATTTTCTCAGAAAACCGCGAAAAAATGAACCAATTATTTAGATATTGTCAATTTATTAAACCTTATATCAGAATTATTTTCCCAAACTGCTACATATTGAATTTAAAAAACACAGAAAAGGGCGACTAAATATTTAAAACCATGTTTCGGAGCATCCTTCAAAATTATTCTAACCAACTTCATATTATGCTCTCTTCTTTGCCTTGAATTTATTGATAATATTCTTTGATTTGAATTTATTGATAACATTCTTAATGCACCTATAATTATTATATAAAACAAAAATGCATTGAGTAATTAATTCCTCATGACGTAACAGCTTTCATTTGGATCAAACTAAAAATTATTATTGTTTCAAATATCGTAAATAAGATTGAGTGCAAAATTTAGATGACGTGTTAAGTAGGCATCCCACAAAATGTGTAAAAAAATTAACAAATGATAATCGATACCATAATGAAATGTGAACGACATTTTAGAAAATCTTCGTCACAAAAACAAAAATTGAAAGTCATTTAATTAGTTTCTAATACGATAAAATACCCATTAATTTTATAGTCCATTGAAATTAAATCGTAAATCATCAATAGCTTAAATCAATTGATGAATTCGAAATAAACGAATTACGTGCTGGAACTCTATACATATATAGAGTACACATAGCCAAATAACCCACAAAGTCAATATCAATCATATGTATGTATATTGTATAATTAAGCCTAGGAATTTCAATTAGCTGGCATCATGCATAAATATTTTTTTTGCGAGAGAAGACAAAAATTTTAATTATGTTGCATAATGAGATTTTCTCCCACAAAACAGCACACAACATGCATTATTTAATAACAATTTTGTTGTATTTTTATTTTAGTTCAATCGATAACAAATAAAAATTAAAATTATATGCTTTTATTTTTTATATATGTACATAAGTGAAATTAAAATAATAATAAAAAAAACCGGCAAGATCACGACATAAATAATAAACGATATACCAGTAGTATGTAAAAAATATTAAAGTTGTTGGTATTCATCTCGATTTCGATCTATTGGATATGCACATACATATATTCATAGACAAGTGAAATAATAAATTTAAATGTCATATCGAAATATAGCACAGAATAGAACATGGAATTCGAGACAATAATAATATTTTAGAATTACATAATCTGCATATTAATTGTATCTGAAAATTTATTCATTTTCATCATCATGTATACATATATGAAAACAATTTCACCATGTCATTGAATATCATCTCTGTTTTGCATTTCCAAATCATGAAGATACTATAATGTGATTGATCAATTTTGTTATTTTTGTATTTATTTTAGCTTGAAAACAATTCAAACGAAATTATGTAATGTATAGATAGAAAGAAATTCAAAATCGATGCGTTATTATATTCCAATCAATTTCCTGCATTAATATCCCGACAAAAATTACACAATATTTGATATAGTTTATGTACAAAAATTTCATTTATTTAAATTTCACAATTTGGTTCTTTTTTCATGTTTAGGTCAGCCTTCAGGCCATTTATGAATTATATATAAAAAATAATAATAATTAAATTACAACATTATATATTATATAAAGCTACATCCCTAGTGGTGATGTAACGATAAATGGGAGTGTGATAAATCAGAATATGAACTAAATCCGCCTAATCCACTGAATTCATGTCCAAAACCAGCACCATAGATATTTTTCTCTAAAATTACTGGTGATGCTACATGAACTGGATATGGTCGTGGTACTTCAACGGCGTATGGTTGTGGGACGGGCACTGCTACTTTTTGGATAACTGGCACTTTATAAGGAACTTTGACGGGATATGGGACTGGGCGATCAATATGTACTGGAACATGTTTTTCAACAACAACTGGTACGTTTTTTTCAACAATAACTGGTACATGGCGATCAACGGGTACTGCATATGGTACTTTTACTGGATATGGAATATGTTTTTCGACTGGTACGGCATATGGTTGTGGAATACCAACAGTTTTTGTGATTGTAACTTGTTTATCAAATGTTGGATACAATTCTAATCCACTGTGCAAGTCCAATGATGATCCTAATCCATAACCTCCTAGGCCACCGTACGAATGCCCTAACCCGCTTGAATGTAATAGCGGTGCTGATTCGTATCCGTATCCTAGATCGAACAATCCACGTTTTTCATGTTTTTTATCCTTTGATTCGATACTTTTTTTGGCCGTTTCAACAGCAGCACTTGTAACAACTGCAATACACACGGTGAATACAATAAAGCCCTGAATCCAAAAAATTAAATAATATTAAAGTCGTGTACAATCCAACATTAGACACTTTTTTTATATAATATATTTTATGTACCTTCATAATTCTGATTCTCTACTTAGATGATTAAAATGAATATTATTCCAAAACGGTTGTGAATTGAATGATACAAATGAACCATTGATCACAGTCTTTTATATTAAAACACTGCTCTATAATTTACTCCCAAAACAAAACAAAAAATTATGTTATGTGAATTTTCTATTCACCGGTTAAAAAATAAAAAACAATGCAACTACAATGGTAAACTTTAAAGTAGCAACAAAAAACCTCCCCTCTATGGATTGAACATTTTGCTTTTTCATTTTGTTTTTGTGATTAGTTAATATCCCCTACTACTGAACATACCTTGTGAATATATGTGCCATATGTTATGTGTAAACAATGAAATTTAATATTTTTCCACGAAGTTTTTCATTCAAAGCTCTATCTTATCCATCCTTCATGTGTTAAATCGTGAAGGTTAATTCATTATTTGTATTTTATGGATAGTTAAAAGTTTAATGGTTATAACGAAATTATGCAAGAAAATAAGGAATCTTACTATTTAATGAGAATTGAATTAATATCTATTGCACTTTTTAAAATATAGAGTGGTTCAAATTATAAATTTTATGGTACATTTAATAAATTGCTATAATTTATGCAACACTTGACTTTATTGAGGGGTATTCATAATCAACTGAGAACTAAAATTGAGGCCGTTTATGACACAAAACTGTTCCAGAATAATCCCTATAATTACTGCTAGAAGCCCAATAAAAAAAATGTTGTATGTAGGTTTCCCTATAATGAAATATAGAGCTGGGATATCATCATTGGATTTATACATAAAATCAGCGAGCTGCTTTTTTAATCAGCTTCCACACAATTCAGTGCTCATAATTAGAGCTTGGTCGAAAAACTAGTCTTGAACTGATACGATAGTGACCGTAATATTAACCACATGGTTACTGAAATTAAAACAAATTTCCCAAAGATATAGGTTTTAATTCACTTAGTATTGAAGATAAACCATGCAAGATTTGAGAAAAGATACACCAGTATGATTCAGTAAGCTAGATAATAATTTCTTAAATTGGTTCGCGACTAGACACATTCGCATAATTCAATTATGTAAGAACAGAATCTTCTTGCGATGTACACAAAACATATATATTTAAGACGTGATCATATTATAATGGTAATAGGTGGTGTGAATCTCTAATTAGGCTACGATAAGCCGAACTTTTAAGAATTAGGACAACAAAAAGAAAGCAAACTAATGAAATTAGAGACAATCTACGTTAAGAAAGCTCTATGGTTAGGTAAGACATCGCCTAGATATCATTATGTGATTTATGTATCTTAATCAATGTATATGTATGTAAATCAGAATTAGCAGAAGATTAAGAGGTACTTCATGACTCGTATAATAACATTGCACGACCTCTGTATTCCTAATATTCCATAAGACTAAACATTGGTACAATGAAGATGCCTTCGGCAATCTTATAGCTGAATTTTTTATTGAGCCGCTGATAAGGATTGGATTAGATTTGGATTTCAAAGAGGTATACTTCGAAACTCCCGAGTCTTGAAAATATACGACTGAAAATGCTCGGTCGAAAATGATTTTTAAAGTAGCTAGAATATTTATTTGTATCTGGAATAGGTTCCAGAAGTTAAATTTGTAATTTTGTGTTGATTTTAAATAGGAAAGCAAAACCATATTGTTGGTATGGTGAGAGGAAGGCCCAGCAATAAATTTAATAGAAAGAACCATAAACATATCCGAAACAGAAATCTAACACAAGCATACAAACCGTAGAGATTTATATTTGATTAAATAATTTTCTAACTATGTAAATTCTATATTACATATTTTTATAGTTAAATGAACAGTATATTAATAAGAAATCCCATTTTGAATTTCGAACTGGACAATATGTGACTTGAGCAATATGTGATTTCAACAGAATAATCCGACCTGCCATTATCTATAATGTCCGTTTCTTTGGGTGTACGTGTATGAAACTCTATACCGTAGAATGTAGCGACTTTATACCGTATAATGGAAAATTTCAACAAAATTATTGTATGTAAGGAAACCATTTAGATGTTTAGAGAATATCAACTTCCTCAAATATGTTTTAAATTTATATTGAAATAGAGATATCATCTTTTGCTAAATAATTATCGCGTTTTATTAAAAATTTAATTCACTCTCTACATAATATTTTTTTTTTTTGAAAAAAGGTATTGGCATAGACACTCTTTTGGTCCATAGCCTTGCCGTATTACATTCACACAACATTCATTCAAACCATTCATTCATCCCATTCACACAAGTACAGTATACCATCTGCACATTGCATAGCTCCATGTCACCCTGTACAGTGACATGAAAGATGGGTCGGCATGAGTTCTACATTCCAACAGAGGGTCATAGATGCTTTCAATTTAATCACCGATCGTAATCGGGAGATGAACAATCCCTTTTGCATCCCGCCTCTGTTGGGTTTCGAACCCGGTACCTCCCGATCCAAACGTCGCAGCTTTAACCACTGCGCTATTTGCTCGGTCTCTACATAATATGAAATGATAGTGTTCTGATTAATGAACAGTTTGCCACACAAATTAATTTTTCTATTTCTATATGATACTCGGATTGAAAATAATTTATGTATGGTAAAGAAATTAAAGCATTTAATTAAATATTCAAATTTGTAAGACAAAATGTTTAGGTTAAATCCAACAAAGTATACCGTCCATAAAATGCAATAATTTTTTCAATAATTTAATGAATGCAACTCAAAAGTTAATTGATCTATGTGTACGTTAAATTAATGATGATGAATTTAATCACATGTTATCAGAACAAATCTCGTGCTTATTTATTTTGTTCATGTGTTCCAATTGTCTCACCTTGTATATCTACTAATTTATTTCAGTCTATCTTGTATCTACATTATACGTATTACCATATCAAACATATAATTTTATCATCAATTTCCGTCATTATAAATTGATTCAACCTTGATTCAATTATTTTACCATAGTTTTTCTTTACACCATCGGTAATCCATTCATTCATAGTAATCATTATTATTTAAATTAGTTATAAACCCCATTAAAAATCAATATTTTATTTCAACAACTGAGTATTTTAGTTTTCTTTTATATTTCTTCTTCTAATAAATACATTATCCATAATATAACATAGACATACTTTTGATTTCAATTTTCCACCTTACTGAACACATCTTAAAACAACGAACCAAATATACATAGTTAAAGAAGAAACATCAATATTATTACATAAAAAAACATATTTTTTTCAATAAAAAAATTGTTCATTTTCGTTTTAACTATTTAAGTATTTTACATCTATTTGATGATCGTTTTATCGATTGATCACAGTTGTAATATTACTAAATCACTTTCTATGTAAATATAGCTCGAAAGCGATTTGATATTTGATGAACATTAAAAACCGCATCGTATATTGGCAGGTCATTGATAAATGTAACACATAAAACATAATCATTCAGTTTCGATATGTAATTAAGCCATAACATTTGTTGGGAGGTATTGGATTACCTGGTGTTAATCTGATGATTAATTTAAATTTATAGGTTTTATATTGAATTTGAAGGTTAGTGTGCGATAGTGATTAATTTAAGAAAAATAAGTTTAACGTGATGTCATATTTCATATATGTACATATGAATAGAAAAAAAAAACTTATTCAGTATGGTAGTGGTGACATTTAGTCTTGGATAACGTTAAATTTGTTATGTAATATATGTAACGTATGTATAAACATATCTAGATCGAACAAGCCAAGATGGTCAAAAATAACAATCTTTTAAAAATAAATTTTTAAAATTACGTACGAGTTTTCTTTTTAGAAATATTTAATTGAAAAATTTATATGAATTATTTATAGAATTTATGAATAAGCATTAATACATCTCTCACTTATCGATGTAAATTACTATACATACACCCTAGAAATGTATCCTTCACCTAACGGCGATCGATGTTGGATGAACAGTATTTGAGGTGTCCCTAATTTATTATTTATAATTATAACAAATAACAAAAGAGGTCACAATAACTGAAGTAATTAATTTCATAATACACCATCTATTAAACTTCGATAACCTTTACTACGGTTAAGTATTTCAGACATGTAACTCGTTCGAATAGTTCAGAATTTAGAGATCACATTTCTCTACCTCATTCAGAAGTGGCACAAAAAAGACACATTTTCACAGCTAGCTTAAATCTATTTTTAGAATATTGGAGATATCGGACGTGCGATATGAATATTATATTTAATTTACTCTCTTTGATCTCAATTTTATAATTTTAATGAATAATTCAAAGCTTATTAGTAATGCATTAGCCACTACCAAATCTTATTTATTTATAAACTTGCAAGTTCTCGAAACTGTTTCCATATTTTCTGAGATATTTTATTTGCTGACGTTGGCCCCTGTGGTCGGGTGCACTCACATGTCTCGTAAACCTAAATTGCACGATCATGTTTTCCAAGAATACCACCACAGTATCCTTTGTTTGTCGTAGGAGGTGACTAAACGGTTGGATCGCTGGGGTGCCGACCCGCATCCGGAAAAAACTCAACTGTTTGCAAGATCAACAAAAGAAAAACTGGATATCGCCAATCCAACACAGGACCCCCGCTCAAGTTTTGGATTAGCACGTGGAATGTGCAGTCAGTTAAAAAACCAGGAGCGTTGGAAGGCCTAATCCCTTGCATGAAGGAATATCATCCGTTGGAACTCGTTGCTCTTCAAGAAACTTGCTGGAATAAAAATAAAAACAATGTGTCCCAGGGCTATACGTTGCTCAACAGTGAAGATGACCTCGGGAATCTTGGAGCTGGATTTCTTCTTGGGCTGCGGATGGCTGTTTAGGATTTCCAAGCAGTCAGAAACGATTGTGTAAGCTTCGGTTGTGCATGAAATTAACCAACTTGACGATTATTTGTGTACACGCGCCCACAGAAGTTAGCCAGCCCCAAGATAAAAACTCCTTTTACAGTGACTTGGACGATCTGATAGGTCCTATATTCGAACAAGATGTTAGAATGGTAATTGGGGACTTAAATACTAGAGCGAGTGTGAACACATAGATCCGTACTCTCGACATAAAACTGCGACCGTTACTGATGAGAATGATGTACTTTGCAATTGCTCACGACCTTAGAGTAGCAAGCACATTCTTCCACAATCAAATACATTTAGAAACATAGATCCATCATCGCAAAACTTACCGCAGCCAAATTGACCATGTGTTAATATCAAAAGAACGGGCGCGGGTTGTGCAGGGTGTGAGCTTATCGGTCAGCAACCAATATGTAGGCAGCGATCATCATTTGGTCGCTGCTAAGCTACGATGGAAGTTTTTGTACAAGTCTGGGAACACAGCGAAACGCATAGAACGTTTCGACTGTGACGATCTGATAAATGAAGATCAAACGAAACGGTATCAGCGCTAGCATTGAGGATGCGAATTGCCATCTGACTGTGTGAGCTTTGTTTGGTAGGTACTGAAAACTTCGGTTGTCGGTGCTGCTTAACAGATTTTAGGTATTGTAACATTCGGACCCATGAATGATGATGAGTGTCGTCTTGCAACAAAATATAGCCCATAGTGAAGTTACAACAGCTTCTCACAATCGCGAGGAAAAGCAAAGCTGCTCTTGCTCGGAGGGCGGAGGAAACGCAAATGATGGAAGGCCGAGGATCTGAAAGTACAACAAATCAGCAATGGGCGCAGTTCGAGTAATTTCCTTAAGAGAGTTACTGGATTGCACCATAGTGTAAGGCCTTCGGGACCGGGATGGAAACCTCTGTGTGAACAACGATGCAGTAATCGACACATGGAGTGGACAGTTTACCGACCTGGTTGGTGTTCATCATGCGTCACAGACTATGGCTGAGTCACCTCAAATACAGACTGCGGAGATTTGCATTGAGGATCCATCCCAAAACCCCTCACCTGTGTTGGAGCGCATTAGTATGGCGGACCGAAGTAATACCTGACGAATGGAAAGTAACCGCGATATGCCCCATACTCCAGAAGGGAGACTATCAAGGACAGGTCTTTTCGCTGCGGATGATTCTATCTAAATATTACGAGACATCTATCTCCGTACATCAGGTGTTCCTGGATTTTCGGTAGGGTTATGATTCGATCAATCGAGAGAGTTTGTGGTCTGCTCTGGTATATCTAGGATTGACAGTGACGCAGTCTCAATGCAATGTGTTAAAGTTGAGAACAGGCTATCGACAATTTTTGCAGTTAACTCAGGTGTTCGGCAGAGAGATGCTCTGTCCCTTCTACTCTTCAATCACACGTTGTAGTACATCTTTCGTAAAACTGAAACATCTAATCGCAACATCTTATATCGCCAGTCCAAGTAGGTGCTTGTATATACAGATGATATACGCGTGATTGTATTGAATAGCAACGGAGTGAAAGAAATATTTCATCCGCTTGTAGAGTTTTCAGCTTCTGTTGGACTTCAGATTAATGAGTCCAAAACAATATACATGATCTCTGGTCATAGGGACAATGGTACACCAGACCACTACACGTTTGAGGGAGTGAGGAAGTTCAAATAATTGGGCTCTCACTCACGATCAAGGCCAGTACCAAAATCTAAACACCTATCAAGTGCCGCGAAGCTGAAGCTTTACAAAGCGTTGATGAGGCCCGTTGTTATGTATGGATGTAAAAGTTGGACGCTGAAGGATGAGTACGACAGATGGCTTCTTACATTTGAGAGAAGAACCATTTGAGTGATTTACGGGCTAAAATGAGATGGTACATAGCGAGCTTTGTATAATGTCGAGATCACAGATCTGATGACGATCCCCGATATTGTAAAAGAAATAAGATCTCAGCGAGTACGCTGGCTCAGTCACGTTCAGCGTGCTGATCCGGAACGAATTGCTCAGCGATCTCCGAAATGATAGCCACCAAATGGTAGGCGCAGAGGTCACTGCAGGCGACGATGGTTCCACGGTGTAGAGAATGACTTGGCTTCTTCAGATTGTCTAAGACAGAATGAAGAACATGCTAAGGATCGGAACCGTTGGAGCCAAATTGTTGATACAGTAAGAGGCCAGTAATGGTCTTTAAAAAATGTTATTATTATATCCAGGACTAATAATACCGCACGACAAGGCATTTCAAGATTCTATAAATTGATTTTAAATATAGGTTTATTTTACACCATCTCAGGACGCACAACGGTAAATGACGAATTATTCATAGCGATTGAACTCAATCATCAAACATTTAAAAGTGTTAATAAAGCTTTACTCATAAATACATAGTGTTTGTGAAAGTTCTTTGATACAGCTCTCGAAGCCAGAAGATTTATCTTTCATTTGTAAAGATATTGCGAAATTATGAAACGCCGAATATTGATGTTTGTCTTGTAAAATCATTCCGATCACACATTTATAGACATAATACATACATATATGTACATATATGTATATATATATATATATATATATATATATATATATATATATATATATATATATATATATATACATATATATATATATATATATATATATATATATATATATATATATATATATATATATACATATATATATATATATATATATATATATATATATATACATATATATTTATATATATATATATATATATATATATATATATATATATATATATATATATATATATATATATATATATATATATATATATATATATATATATATATATATATATATATATATATATATATATATGTATATATATATATATATATATATATATATATATATATATATATATATATATATATATATATATATATATATATATATATATATATATATATACATATGTATATGTAGGATCATTTCCATTCATTCTCACTCACATCGATAATTTGGCTTATAAGCCAGAAAAGACAAATATTTCGTTATTTCATTAAATGTCTTGAAGGATGAATTTAAATCGTATAATGGTAAGTAGAAAAAATTCAACTTTGAATAAGATATGTAAATCAATTGAACATCAAACCGTTCGACAGTGTCATATACAAATGACATTTAAACAGTGTTGTTGCTCTTAGTTTATAATATCACAATCAAAATGTATCTAAATACCTTTCTTCATTCATTCATTTAGTTATCCAACCAAACATAACTATTATAAAGTTTATATTGCTATATATAGTATAATAATGTATTACAATTAACCGGAAGACTTGTACACATTGAAAATATGTCAAAATTAATTAGAAAATCAGATAACTTTAAAAAAATTTAATTTAAAAATTACATAAAAATAAAATGCATGCACATTCAAGACTATAGAGAATATTTGCACACTCAATACCTAATCCACATTTGCATAATAAAATGTATATGTAAACGAATACGCTGTTGGCACAACTAACCGATGCTGAACCAAACAAAAACAAAACTAAGCCAATTTTTAATTTAATTTTCATCATTTTACTTTTAATTGTTTGACAGTTAATAAAACGACTTTATTAACACTCTTGTATGAAGTTATTTTTCCCATTAAATTGAATGCAATATATAAAATGAATAATTTCATTTTGTATTTATTGTTTTGGTTTTATTAATATAAGTTATTATGATTTACATAATATAAGTTTGCGATATTAATTATTTATACTTGATATGTATGTATATTCAAAAACTAACAACAAAATAAACAGATGGAAAATATTTTGAAATTATAACCTAAAAACTGTGAGATTTTTATTATTTCGTTAACAAAGCGTTAAAACTTGTATATATTATGGGAATTCGCGAGTTAGTCTAGCTCATTGTCGATATTTAAATAACAACGCAATTTTGAAATATGCATAACTCGGAATTTCATTTCAAATACTTCAGATACTAAGAAGTGTTTCTCTGAAAGCTGAATTTTCAAACTAACTATAAAAGCGTAAAAATTAGTCAAAGAATCACATCCATTTGATACCGAAATTTCGTTTTACTTTTGACTGGTATTCAATATCGATAAATCGAGTTTTTCTTTACCGTATATTATAGTTTATAGAAAGATCAATTGAAGTTAAATGCAGTTACCAAAAAATTAAATATAAATCGTAAACTATAATAATTGAGAGAAAAGTGGTTCGAAATATTATAAAACTTGATCATTTTTAAAATATTAAAAAAAAAATTATAAATTATAAAAGTTTATAGTTTTAAAGTTAACCATTTAAAAATAAAATAAAGTTATAACTAAAACATTAAAAATTCATTTTTAAATTTTATTATTTCACAGAACTCAATTAACAAAAAATTAATTTAAATCATTTGGATAATTGCAATAAATGATGAGCAGATGTCTAATTGTCTACAAAATAACGTTACAAAATTAACGTAGTAAAAATGGTCAATAGGTCGCCGGATATCTTAATCTTATAATACTACACAATGACGAACTCTTTTAGATCTAAACTTAACATCTAACTGTGTCTGAACTGGCATCTGGACTTTTCACTCTTATTATGTAGTAGCCTTTTACTTAACACGTAATTTCAACATTTATTCATTGTTGCCCACTTGTGTACGCAATGATAGCGGTTATATGATAGCGAATGGGTTTTATTCAAAACCATTTCATTTAATTCACATAAAAGTTCCTTTAAAATCAACTAAAAACGAAATCCAGTTTAGCCGATGAAACACTGTTTTAGAAAAATGCTGCCGCTTATAAACACATATTTTGCACATGTTAAACTGACTTAATTAGAGTGATGCATTAAATTAAAAAGAACCAAGTTTTCCTTTGAACATTATAAAAAATACATTAGTTTTGCTAATGTTAAGCGCATTTATGTAGTTAATACGAACGTATTCGGCAATGATATTAACATACGAGTTCGTTTCCCTATCAAATAGAAAAAGTAATTTGATTGACATTTTCACAATATCAACATTAGGTTACATAGTAAAAAAAGTGACTTATTAAGACATAAAACTCGCTTATATCTTGATAACATTATCATTGATAAATAAAAATGATTTGCGGTAATCACTTGAACTTACATAATAATCCATCGAGAAATTTCCAACGACAACAACGAAAAAAAGAAAAGAGAAATAAAACTGTTTATACATCTATTATCTTATCATTAATATCGTTGGTCTTATGTGGTTATGATAATAACAAAAACTAGTTTTACCTGCTACAACTCAAACACTGAACAGTAGATTGTTAAAAGAAAAATTGTGGAATTAATTTCACTACTGTTACTCGAAACTTATAAAATTTGCAACGACCCAAATTCACCAATCAATAATTTATAAAATTCCATGATCTGTAATTACTATGCGCATAGTCGATTGAGTTCTGATATTTCTATCCGTGTCTTATGTCATCTTAAAATTGTAACGGTCGAATATAAGCATTTCTTTCATGTGATTTCCAATTATCGAATACCTACTTAGTCTAATTATTATGTTATAAATTTATTTGCTTGTGATGAAATAATTTAATTATAATGCAAATGCAATTGCATAAAATAAGTATGAGCATAATTATGATTTCAAATTAGATATCGCAAAGGACGCGACTATACATATTTGTAATATTAATTAACATAATGACCTTTATTATTATTGAACCAAAATACAAATAATTTTTAATTTTGTATGTATTTTTTAATATCCTTTAATATTAATTATTATTTTTTTATAATTATATTAATTTCACTGTTGAACGAAAACTTTACAATAATAATAAAAATTTCTTATATAACGCTAATTTAAATAATGATCAGACGAGCGTATTAATAAAAATGTAAAAATACAACATGAAAATGTTTAAAAATTCAGTGACAACATACTTTCTTATGCTTATATATTTTATGTGCGAGATATCATCTCAAGACATTATAACAAATACATAATTAATTAATATCAGCAGGCGATCATTCTCATATAGTGATGGAAAAATTAGATGAGTGATGAGCTGTGTATATGGATTCCCCACATGTTCATCTATTATAGACCGAAAAATCATGCACGTTGATCTATTTTCGTTGCGTTGGATGCAACTACAAATAGATTTAATCGTGAATCATTTTAAAGTTCGTTTGTGTTTGAGACATACATATTTCATTTCATTATTGATAAGTCTAGTGAAAGATTATTTAAATTCAATATAATTTATATTCAAATACAAATCAAGCTTTTATTAAAATGTATTTCAAACTACTTATTTGTAATGCAAATAGTGTATTGATGTAAAACATAATTGAGGAGGAATTTCGACGGATGTAATAGATAGTAAAACAACAAATACAAACAAGGTTAAAATAAGCTTATTTTTATAAACAACATCGATGAAGCGTTCTACGATCAAAATGTACCGGAATCGAAATGTTGTTTAAAATTTCACTTAAATTCTATTCAAGCTCTCATCGGTCAAACGACCACTAGTATTAAACACTCCTACATGTGATTTATAATTGTTTTATTCCAATTTACATTAAAATTGCATGTGATATATCAGTCGATCATATTCATTTTCAGAGAAGAATCAGTATATGAATATAATAACCTAACTAACTATTTTCAAATTTTCACAAAAACAGTTTCTTGTTCCTTCAAAATTGTGTGAAATTTCAGATTCCTTAAATAAAGCTAAATATTAAGATAGTATTAATATATTCGAGTCAACTATGTAACTTCACTGTTTACAGACTTTTGTAGAACAATTCAACGGCAATCAATCTTTTAATATATTGGTTTTTCATCAAATATTATTATTTTTAAATTCATTGTCTCGTATTTTTAATTTTTATGTCTGATAAGTGAAAATGTTGAATTTAACTGTATACTAAAATCAAATGTGTTACAATGTCAATGGAATAAAAAATAAAAGCGAAATAATGATTAAGGAAATGTTGAAATATTTTTTTTTACAATTTAATTAACTTAATTCAAATTATTATATAATAAAAAAAATATTTGTTTATCTTCACGGTTCTAAAGGTGCAGTACTCTTTCCTTCGATCGTGTGTAGATAATTTAATTGGATGTGTGTACTCCAATAATGAATTTGGCAATGAAAATATGGACGTTTGAATCTTTTCAATTTCAATGCTGTGCAAAATTATTTTAAGACTACAAATTACATAATTCTTAATTCATGTAATGATGGAGGGTAATCACTCATGAAATTATCGTGTTAATTTTACTACAACATTAAAAGTATAGTAAAATGATTAGTCATCTACAAAATAAACGTAATATTTTCGATTTCTATATAATGAAAGTGAATTTTCAGAGTCAGATATAGGCGAAATAAATATCAAATAAAGCAAACTGTTATAATAATTACGTCAAGCAAAATAAAAAATATGAGATATTTTTTTCCGTATGAACATTTAGGCTTTTATGTTTAATGATATGACAGTACTTCTAAACTGAAATTTCAACTACGCATAACAAACCATAGATGGCGACTGAAAAATATTTTTCGACTTTACTATTTGATGACTTTTCGATCCAGTATGGGAGAGTCACATATTGATATATATTTGGAAGATGGTTTAATACATTACTGATCTATATTTTGTATGCACTAAGTTATACTCTAGTTAGTAAATTAAGTAGCTATATAGGCACGATGATAAGTTATACCACAAAAGCTCAAGTTTTTCTAACAGTGCCATTATACGTACATGGATAGCATTTGATAATTTTATATGACTAAAAAAAAGTATAATTTTATATTTTCGGGGGCGGGCATATACCATTTCGGCGTTTTCATACAGAGTAATGGCATTGAATTTTTACTGGTATGTCTGGTATGCTCAATTAAACATCGTTGAAGAGTAAAAATTGATCGACAATTTTCAATGTGCATTTCTGCATAAACAAAAATTTGTAAATTTTTTTTTGTAACAACCGGTTCCGCTTTATTATGAAACCAATACAAATCATACGAGAACGAATTTTATGAAAATAAATGTGAAAATGAGACTAGTGTGTATGTATGTAGGTGGTGGAGAATATCGCATAAAATAGTAAATATGAATACTTATTGGCCCAGATTTTATGAATTTCTGGCATCTTTTGGACAGTAAAATTTAGAGAAATACTTTCTTATTTTATTTCCCTAATATTTATAAATTATGAACTATTTTTCAGTAATAAAGTTGATAAAGTAATTAAAATATGGATATACAAAATTTCGAGTTTTTCTGACAAAATAGCATTAAGTGAGGAAAATATTGTTAAAAACGAGCAATATCCAGGAAATAAGCAATTTTTCTACATACGAATAAATTATAATTTTCAAGATTTGTTCACATAATAATTGGAATTTTTGTTGTAATTTACAACAAAAAAATGTTTCGCTTCGAAATATGATTCGAAAGTGATGAAGTACTATAAAAAATGGCATGGTGAGAGAAATCGTGTGTAGATTATCCCTAAACATCCGTTAATACGTTAGAAAGTTTTCATCTATTGGTAATTCAAATTACACGTTTGAAAAAATTAATATAAATTTGAAGCACGTAGTCCTTCAAATTTACTCAGGCATTTAAGTGCAATTAGATGGTAATACATCTAAGCTCTGTCCGGAATAATATTATTTAAACGCTTATAAAAAAAATACGATAAATGGTATAATAGCTCCGAATCATATTATTCATAACTAAATAATTTTGAAACATTTATCTTGATTACAAAATTGATAATTTAAGTGTTAGAAAGGATCAAGAGAAGCAATAGTAATGATCTGTAAGCGAATTTAACTCTATCAAAATGATAAAAATAAATCAAACTCTATTAGTTAAGAAAATTTAAATGACTTATTTAAATTTTGGTAAAAGATCTGATTTGAAATAAAAAATTTATAATTCTACTTGCCAAACTTCTTATTTCAAAATATTAAACTATTAAGTTTAATTAAAAATAATAAAATATCAATTTAGTTAGAAAAATTTCAATTCTACATCGAGGTTTGAGTATAAAACCTAAAATACTAAATTCTATAGACGATATATTAGATTAAAAGTTAGAAATTGAGATTTTTTAGAAAGTGCTGTATGCACATAATACGTACATATTAATAAATGTCTATTCTAAATTCAAATTGTATTTCTTTATATTCAACAAAATTAAATAACTGTACGAATTTAAATCAAATTGTCTAGTTTTCACTGTATCGTCTGTTACTTAAACAGTTAATCGAATGTATCAGTTTTAAAACCTCTGATCATATTCATGGGCAATATCGAGTTAATTGAATTAAACAACAAAATTAAATTTTCTATTTTTTTTATATTTAGAATTCCTAAAACAATACAAAAATTAACAACAAAATTCAGTGATAACAATTTAATTATAATACAAAAATCAACAATAAATTCATTATATAATTAGGAACAACAAAGGGGTATTTGGTAAAACTATAACTATGAAACGAATACATTTAAGCTTAATGATAACCACCTGATTGATGAGCACTAACATCCGAACCTGCACCACCTAAATTTGGAGATTGGACTTGGTGAAGGGCAATTGATGATCCTTCCTGCCCACCATTACCACCATGAGATTCTTCAGCGCCGCCTGATTGATATTGTTGTGAATAGTCTGGTACTTGATATGAATCTTGAGATCCTGAATATTGAGCACCACTGTCATGACCACCGCCGCCAAGTTCTTGTCCTCCTTCATAATGTTGAGAAAGACCTTCAGATTGTCCACCATAAGATCCATGACCTCCATCACCACCCGATACGCCACCAAATGATTGTTGGTGACCTCCTAAATCTCCACCTGCTGAGTATCCGCCGAATGATTGATGACCACCTAAATCTCCACCTGATGAGTATCCCCCACCGAATGATTGATGACCACCTAAATCTCCACCTGATGAGTATCCCCCACCGAATGATTGATGGCCGCCTAAATCACCACCAGCTGAATATCCACCGAATGAACCACCGCCTGATTGTCCACCAAAACCAGCATGTCCACCAAAATCGCCACCTCCTAAAGATTGTCCGCCGAACCCACCATGGCCTCCAAAATCTCCACCTGCTTGTAAATGACCTGAAAATCTTCCTTGATCGCCACCGTATCCTCCACCCGATGATAAACCACTTATTTGACCATGGCCCCCTAAATTAATATTTCCTAATGATTGTGCTGCGAAATGTCCACCATCATTTCCACCCGAAGACGATCCACCGGATTTATCATCATGATAGACATGAACTGGATATGGTACAGGTTTAGGAATATGAACTGGTACTTGCTCCTTTACTTTAACTAGTTTTTGTACATGCACTGGGTATGGCTTTGGTACATGGACTGGATATGGAACGGTATGTGGTACTTTAACTGGATATGGCACTGGTACTTTATATGCTACTGTTTTTGTAATTTTTATAATTTTTGGTGGTAATTGATGTTTACCAACAAATGTGCCTAAATGTTCGTAATGACCACCGCCATGTCCACCGCCAAAACCACCACCATGTCCACCACCGAAACCACCACCATAATGACTTTCAAAATCACTATGACCAAGACCACTACCACTGGCACAGCAGCCGATTGCCGCAAGTACAACTAATGTTGTCTTCTAAAATTATAAAAAGACAAATAATATTTAAAATTCACTTTATAATTCACACAAATGCTAAGCACTTTAGATTCAAAAAACACTTACAAATGAATTCATTTCACTATTGATTATTTTGGTTTGTTAGTTTAAACGGAAGGAAGTTGAATACTCAACTGAATATACATCGTTCGGCGCACCTTTCATTTATATAGAGTAAAAACCTTCACTTTTTTTGGATACACCTCATTTCTACCATTTCTCCACAAAGATTTTTGAAACAAAAATCATAATTTTCGGGGTCTAGAGTAACTCAATTGTAAACAACACTCAAATAAAAAAATAAACGAAATTCGAAAAAAAGAAAGAAAATTGGAAAGCCCTGGTTTTTTGGTACACAAAGAAAAATATTAAAAGCAATAATCTGTTTAAATTGCTGACCTATCATAAAGTTCATTAACTTGACGCACGCATTACATAAGTTTAAGACGCCAATAGAGTGAGAGATGCGTAACTTTTTAACTTTTACTTCGAAATTTGTGGCACGTAAAGTCTTGAAAAATTATTCAATTTAAACACAAGGTAATTAAAATTTAGCATTATTGTAACGGTTCGTTAGGAATAAAAAATATTAAACTCTCTTCTTAAAGTGATTAATTCAATTTTATGTGTTACTGACATGTAATTTAGACTATACAATATATTTGGTGGATATTACATAAACACAAATTAAAATAGGAAGTAAAAGCATTTTGCGATAGATGATGAAGATGCAGACTATAATTTTGCGATGATAATTTTTTTTTATGTCATCTCATTTACGCTATAGGCAATCTTGCTTAAAATTATCTTTCAAACAATGTATAGGATCAGCCTTTAATTACCAAAATTGTTGTTGTATCCAATTTCTTTTGAATGAAAGTAAAATTATTTTTTGATACAAATTCTGCTTTTTAAATTCAGATAGTAAAGTGATTGTATGCACCTCAAATAAGGTATGTGTACATTCGAAATATGTACGTATATAAAAAAAGTCAATTAGATAATCGATATAGTAATAAAAAAAAGTGTATTTCACTTTTACCTATGGTTTTTAGCATTGATCTCTAAATAATACAGATTTATTGATGCATTTTAAATTGTTTGCTTTACTTTACTGCAATGACTGAATAGATTTGTAACATGTCAAAAAAGATAAAACTAACAGTGAATGGTGTTTAATTTAATTTCTCATTATGTCGATTAAATAATAATGCTGTGGTCGTAATCCTGCCGCATCAATTAGAGCAGTACAAATTGCTTCAGGTTTACAGATGAAAATGCAAGATGAAAATAATTTTTACAGACAATATTAGATCAATGAATACAAAAGATTTACGACAGCGACAAAAGACAAATAAAAGTTAGAAACTGCGAGAATATTTTTAAGAAATTAGAGTTGGAACCCTATTATTTACATGTCGTTAACAAAATGATTTTGAACTCGGGCTTAACCAGTCATAGCGGGTAGCACGGGTCATAAAAATATGGCATTTGGATGGAAAGGCACCGTGTTCAAAACTCAAATGAATATTTCATCATCTGAATTCGATCGGGAATCAGAATACTCAATAAACCCATTTATGATTCCTCAGTACTTCCATCCAACTATACCAGATTGTAAATTAGAATAATCATGTAGCCGAATGTTCTCGATAAGATAAGGGCGCTAAAAGCAAACTGTGAAATAGTTAATGGCGAGTTAAAACAGATAACACTACATATGTTACTACGTAAGACAAGAATGTTAAACAGTGAAAATAGTTGGTAGAGCTTCGGTTCATAGAAAGACATTGAAACAAGAAAGGTAATAATTAATTACAAAATTCTAGTTAAATACCGTTTTAATACGTATATTTATTACATATTACTACAATTTAACCGAGCAAATAGCAATGGTTAAAGAAAAATTGATTTCTATCAGAATATGGATGAATACATCTATGACTCTGATAAGAGTTCTGAATTCATGGGCCGAACCAATTCATGTAAATACAGGCTGGCGTGGCATGGAACTATGCATTGTGCAGACAGTCAATTAAAATCGCACTCGTAGCAAAACCTAAAATGGACCATCACCGGTTTAAGTGTGCGAAAACAACCACTAAACTAACAAAAAATTTAAGCGGATGCAATACACTGACAAACACACATCAACAACACCCAACTGTCACCACCGAGAATTGAACCCGATACCCTCGAAGAATACCACGGTAAGGACACATCTTACTGTGCCAACTAACGAACTAACTACTATTTAATTCGAAATTAGATTGCAACAGCCAAATTGTTTTCAAACTTTTTTCGATTTTTTTCCACATTTAATAAATTGTAGTACGATAAAGAAACATGATCGGTTTGAATACACCAATATGCATTTAACGTAATTATCTTCAAACTAGAAGCCTGCGACATATAGCATTAACTAAATTAAATAGTATTAATGACAATACAACTGTGACTGAAATGGACCTGATTGCGAGTCAGATGTTACTTTAACTTTGTGTTAAGTTGCTCGAATATATTTGACAATTATTACTAAAATACATCACAAAATCCGTTGCGAATGGTTACATTTATCAGAACATATTATAATAATTAACCGGTGTTTCGAAGAGCTGCCGGATTCAATCTATGAACGAACATAAACTCGACTGAACTATCATTTTGCCTTGGAAAATCTCGATTACTCAGAATTAATTCAATGTTAGACTGCTGAAAGTTGCGTTCATGATTAATAGAATTATGTATTTCAAATATTGAGTCTCGTTTCGTAATTTTTTTGTCAATTTAATTCAGCTATGAAATTGATAATTTCGAAATTTCAATTTCGAACTTTATTTATCGAGATTCAACAGTTAAAGAAAAATTTCGATATTTAAATTATACTGAAATACTACCATTTGACAAAACTAAGATTAAACACATTTATTGAAATTATACGAACTAAACTTTAATCAAATCAATGATCAAAATTAATATTTCATTAGGCTGAGATTAGTTCTCAATTTGTCAATCGGGCCAGATTACCCACGATCGCATGTATCATCATTAACTTTACAAATATCAATATCAACGATTATTTCATCTTTAATCAAACTACAAACAAAAGTTACTCAATGGTATTTATTAAACTCAGAACATTAATTACTGGTTAAATTAATTAAACAACAAAGCATTTTGGTTAAAAAACGTAGTCTATGAAAATGAACGTTTATTTCTACAATAATAAAACAGTTAAAATTTATAATCAGTCAATAAAACTCTATGAAACATAAACAATTTATAAAAGTAATAAAGAATAAAAAAATATTATTTAAATAAACCTAACATCTAATACAATCCCTTTGTTATGTACCCGGGAATAATTTGACAGAGCACTCCTTGTTCGTTGATTGCATATCCATGTGATGAAACTTCAGTTTCGCCTTTTCCATATATTAGTGCACCACCACCGATTGAGCCACCCGCTGCGCCACCGCCAAATCCATAGCCGATGCCGCCCGATTTAATAATAACTCCTCCGTGATATCCGCCACCCGATGCAATACTACCGCCACCATTCTGATAGTGCCCACCTCCAGAAATTAGACCACCATTTTGGTAGCCACCGCCTTGCGAATAAATACCACCATTGTGATACCCACCACTTGCAGCAACAATTCCACCATTGTGATATCCTCCGGATGATGCAGATGTAAAACCTGAAAGTCCTCCACCGCTCGAATAGCTTCCACCAGAAACGCCTCCAGCTGCGTAACCACCTCCTGAAAGACCTCCAGCTGCATAACCACCTCCTGAGAGACCTCCGGCACCGTAACTTCCTCCTGAAATACTACCACCTCCTCCATAATGTCCACTTGCAATAACTGCTACTGGCCTATTCACAATAATTGGTTGTGGAACTGCAACTGGGACGGGTTGTGGGATACCAACTGGATAAGGCTGTGGCACTGGTACTGCGACCGGCTTAGCTACTGGATATGGAACTGCATGTGGAACTGGTACAGCAACTGGACGATCAACTGGAACGGGATATGGTTTTGCTACTGGATATGGTACAGCGTGATGATGATGAACTGGATAAGGCTGTGGCACTGGTACTGCGACCGGCTTAGCTACTGGAACTGCCACTGGATAGGGACGGTTAACTGGTACAGCTACTGGTGAAGGGACTGCCACTGGCACAGCTATAGTTTTTTCAATTGTGGTTATTCCACCACCAAATCCACCCAAAGAACTTGATTCACCGCCGCCTCCAATACTTCCTCCAAATCCTACGCTAGATCCGCCACCAATTCCATATCCACCACCGTATCCAAAACCGCCGCCATATCCTCCTGAATATTTACTATAAAGTGATCCAGTGGAAGCTATTGATAAACCAGATGCAATGCCGGATCCATAAGTATAACTGCTGCCACTACCATATCGCGAATGACCTCCTCCAAATCCTCCGTATGAAGATCCATAACTTATGCCACCACTAAGACCACTTCCTCCGTATCCTCCACTAATTCCGCCATATCCACCACTAATTCCTCCACTAATTCCACCGCCATGTCCACTGCCACCACCAAATCCATATCCCAGTGATATTAAATGACGTTTTGTCGTTTTCTTTTCAACATCAAATGTAGCAGCAACACAACTCACGGCTACTGCTGCCAATACGACCGAGCACTGAAAAATTAAACATTATTTTATCAAATTAGATGATTTTTCAAAAGTTGCTATATAATTCCCAACCAAAACTTACCAAAAATGATTTCATTATTTCACTTAATGTTGATAATGAATATCGATTAAATGTTGTATGTATCCAAACAAATGGTGATTGAATGATAGATTTCAAATGAAAACACTTTTCTTTTATATGCAAGAAAATTGATTTTCAAAAGTCAATTGATAACAACTATATTTCCCATCGCAAAACACAACAAATCCCACCTTAGAAATTTACAACACCATCCATCTTCATTTTATTTTACTTACGCATATTTTCTATTTCATCGATGAAAAACCGAAGAAGAAAATGATTAAATATGCGTTCATGTATGTAATAGTTATTCATATTAATGATAACAACGGTATAATTATCATATTGTGGTTAGATAATAATTGTATCAAATAAGAAAAGTTATTTCGCTCGCCAATGCTTAAAAGATGAAAGTGCGATTACATGGTCCTACTAAATTGTTGGTCAATACAACAATTGGAACCTCATTTTAATCCCTAATATATTAGCACAAAACTACAAAGTAATGTGTAGTGTAACCAGTTCCGCGACCGAACACTTATTATGAATATGAATTATTAAGAAGTTACTATTTTGGTTCGAAAAATCACCACTACAGTTAAAAATAAAATACAAATCGCACAACATTCATTATAATTTTAAAATGAATTTAAAAAAAACCTTTTGCTGTTAAAATATGATTACAATATATAATAGAAAAAGGTTTTTAATATATAAATGAATTGAAAAACTTAAACCATAATAACTTACATGATTCGACTCCTCAGTGATTAATTTGTGAAATAATTCTGGAAAAGAACAGGAATAGTTATTAAAAGTAGTTCGAAGTGTAATCGTTAGTTTATAATTACTTGCTTCAAATTATATTATTATTTAGCTTTTGTCTAAAGAAGTTACTGAATTGGATACAAATATATTTGATACGTCTCTGTCTTTAATAGAACTGAACAAAATAGCTAGAATTACAAAAATAGTTTAATTTATAATTACACAAGCTTAACACAGATGTTGTTATGGCCTATATAGACTAATCAATACTAAGGCAATTACCTAAAATAAACAAAATCTCACAACGGCTACCAGACTGACCTTTTTATACTTCTGAATGCTATGTTTGAAAAGCGAATGAAATAATAGAAATTGTAATATGCCTATATTTATAAATATATATTTTATACTTAAAAGGACTAGAAGACTAGAGACTCCTCATTTAACAAAAAATGTATATATTCTTATTTTATAAATCACAATGTTGCACAGATACTTTTAACATAAACGGCCAAAACTAGGCTTTAGGATTGCATCATGTTCCTCGAAATTTTGATTTTCAATTGCTGAACTAAAATGGGGATCATTCAGTAAACCTTCATATTATTATGTGCCTCTGAATTCACATCAGCTCATGATTAGAAGGACTTTGATATTTTTTAGATAATAAGGTTAGCATAGATTTAGCAAATTACATATAATAAATGTTATTAAATAACTCTCATTATTCTGTTGAAATTGGATTATCAATAATTTTGAATATAATATACAGATTATAGATTGTATCGTGTCTCCATATTCGGAGCATTACTTTTATTATTAGCGTTAAGTTCCAAATTAAATGTTGTTAAATAATTAGAAATTAATCAGGTAACCCTCGTATAATGCGATACTTTTAAAAAGCGGGCTTACAAATTGTAGCAAACCCATGTATCTATAATCGAACTATTTATTTGTTTGTTAGATTATTTAATTTTGACTTTTATTGTCCACGTCTTTAATATGACCATCAATACCACTTTCGTGTTTGATTTTGGTGTAGCAACTTGGTTAAAAAAACTGATAAAATAACTGTATAAACTTATCAATACTAATTGCAACGGAAGTAACGATTTTTATTTAAAAATTTTGATAGTCTTGCAGAAAATTTCGATTGCATGGTAAACGATTTGAACTATCATTTAAAAAATAGAACAGGCATAATATATTCCCAATTTTCTTTCGTAATCAAACCGGCCGTGGATTAAAATTCAAATTGCAAATAAATTGGTATGTTTACAATTTACATCGATCGCAAGATCTCCAATTATTGTTTTCCCTAAAACTAGTTCGGACATTTTACTTTTACTTTCACTTCAATAAGAACAATTTTTGTTTTGTCTTATTTTATGTATGATTTGATATCAATAATAAAGAAAAATATGTTTAAACACAAGTACATCATAGCAATGATTGAATACGTAATAACTAGTGTAGTAAAGAAATATCAACCGCAACGTTTATGTTGTCTTATCTGATAATACTTGATTATATACTTACAGATGCTATAATTTAATTATATGCCTCGAAGGGATGATATAGTGGTTTAAAGAAAACATATTTTTTCATCCATAATTACTCGATTTAGGCATACAAGCAAATCCGATCAAAAAATTCCAAAGAAATTTTCTACAATGTGTCTGTCGGTAGTTGAAAAGTGTATAACAATTTATGTATATATGTATAATGTATGTACTTTTATATAAAATAATGTAGAGTAAGATAATTTAAATAGTTTCCGATTGATTTCCTCATCGATTAGATCCACATGTACATTTTTTTAAATTATTTCCGTATGTCCGATCTTCATTAATGTTTATTAAAACAAAATCATCGAAACTCTGAAATAAATTCTGTTAACATTTTGAGTGCTGAACCAAAACTGTTGGAAATTCCCGGCAAATGCATTACTGGTTTGGAAATTAGTTTAACAAAATAGAAATTGTTTGTGAAAAATAAAAATAAAATTTGGGTTCGTTTTTTATCGCATCAACTTTTACCACACAAAATAAATGACTTGAATTAAATTATGATGCATTTAAAAAATTTGTTGTAAAATGTATGTCTATCCATCTAACATATAATAAAATAATTAAATTTGCATAATAATTATGCGTATGTGTAATCTACTTTTGAACATGAACATACATTTTATAAAATACAATTTTTAATTATAATTTAATAATTTTAATTAAATAAATCAATAGATTGATTAGTGCTTTGAAATATTATCTTTTTTGCACGGAGATAGATTGAAATAACCACTAATGCTGTAGCTGATTTGTAATTACATATATACATAACTAGAAATGCGGAACGGAGTGGTTAGAACACTGATGTGTGACAAATTGTCTGAAGAATATGATGAAAATAGTTTTGTGCTTATTTCTAGGCGAGCGATAACATGGTAAAATGAGTTAATCGTTTATATGCTATAATTTTGTTAAGAATAATGATTCCTTTACGCACCGGGTGTAAGTTGAAAATTATACAATTGGTTTTCCTTTTAAAATACTTTTAATACTTCTTATACTATGTAGGCACATATTTAAAAACAGTAAATATTTAAAAGTCAATATGTATTTAAAAAAATTTTTAGATGTCATACATATACTTATGTATTTAAAAATTTATAAAATTATGGGTTAATTCTAACTCTAACAAGCGTTTTCTAACGATAAGTGTATTCATGATCCATCACTCAATTCTCCATAGAAAAGCATTCATTGTATTTGAATTTTTTTTTAAATATGTGGTTAAAATATTATATTATATGATGAGTAACTTGATTGAAATATTTGTTCGATAGTTTTGATTTAGTGTAGTGCTTTTTAAATTAAAAAACTAATTTAATAAATATTTAATTAAAATAAATTTTTGAGTTTGTAAATACATATTGTAGACATTGCAGATTTAAAAAAAAAATAAATTTTCGAACGTTGAACAATTGAAGTAAGTATTACTAAGTAACGAGTGATTTACAGTCCAAAATGTTAGCTCAGTACAATATCGAGATTAGAGATCTGATGAAGATCCCCGATATTGCACATGAAGTAAGATCTCAGGGAGTACGCTGGCTCGGTCACGTTCTGCGTGCTGATCCGGAACGAATTCTGCAGTGATTTGTGAAAGGAAAGCCACCATATGGTAGGCGCAGAGGTCGCTGCAGGCGACGATGGCTCCATGGTTTTCTTCTTCAGATTATCTAAGACAGCATGAAGACCATGCTTAGGATCGAAATCGTTGGAGCCAAATTGTTGGTACAGTAAGGGGCCAGTAATGGCAAGTAGCTCTAGTTGAAATTCATAATTTCAGCGCCATAATAGCGTTACGGTCATTGTTTAGCCAAAAATGGGTGAAAATTTTAACTGATTGGCCCAGCAGTTTAGCCTAACTGATCGGCCCAGCAATTTTGTCTCCCAAATATTTCCATTGTCGTAAAATAGCTAAGAAAATTATCGCTTTGATTGTCTAGAGGCTGAAATGACTTGCAACTCCTAACTGTTGTAAGAGGTTGTTAATGTACTCGTATAACTAATAAGACCGTTTCCAGATTGTTTGATTAAACGCCCCAGAATTTGTCGAATATTTTGAATTCCAACAAATTGGAAAAATTCGAATTTTGGCTATTTACATGGAATATTTTAAACAAATTTTCAAACTGAGGGTCATGGAACTTCATAATATATCCTTATACCACTTCCACAAATTAGAAAATTCAGTCGCAGGTAAAACGATTGTTGGATTGAAATAAAATCTTTCAGGCACACCTGCCTGGAGCGAAGCTAGTTGCGCAAGTGATAAATCTGGAGTGTGTTTTCGGCAAATCAATAAAAACACCATTGACCAAGTTCAAAATCAGAAAAATGAGGTTATAATAGGGACTTAATCGCAAAAACGCTTTTTCTGAAATTAATACAAATCAATGAAAATTTATTTACTTACTTACTTACTATTATACAATCGGTAAGAATAACTATAAAAATACAATACAACACTAGTTTAATTAAATAATTTAAGTGATTAATTAATAATATTTTAACAATGCAAATTTAAAACTGTTAAAAATAATAAAGAAATCAGATTCAGAAATAAGAATTAAGAACTAACGGTAACGGCAAATAAAGTTCTTCCACTGTACGTAAATTATAAATCTATTACAATTTTGGTTCATCAAAAAATATATTTACAAATTACAACTATTCCAAACTTCATATAGATATGTTATAATGTTTGACAGTTTTTTTAGCTGTCATAATAAAAAAATCTGACTCAATTTGTGTAAATTTTTTATCTCAAAGTTGGGTGTGTGTTGTTATCAATAGTTTCGGTAGTTAAGTTTATAGTTCAAAATGGCCAAAAATACATCAAGCTCTGCTTTCCGAAAAATAGATGTTGATCAATATAACGAGGACAACTTCAAAGAGGATGAAGTTGATCAAGGTGTTCCTGTGGGGCCCGACGAAAGCGAAGTAACCTCACTTTTGAATCAATATCCTTTTCAAAATATGTTTTACTATTAACCATAATTAATTTTCCCATATTTATCATGTCGAATGTAATTTCCTTAATTTATAATATACAGGCCGTAATATAGACGCGCTTAAAGTTGTTTTACAGAATGCCCCTCTAGGTTCCAAGAATCAGCAAATCAAAGATGCCGCACTTAATCTAACCCTGCGTGTTCTGCTTTCGATAAAAGCATCGCAGATGGATGATGCGCTTAAAGTGATAGATAATGCCGATTTGCAAGATGTGCTTATGAAATATATTTATCGTGGATTTGAAATACCTTCCGAAGGTTCGAGTGGACATTTGTTGCAGTGGCATGAGAAAGTATTTGCAAAAGGCGGTGTTGGATGTATTGTACGTGTATTAGCCGATACAAATCGGGCATGAGCCAGACATGCCGAATAAAGCAGACATAAAACAATGAATTTTATTTTATAATTTCTAGATTTATTCTCTAATATAAACGTAATAATTTTGATAATTTTCTGTGTTTCTTCTTCATTTTATTATATTTTTAAATCAAAACACTGTAATTATACAATAAAAAATATTACAAAATAGTAATTTGCTCAATATTGAGCTACTTACAAATTCGTTTTGTGTTTAATAGATCAAGAAAATTTTCTCTTGCTGTCGAGCTGGACGGGTTACTATATGGCTCAATTAATCTGAACTGATAAAATATAAAAATACAAAGGTTTATTGCTCAAATTAATATTTGTACTGACGAATATCGCATAATTATCCAACATTCGTCATGCGTCAATTCACACAATATTAGCAGTGATTCTTAATCAAAGTTCCGCGAAACACATTTTGTTGCCAAATTATATCGCAAGATTTAAAAAAATGTTAATTTTAGGTTAGACAATAGATCGTTAATGATTGGGATAACAATTGCTCTCCCAAGCATCTTCCACATTCTTGTTGATTAATGATCTATTTTTTTATTATGCATATTATGAATCGGTTATGTCCTCTCACCTTGAACAAAAGCCTAGTTAATTAAATACTGATTTATTTTAATCCTTCATGAACATGTTTACCAGCATTTTTGGAAAATTTACAATTTTAACAGACTATTGAATGATTCGGTTATAGCTTATGGATAAGATTTGGATATATTTAATTACATTTTACCCACCTTTTTGAAGACTATTTCATAATGATGCACAAATGACCCTTCATGAACTCTAATGAAATTTAATATGCATAATGAATTCAGATGAGAGCAAAATTTTAAATACATCAGTTGCAAATTGGAATTTCTTAATTAATTTGAAGAAAACTTGATAGCCATTATAGGATTCTGAGATGGATTGACATGAAATAATCGGCCAGTTGCCAATTATAGATAGTTGTTACTAGCTTAGGAATACAAGCGGACCATCGATTAAGAACCACTGATAGTATCAATCAATCAATAATTAAAAACCCAATCAGCTTATGTCTTTTTTAATTACTATATAATTATTATTAATTAATAAATAATAATAAAAAAAATTAAATTATTTAAAAGAAAAAATTAAAAACTACTACTACTATTTAAGCAATTAAAATACTAAGTTTCTCAATGTATGTATATATAATTTAAGTTTATGATTAATTAATAATGATCAGAGACTATATAATTACAATTATAAAACACAAAATAATTAATTGGAGACCAGAGTTAATTTTTTTTATAAATAATAAACGTATTATGAACAGGAAAATGCGCTTTTTTTTCACTTAAAAAATATTTCAACAGTTTTATGTATAACAATTGAATTGAATATATAATTTGCCGCGGGCTTCTGTCTCAGCAAATTCAATTAATTTAATTAATAATATTTATATGGATTACAAACTATCAATTTAAAAACATTTACCACATGTGCGTCTCTCGAATTTCACTAATTATATGGTTCGCACGTTGCAGAGCTTTCAACATATCGGCTGCTTCTTTACGACGAACTGCAATATGCTCAGACTCGTTAAGTAACTCATTTGCCGAATCGGCCTTATACAAATGTGTCACCAGTTCCGATTGCAAATTATCCTTGACGAAATTAACCAAAAAATGCATGACTGCTTTGGGGACCGAGTCCTGAATTGATTTTCTTATAATATAGTAGTATGACTTAATTAAACGTTCTGAAATTAAAACAAATAATTCATTAAAATGTTATCATTTTGCCTAGCTCTAATATATTTACCAATAACATCGCAATCCTTTTGCTCCTTATCCGTAAGTCTTCGAGCCTGCTGAGTAGGCACCTCCGGCAACAAATTAACTACTTTCTGCTGAAGAGGCGTAACCGCATTATGATGCGTTGGAGTATTTGTTAGAGAACTATCACTATTACTTTCCATTCTCTGGGGTGGCAGAATATTCGACAACCAATTCGATGGCGCCTCATTAACATGATTCTGGACCACCTCCCGATGCTCTTCTGTGTTTCCAACACTATTTGACATTGGTGATTTATTTACGGCACGTCGCATATTCTGTTGTTGCCAAGCATCGGTCGGATCTGATTTTAATAGGCTTGGTACAAGAGCCGCATCTTTATGAAAATCTGGATGTTTTGTATTTATATAGGCCAATTCTATCGCGACTAAATTCTCAACCATCGAGTTCGTAGTCGGAAGTCGTCGACGCAATAATTGTGTCACTACATCAACAATTTTCTCGTGTAATTTTGGAAAACGTAGCATTTCCTGTTGTACCTCGGTACCACAATGCTGAATAATACGTTGCATTTCTTCGTGAATTAGTTCGACACATCGAAGCGATGGTTCTTCGAGGCGACGAATTTGTCTTTTTACCAACAATTCAAACGAAACTTCGGGTACAAAAAGTGCGGGACGCGGTCCTGTTGCATTTCGTATAGCGGTTAAAATATCCATTTTCGATAAACCAGACAGTGGATGAATCGAATCGAGCGTACGTCCAAATGTCTCATGGAAAATATAACATATTCGAGCACCACCGCACAATTCAGTAGTTTCTATATTTCGAGACGTTCCCTCAATGGTTGCGCAATAGGCACTCGCAAATTTTGTTATAATCTGTAATAGTGTTTGACTTTTATCGGTCACATCATCTCCGTACGAATTTAATAAAGATTGAAATTGTGCCGCCATCACATTAACTCGAGTTTTTAGATCGGGTAAACAATCTCGAATATGATGCATCAATAAACGATTCAAAGTTTTCGCCAAATACGGTGTACCGTTCCGAGTTGCTAGAGTAGGATATTTACGTTGTAAAAACGCCGCCTCATCGCGAAGTTGATCTTCAATCGCTTTACTATCGATAATATCTTGTTGCGAACGATTCACAAGTCCAATAATACCAAGCTTAACGGGAATTACGCGTCCGCACAAAATATCAATTGCATCAGTTCCAGCATCCATTAAATCGAGTTTGGTTAGAACCGCCAAAGTTCGTCGACCGTCTGGATCGATATCTTTGGCTAATTTCAAACTTTCACTTGTCGCCATATCAGTATTTGCAGCACTCACCGCTAAGATTATTGAATTTGGATTCTCGATATATTTTATAATAAGTTCTTTAATCTGAAGTTCAATGTCATCCGGTTGATCACCGACCGGTACTTTTGTAATGCCTGGAAGATCGACTAGAGTTAAATTAACCACCCGGGTTGAGTAAATTTTTAAATTTATTGGTTCCGGACATATTCCTTTGTTGTTGCCTGCCAACCGATCTGTTTCATTTTCAATTTCACGCCGTATATCTTGGAAATCGGTATAAATTTTATTTTTTGTGTGCAAAAATTTACCCCATTCTTCGATTTTACTTGTGCCTGGAAAAATAGACGTGTATTTAATAAAAATTATGTTTTTTCAGTCACATAAATTAAATTTTTTGAAAAATGTAGTTTTGAAGTTTATTTGATTTGAAGTCATAAGAAATCTAGACTGGATCAATATTCTTTTGATGAGGTTACAGTTAGTTATTCTATAGTTTTAAGAATACAAATCATGTTAGAAACACACATTTCTCGTATATTCAAAAAACTTTAAGAGTTTGCGAATTAAGAAATTTAAAAACTGACAAATTTCATAATTAGAGATGATGCTAAACTTCGACATCTTTGCCGTATATTCTTGAAAACGGAAAACATTAAACCAAACATACCAAAATGTAACTCTTTATCACACCACTGCTATCTAGATTACCAATAGGCTTGTTTTCAAGATATTTATTGATAAGCGTTGCATAATATTTTCATATCAAAGGAGATAAGGTAAATATGTTGGAGCTTAACAGATTCTTTTCGCAGGTTGTGACATCGAGTGGTCCGCATGATAGTCAAGTTTGAGAGTCACTGATCTAATATACCGAGGGTCATGGAGTAATCTTAAAGAACATACCTAGTTATATAAAATAAAAACGGTTATAGTTTCCTGTAGATGGCATACATTTTGCATATACGGATATGGAACA
Source organism: Tipula unca (assembly GCA_951394425.1). NCBI lineage: Eukaryota > Metazoa > Arthropoda > Insecta > Diptera > Tipulidae > Tipula > Tipula unca. The sequence goes on along the minus strand of OX596381.1, from coordinate 148,524,791 downwards.
TTTGATGCTTTATAGAATGTTAAATACTATTGAATCACGTAATTCAATCACAATAGAACAATAATTAGAGTCCAATTATAAATGAATGATGCAGATTTAATTTTTTTTTACGAATATCGTATTGGTCATACAAACAACATCACATTGAATTTAGACGACGATATCGACCAGCTGATATGTTGTACATGAATCAAAAATAGTTTTAATCGAACATAAAGATTTTATCATTTTTATAGTTTCTGTTATCAATCAAACCGCACTCCGGTTATAAAAAACAACCGCATACAACCTATTCAAACACACTAAATAATAAATCATTGTAATATACATAAATCTATCCGCTAAATGTGTTAAGATAATTATGCATAATACCATTTGGCCTCCTACCTGTTTCAGCTGTTCGATGTTCTCGATCATCAAGCGGACTATAAATTAATTGCAAAACAAGTGGCCTCCGTGTTACAATTCCGGTTCCTCGTGGTAAAAATGATCGTCCCACCAGACTTTCGATCACAGAACTTTTACCGGAGCTCTGTAAATAATATTAAAAAAATCGCTCATATAAGTCTCGAAAAAAATCAATAAAATCTAAATTTTGATTTATAAAAACACACAATAATTTATATTCCACCGGCCGAATATTCATTTCAGTTATGTAATTTCTAAATTTGGCGTTATGTTAATGTAACGAAAATGAAGTGAAAAAAAAAAATCAATTAAGGTTATGTTCCTCTCTGTGTTTCATGGAACTTCTGTGATTTTTTTGTCTTTCACGACTCAACCCCATGACACAAATCCGTCATACACATACAGAAACATTACATACCTGACTACCCAGCACAACAATTTGAGGCAATTGAATCGAATCAGCACCCACAGTATTAAATACATCTTGTAATTTATTAACAACTGGAATTAATGCTTCCATTTTTGATGTGTAAATAAAATTAAAAAAAAAATTTTCTTTTCTCTTCTTTTTTGATGTTTTTCATTCAAATTTTATTACACAAATGTCAAAACGATATTCGATTTTCGAAGAATAAAATACGTTGAGCTAAACTGTTGCTCAATTTTGCGGAATGCGTTGCGATGCGGTAATTTACGTTATGACGTAATTGTTATTTTAAACGGTATATTCATTGATAATTATTTATCTGATTAAAATATAATTTATTTATTAGGAATTTCAAAAATACAATGACATTGTTTAGAGTTTTGAATAATTTAGTTGTAAATTTAAAACTTGATAAATTGATAAGCAAATTGATCAACAGATACGGTTTGGTTTCAATAATTCTCCTCATTCTGATTGAATTTCCAGTGCCATAAAATACTATAAAAATGTCTCCTTTTATAAATTTAAACTTTTTAAACGTGTAAATCAGGGGAATCTTTTTTGTGCAATTATTTCCCCTTAAATATTTCCCCAATGGTGTTATTATACCAGTGATTCTTACTCGATGTTCCGCGAAACCGTCGAGTCGTTGAATTAATTTGAAAAGCTTCATAACCACAGAAAATAATTGAATTTATGTTATTAGCTGTGAAACTATAAAAAATTTAACTTAACATGATTCAATTTAATTTATGTTAAGTTCAGTCACAATTAACCGTGTTTTGTCGGATAATTTTAACATTGTATTTTGCAGGCTTTCGAAAATTTGCAATTTCGATGCGAGCTGGTGATGGATTGAGCCGTTCACACTATTGACCGTATTTTGTCTTCTAAATTTTGTTAAACCATGTGTTTGGTACTTCTTCGTCGATGAGCCCAGTGAAAATGGTACATCTTTTATCTATGTTTTTCTTATCTCTCCATGCATTTTAGAAAAACTGGCACAATGCGCATCAATTTTGTTGTTAAGTAAGTACACTGGCACCCACGTAATATCTTGATTAAATAAAATCAGTTGCGTAACCTATGGAAGCGTCGACGATTTGTATTTTATAAATGGAATAGGATTGGTGGGGCTATCGATTTTTTATACATTCTTTCACTAAACTACATTATCTTGTATAGTGCGATGCCTCAGTCACTTGGGCTGGTAAGGATACATTGGTAGAGTAATATCGTTGAGATTTCCTGCTAATTGAATCAGACGCATGATCTAAATGTTAATAGAGATTCATCTATGGCTCCGTTCATTCAATTTTGATTTGCGGAATTTATTGGGGTTAGTTTCAGAATTAAACATACAAATTTCGTATGAAGCGGGCAGTTCTTGGAATAAGTTTTGATGAGATTGGCCCTGGCCCCACTTGGGCCGGTATTTTTTTATTAGGTCATTCTGTTTTTGATATTCTGGCCGCACAATAGATTTTTAGGTTGACCTCTGCTATATTGGATGGAGAACACAAAAGCCCTAAAAGGCGAGTAAATTGTTTTAGTAGAAGTGTACTAACTATTAATGACGTCATTTACTATTGTATAAATTGAGTAAAAGCTTAATCCGTACCCCAAATCTACCACTCCTGGAACAAATCATGTGGGTCATGGAATTCATAGTATAGATGGGTTCCAGAATGCCGAATGAATGGAAAGAAAGCAGAGTGGTTCCTATATACCTAAAACAGGTCCGAATGTGACAACAAATTATCAGGTAAAACAGTTGCAGTATTTTTAGATTACGTGCGGTTTTAAATAAAGTATGAAAGTGGATAAAAAAAAGTCTTGGATAAGGAACGGTGAATATTGGCCTGCCAACATAATCGTTTTGCAGTTTACAGGCGATTTTGTAGTAGTTGTAGCATAGGTAATGTAACAATTGTGTATCAAAAGTTTCTAATTTTATGTATTTGGTTCTGCATATGGTGGGGATCCCTTTAGTATCGAAATGATGAAATTGAATTAATTTGATGAATACGGGATTTTAGAACGATTTTTGGGTACGCGGTTCGGATGTTAAAAAATTTAACGTTCTTCATTAAATGGTTTAGAAAGCAAATAAAATCACTAATTCTTCTAGAAAATCACAGATTCCTTCAAAATCTTGACACAAACAGTCATGATGTTATGTATAACGAAAACACATATAGCATTGGCATTCTCATATAACAGCCATCAAACTTTAACATGCGATCTTAGTCTCCGAGATCCGCGATAAGACTATTTATCATAAAGATTCAACCGACATGATTTTGTGCATGCCATTACTCGTTGAGATGTTGATCGTAAATATATGTTTCCAAACGTTAAATCATGTATGTACGTACATATGGGTCTTAAACATTATTCACAATTAGACTTAAATGACACTTTATTACACTTTGATTACTCTTAACTTTCACATTTTTCTTTCTACTAACTCTATCACTATTAAAATCCAACTAACTTACTCCTAAAATTTTATCTCGTATTTATACGAAATATTCTGCCTTCTAGAATATTCCACAATATTTGAGAGTGTCTGGACTATTCTTGATTTATTACCGTTTACATTTACGGTAGTGTCTCTACTCAAATAGAGATGTTGCCACAATCGTAAAATTACCCCTACTTAATCGTGATTCGTTCCGAACTCACCTCCTTTATCGAGTGTTAATCTCTCCTTTCTTAATCCGGTAGACCGCACGTTTATCTTTGTAATGATGGTGTACGGTCCATGCCATGAAGGTTGCAACTTCGATGACGAACCCCTCTTCCATTGCCTTGCAGGCTGTAAAACCATGCTAAATCTCTTACTTTGAAACCAATTTGAAGCCTTCATTCGGTTGCTTGACACTCGTATTTTCTTCCGTGCAACTGTTTCTGAGTTTGATGGAGATTTTTCCCGCTGATCCACTACTACTCCTCTGATTATTTAACCGGCATCATCATATGGAGGGGCAACTCGAATCTATTACAATCCAATACTCCCTGCCCCACATCCCCACGTCCATTCCCAAGATAAGTTCATCCACTATCTTTGCGACCGCAGTACTTCATGTTGGAACTGGTCATTGCCAGTTATGACGGCACCCTTGCCTGTGGCCGTTCGTAATTTCAAAATATCCGCTGTTTGTATTATTCCCTTAACTAGATCTTCTCGTACAAAAGTTCCAGCTGCGCCTGTATATAGGGTTATAACACAATTATAACACAATAATCGCGTTATCACCTTTAACTGTTAAACCGTCTCCGCGTCGTCCCAATCTAGTTACGGGGATGGAGTAACAGATGACTCTCCGTATTCCAACTGCTTCTTCATGCTCCTGTTCCTCCTTCTGGGTCTCAATTCCCTCGTTACCCATTCCTTGATGTACCAGAAATCACGATCCCGCCCATCTCCATCTTATTTCTCAGCAGTCCCGTGACATGTGATCCGTTTGGTCGCATTCCCTACATCGTATTTTCCTTATACCTTGGTTTCCTGTCCCTCTTCCTTGGTCAAAATTTGAGGTTCGCTACATCGTGATTTCGGTCGTCTCCTCCAAATTTCACAACTCTCCGTTAACGTCAACAACTTTGTCGTTGTCTTTGTCTGTACTTTGTCGTTTCCCTTGAAAACTTTTTACTCCAATTCGGGAATACCTGTCTGTGAATTCTGTTTATTCTGTTGAACTACCGATTGCATCGTATTCACGTTGCCCCGTAGAGCATTGATTGTTCCCGTTCGTGACTCCACTGTTCAATTTTCTGACTTAATTGATCAATGATCTGCTTCCTGTCCTGACTCCATTATTGAATAACAGCCATTCGCAGTGCTATATCAAAATTTCCAGTTTATACTGGACTAGCCTCAACTAATGCGCCTTCATCCTTCTCGTTCTCTTCTGCTTGGTCCGAAAACTTTGCTTCATCGAAATTGTAACAAGCTGGATCAATACCAGCGTTCTACAAGACTTCAAATAATCGTTGCTTCAATACATTTTTCGGATGGGGCGTTGACAAACCACGCCGCTCCAACTAATCCTTTAATTCGGAAATCTTTAACTCGTCTAGAATAATCTTTTAAATCTTTAAATTCATAATCCCATCGCTGTTATGTTTCTGTCTGATCAAACCAGGTTCGATCACTGATTCTATCTTCTAGAATATTCCACAATATTCGAGAGTGTCTTTGTGTTTTGACTAAATGTAATACCGATTGGTAAAATCCAAAAATGAGAATAAGATAATGCGAGTGAAGTTAATGCTAATTTTTCTTAAAAATTACAAAAACACAATTTTTCTATTAGTCTGGGTGAACGAACTCACTTAGGCGAATACAATAAAATATATAATACGTCAAAAAAAAATTAAAGTTGGGCGGATCACTCCAGCACTCAATGCCACAAACTGATCCTCGATGCACTGCCCGGACACATACTTACACAAAAATGCGTTTAATAACCATTTATGTTTTAAGTGAATCACCACACAAGTTTCATTATTCTAAAATATGAACAAACAGCGGAGTGGAGACGTAGCCAATTATGATCAGAACATTGCGGCACTAGAATATGTTACTAATACCAAGAGAAACTGAGCCAAAATCTTTAGATGCAAGCAACTATGAAATGACACTTGGAATGGAATAATACACGCAAGGAACACTAAACACAAACACACCAAATCATATTTACCACAAAAGGTTACAAAACATAAAAGGAAACAGTGGTCTAAAATCCAAACAATCTTAAGTATATTGTACTATATGGTTATTTGGAAATGCAGTTTGATAACATTTGTATCTCGAATATAGGACATAAGCATCGGTTCAGCTATAACAACTCAAATCCATTTTCCAAAAATAGATATCAATGGCAGTTATTTGCAATGGATTGCATTCATAGATATCATTACTCAAGGTCGCATACCTTGAGTGCATAAATAATAAAGATTTATCGAACGTATAGAGACGCGGTGGCCAAACCAACTGCGGTCTAATAATTTAATTTAACATTACGAGAGATGTGATAAGCGTCTATACTTCGAAAATTAGTCAGCTATATAGAAACTCTGTAATTCATCGCCAATTGGCATCGACTGAACATCTTGGGATCAAAAATATGACTGCATATATTTGTTAGAATTTTTATTGATAGTAACATATACATTGAAGAATCTACAATACAGTAGGGCTGACTATATAAGCAGAGAACAATCGCTCAAAATATCATGGAATCGGGGACAAAGCAGAAAAACATTAAATAAATAAAATCAGGTTCATAATAAAACCACGATTAGCCTCTGATCTTAAACTACATATTGATGCCTGTCTTTTACCTTAATAACAAAGAGACGTCCCAGTGATGAGTTAACTACGTCGGCCTGGAAATACCTCAACGGCTTAGTTTAGGCTGATCCCAAATCCGGGTGGCATAGACATATTGCTATGGGAATGGACTACATATACTAAGCTAGATGTGGTCAAGTTTGGTACCATAAATTGGATCTTGGATGAAGTTCTAAAATAAGTTGGTTAAAAATAGTATTATAGAACGATTTTTGAAAGATTGTCTGATATTTGACCAAGTGAAAAGGATCTCGGCCATCCCATAAACCGATTATGATGAAACTCCAAATGTTGTGTGGAAATGGGATTGAAAAATGATTTTTGGATAATGTTCTGGAATATGGCCAACTTAAACGGAACTTGGGTATTCGTTGACTGATGATGATGAAGTTTAGTAAGTTTTAAACTAAATTATGATACTTAAGAACGATTATTATATTGATAATTAGTTTAATTAGCCGTACATATAAATCACTCATTTCCTTTCCCGAGGTTCTGAACCAGCTAATATCTGATTTCATAATCATAATCGGGGAAATGGCCCAGTTCCTTTACAGTTGGTCATATTCCAAAATGTATATACTAAGGTTTAGTTACACTAAGGTTAACATCTGAACAAGCCAAATGTGAAGAGTTATATAAATAGGGCTGCAAACGTTTTCCCGACGGCTTGTATCAAATGAAAATTCCGACGAAAAATGATACAAAAATAGGAGAAGTTTAAAACCAAGTCATTGTAAGGTTTCTTCAAATTGAAAAAGTGTTTAAAAGCGATCCTACATTCAAACGAGAATAACAAAACTTTTTGATTAAACATAGAAATCTAGGGACACAACTAACAAACTTCGATCTGTTTTCGATGCCTCGATGAAAACATCTACTGGAGTTAGTTTCAATGCAAACATATATATGTTTTCACGGCTGTAATAGAAAAAATGTTTCGTAAAATAAAAATCGCAGATGTAGACCCTAGTCTAATGGAATAATCTCCGTGAACTACTGAAGAAATTAAAATTAACAACAGTTAATGGTGTAATCAGTACCATATCTGACGATAAAAACGGCGAAATTTTATGTCAACGGCGCGCTATCTGGAGCGCACATCTTATTGATGAAACAATCACATACATATGTCGATGCTTCAATCTAAAAAACATGGTGCAGCAATGATTAAAGGATATTAGAAGAAAACTCAAAATAACAGGTTTCTAGAAATAAAGAAAGACAAATCAATAAAAACGTTAAAAAATAAAGCAATCTATATGAGATCCTAGATTAATGCAGAGCATTTGGGAAGCAGGTATCAGTTGAAATTTTAAAATACCGGAGTGATGAAATTTACTTTGTTAACAGCAAATGCCAGAGTATCGCCATGAAAATAGGTTTACTGTAGGACATGAGCACGGGTTCAAGGACCTTCAACTAAATGGAAGGCGCATTTGTGGCAAATTGTGTTACTGAAATACAAATTGTGTCGCAGGAAACAATCTGGCTGGTGCAGTTTCATGCGACTTAACACCGATAGAAATTCAGAATCATTCGTTATGGTGGTAAGATATACTCAAATGACTTCATAAAGTAGATCTACACAAGCTATGGTGGCATCTTTACCACTGAAAGTAAGAAAAAATATTTAACCCTAAATGCCAAAGCGACATATGATTTTAAAATTTGGGAGAGGTATTCTTCCTTAATCAAAGTTATTAGAATTATAGCATACAGAAAGAATCATAGAATTTATAGAAGGAAGTTCCATTTTGCAGCTAAATCGTTTTATAGATGAAATGGGTATTTTGCGACTAGGCGGTAGAATCAAAAATTCGGTAGCCTCATTCGAATTAAAACATCGAATTATTCGTTTCCTGAACATCAACCCTTAGCTGAATTAATCATAGATAGTATACACTTGCTAACTCTGCATGAAGGATGTCAAACAGTCCTCTTCTATAATAAGATACTATTTTGGAACATAAATGCCTTGCAGTAGTACTAGCAACAATTAATAAATGCGTCCGTTGTTATCGCTATATATAACCCAAGAGTGTATTTATCTGTAAGGCAATAAGCGCGGCACGCTTTGAAGTGTTGAGTGATTTAACAACAAATGTGTTCCTAGTGGCAATTCGAAGATTTAAGGCTGGACAAGGAGTACAAAATAAAATAAAACGTTTTTAAAGGCTATTTATGGCCCCTTACTGTGTCAAAAATTTGGCTGCAGCGGTTTCGATCCTCAGCATGGTCTTTATAGTGTCTTAGACATTTTGAAGAAGCCAAATCCGGTGCGCCTACCATATGGTGGCTCTCCTTTCAGAGATCGCTGCCCGCATCCGTTCCTAATCAACACGCAGATCAGCCAGCGTCCTCGTTGACATCTTACTCCATGTACAATATCGGGGATCTCCATCAGATCTCTTATCTCGATATTGTACAGAGCTCGTCTATGTATAATATTGCAAATTGTGTATGTATAAAAGTGCATACGTACATATGGGTGTAACTAGTTATTACCTATTGTAAATACATCTCGTTATATTAACAATTGTTCTATAATTATTCAAATTAATACATCTATAATTGTTTTCGTATATCATCACTCGCAATTTTCGTGTTTTTGATTGGTATCGCTGTGGATATGGCCACCAGAAGAGCAACAACGTGTAACTAGTTCGAATAATACATCTATTTTTTGTTCAGTTGTATACAAACGGCGTAGTACTCGTACTGCAAATTCTTAGTGTTGATGATATTTGTAATCGAAAATTCTTAAATATGAATTTAATTCGTATCTTAGGGATTTACTATTTTTATTTAATTCGAACCATTGATGTACGTTGGTATATGAGTAAGTTTTATTGTAAACACTTTGTGTATAATTTACGATTTTTCTTCTTTTTTGTGCGCACAGACCAAAAACTTTCGGGTCGTATTTGGCGAAGACATATTGCCGTATGACTTAGATAAAAGTGTTCTAGCATTTTTGGATCTTTTCTCAACAGATCATTTCACAATAGAGCAAATCGACGATGACAAGGTTGAAGTTAATGGTTATTTCACATCAAGGATAACAATGGATCAGGCATTGCCCGTGGTCACGAGAATTCGAACACAATACTACCATAACTCTATATGGAACGAGGGAATGCTACAGTTGACTATACCGAATTCGTGCTCAGAATTAATTAATCCAGGTCGTCCTACATATAATGTTACTAAATTATTCACTAATTGTCCAATAAAAAAAGGAGTAGTTAAATTTGTTTTACCTTATCGGAGTATATTGCAATTTTTAATTCAATTTTATTATTATTTATAATTATGTTATAGGAAAGATGGAATGTGCCATCACAATTATTAGATACAACTTTAGAATTGCCAACATCCATTCCACTTGTACCATGGAAAATATATTTTTTGCATACACAAGGTGTACCAGGATTTGAAAAACTGAAATATGGATTTGGTTTGAATTTCGAACTTGTAGCAATTTAAGCTCATTCATTTTGGTTAAAATAAAATAATAAAATAATAATGTGGGTGTGTGGGTTTTTGTTGTAGTGTTAATTAAACACCAATCTAATCTAAATAAAATCAATAGAAGTTTTGAAATAAATATAAAACGCAATTATATAAAAAATTGAATTTTACCATATAGTAAATAAATTAACTATTATATACGATAAATTGTTCAAACGAATATTCTCTAGGATAAAATGTGTCTGCGTTAAATTATTAATTATCTTGTGTATGATTGTTGGCCCCTGTAGTTGGGGCACTCATATGTCTCGTAAATCCACCGCAGTATCCTATGTTTGTCGTAGGACGCGACGAAACGGTTGTTCTGACGACCAGAATCTGTAAAAATTAATCTGCTTTCAATGTCAACCAAAGAAAAAATATATACCGCTAAACCCGCTCAAGTACCCGGTCACGATATTTAAGATCGCAATGTTTAACGTGCAGTCACTTAGGAAACCACAAGCGTTGGAAGACCTAAACACATGCATGAAGGAGTATCGGCTGGAACTCATTGCTCTTTAAGGAACTTGATGGGCTTAGAGTGCAGGAGACCATGTGCTCCATGGCTATACGTTGCTCTACAGTGCATATAACCTCGGAAATCTTGGAACTGAAATTCCAGAGATGATTTAGATGTTTTAGATTTCTAACAAGAAGTATCAATAAATTCGAAAATTAAATAAGGCATGGCCTCGAAATAGCATTCAGCATGATGATCTGTGGTATTATGTTAAAGATGAAGACAAGATAATCGATGCGATGAAGATGGCCAAACGTGAAATATTAGCCAAACCAAAAATCATCGTGTGCGTGCTTTCAGAAAGGTGATCCAACATGATGTACTGTCGAATATAAAATCGCTTAAATGCGAAAAATTATCAGCAGTATGTGACTGCAATTATTTATGCTTCGCAAAGGTTAAACGATATGGAATTTGTAGTATACTTGCAAAAAATTGTTATCAAATAAACCAATTCGCAAACAAACGCAAGCTTCAGCCCAAGAAACAAGGATTCGAAAAATCAACAGCCTTTGTTACTAATTTTTGCGGCAAATGAAATAAAAATCCATGATAAATGTTATGTTGATTCCGCTGCGTTATCGCACATGACGAACAATATGGAAATTATTACCAATTGTTCACAATTTTCAACACATACAGAAATCATCATGGTCAACAATGAAAAGGTTTTTATAGAGTTACACAAGTTTAAAACATAATAAAACAAAGAATTATATTTTTAATATCACGGCTGGCGCGTACAAGGCGCAATCTGGAACACTAATTTTTACAAACTTTTCGCAGCATTTGCGGCCATATTCGCCAATAACTCTTCGAATGTTGATTTCCAGGTGTTCAATTGTCTCTGGTTTATCGACGTAGACAAGTGACTTTACATAACCCCAAAGAAAATAATCCAATGGGGTTAAATCACACGATCTTGGTGGCCTATTAATTGGACCATCACGCGAAAGTATTCTTTCATCAAAAGTTTCATTGAGTAAATCAATTGTAGCGCGCACTGTGTGGCATGTGGCTCTGCCCTGTTGGAACCACATGTCAGCACGATTAATGCTAGCTAATCGAGGTACGAAAAAATTTCTAATCATGTCCCTAATGACAGTAACATTCTGATCACTATCGTTTTTGAAGACACATGGAAAAATGACTCCGCCAGTCCATAAAGCGCACCAAACAGTAATTTTCTATGGATGTAATAGTGTTTCGACAAAAGCTTGTGGATTATCGTCACTCCTTTGCTTGCACTCCTTGACTGGAAATCACACTGCAAATTATAGAGGGTGTCCAATTTACCTAGAATTGAAAAAAAGAATCAATCCAAGGCAACGAGCAGAGCAACGAATGCTTAATCGTCATTCTTCCACTAAACCAAACGTGCGACCAGAACTTTCATATCATAACGCACAAAATAACCAACCAAAAGCAACTGTTAACAGTAGTGTGCATCCAGAGGTTTCCTATGCAAGTATCCTTAAGGGTACCACTCCTAAAGTGCAAACAAGCGAAGAAGGAAACATCGCAGCAGCTTTAAGCAAGTTAACTAACATGATGCAAAGCTTCATGGCGATGATGGAGAGAACCATGAATCTAATGATGCAGAATATGAGTACGCTGATGCAGGTAGTCCTTAAAAACCAAAAATGACTGTCCTCAAAATAGCCATATGGAATGCAAACGGCCTAGCACAACATAAAGCAGAGGTTCAAGCATTCCTCACTGAGCACAATATTGACATAATGTTAATATCTGAAACACACTTCACCAAAAAAACCTATTTCAAAATTAATGGGTATTCTGTTTATGATACAAAGCACCCAGATGGGAAAGCACATGGAGGCACAGCTGTACTGATAAAAACAAGATTAAAACACTATGAATTTATCAAATATGAGAAGGAACATATCCAATCAACGAGCATCTGTCTGCAGGAGTGGTCTGGAAACTGTGTCATATCAGCAGTGTGCTGTCCTCCAAAACATGCTATAAAAAAACTGCAGTTCATGGATTATTTCAGTCAGCTAGGTAATAAATTTCTTGCGGGGGGTGATTTCAACGCCAAACACACCCAATGGGGTTCCAGATTAACATCGCCGAAAGGCAAACAACTTTATGAGCTATAGAAGAACAGTCCCTGGATTACTTATCTGCCGGTCACCCAACGTACTGGCCCACAGATAAAAAGAAAGTTCCTGATTTAATTGACTTTTGTGTAACTAAAGGCATTCCACGCACATATGCTAAGGCCTCCGATTGCTATGATCTGTCTTCTGATCACTCACCTGTAATTGTAAGAGTGAGCACCGGCGTCCTAAGAATAGAAACGCCAAAACGGCTTACAAACAAACAAACTGATTGGGATCAATATAAGAGGCTAGTCGAACAAAATTGTGTACTGAATATCCCTCTTAACACACCAGCAGATATTGATGCGACGGAAGCAAATTTAAAAGATGTCTTATCATTATCAGCTGAAAAGGCCACACCCATCTTAAATAGTACAGAAAAAGTTAATAAACTGTCACAAAATATACAGGAACTAATCCAGGAAAAGCGGAAAATCACCGTTGTTAAAATGGAAATTAAATCGAGCTATTAAGACTCTAAGATTTGCATTGCGGGAAGAAGAAAACCAGAGCGTCCAGAATTACTTAAATGAACTCTCGGCAACCGAGAGGACAGATTATTCTTTGTGGAAGGCAACAAAAAAGTTAAAAAGGCCAACAAACTCGAATCACCCGATTAGACTACCAACTGGAAACTGGGCGAGAAGCGATGAAGAAAAAGCCAATGCTTTCGCTGCTCATCTAACAACAGTATTCGCACCACACGAAGAAACTAATAACTTCGTGTTACCCGACCAAATGGATGATGGTTTGTTCTTCAAACCCATACAATATAAGTGGAAGAAAGTTAAGAATACAATTAAAAATTGTATAAGTCCAAAAAAGGCACCAGGGCATGATCTTATTACTGGAAAAATGATAAGGGAATTGCCAGACAAATGCATAAAACTAATAACATTCATATTCAACGCAATCATGCGGACTGGTTATATTCCTCAAAAATGGAAGATATCTTTGATCACAATGATACATAAAGCTGGAAAAAATGAAACACATATTTCATCATATCGTCCAATAAGCATGCTGCCTACAATCTCAAAACTATTTGAAAAAATGTTACTCACGAAATTAAAGCCAGTATTAGAAGAACGGCATATTATTCCAGACCATCAATTTGGGTTCCGAAACCAACATGGTACCACAGAACAAGTACACAGAATCGTAAATGCAATCAAAAACACCTTTGAGGAAAAGAAATATTGTTCTGCTGCCTTCTTGGACATTGCACAAGCCTTTGATAAAGTTTGGCATGATGGGCTAATATACAAAATTAAAGGACTTCTACCGAAGAAATTTCATTCAGTTCTGGGAAACTATCTCCTTCAAAGGCAGTACATGGTTAAACAAAATAATGCAACTACTTGTTTAAATGATATCAACGCAGGTGTTCCACAAGGCAGCGTTCTAGGTCCAATATTATACTTGCTGTACACAGCTGACTTACCTGTAACCAACAAGGTAGTCATATCAACCTTTGCCGATGATACGGCCGTCCTGGTGTCACACGGTACTCCCGAAACTGCCTCAAAGGAATTACAGAATCATCTAAACAAAATCGAGAACTGGCTGAAGACATGGCGCATAAAAGTGAACGAAAACAAATCAACTCACGTCACATTCACGCTAAACAAACGCACTTGCCCACCAGTGGAATTAAACAATATAAATATACCTCAACAAACCAAGGTCAAATACTTAGGAATGCACCTGGATAGAAGGCTAACGTGGAAACATCATATCGAAGCAAAGCGCAAACAAATAAAAATAAAATTTTCCAAAATGTATTGGTTGATGGGAAGAAAATCTCAGCTGTCATTAGCCAATAAAGTTTTATTGTACAAAGTGATAATCTAACCCATATGGACATATGGTATTCAGTTATGGGGATCCACCAGCGCGTCAAACAGAGAACTCCTGCAACGAACCCAAGCAAAAATACTTCGTAGTATTACCAATGCTCCGTGGTACATTCGAAATAGTAATATACACGATGATCTTGGAATTAAAACTATCAAAGAAACCATTAAAGAATTCAGTTCGAAATATTACTCAAAACTAGAGACACATCCCAATGAATTGGCCAGGGATATATTAAAACAGCCGCGATTTAGGCGACTAAAAAGAGCAGATCCACTTGGACTGATGAACCTGTAAATATATTAAACGTTTAGGTTTTACATATAAATGTAATCTAAATTAAGTAAATAGTGAGCACAATAACAAGTATTAACATTGGTTAAGACTTAAAATATGTAATAATTTTAGCTTAAGATTTGAATACTTCTTGTTAGTTTCTTTTGTAGAAAGATTCAAGAATAAAGCCATTGGCAGCATTTAAAAAAAAAAAAAAAAAAAAACTCCTTTGCTTATTTACGTACCCGTTCAACCAAAAATGGGCTTCATCAGAGAACAAAATTTTGAATGGAAATTCAACATCAATATAAATTTGTGCATTTGTGCTTCAGCCCATTCGCCGAATTGGCGGCGCATCCGATGGTCGTTTGGCTTTAATTCCTGCACAAGTTGAATCTTCAAAGCTTTTAAGCCAAGATCCTTTCGTAAGATCTTCCAAAAAGTGGAAGGACACAACCCAAATTGCTGAGAACGGCGACGAATTGATTGATTTGGATCTTCTTCAATGCTTTTCTGTGTAGCGGCTACAACTTCTTCAGTTCGCACTGTTCGGCGTCTAACAGGATGCACATTATCATTAAGAGTAAACGTGGTCCGTAAACAATCTAAAATCATAAAATAGAAGAAGTGCACGATAGGTTTGATGAACAGAACCATAATTTTTATAAAAAGTTAAATAAAAAAAAAAAAAAATTTAAAATTTAACAAGAGCGTTGTTGTTCTGATGTAAGTCTATTCATAATGAAATGTCAAACCAAACTAAACAAAAAGAAACTATCAGCTGTTAAATGGGTTGTCAAATGAAGCAGTGTTGCCAACTCAAAGTTGTGCACCTCTAAAAAAAACACCCTCTAGAACAAAGTGAAGAATTTCGATTAGAATTATGCGATCTTTACTCAGATATAACTATACTGATTTACAGTACTAAAGAAGAATGTTTGGAAGTACCAATATTGGTGAAAACACATTTTCAATAATGAAGTACATATATCAAAATACCAATTTTACCTATTGCAGTGACATCACAGCCTATTGATTTCGATGAGTGGCCACAGAATATGAAAATTAATTGATACGCTTAACTGCGTTTTAATAAAACTTTTAAAAATATTTATGTCCGCTCTTCGGGGTAATTCACATGGCCATCACTGTGAAGAAATTAAAACCGCCAGAATGTATGCTATTTGTAATATTTGTAATTCGCACGCATATTTTTTGTTATTTTTTAAGTATTTCACTTCGGTAAAATAATTCATTAATGCCGCGCTCATACGAATGACACGAACTGTTGTCCAAAATGTTTCGACGTTAGCGTGGACTGTATTCTCTTTTTCGACGGATTTTAATTCAAAATAAAAGACGTCTTGATTGTTTCACTGACTAACAGGAACTCCGGAAAATATTACCGACATTGATATTTGTATTTGGTTGAGTCCATTCCTTTGTTGTAATTGAGAATTATATTCTCTTGACCATCTTTTCCAAAATGGTTGGAAATTGGCTTGTATGCGTTGGTAGAGACTTAGTCGGTTACAATCGAGGTGTGATAAAGATGGATCGGGAATAGTATTTAGTTATCGGTTGTCCAATTAAAAAAATGTCCTGGTGTAAGGCATTCGTAGTCGTTTGGGTCGGTGGACATATACCCAATCGGACGTGAATTCAAACACGCTTCCACCTGGATGACAAGTGTGAAAAGTAATTCCAGAGTATACGACTTTTACAGCCGCTTCCCACAAACCGCCAAAGTGTGGAGATTGTGGAGGAATTGTATGCCATTAGATGCCGTGGTCAATACAATATTTTAAAATCTCGTTATGATTGAATTCGGAGAGGAATAACTTCCTGAAATCTTGCAATTCGGCTTTTGCTCCAATAAAATTCGTTGCGTTATCTGAATACATATTAGAACAAAGCCCTCGACGAGAAACGAATCGTCGAAATGCAGCTATAAAAGCGTTAGTCGATAAATCTGACACGACTTCCATATGAATTACTTTTGAAGAAAAATATATGAAAACTGCTATAGGTATACTTTGATCTGGGTTTTGGAGCGTATTTTTGTCGATGTTAAAAACGGTCCACAGAAATCAACTCCTACGTGCTGAAATGGTCTTAACGGACTGACTCTGTGTTTACTGTTATATTAGCGTTATTTAATCTTCCACGGACTCGAATTAATCCGCTTTCATCTAAAAATGGACTTAAGGATCGCAGATTGCTATTTTGAGACGAACAAAACTAAATTATTGAAATATTTCATAGTGAGGTGGAAATAATTTAACTTTATTATGTTGACTTCGTCTCGAGTTCAAGTTAAATAAACCTTAGCCTCATATGCGTGAGAGCGGCTTAAATGAAGGGCTATATAAGGTTAACAGCTTAATAAAGCAGGAAACCACACAAGTTCCTCTAATGCACAAAGATTCCTATAATATCTTGATCAAAACGGTGTTAGTTATTTATAAACACATATTCCGTCGTCATGATTTTGTGCATGCCATTATTCGCTGAGAATTTGACCGTGAAAAAACCATTCCGGACGAATTATCGCATGTACATATATGGGGGTGTAACTGATTTTATAAATCCATCTATTTGTCACAACAATTGTTACACCTATAATTATTTACGTGTTTACTCGAACTTGTAATTTATTGATTGGTATCGCGGTGTATATGGCCAGCACAAATCTATTTTCTGTTCAGTTACAGGTGGTGTTGAAAATCAGTATCATATAGATTCTCAGTGTTGCATTAAATTTATAATATAGAAATTTAAAATATGAATCTAATTCTAGTTGTAGGGATTTACTATTTGTATTTATTTCAAATCATTGATGTACGTTGTTATAAGAGTCAGTTTTATTATAAAAAACTGTGTAATTTACGATTTCTCTATTTTATTTAACGCCTTAGACCAAAAAGTTTCGGGCCGTAGCTGGCGATGACATATTGCCGTATGACCTAGATAAAAGTGTTCCGTTTTTTAACGTTTTCTCGACAGATAACTTCAAAATACAGCAAATCGACGACGACAAGTTGGAAATTAGTGGTTATTTAACCTCTAAGGTGACAATGGATCCTTCATTACCTCTTATCACGAGAATTCGAACACAATACTATCATAACTCTATATGGAACGAGGGAATGCTACAAATGACTTTACCGGATACGTGCTCCGAACTTATTAATCCAACTCGTCCTTCTTTTAATATAACCAAATTATGGACTAATTGCCCAATGAAAAAAGGAGTAATTAATTTTTTTTTACCTTATCGCAGTGTATTTCAATATTTAATTCAATTTTATTATTATAATTATGTTACAGGACCGATGGATTGTGGCCTCTCAAATAGTAGATCTAACTTTAGAATTGCCACCTTCCATTCCGATTGTACCATGGAGGATGTATTTTTTGTCTGCACAAGGTATACCAGGATTTGAAAAATTCAAACATGGATATGGTTTAAATTTCGAACTTATACCGATTTAAGTTCATTTTTATGCCGAAATTAATATTTTTGATTCAAATTAAATAAAATGTGTAACCGTGTATTTGTCTTATATTGTTTAAAAATAAAATAAACAATCTTTATGCCCTTAGAATCCTATAGATAGTTAATTCACAATCTATTGTTTATTATAAGTATAGATTTAGTTTTAGTTAATGCTGAAGTTTTGCTTAGAGAAGTGAATTAAGTAAATTAGTGTTTGGTGTAATAGTTCGAAAATAAATAAATTTAGTGTCATCTAGAACTAAATTGGTTGTTTTATTCTGGTGGGATAGATTTTCAAATTAAAGTTAAAGAGGCGTGGTTTGTCAACTGCCGGTCAGAAAAACGTATTGAAACAACGGTTACTGCAAGCGTTGGAGAAAGATGGTATTGATTCAGCAAGTTACAATTTGGATGAATCAACATTTTATGAGGCTTGTTGAAAATTTTAATATGGCGCAGTTAATATGGCGCAGTCACATAGCCAGATGATACAAATGAACCAGTCAATTAAACAGTGAAGTCAGAAAACTGAACAGTCCAATTTGGAAATGAAACAGTCTATTGAAAAGTCAGTTGGAAAGTAAAATTGGAGAACTAAATCTGAATATTGAACAATCAAACCAGAAAATAGAGCGGTCAAATCAGCGCATGGAGCAGTCAATCGGCGAGATCAATAAAAAAATGTACGAGCAATTTCGAGAAATGTGTACAACATGATGAAGTAGCGAAAATGCAATCGGCGGTTCAACTGGTTGAGCAGAAACTACAAACTGACATCCAAGAGTTGGAGCAGACAGAGGTAGTTGCAAGAGAATATTAGCTCAGCCAGGACAAGCGATAAAAATAAAGTTCTCAATATTCGAAGGATCAACATCGTTTGCAATTTTTAAATTACAATTCGAAACGGCGGTTAAGCTCTTAATAAAGTAACCCACAGGAAGAGGATCGAGAAAGTGCAAAGAACGGCCTGCATGCTTATAAGCGGGGCACTGAGGACAACACCAACACGCGCTTTGGAGATTATGGTTTAACTTCTCCCCGTCGATATTTATGGTAAGCAGATGGTCCACCCGACTATCAGCCATATCTCAGTAGAAATGTCTTCAAGACAAGACACTCGACGATAATTCGATAATTATCGATAATTAGATCGCTAAGGAAGGAACTAGCGAATCTAGACTGAGTTACTCCAACATTATGATTCTAGAAAAGGTTCCGAACTACCTGCCCTTCCAGAGAATTTTGGAGGGAAGGGTCGTTATCGGAAACAGAAGCATTACAGTTCTTTCCGGATTTCTCCAAGCTACAGGAGCTGGATTCTTCTGTGATAAATTGAAAGTAGATATATCAGTTCGTCTCCATGATCACTGCAGCGTGTACCAAACAGAGGTGATAGCGATTGAGGAGGTTTTGAATTGGTTGAGACTTAATGTGGTATCATCGATTGATATCGAAAATTTATGTGGACAGTCAGGCGGCAATCAAGTCGCTGGATCCAGTTTCTGTGACATCTAGGGTGCCGTTAGGTTGGCACTTGTCTCTGAATGAGATGAGTGAGCATTTCAACATTCAGATAGTCTGGGTCCCCGGCCACTCGGATGTCATGGGGAACTGCAGGGCGGACAAACTAGCTAGGCATGGTACAACTCTCCAACTGCTACTGGAAAGGGCAAATTTGGAGGGGCCTGTTATAAGGCACCCAAGAGAGTGCTCAAAAAGGAGGCAGTAGCCTTAGCGAATGAAAGGTGGACTAACACTCTCACATATAGTGTAGCAAGACAAGTCTGCCAAAGCTGAACTTGAAACGCTCAAAGCCACTGACCTATCTACGTAGACGTGAATTAAAAACGATCGTGGGAATACTCACAGGACGCTGCCTACTTATGGAGAGCATGTGAGGAGGCTAGGTCTAGAAGCAAATGATTTTTGCAGAAGTTGTATGGACGAGGAGGAGGAAGAGACCGTAGTCCACTTCCTATGCTCAGGTCCGGCTTTGACAATTTTTTATAAATACATGTACGATCGTCATAATTATGTGCGTTGACAATTTGACCGAGAAAAAACATTTCCGAACGAATTATCGCATGTATATATGAGTGTAATTGATATTGTAAATACATCTATTTGTCACAACAATTGTTACATCCATAATTATTTATCATACTTGCAATTTTTTGATTGGTTTTCACGGTGTATATCCCTTTCCGACCGAGCCAATTTTTTTTTTGGAGCTTATTTGAGACCGAACATACACATTTGTGTAGGCAAATTTTTTTCTTTTTTCCGGCAAATTTTTTTCTCTTTTCCGGCCGAGTAATTTTTTTCTGGCCGAAATCGTCAAAAATAATTATCTGGGTTAATTAGGATGTGTTTTCTAACAAAAAAATAAAAAATAATAATTTTCCACTTATATTTTTCCTGGAAAACTACATACACAATTATGTGCTCGGTCTCAAACTTGTTCAGGGAAAAAAAATTGTTCGGTCGGAAAGGAGAAAAAATTTGCCTACACAAATGTGTAGGTTCGGTCGGAAAGGGATATGGCCGTTTTACAGTTTTATTGTAAATATGTTACTAATACCAAGAGAAACTGAGCCAAAATCTTTAGATGTCATCAAATATGAAATGACAGTTAGAATGGAATAATACTCGCAAGGAACACTAAACACAATACCAAATCATGTTTACCACAAAAAGTTACAAAACATAAAAGGAAACAGTTTTCTAAAATCCAAACAATCTTAAGTATATTGTACTATATGGTTATTGGGAAATGCAGTTTGATAACATTTGTATCTCGAATATAGGACATAAGCATCGGTTCAACTATAACCACTCAAATCCATTTTGCAAAAATAGATATCAATGGCAGTTATTTGCAATGGATTACATTCAGAGATATCATTACTCAAGGTCGCATACCTTGAGTGCATAAATAATAAAGATTTATCGAACGTTTAGAGACGCGGTGGCCAAACCAACTGCGGTCTAATAATTTAATTTAACATTACGAGGGATATAGTATTAAGAGTCTATACTCCGAAAAATAGTCAGCTAGAGAAACTATGTAATGCATCGCCAATTGGCATCGACTGAACATCTTGGGATCATCTAGTGTTAAAAATATGACTGCTTATATTTGTTAGAATTTTTATTGATAGTAACATATACATTGAAGAATCTACAATACAGAGAGGCTGACTATATAAGCAGAGAACCATCGTTCAAAATATCATAGAATCGGGGACAAAGCACATTAAATAAATAAAATCATGTTCATAATATAACCACGATTAGCCTCTGATTTTGAACTACATATTGATGCCTGTCTTGAGTTAACTACGTCGGCCTGGAAATACCTCAACGGATTAGTTTAGGCTGATCCCAAATCCGGGTGGCATAGACATATTGCTATGGGAATGGCCTACATATACTAAGCTAGCTGGGGTCATGTTTGGTACCATAAATTGGATCTTGGATAAAGTTCTAAAATAAGTTGGTTAAAAATAGTATTATAGAACGATTTTTGAAAGATTGTCTGATATTTGACCAAGTGGAAAGGATCTCGGTCACTCCTTAAACCGATTATGATGAAACTCCAAATGTTGGATGGAAATGGGACTGAAAAAAGATTTTTGGATAAAGTTCTGGAATATGGCCAACTTAAACGGAACTTGGCTATTCGTTGACTGATTATGATGAAGTTTAGTAAGTTTTAAACTTAATTATGATACTTAAGAACAATTATTATATTGACAATTAGTTTAATTAGTCGTACATATAAATCTCTCATTTCTTTTTCCGAGGTTCTGAACCAGCTAATATCTGATTTCATAATCATAATCGGGGAAATGGCCCAGTTCCGTTACAGTTGGTCATATTCCAGAACTTTATATACTAAGGTTTAGTTACACTAAGGTTAACATCTGACAAGCCAAATGTGAAGAGTTATATAAATAGGGCTGCAAACGTTTTCCCGACGGCTTGTATCAAATGAAAATTCCGACGAAAAATGATACAAAAATAGGAGAATTTTAAAACCAAGTCATTGTAAGGTTCCTTCAAATTGAAAAAGTTTTTAAAAGCGATCCTACACTCAAACGAGAATAACAAAGCTTTTTGATTAAACATAGAAATCTAGGGACGCAACTAACAACCTTCGATCTGTTTTCGATGCCTCATGTAGATGAAAACATCTTCTGGAGTTAGTTTCAATGCAAACAAATGTATATATGTTTTCACGGCTGAAATAGAAAAAATGTTTCGTGAAATAAATATCGCAGATGTAGACCCTACTCTAGTGGAATAATCTCCGTGAACTACTGAATGAAGAAATTAAAATTAACAACAGTTAATGGTGTAATGTCAGTACCATATCTGACGATAAAAACGGCGAAATTTTATGTGAAACAATCACATACGTCGATGCTTCAATCTAAAAAAATGGTAATGATTAAAGGATATTAGAAGAAAATTCAAAATAACAGGTTTCTAGAAATAAAGAAAGACAAATCAATAAAAACGTTAAAAAATAAAGCAATCTATATTGAGATCCTAAATTAATGCAGAGCATTTGGGAAGCAGGTATCAGTTGAAATTTTAAAGTACCGGAGTGATGAAATCTACTTTGTTAACAGCAAATGCCATTAAAGAAAATAGGTTTACTGTAGGACATGCGCACGGGTTCAAGGACCTTCAACTAAATGGAAGGCATTTGTGGCAAATTGTGTTACAGAAATACAAATACAACCAATATAACTGAGTTTAAGTAAAATCAGGAAACAATCTGGCTGGTGCAGTTTCATGCGATTTAACACTGATAGAAATTCAGAATCATTCGTGATGGTGGTAAGATATACTCAAATGACTTCATAAAGTAGATCTACACAAGCTATTGTGACATCTTTAGCACTCAAAGTAAGAAAAAATATTTAACCCTAAATGCCATAGCGACATATGATTTTAAAATTTGGGAGAGATACCTATTATTCCTTAACCAAACTTATTAGAATTGTAGCATACAGATCATAGAATTTATAGAAGGAAGTTCCATTTTGCAGCTAAATCCTTTTATAGATGAAATGGGTATTTTGCGACTAGGCGGTAGAATCAAAAATTCGGTAGCCTCATTCGAATTAAAACATCGAATTATTCGTTTCCTGAACATCAACCCTTAGCTAAATTAATCATAAATAGTATGCACTTGCTAACTCTGCATGAAGGATGAACAGTCCTCTTATATAATAAGATACTATTTTGGAACATAAATGCCTTGCAGTAGTACAATTTATAAATGCGTCCGTTGTTATCGCTATATATAACCCAAGAGTGTATTTATCTGTAAGGCAATAAGCGCGGTACGCTTTGAAGTTGTGAGTGATTTAATAACAAATGTTTTCCTAGTGGCAATTCGAAGATTTAAGGCTGGACAAGGAGTAGGCTGGATTTCTGGCCCCTTACTGTGTCAAAAAATTGGCTGCAACGGTTTCGATCCTCAGCATGGTCTTTATAGTGTCTTAGACATTTTGAAGAAGCCAAATCGATCTCTACAGCGTGGAGCTATCGTCGCCTGAAACGACCGGTGCGCCTACCATATAGTGGCTCTCCTTTCAGAGATCGCTGCACAATTCGTTCCGAATCAACACGCAGATCAGCCATCGTCCTCGTTGACTCTTACTCCATGTACAAAATCGGGGATCTTCATCAGATCTCTTATCTCGATATTGTACAGAGCTCGTCTATGAATAATATTGCATACATACATATGGGTGTAACTAGTTATTAACTATTGTAAATACATCTCGTTATAACAACAATTGTTCTATAATTATTCAATTAATACATCTATAAATGTTTTCGTATATGATCACTCGCAATTTTCGTGTTTTCGATTGGTATCGCTGTGTATATGGCCACCAGCACAGCGGTAACGTGTAACTATAGTTCGAATAATACATCTATTTTCTGTTCAGTTGTATACAAACGGCGTAGTACTCGTACCACAAATTCTTAGTGTTGATGATATTTGTAATCGAAAATTCTTAAATATGAATTTAATTCGTATCTTAGGGATTTACTATTTGTATTTAATTCAAACCATTGATGTACGTTGGTATATGAGTAAGTTTTATTGTAAACACTTTGTGTAATTTACGATTTCTCTTCCTTTGTGTGCGCATTTAGACCAAAAAATTTCGCGTCGTAGTTGGTGAGGAAATGTTGAATTATGACTTAGATAAAAATGTTTCACCATATTCTGATGTTTTGTCGGCGGACCATTTTATAGCAGAGCAAATCGATGACGATATTGTTGAACTTAGTGGTTATTTAATGGCTAAGGTAACAATGGATCAGGCATTGCCCTTGGTCACAAGAATTCGAACACAATACTATCATAACTCGATATGGAACGAGGGAATGCTACAAATGACTTTACCGAATACGTGCTCAGAATTTATTAATCCACGTCGTCCTACTTATAATGTTACTAAATTATGGACTAATTGCCCAATAAAAAAAGGAGTAACTAAATTTGTCTTACATTTTCGGCGTATATTTCAATTTAATTTAATTAAATTTTATTATTTTAATTATGTTATAGGAGAGATGGAACGTGACGACACAATTTGTAGATGCAACTTTAGAATTACCACCATCCATTCCACTTGTACCATGGAGAATGTATTTTCTGGGTACACAAGGCATACCAGGATTTGAGAAACTTAACTATGGATATGGTTTCAATTTCGAGCTTGTAGCTATTTAAGTTCATTCTTATCCGAAATCAATATTAAAAAAAAAAGAAATAATATGTCGGTGTGTGTGTGTGTGTGTGTGTGTGTGTGTGTGTGTGTGTGTGTGTGTTATAATAATCCTGTATATGTTGTTTTAACTAAGAGCGTTGTTTTTTGATCGATAAAATAAAATAAATTATTTGTAATATGCCCTTAGAGTTGGTTCAAAAATCATCCTTGGGTCCATTAAACATCAATCTAATCGAATTATTATTAAAGTTTATTTTATAAAATTTAAATACTGGAGTTTTTTATTTAATGGGAGGATTTTATCTCGAGGGCGGTGCTAGATGAGAGAAAAACACTTGTATAAAACAAATTATTGGGTGGCGGAAGTTTTTAAAAGACCTTGAAATTCATTAGTTTCGTATAGATATATCTAAAGTTAGGTTTCTGTAAAATTATAAAAAAACACTTTGAAGTGTCCTTTTGATTGAGCGATAAAACATAAATACTTTTTGCGTTGTTTCGGTTGATTTTGCATTATGCGGACTATTCAGGACTATTTTCAAACTCAAAAGGTTTTAGTCTTTTGAGTCTTTATACGATACCCTCTTGATGAAGTAGTCTTACAGCTTCGACGTTATGGTGATGATGGAGCCTCTCATCGTGTTTTTGAGCACACTTCTTTATTTCACTTACGAATGTGTCTATTCCGAGCAGGTCACTATTACGAGTGTACCATGAGGCGTTTACAATCCCTCTGTGAACTTTATTTTAAAATCGTTCAACTATCTGTTGATTGTTGGTTTTCAGACCGGCTTGAGCACTTGCTTATAAAGCATAAGTTTATTATGAATGGATACCTAAATATAATTTAACTTTTGCTTTCTTTTTCACGTGTACTTTCCACTTTAAGTTTGCATCAAGGTTCATACCAAGGTATTTTGCTTGATTTGAATGAGGTACAGGAATATTATTCAGAGTCGCTGGTAGCAGTTCTATTGATCTAATGTTAAGTTAATATGAGTAAACTTCGATTCATTCGCTTTAATTTTTCACTTGGTAGCCAATCTTGTATATTATTTATGGCTATTGGTAGTTTGAATGTGACCACCGATTGTGTCATCAATAGCTAGAATTGTACTGTCATCTGCAAAAGAGGCGGCAGTTGTATTCTTTGAATGGCAATAACACACTCCCCTGCGGGACCATATATGCTATGGAGTAAACTCCTTCCAGTTTAACTCTAAAGTATCTTCTTTTCAAGTATGATTTTAGCAGTTCGCAATACCCAAATAGCAGAGTTTTCTCCAATTTAAATACTAAGCCATCTATCCAGACTTTGTCAAAAGCCTGCGCTATATCCAGAAATGTTGCAGAACAAATCTTTTTTTCCTCTAAAGAATTTTCTATTAAATCTGTTATTCTAAGGACTTGATCGATTGTGGAGTGCTTCGCTCTAAATCCAAACTGATGGGACGGGACAGCTCTTGATTTTACAATTTGTGGTTTAATTCGTTTTAATAATAGAGTCTCAAACAGTTTTGACATAATTGAAACCAGTGATATTGGCCTGTACGAGGTTAATTCACTTGGTGGCTTAACTGGTTTAGGTATCATTATTACTTCTTCAAGATAAAGGGACATAACGGAGTCTGAAGGAAGAATTATACATGTTCGATATTTTTTAATAGCTTTATTAGGTATTTGTTTGAGAATTTCTCCAGTTATCAAGTCATATCCTGGTGATTTTTTAAGCACTACTACATGGTTCTTTATTTCTTGTTTACTTCTTTAGCATTAGTTAATGGGATTTGGAGCACTACTACATGGTTCTTTATTTCTTGTTTACTTCTTTATCATTAGTTAATGAGATTTAAACTGTTGCTTCTGGAAGAAGCTATAAAAGAAACGAACGTCAGATGGTCTAACGCCAGTTCGTGTGTAATAACCAGGCAGATCTGGCCTGGTCTTGACCGGTCTAGATCAGACCAACTGATATCGCTTCGACGACACCATATTGGTATGGTCGTGGGAGCTATAACGGGACATTGTCTCATTGGGATACATGCGCGCAGACTGGGTGTCCCAGCCCACGATTTCTGCCGCAGCTGTGGTGATGAGGAGGAGGAGGAAAATGTGCTCCATCTGCTCTGCACCTGTCCTGGTCTAGCGTACAGCAGAACAAAATTTATGGGGACTTCCCCTTTGAACGACCTCACGGATCTTAGTAAGATCGGGATCCGGGACTTTAAACGCTTCTTGGTAAGCTCACGATGGTTCAGCGAGTGAAGAGGAGAAAACTCGAATGTGGTACAGCTACGGACCAATTTTGTGTCTATGCTAGTCCTTTAGGACGGCCACCATAACCTAACCTAACCTAACCTAATGGGATTTCCTGTCTCAGGATAG
The DNA here is from genome assembly GCA_951394425.1 of Tipula unca. NCBI lineage: Eukaryota > Metazoa > Arthropoda > Insecta > Diptera > Tipulidae > Tipula > Tipula unca. The sequence continues at coordinate 148,497,651 of OX596381.1, read as the reverse complement.
TTGTATGGTTTTCAATCAGTATATCCCGTTGATTATGTGTTGAAATTTGGCTGAATGGTACGCTCGAGATGGTCCGCGAAACTTTCTGCTTCTTCTTCTGTGGTTTTAGCCAGGCGACCATTATTTGTCCTTATTGGTGGTATGTGCATAACTGGTCTTTTCAAATATTTGTAAGGTTTCCACATTTAATAATCTTTATGGTAGTTGATTGAGATTGTATGTTATATTTATCTTGAAGAAGTTAGTATAAGCATTCTATATTGCGGCTACCACTACTTTGTGGTTGCGGGTATTAATGCTAACGCTAAGGGCTCTTATTTCATCACTTTCAAGTCTTCGTTGGAGATCGTATTTAATATTCTGGGACATTTATTTTGATATCACCACTATTTAACGCTGTACCTTGAAATTTTATCCGATTGCTCTCCATGTTGTTTCTAATATTCTGATAATTATATCAAGACTTTTTTCTTCAATTGTATATTCGTAATTCCGGTTGAGAGTTCTTTACTTAATTGTTTCTGTTTCGGTGAAACCTGAGCTTTTTCCTCCTGTTGTACATTCCTTCTTCCGGTTGGGAGCTGCTCAATTGATTGTTTCAGTTTGGTTGAAATCTGTGGTTTCATCTGCGTTTGACTCATCTTGCGTTTCTTAGTTTTTTTGTTACGGTTCATAGAATCCATCCCGTTTCTCTGTTGAGTTCTTCCTCGCCTGTTTCATACATAACCTCTATATGACCATTGGTACCATTATCTTGCTGTCCCTTAGTGATTATTTTCTCAGATATTACTATATTTAGAGCATCTCTTAACTCTTTGATTTCTCGCTGTAAGTTTTTGAGATCTTTGTTTGGATTTAACATTAACTTTTCTATTTTGTAAATCTTATTGCGTAGTTCTGCGTTATCCCTTTCCAGAGTGTTCGCTAATGGTGGTGGTGTTCTTACCACCCTGGGTTTTTGTTCAAATAGGTTGGGCTTTTGAATAATGATTGGCTCACCCCAGGATCCGTTGAGCCAGCCTCGTTAGAGGGAGATTTGTCAGCTGCTTAGTCGTGTACCACCTGGGGTACAATTACCTGAATTTGTTGTATTCATTGTTTATTTACTGGTCATGGAGCATCTACCACTCTGACCAGTACGAGTTGGTAGTGGGTCTGGTTTGAGAACATTATTTACCAAATTCACGATAGTCGGTTATACCGCCGTGTCTTGGTCGCCAGAGCCTCGTTAGTTACCTAGCAGGGTGTTTGCAGACCATTCAACTTAAAACCACTTTCACACTTTAAGGCTATATCCTTCACAGGATCAAATAATCATATGTAATATCATCCATGATTATATTGATATATTTGATTTTCCAGCGAACTCCGATGACATTTTAATTAATGTCCCGACTCGTGCGACGAACACTTCATCTACTGGTTTTGGTCATTTCTTTGCACCTCTCAAATCTAATGATCTCTCTTGCTTGAGTTCTTCAGTTATTGATCTTAAGATTTCCAATCATTATTTTATTGAGATACTGTTTAAGTTACCTAATGTTTTGTCATCCCCGAATTATTTGCAATCAGGGCGGAAAAGAACTTTTATTCGGTATACTTGATAATATGAACTGGAATTTTGATCTTAATTGTGATAATACTTTTCTAGCGCTTGATCATTTTCTCAACACTCTCACATTTATTTTAGATAAATGTCACACAGAGTTCCATGTTAAAAAAGTTAAACTCCTGAAACCATGGATTTCTTATGACCTTGCCATTCGCATTAACAAGAGATATATATTGCATAAGAAATTGAAAAATCGCCCGGTTAATCGAAACCTGCATACAAACAAAATAACAGGGATCTGGTCAATGAAATTTTAATAAAAAAATCTAAAGCTTGTTCGATTACCAACATCTTGTCTGATAATGAAACTCTGTTAACATGCAATTCTGATATTTCGAATGAGCTAACTTCTTATTTTGTGTTAAGTGTTGCGAATAAATTAAGAGCTAAATTTTGAATACCATTCCAGTTAATTATCGTCTCCCGTATGATTACTACCTCGAAACATTTTTTATTACTCCAGTTTCTAATCATGAAGTTCTAATTGTTATTAATTCGTTGGAACCTAAACAATCTATTGATAATAATCGATTAAGTAATTTGATTTTGAGAGCTATTTCTATATGTTAGTTTGTCCTGTTATGACTCATATTTTCAATCTCTCCTTTATACAAGGGATTGTTCCTGAGAGACTCAAATCAGTGACGATTATTCCCTTATTTAAAACATAAAGGGAACTATAGACCTATTGCTCTCTAGATCGGTTTAAAATTCTTAGAGTTATAACCAACACGGATTCCTTCAAGGAATTAGTACCGAGTCAGCTTTGTTGGAATTTTTGATTAATTTTTATAGTGTGCTGAACTACGGTAAAGTTTGTGCCAGGTTGTTTGTTGATGCTACTAAAGCCTTTGATATGGTTAATATCGAACCATTGGTTCGCTTCTTATCTTGAAAACGGAACGGTGAGTGTTAAGATAAATGGCGCTTTTAGTAAGCCAAGAACTATAAACGTTGGTGTATCACAGGGTTCTGTGTTGGGTCCTTTACTTTTTTCAATTGTTATAACTCAGTCACAAAGTGTTACAAATTGCATTGCCAGTAATTGTCATTCGGACTATATTAATATCGAGTTTGTTAATTCATTTAAGTAACTTGGCATATATTTGGATACTAAACTTAGTTGGAAAATTCATGTACCAACTTGAAAGTATATACGTACTCCGGTTCTAGGATTTTTTATCTACTTCGTGATCTATGTCCAGTTTCTGTTTTGTTTATGATATATCATGCATTGGTAATGTCTAAATTGGAACATGGTTTATCATGTTGGAGGTGCTGTTATACTACCTTATCTAGATACCTTAACTACCTTAAAGCCAATATAAATTGAGCAGAAACTGAATCTACGTACCTTTTTGAAAAAAAAACAGAACTAAACCATCATGCCCTTTATTCAAATTTAAAAATATTTCGCCGTTGCAGCATTTGTATATTTACAAGGTTTAAAGAATTTTTTTAAATGTATACCGATCAACATAGTAGACGAATTGATAATCGATACAACCTCAGTGGAAACCACCATCTTCTTCATATTAAATCCTTGTTACAGCTCCAACATTTTTAATGGTCTGCTGGTTTTGATTAGAAGGCTTATTTATTCTAAAGGCATTGTTATCTGAAGTCAGAAAATGGTCACTTCAAACATCTGACGTCTCTTGTTTATATCTGGTTATTGCGTAGATATTTATTTTAATTTCGTTTTTTTGAGGGTTCTAGCACAGATACGTATAGTTATCTGTGGTCCTAGTAAAAGTATTTATAAAAAGGATGGGTTCAAAAAGGATATAATTATAAAAAAGGAAAACACATATAAATGATGTAGCTTACCTGTACATATTGAAAAATGAACAAATAATTAATATTTCTGACATTTCGCAAAATTGAGTCGATTTGGTGCAGTTTCAAGCGAAGTAATTGAAAAAAATGTATTTTTAGAAAAGTCGATTTACACAGTAAGAACTGAAAAGTATGTATTGCGGCAATTTGAAGAATTTTGTTAAGAAAGATCTATTGTTTAATTGAAGAAAAGTCTGGAAACCAGCTGTGTGCTATACTAGAAAATTGGGCATATAATGTGCGTAAAGGGAATGGCGAAGAATATAAATACATACTATAAGCAGTTCAATAACATTATTGACCCTTTTAAAGGGGTTGAATTTCAAAATGCAAAAGATGTAAACCTAAACAAAGTTCAGTAGCATTAACGTTAACTAAGCACCAACAAATTTTGCAAACATCTGACGGACTGCAGAAGAAATTTTTTCATATTGTATAAGTCGAATTGGCTTGGAGAGGTAAGGAAGGAGGTAAATGTTTAATGCAACATTTTAAGGAAGAAATAGACAAATATGGTTCTCCGACAGGACGCGTCGAATATAATTTAATTTTTGGGAAAACTGCGCAAGGCACTGACAAAAATACCACTGACAGCAAACAGTTAGTTTTCAATAAATACGCCCGGTTCCTGGGTGTGATTTTGGACAGAAAGCTTTATTGGTAGCCTACAAGGCAACTGTAGCTATGTACTTATGCAGGAGCGGCATTGGGAAAATATGGAATCTGAAAGGCTAGGGAAGTGATATATGATGGCCTGTATGTTTCTAAGCGGGGCATTGAGGACGACACCGACACACGCCTTAGATGTTATGTTTCACCTTCTTCACAGCGACTATCAGCTGTATCACAGTGGAAATGTCTTCAGATAGGCCACTCGACAATAAGTAGACCGCTAGTAAAAAAACTGGCGATCTTCCACTGTACACTACAACTAATTTTTGCTTCAAGAAGTGCTTCCGGACATTTTGTTCTTCAGGAGGATCTTGTAGGAGCGGGTCACTATTGAAATCCTAAGGTATGCAGTTTTTCACAGATGTAAAGTAGGAGCGGGAGTTTTCTGAGATAAGCTGAACGTAATTATTTTCGTTCTTGTTGCTGACTAATGCAGTGTGTATCAAGTGGTGGTGATAGCGATTGAGGAGGTCCTGATATGATTGCGATTTATATTGCAATCCATGTATGTATGTGGACGGTTAGGCGGCAATCAAGGCGCTAGAATCAGTTTTCCTAGCTTCAAGGGTGATGTAGAGTGGCCACTCTTCTCTTAATGAGATCAACATCCTGATAATCTAGGTCCTCAGCCATTCGGACGTCTGGATTAACTGCAGGGCGGACTAGTTCTAGGCATGCTTAAGAAAGAAGAGGCATCCTTAGCGAATCAAAGCTGGACTAACACATCTCGTTTTTGGAGAACATGCTAGGAGGCTAGGTCTGAAAGCAAATAAGACTTCATATACTTATGTCCGGCATTAGCATACAGAAAGCATCAGGATATGGGCAGATACACATAGGACATCCTCTTGGATCTCGAAAATTATAAAGTGCGGAATATACTGCGCTACATAAGTTGCTCTGATTGGTTTTACTGAAGGTTATAGGGACTTAAGGTCTTGTGGTACCACAACGGCCAGTGATCGGTTTATGTGTGCCTTAGCAGCCACTCTAACTTATCCCAACCTAACTTACTAAATTAATAGACATTTGTATGAAAAACATTTTGTTTCTTCTTTTATAATTCCTTAAAGGTTTATTTAACTCTGTAGAACATATCGACATTAGATTTTACAAAAGCTTTGTGTGAGCATAAAGTATTTATTTTGCTTAGTTAAAAAATGCCCTCACAGAGACTAATGAGTTTCGGGGTCATTCAAAATCAGCATTTTTTTAAAAAACTCACCCACGAAATCGTGATTAGTGGAACCATAATTGTTTTGCCGCACCATAAAATTATCTTGGGTTTTAGCCTCCAAGCCCACACAGGGTTAGTTATTTATAAAACAAGAATTATTTTTATATGACGTGTTCCATTTAAAAAACAAGCAATGTTATTGAATTTCCTTCTGTTAGTGAACGATATGATCAACAGCGCGACGTGAAATCGGTTAGTAGCCAATAAATCACCCAGTGTGAGTAAGTAGCTACAAAACGCTGGGTTAGAACAATTTTTTCCCGAATTTATATAAAACATTAAATCTAAATAGGATAACTCATTCCTGTACACCGTACACGCCCCGCATATACATAAATTTTAAAGGGAAAAGTTTTTGAAATTCAAAATAATTTATATCGATTTTCAACCCATATATTATGTACACATATGATAGTGTTGAATTGGACGAGGGATTAGAGGGCCTGTGAAACATACTTGATGTTTCCTTATATTGTTTATCGTTTGATTTTATTTTAAAATAAGTTATGTGACAAGAATGACGCTCAGGTATATACAGAAAAATCGGTGTTTGTGTCGATTTTTCTACTATAGTTCCTTGTGTGTGTGAGTTTGTATATATATGTATGTATTTATACATAGGTTTACAGGTTAACATCATACAGTCTTGGTAAATGGGAACGATAGAGGTACCTAGACTACCTACCATGAATTGAAAAAGAAAAAAAATGAATTTAAATGGTTTTATAATTAATTGATAAGATTGTGCTGCTATAGTTTATTTTTTATGTACATATTTTTGAAGAGGTTGTTTCATACGTCTTCCATTATATATCAGCTTTTATCTAACAACTTGAATGTACATAATTATAATCGTAAGCTGTACAAAGATCTTAATAAACGCTAATTCTAAGAACATAAAGCAGTGGCGACATCATAAACGCTCGTCGGAAAATAACAACAATGCACCGTAGAAAACCAGGAATGAAAGCAAATCTATATAGCAACTCAGTATCTATCGTTAAAACGTTCTGTTAACAAGCGTATCATTTGAATTACTTGATCCAAACACTACAGTTAAGTCAGAAATATATTTGTGAAGCTGAAACCCTCATCACTTGCTCCTGAAACTTTCGATATTTTTCAACTAGACTAAACGTCTATCCATATTTTTGAAACTATCACCTTATCATCAACCAAGTTTTAACATTGGGATAACAGTTGAAATAATTGGCACAAATTTAAATATTTAAATTTCACCAAACAATCAAATATTACGAGTTCGGGTATATCTATCGCTGAGTCACATGTATAATCCGACAGCCAAGTTTCGACAAAACAAGGAATATCGCATTTGACGTCTGACATAAGATGAACAATTTGATCAAACTTTGGGTATACATTATTATTAAAATTGGTTGGAACCCACTAGGGTTGCGCACTCAATGCCACAAAGGCCAATGGCGCAAAGAGTATACATATTTCAGGTATTCTATAATTTCTATAAGTTGTTCAATCCTGAAAAATTTTTGATCGACGATTTTAGTGCACGGCATTATAACTTGCGTGCATGTAAAAAGAATTAGTTAGGCCGATTCGGCATTCTTAAGTTACCAAACATTGCTTACTGACAGGAGCATCATACATCATACTCAAGAATCATAAGTAAGCTGTGACGTTTCATTCGGGAACCCGCTGATTCAAATCCCAACCCAAGGTTAATAAAAAAAAGATGAACCTAATCATGCGGAAATCCCTCGAAACACCAACCATGCATAGGTAGTTACATACATTTGTGTTCATTAGGGTTTTGGATAAAGAATCAGTAAATAGATATTGAGAAATGAAATATGCGTTGTGACCAGCGATGGGCAAGGTAGATTACGCCATGTAATCTACGCGGTTGTCAACACGTAAAATATAACGTAGATTGCTTGGCAGTGTTTTTGTCAACATCGATAATTAAAATAATGTCAACAACCTATTTTAAATATTTTTGCGATTTGAAATCGAATGCTCCAGTTCGTGGGAGTATTTTGTAAAAGTTTATCTATTGAGTTGATTTTTTCATTTCATATTTACAAAAACCCCAAACTCCATCTCAAGCAATTTTGTGAAAAACGTGAAAAACTTGTATTTATCAAACCAAATATTATAAACTTACACTTTGTTTGTATTGATTATTAGTCGTTAGTAATTAAACCGAATTAGAACCTAACTTTTATCTAGTTTTAGTGGGAAATAATGTATTTGTTAGTGACTTTTGAAAGCAACTATTGTGGAATTGTTGATTATTGAAAATAAAAAGTAAGTATTACCGTCTAAAAATAAATTTTATTCTTTCAATAAAACAAAATAAATAAAATAATATAAATCCAATAACAAAATAAATAATATAACAATTTCAAATTTAAATCATTAAACAATCTTGATTATGATCGTGCGGCAGCATTCGGTATCCGAACTTTCTAGGACCTCCTCACCAACCGCATTATTTAGGTTGGGTTCAAATCGAAGAACGGATTTGTAGTACTTGAGTTCGTCCATCTCTTCCCAATTTGGCCCAAAATGTTTTACGAGTAGTTTCGTGACGTCATCAATTTTTGCCAATGTCACAGGCACCCCAATATTAATTTTAATAGGCTGTATTTGCCCTACTCGTTTTCCTTTTTTGAGGATCGATTTGGCGATTCCAAAATCTGACCTATAATTTTGTTCCCCGCGCACTAATACCGCATTCGCCATTTTGGTGATAATGAATCTTTTGGCTTTATTAAATTTGAAATGCCATTGCCCCGGTGGTTTAATTCATGTTGCAGTTTGTGTTTTCCAGCCGAACGACAGAAATATTCTCGAATGAAGTTAAGCTTAGCCGATGGTACAAGGCATAAGCAATTTGATTGGACCCTTTCATGTGCTCATTTTCAAGCCAAAGATATAGATACACATTGTCCTTGTGAAGGCTGGATTTTGATGAACCTTGTACAACACCAAAATTGTAAAAGTACAATTGTCTTGAAAAGTACGCTGCCCGGTACTTTTGGAGCACCATATTTTTTTGGCAATCAAAGGACATGGTTAGCATTCCATCGATTTCTTCTCTTGCCAGTTGATAAAAGCTCTTGGCTCGCAGATTATTTACTCTTTTATTGATGATAATGTTGGATTTCGATTTTGAGTCCGTTGCCGTTTTAATTTGTTCCATAAACATTAGGCAGGTAGAACATTTAACGGAGGAAGGTGCCTTAAATTCAACGTTAAAGCAAGTATTAAAAATCCGACGAAAATAACTTGCTTTAACGTGCAATTGATTAGGATGATCCGATAGATACATCCGATGCATTTGATTTATGGGCAAATCGCTTGCTAAGTATGGACCGGCAATAGTGTAAGTCCACGGGTTTAAATGTTTTGACGGCGTCTTTTTTCAGTAAGAATTTTTCACTGCCACGGTCCTCCACGAGTTTCCATTGGCAGAGAACGTGTATTGGAAAAACGTTTACACACACCTGTTATTCGGTATCTGCTGATATTTAGTAGGTCTGTGAATGCTTTTTGGCAAACCCTTACGTTAAAACTAGTTAAAAAATCAATATGGGGAAAAAAAAGTACAAGGAAATGTGGGTTTTTGTAAATGATATTACACACGTAGTATCTCAATATGAAGGAATTGATGGTTTTTGATTTTGACTTGTATAAGGTGTTGTTGATTTTTGAAACAAAATTTATAAAGGAGTTAGTGGTTGTTGCAACTAACTATAGTTTTGAAATCTATTTTTCTCGGGGAATTACTCATTTTTGTGAATTTTTTATTTATTCAGTATTGTTTGCCATTTCATCATGGAAAGATTGCGCCCGGCATAGCGTCTACAAATTGAATCATCCACTAAATTTTGTGAAACCTTTGTCATCAGTCTGGCAAATACTTTATCGAACAAGTGATGGTTATCTCAACGATTTGGCTTTTTAATAACTCGGTAGCACTCATAGCCTTCCTGAACTCGCATTCGTTTTACCATGGGGTGGGGTGTGTTAAATTTTATGGCACGGTCATAGTTAAATTTCCCCGGATTATTTTTAATGAAGGTTATATCCTTTTTGTAAAGATTTCTACCAGTTGTGCCATGTAAAGAATTCTATCGTTGTTCAGCACCAATTTTTAATATGCCGATGGTCGAGTAAGCAGAGTCAATGCTCTTGAAATCGTGGACTCGAGTTCAAGACTCGTCAGCACGATTACATTTTTAATTTAATTTCTTCGGTAAACTTGGTGCAACACCGCTTCTGTTGAAATCTATACATTCAATTTCTGCTAGTATAGGAGCCATCTCTTGTGTAAGACCGTAATAAATTGTCCATTCCTGTTGCTAAAATTTTCAATTTTCTCTATTGAATTGGCAAACATAAAAGATTTGTAGAGCACCAAATTTATATACGCCGGTGGTCCAGTAAGCAGAGTCGTTGCATTTGGAATTGTAAACTTGAGAGTTCAAGCGTCGGTTTAGCATTAAATAATTTTTAATTTAATTTATTTAATTTCTCCCTTCAATTGGCAAATATAAAGGATGAGTATAGCGGCAAATTTATATATGGAAATGTTTAGTTGGTAAAGTAAGCGGTGTCATAGGATTTGGAATCGTGGATGTTGTGCAGTGTTTGAACGAGGGTAAACAAATTTAGCGGGCATCCACAAATTTCTCATTAAATTAAATTGAATCGCTTTTTGATTTAAAAATGACCAATTTGCAATTAAATTAAAAATATATATTGAGGCTTTAACCAGTCATGAGTATAATCTAATCACAAAGCTTCTTTTACCACCGAGCCACCGCCATACATAAAAATAGAGATATTCCTATCGTTTATAGCTGCCATTTGAATAAAAAAATTTAAAATGTTAGCAACGGCAATCGACTCTGCTTATTTGACCATCGCCGAACAATCCCATTACTGCTCTACACCCATACCCATCTTTTATACTTGCCACTTTTACATGAAGAATATTGAAGTTTTGAACAGAAGCTGAGAGCTGGATTTGAATAAGTTTATTTCACCATCAGCAATTTGATAGGAGAAATTAAATCAAGAAATGTTTGACTCGATTGAGAATCGAACTTAGATCCATAAATTCAAAGTCACTGACTTTGCTTACTGGGCCACTGCCGCATATATATTTCCTCCTATACAAATCTTTTATATCTGTCATTTGAATATAAAATATTGAAAATTTTAGCAAAGGCAATGGACTCTGCGTTTATTTTACCATCGCTATATACCCATCTTGTATACATGCCACTACTTGTAAAATATGAAAATGTAATTTAATACAGAAGCTGTGTGTTGAACCAATTTGAATACAGTAGAATAAAAATTATACCGTCGGTAGTGGATCTCGAACCTATGTCCACCAATCCAAAGTCAATCACTCTACTATCCCGCCCACCATCGTATATCTATTTGATGTTATGTAAACCTTTTATACTTTCAAATTGAATTGAGAATCTTGGGGATATTTTTTAACAGAAGCTGAGTTGGACCAAAAATGTCCCATACATAAAGATGCAAGGTGCAACATTTAATGCGATAACATTCCAAGCAGTGTATTTCAAAGCAGTTAAAAATCTGGCAAGTTATTCCTTCTTATGTTCTTAAAAATTAGAAAACTTCCGGACACTGACCTTACAAGTTTTAAGTTTTTAAGTCAGTACATGAATAACGTCCAAATAAAAAATTTCCCTATACAAACTGAAGCTGACGGACATTCTATAAAACCAATAACGCATTGTTCCTAAAAAAATTTGGTCACCCTTTAGTTTAGAACTAATTGCCAAAACCAGTCTAGGAACTGTCTACATTATCGACGTTGTCTACGTTGTTGACGTTATCAACGGGTTGTCGACACGTCAATGTAGAAAATAATAGATGACGCGTAAACGCCCATCCCTGGTTGTGACTTACTTGGATTCTTATTAATGGAGAATATAGCGAGCTTAATTTGAATGTCAAAGATACCGAGTAATACAAGGGTTGCTATGTATTATAAATTAGCGAATGATTTAGATCATTATCAACTACGTCAGTTAGAATTAATTTATTCCACGTGGTTTCATCAGCGTCTTTTTCAAGTGCTAGTAAATCATATCAGTGAAGTATACAGGTATACGTTTGAATTTATAGTTTAGAAATCTAGTGAACGATACCCCTTCTGTTTCAACATACTGAAACTGAGGGTTCAAAGGGTAAGGTATTAGACTAAAACCATTGAAGAATAGTGTCATTAATGCCATTCGAAAATAGCCTTTTCATGAACAGAGAATGACACTAACATTGTCAAATGCCTTAGATGACTCACCACTCATCAGTATAGTTGGTAAATACGAGCAAATTATTATGAAGTAAATCCTACCTTTATATAAGCATCGCTTGCACTAATTGTTCAGGTGAATGATCATTTTCTGATTTGACAAGAATTAAAAATGATATTCGTCCATATTTAGGGCTGTACAAACAGAATAATTTAAGAATTCTTTCCATAGAATAGGAAATATTGAAATCAAATATATTCTTAAATGATTTAAATCCAAAAAATTTAAAATGTTACCAAGAGACATTTAAAGTTTTGTATATTTTTTTATCAAAGCTCGAAATTTTCAATTTACTTAATGTTTTATTTCTGATTTATACTCGTGATTTAAATGGTTTTGTATTTCACATTATTTTAAAAATGACACATCTAAATGTCGCTAAGAGGCTAAGGCACCTTAACTGGACGAAATGCTGTAAATTATGATATTCAACAATTTTAAGGCTTCATTAGTATGGTTTTATGCATCTGTATAATTAACCCTTAAGGAGTACCTACTAAAAAATTTACCAGACTAACGGCATTCGAACATTTAGCAATTGAGCTTTGTAGATATTTCATATATTGCCAAAATAGAACCTTTCAACAATTTATGAACAAATCGATAACCTTTTAATTTTTTGGTTCTTGCTGAAAGCTGTCAGATTATTTGTATTATTATTTTATAAAGTAGCAGCTAAGAAGCTTAACTTTTAATCATTTTGCTTAAAGGAAACTAATTCATATCGGTTAAAATTTTCTAAAGAAAATAATGATGAAATCTGTTAACCATTGTGGACAGTAAATAGTTCAATTGTCTTTCTATTAAATATGATATTTTCACAATCATTTCGCAACAACTCTTTGCTACTCCAAGCAAATGGAAATATTTATTATTAATTTTTTTTATTATGGCAATATAAATCTTTTGAATAGTTTAGAAAATTGTAGGAATTTAAAATTTTAAACCTTTCACATAAATCTTATTAATATTGTTGTTGTTGTAGACTCTTTCCCTGCGGATTTCATTTCAATGCCAACCTTGTTATGGCATTTAGTGTCATTCTCAGTGTTTGTCCTATCTATCTCCATTTCCGTTTTCTGATTTCTTTCTCAATGTCGACTTGTTTCGTTTGCCGCAGAAGTTCTATGTTTGTGATGGGGTCAATTTTCGGCCAGAAGCAGTTGATTAGCCGCCTGAGGCATTTGTTGACAAATATACCTGAATTCTTTTGGTAACTGACAGTTCCTCTATTCTCTTCCATGCGTCATCTCTAATCCCCAATTTTCTTGTGTTGCCTTGATAGCCGAGCAGAAGTTGTTTCTTGCGTCAGTATTTCCCAATCTATTTATTCCTTGGGTGCTTCACGGCGGCTGGTTATGGATTCTGAAAATTGCTATTTGGCCCCTCGTTCTGCTATCTGGTGATGTCCAGGTGTATTACTGGATATTCTTGTGTGGGAATTTGCTGCCGCTTATGAATGGCTGATTTGAATTCAGTAATCGATGAGTCTATCTTGATTGTTATCCCTTACGGAATCTAGTGCCTGTTTGTTTACCCATGATCGTCGCCATTCCGGTGTTGCCGATTCAATTTTCAAGTTAAAATCTGCTTGGATCTCCTTTCGATAATCTTGATGTTATTACGGTGTGCACTAAATATTGTGTGGCTTGTAATTAACTATTCGTAGAATATATTTTTTGTTGTGTCATCAGGTTCTTCTTGTGAGGGCGAATACAGTACGTCTTCACCCTTGAATTTTCCAGTCAAAATTGTTGCCTCGATAACATGGTTCATCATTTTCTTGACTGAGAGTTTGGTTCCGTTACAAAGTCGTGGTGGATTTATGTTTCGAAGAAGAATGATGGGTATGGCAATTTTCAATGTAAGAACGTGCGGAAGAACGTGGATAGTTGACAACTTCTCTGGTTTCGTCTGTTGATTTTCAAAAAGATGAAGTTCTGTCTCGAGTTTTGTTGAATTATTTTTCAATGTTGTTTCTCATTTTTTTACAAGATGACCTAATCTGCAAAATTACGTTGAATGTAAATCAGCCATAAAGGAGAGAAGTAAAAATACCATTGGTTGAAATGAAATAACATAACCACTAATGTTATTGTATTAATAATTTTATTGTTTAAAAAAAAATAGAATTAAAAGTGCGATTACAAAAATGTTATTGGTGATAAAGAGACATAAATATTAAAATATGATCGAGCTATGTCTCACTCTAAACTAAATTCCAATAAACCCATTGATATCCGGATGTAAATATTATTACTTGGTTAGGTTATATACTTCACGGAAATATGAAAGTTCTTTATCTGGTATGGTTGTCTGTGGTTATAGCATAATTTTTATCGGTTAAGCATAAAATTAAATTCGTTTAAAATTGTCGAAAGCTCTCGACTGTCTAACATAGTTGCATGGTTTCCTTCAATGAATTTCACATTTATTGCACCGACAGTGTACTTGCTCAAATTGTAATCATTGTCAATGTCCACGACAGAAACCTCTACTGGCCGAATTAATGTGATTGGTGCTTGGATCTTCGGTATTTCATTTTCTTTAAATTCCATTGATAATTTAAAACGGTGGTATATCGCATCTATCATATTGTTCAAGTATTGTTGAGAGTATAGGTTTTGACTCTTTGTTAATTCGAGTATTTTTTCCACACGCTGATCCCATGTTGACATTTTTGATATTTCATCGTATAAATATTCAAGATCTGCTTCTGGAAATATTGCACGAATAATACCTAATACGAGAGTTATTTGAACAGCTTCATCGGTGGAATCGGATTGAAAAAGACACTCATTTATCAACTTCTTCATATATTCGGGAGCTCCGTCAATTAAAACAACCTGTCCAGTGACTCCATTCTTTTCTAACATATGCGCTAATTCTAAAGCTACAAATGTTCCAAATGAGTAGCCAACAATATAAAACGAATTGGTATGCTTGATTACATCATTGTAGATAGGCTCATATATACTTTGTGTGATATCACTAATAGTTGTTAAGCCAATACTTGTTGGCAGTTGAACACAGAATGTCGGTTGATTAAGTGATGTGGCCATTTTAGTCAACGCACTTACAACAACTCCCTCTATACCAGGAACCAAAATAATAGCCGAATCAAATTTGTTATTGTTATTATATGATTTGAGCCGAAGAACTGGAACTAAACTAGATGCTTCATCACCTAAACTCGTAATTAACATATGACTTCCGGTTAGTTCCGTGCCACTAAATTTTTGTTTTATCCTTTCTACAGCATTTTTCTGCAATTCATATAATTTTGCGAATGTTAATGAACGCAACTCCTGTGGTGATAAGAATAATTCAATTTCACGTTCTAGACTTTGATTAATTTCAACTGCAATCAATGAATCCATCCCCATTTCCGATAATGTCATTTCCATTGACACAGACTTAATATCTCGAATATTCATAATATTCATTATAGTGGCAATAATATCTTCTCCTTCATCAATAACATGTTTTTCGGCAACTACCAAACTTGAAACAATTGGACTATCATCCAATAATAGAGCGTCGAGCTCTTCCAGACATGAACAAATTCTTTGTGGTATTGATCCGTTGATTTCCATATCTTCTTTATCCCCTTGCATATCAGCGTACAAACCAACATCGCCTATGGCTCCCCATTGGATGGCTTTAGCTGGTAGGTTATCTCTATGTCTCTGTTCGACAATCCTTTCCATTATTGAGTTAGTCATACCGTAATTACTTTGGCCGGCATTACCACGACCGCATGACACACTAGAAAAAACTACGAAATAGCTTAGTTGCGGACAATGGACTCTTGATAACTCATCCAAATATTTTGTGGCAACTGCTTTCGGTCCGAATGATTCAATAAATGTATCTGGAGTTTGATTTTCGAGAATACCATCACTTAAAACTATAGCTAAATTAAATATTCCACCGACTGGACCTAATTTCATCGCTTCTTTAATTAATTCGAGACAACCTTCTGAAGTCGCGATATTTGATGTACTCACAACAATAGTAACTCCATAGTATTTCCATATACGAATGCGATATGATTGATATGGTTTTGAAATTCCGCGCCGTGATTAGAGGACAATTTTTCTTGCACCACGAATGATGAGCCAATCAGCAAGTTCTAAACCAAATCCGCCCAAACCACCTGGGATTATATAACTTGTGTTTGGGTCACAGTATATTCGGGGCAATAATGAGATCGGAAGAGACATCTCATCATTTGGATTTTCGCGAATTTTTAGTAGTACTTTTCCTATACGATCAGCACACCCGAAATATCGTATTGCGTGCTCTATCTCACTGGCTGGATAAACAGTTGAGGAAAGTGGTTGAATAATTCCGTTATCGATATCACATTGAACAAGGTCTCTCATTTTCTGTAAATAAAAAAGGATAAAGTTTGCAAAACGATACCAATTATTTTATTAGTTGCCCTTACCACTTGTTCCTCTCGAGATGCTGTGAATAAATTATCGATTAAAATGGCCTGGAATGAGATTTGTTTTTTGAATTCGCTAAGGCCAATATTCGTGTCATTCTCAGTGGTAAAGTTTCCAATTTCCAAAAATCGGCCTCCTCTACCCAAACACCTAAGTGATGCTCGTAATTTTTCTTCGGAAAGTGAATTGAGGATGAAATCTACACCATTACCATTGGTGAGCGAGATTATCATTTCTTCAAAGCTTGTATCTCGAGAGTTTCCTATTTGAGATTCCCGCAATTGTGGGAATGTTTCAATCAGATATTGTTTTTTTTCGTTTGTGCTAACGGTCGTAAAAACATTCATATTGTAGGAGAGAGCTACACGAATTGCTGCAATACCAACTTCTCCAGTTCCAGCATGAATAAGAATTGACTTTCCTGGTGTGACTTTACCTTGGACAAACAAAGCTGTATAAACTGTGGCGTACGCAACAGGAACGGTAGCCGCTTGTTCTAATGTCCATCGATCAGGACACACCCATACGAAACTGTCATTTGGTAAAATATGTGTTGCCATTGCGCCATTATTTAACATTCCCATAACACGTGTGCCACTTGTGTCAACGCCAGCATATTCAAGTCCTAGAACACATTCTGTCTCATTCCGACTTCCATCATTTAATTCAATCGCTAGTTTACCAGTTGCAAGCATAACATCACGGAAGTTGAGTGAACAGTATTGAACCTTAACAGGTAATATTGCTTCGTCGGAAATTTCAGTAATTGGTCCTCGGATCCATTTCAGCGATGATAAATCTCCTGTTTGTGTCATGTTTGCAAATGCGTACACATTAGTTGGTCCAAAAACAATAGGTTTTTCCAATGATAAATGTCGATATGTACCCCATTGCCCCTGGAAATAAATAAAACTGTCATTTAAATTTAAATCAAGTTTAGATCGGCTAAATAATACTTGTTTATATGTCAATATTAACACAAGTGTACTAAAATACTTGTTAAAAAATGTTTTACAAGCTGATATGGATTATGTTAATACTTACATTACGATAAATATTTATAGCCATATCTAGTGCAAGCTGATTTTTATAAAATGGATTTTCAATATCAAATGTTGGCGCCCCTGGATCATCAATGAATACGCATACAACAGAATTACTTTTCGGTTCCCTTCGAATACAATTAATTAAACCAATTATGCCCGACTGACTGTCCTTCTCAGAATATGCAATCACTGCTCCTGATTTTATAGCTGTTTGTAAAGTTTCCAACCAATCGAATGACTTATCATCTGATGAAATTTTAACAACTGTGGTATTCTTTGGAATTCTACGCTTTATTTTTTGTAATAACACAAGAGTTTCGTTTTCCAATGGTATAACCGCAATTAATTTAAGTCCCAAAGGTGGTACGATATTTTCAGCAGCTAGATTAGAACATTCACGAGATACCAAGTAGCCATCGTCGAATAAACTTTTTAGTGCACCTTCGATAAATGTTAGCTCTGCTAGACAATTTGGTTTTATGATAAACATACAATTTGATTGTAATGCCAAGCCACCATCCTCGATCTTAATATTATCACATTCAATTTCTTGTGATGTGAGGATAGTGGCAATGCAAGTTAATGGGAAATCCTCTACAGCATCTTTAAATTTATTAATAATGGGTTTAATTGATTTGTCGAGTACTTCGACTATACGAATAACAGGCATTGGGCTATTTTCTAGTGCATGTTGTATGCACAATTTCGCAGCATCCATTTTAGATAATACTGGGGTTGGAATATATGATAAAAACTTATATGATCCTAGTACTGGGATAGCGGACGATTTTAATCTACTAACTGCACTAGTATGTAATCCCTTAATTTGAACACCTCCACTTTGTACGATGCCTAAATTTTTATTAAAGATTACATCATAAAGGTAATTATCTGGGTTATCTTTGTCGATTCTTTCAATAGCTATTTTGGCATGAAGTTTGGTATCGATTGTAAGTTTCTCAATTCTAGTTGGTAGCAGCAAGCCGCGCGTGTCTTTTCCAATAATACCAATTTGTAGTAAACAATCTAAAAATGATACCCAATCCTTTTCCCATTTTACTTTGCCGGTAAGTCCATCACCTCTAGCTGCAACAACATTTCTAAATACCCCGCTGTAATGATAGCCGCGTAATCGGAGTTCTTTGTAGAAATCTTTAGTTGGTAAGTATGGAAAATCGGTTTCTTCAGTTGTTGGCAGATTAACATGTGTATGATCTACAACCTCTATAATAAACCCAGTAACTACCACAGCTGAACCTTCTGTTATATCAAAGCGCCCTGTACCAGAATGGATCTTCACATGAAATTCGACTTCATTCCCGGGTGTAATTATTGTGTCTCGCATAAATCGAATATCTTCAATTTGTACATTGAGTTGTGTGAAATCTTTTCCTTTCATTAGGCCAAAAGTTTCCCATACCAATTGAAGATATGCAGTGGCAGGGAATAGACAACGGCCTGAATTATATATAAAAATAACGTTAATAAATTAAATAAGTTTGGACATATAGTTTACACATTTACCATCAATTATATATCCCGAAATGTACTCGAACTCTCGATCTTGTAATGAAACATGAATATTTCTTTCGCCAGTCTTTTTATTTTCAGCTTCGTGTTTCATAACGAACCAATTTTCAGAATGGTCCCATCTGATTAAATGTGATATCCGTGGTGTGCCTTTTGACACAGGGTAATCAATAGCTGGGTAAATATTTTCAATGGCCATGTCAACACCAGTGATGTAGATCCTAATTATTCAGCAAGTTTATGTAAATAATTTAGCAAACCAAAAATTAATTTATACTCACTTGCCAAGCGCATCTAGGAAATAATTTAAATTATTTTCGTTCTTACGTTGTGTCAATGAAATATGAATTGAGTTTGGCATTGATTTACGAAACATGGCTTGAAGCAATCCATGTGGTGCAATTTCAATCGTAGTTACATTTTGTGGCAACATCAAAGCTGTTTCTTCGAACAGAACGACGTTAAGCAAATTATTTGTTTGGTACTGCGCAGAGCAGTATTGTGATTCACGAAGGTGCCATTTATTTTTGGGTACACTCGAACTCAGCCATTTGTCGGATCTTTTCTTTGGTTCAGTGATAATTTCAGAGAGATAGCGCAATAGCGTTGGTCCCATATCCGAAATATATCGTGAATGGTACGCGATATTCGAACATGATACGCTTTTCGCAAAAATCCCTTGAGCACATAAAATGTTTACAAATTGTTCAACATCTTTTTGAGGGCCAGATATTGTGCACAAATCTGCACTATTGTGACATGCTACATCAATTGTTGGTGGTAATAATTGTTTAATATTGTGATAACCCATTCCTATAGCGGCCATCGATCCTTTGATTTTTTTCGTTTCAAGACTCGCCATGCCTCTTGCGTACGCACAGAGTACCATTTGATCTGCCGTCAAGCAATTATCGGCATAGGCACATCCCAACTCCCCAACAGAATGGCCAATAATATAATCAGGTTTAATACCCAGTTCATTCAGTACATCACAAATAGCCACTTGAATTGATGCAATGCCGACAAATGAATTTAAAATATTATCAAATGTGTTCTTATCAGGTGACGTGATAATTTTGATTAAATCCATTCCTTTTGGAACTAAAACATCGTGACATTTTTGTATGGTTTTTCGAAAAATTGGAATTTCCAACAAACTAGTTCCCATTTCAACCCATTGTGATCCCATTCCACTGAACACATACACAATGGGTCTCTTGATTCCAGTATAATGTTGAATATCATGAGCTAAACATTTGGCATTTCCACCTTCAACATGACTAAAAAGACCATAACTTTTAAAAACATTACCGGAAAGTGATTTGTTTTGAGTACTTTGTAGAAGGCCTACAAATTCAGTATCAAGAGGTTTGTTGGATAAATATTTATGAACTACGTTGCACGCTTCTTCGGTGCGGCCTGACCAATTTACTAATCTAGGTAACTTGTCCGCATGAGCTTTGTTATTTTTTCGCTTTGGGTTTCCTTTTAATAAGCAGTGAGCATTAACTCCACCGAATCCAAATGAGTTTACAGCAATTAATGGTCCGGTTAACTTTTGTGCATCCACAACTACTTGCAATCGATTTTCTTCTAAGGATTTAATATTAGGATGACACTTTGTGAAATTTATATTTGGGGGAATTAATTCATTTTCGAGAGCTAAGATACATTTAGCAATAGAACACAAGCCGGCACCGCATTCTGCGTGCCCTAAATTTGATTTAATTGATCCCACTGGTAAAGGTATTTTACGATTATTACAAAATATTTGATCTAAGGCATTACATTCTTCTGGATCGCCAACTTGTGTTGCAGTTCCATGAGCTTCGACGTAATCCACAGTTTCTGGCTTAATATGAATTTCCTTGTAAAATTGGTTTAGAAGTTTTGATTGCATAGCACCGGATGGATATGTTATTCCCTCGTTCTTATAACCATCACAATTAACTTTCGAGTACAAAACTGTTCCGTAAACACGTTTCGCATCCTTGGCCTTTTGAAGAAAAATCACTGAAATTGCCTCCGATCGAGTAAAACCACAGGCATTTTCATCGAATGGTCGGCAATAACCATTTGGTGCTAGAACCCCAAGTCGGGCAATTTGAATTGTTATATGTGGATCGAGCATTAAATTGGTTCCACCTACGATTGCAGCATCACACTCTCCACTTCGAATAGCATTAAATGCGCAATCTAACGCAGTCAATGAACTACTACATGCGGAGTCTAAGGCAAAAGATGGTCCTTCAAGTCCTAAAGAATATGATATACGATTGGCTAACATAGAACCGCAACAGCCTGTAATACCCAATCCACCGGGCGAAACTTTACCGAAAATAGAAACGTGTTCTGTTTCACTGATACTTGCACCAATATATACAGCAGTACGCGACTCTCTCAAAGAAATAGGATTTATTCCTGCATCCAATACCGCTTCATAAGCATGTTCAATTAGAATTCGCGATTGTGGATCCATAAAATGCGCTTGTTTAAAATGAATTCCGAAAAACGTTGCATCGAATTTTTCTAAATCGTGAATTTTTCCGAAACGCCTTGGAAGTTCAGCATACTCATGTTTCCATCGTACTTCGGAATCGTCGACCATATCAACCTGAAAATAACAACCATTTCATTTAAATTTATAGGAAATCTGTGCTTACTGTAAAAGGCAGCAATACAATTTTCCAAACTGTAGTTTTCCCATCCTACTAAAGGAATTTGCAATTTGGTTTCATTGTTAATTTGCAAAAGTTTCGTTCTCGTTCACATATTAGTGAAAGAGTTTGTGGTCTGCCCTGCAGTGGCTAGGGGACGTCAACAAATTGGTATGACAGAATGTTTTGCAGTTAACTCGGGTGTTCGACAGAGAGATGCTCTGTCCCCGATACTCTTTAATCTCATCTTGGTGTACATCGTCCAGGAGCCTTAGGTCAGTGGAGACCGGGTGCTGGGCCTCAGAACTTCCAAATATAAAATACTAAATGCGAAAAATGAAGGTAAGATACGTTCCTGCATTCTCGCTAGAAATAATCTGAACATTTTTATGCTACTAAATTACAGCAACGCTGATGTAGTGGTGGCTAGCATCGAGATGGGGGCACAAAATCTCTTGCTTATATCGGCCTACCTACCATATGAGGAGGAAAATATACCAAGTCGGAGTCATCATGAGCAGTGATGCTAATGCGCATCACTCAATCTGGGGAAGTACAAATATCAACAGGCGAGGTGAGTTACTCCTTGATTTTATTTTAAGTACTAACCTAAATATATGTAATATCGGGTGTAAGCCAACCTTTATTACTAAAAATAGACAAGAAGTGCTAGACATCACACTTGTTTCAGATTTTATTAAGGAGAAGGTATTGGACTGGAAAGTGTCCGAAGACCATTCCTTTTCTGACCATTGTTATCTCCAGTACGAAGTGGATACAAAACTCACTAATAAACCATCCTTCAGAAATAGGAAGAAAACTGATTGGAATTGCTTTAGAACCATTCTGGGTAATTCATTACCAGTATCGGTTCCAAACCCACCTGCATCTACACAGGAGCTTGATGTTCTAGTAAACAAGCTATCTGATGCTTTAAACAAAGCCATGTTAGGTGCATGTCCTATCAATAGGCCTTTGTGTATGTCTCAGCCACCCTAGGTGGTCGAGAGAACTTCCAGGTACTCGTATAAAATGCAGGAGATTGTTCAAGAAAGCGAGCAACACAAATGCTGCTGCAGATTGGGATTATCATAAGGAAGTCCTTAAAATCTACAAGTACGATCTAAGAGCAGCCAAAACGAAAGCCTGCAGGCACTACTGTGGTAACATACAGGAGACCTCGGAGGCTGCTAGGCTACGCAAAGTGCTATGTTCCAGTCCTTCCATCCCGAGTTATCTACAACGACCGGATGGTTCATGGACTACGTGTAGTGAGGAATCCCTGGAGCTATTACTAGAACCGCATTTCTCGGAGTGCTCGGTGCTAGCTCCGGAGAGACGCGTGATAAATTGGGGTGTAGACCACGTAAGTCATATAGTAAATAGGCGGAATATCCTATGGGCAATAAACAGTTTTAAGCCATACAAGTCGGCAGGACCTGATGGATATCCAGCGAACTATTGACTTAACCTTACCCTGGCTGGAAGTTATCTTCAAAGGCAGCCTAGGACTCTGTCACATTCCTAGCAAATGGACTGAAGTAAAAGTTATATTTATACCTAATGCGGGAAAAAGCTTTTCCTGCTATCCCAAAGACTTTAGGCCTATAAGCTTATCCTCTTTTCTGTTAAAATCACTGGAAAGACAAATAGAGGCTTACATTAGAGGCTCAATCAAGCCGGGTGAGCTATGTGGGATCTCAACATGCATATTGTACGGGACGATCGGTGGAAACAGCTTTCCACTCCCTTATAGGTCCGATTGAGAAATCACTTGAATATAAGGAATATTCAATGGGAACCTTCTTGGATATAGAGGGGGCCTTTAGCAACGTCAGACCGGGGGCAATCACTCGGGCCCTTGCGTGTCTGGGGGTAGACGGGTCACTCAGAGGCTGGATAGATCAAATGCTTAGAGGCAGGATCCTTACAGCTTATCTGGGTGGGACGTCTGCCGGCAGATACGTGAGCAGAAGGACACCTCAATGTGGGGTTCTATCCCCCCTTCTTTGTAACTTGGTCATAAATGACCTGTTTCTAAACCTGGAAGGGCAAGGCTTCAAGGTGGTTGGTTACGCGGACGTCGTTACTATTGCGGTCTTCTGTAAATATCCTAGTACGCTGAGTGAGCGCATGCAGTGTGCGGTTGGCTACCTCTCTGAGTGGGCACGCGGCTGCGGACTGAACGCAAACCCATAGAAAACGGAGCTGGTCCTCTTTACCAGGAGGCACAAACTTCCTCAGTGTGACCCGCCAACATTAAATGGTACTCGCCTGATCTTTACGGATAGAGCAAAATACCTCGGACTGCTTTTGGACAGCAAGCTAAGCTGGAAACTAAACATCGTATAGAGAGAGAGTAAAGAGACCTACTATAGCGCTCTACTCCTGCAAAAATGCCATTGGAAAGAGATGGGGTATGGAGCCCCACATAGTACACTGGCCCTACGTCTCATTGGTCAAACCTATACTGCTGTATGGGGTTGTCGTCTGGTGGCCAGCGTTAAAAATTATGGCCAACCGTAAACTATTGATGAAAGTTCAAAGAACGGCCTGCTTGTGTATATAAGTGGGGCTCTCAGGAGCACACCTACTCAAGCTCTGGAGATTCTATTTCATCTTACTCCCTTGGATATTGCGGCCGAGCAGCTTGCATTTTGCACAGCCATTCGGCTCAAATCCATATCTATGTGGACCTGTAACAATGCAGGGCACTCATCTATCCTATGCAACAGGAGTATTCCGGGAGCCACCGAATACGCTATTCCTTTGCCATCTGTTGAGATGAAAATCCAAACTGAGTTTCCCACCAGAGAGGACTGGGTGAACAAAACGGTTATGGACAATGGGGCGCTGATCTTCTTCACGGATGGCTCAAAAAGGGATAGGGGGGTTGGTTGTGTATAATGTGAGGCACTAGGGGTTGAACTGATCGCGATAATGGAAGTTATGGGCTGGTTGAAGTATAATGTAATATCTATGAGGGAGATTCGCATTTTTACGGACAGCCTGGCTGCTATTAAAACGCTACAATCATTCTCCCTGACGTCGAAGGTACCCCAGAAACTGTCTGGCATCTTTAAATGAGATGGCTGATCAGTTCAACATCCGCTTGACGTGGGTGCCAGGGCATTTCAATATCGCAGGGAATGTAATGGCAGATGAGTTGGCCCCTCCTAATAACCCATAGCAGGCGGGATATAAAGATACCATTTGCTTCATGTAAACTGCTGCTTCAGGAAGAAGATATAAAAGAAACGAACGTCAGATGGTCTAACGCCAGTTCGTGTGTAATAACCAGGCAGATCTGGCCTGGACTTGACCGGTTCAGATTAGGCCAACTGATATCGCTTCGACGGCGCCATATTGGTATTGTCATGGGAGCTATAACGGGAAATTGTCTCATTGGGATATATGCGAGCAGACTGGGTGGCCCAGCCCACGATTTCTGCCGCAGCTGTGGTGATGAGGAGGAGGAATAAAGTGTGCTCCATCTGCTCTGTACCTGTCCTAGTCTAGCGTACAGCAGAACAAAATTTATAGGAACTTCCCCTTTGAACGACCTCACGGAGCTTAGTAAGATCGAGATCCGGGACTATAAACGCTTCTTGGTAAGCTCAGGATGGTTTAGCGAGTGAAGAGGAGGAAACTCGAATGTGGTACAGCTACGGACCTATTTTGTGTTTATGCTAGTCCTTTAGTACGGCCACCCTTACCTCACCTAACCTAGCTCGACCAATGGCACCGTTTCTGGCAAGTTACAATTTTTGGCCTGGTAAAGGATTCCAATTCATAAAAACATCCAATCCGCTAAATTTTGTCATGTCTTGGTCTTGGAGCAGTTTGGCACGTTTATCAGCGGTCAAGTTTTGGTTATCTGAACAAGTTGGCTTTTTAATAACTCGGTAGATCAAAATAAATTGGCGGATATTCTATAAAACTGTCACCACCCGCAACATATTGATCTCTAAGAAATTTAGTGACTCTAGTTTAGAACTAATTCACAACACCTCTCTTTGTGAATTATCTAGATTATCGATGTTGTCTACAGGTTGTCGTTACGTTTACGAGGAAAATAATAGAAAAGGCGTAAACGCCGCTGGTTACAAACATATTCGATCATTCGATAGATTGGATCAGCATGTTTCATGTTTGCTTAATCTAGCATATTTCAAATTTAAAACAAAAATGATGTTTTTAATTTTAATAAAATTCGGAATAAAAAATTATGTTTTGTTGCTTTGGAAAAACGAATAAACTATTATAGTATTGGCCTCTGTGGTCGAGGGGTACTCACATGTCTTATAAATCGAAATTGCACGAACATGTTTCCTAAGAATACCACCATAGCATCCTTTGCTGGTCGTAGGGGGCGACTAAACGGTTTGATCGCTGGGCTGACGACCCGCATTCGTAACAAAAATCAACTGTTTATAAAGTCAACAAAAAGGAAAATGGATACCGCCAAAAAAACACCGGACCCCCACTCAAGTACCGGGATACGAGATTTAGACGTGCAATCACTTAGAAAACCAGGAGCGTTAGAGGGCCTAATCACGTGCATGAAGGAGTATCGGCTGGAGCTCGTTACTCTTCAAGAAACTCGCTGGCCTAAAAATGGAGACCATGTATCCCAGGGCTATACCTTGCTCTACAGTGGGGATGACCTCGGAAATCTTGGAGCTGAATTTCTTCTTGGGCCGCAGGTAATGAACGCTGTTTTGGATTTCCAAGCAGTCAATAACCGATTGTGTAAGCTTCGCTTGCGCATGAAGTTAGCCAACCTGACGATAATTTGTGTATATGCGCCCACAGAAGTCAGCCAGTCCTAAGATAAAGACTCATTTCACAATGACTTTGACGATCTGATCGGATCTATACCCGAACACGATGAATAGAATAGTAATTGGTGACTTTAATGCTAGAGCTGGCAGAAATCAGGCCGACTTGTGTGAAAACATAGGTCCGTACTCCTAACACGAAACTGCGACCTTTAATGGTGAGAGAATGATGTACTTTGCAATTGCTCATGATCTTAAAGTAGCAAGCACGTTCTTCCCTCACAAACAGATACATCTAGAGACATGGACACATCCTCGCGGAACTTCCCGCAGCCAAATTGACCATATATACGGGCTCGGGTTGTGCAGGATGTGAGAACTTATGGGTCAGCAACCAAATACGTAGCGATCATCATTTGGTCGCTTGAAAGCTACGATGGGAGTTTTCGTCTTGGTACGTTTCGACTGTGAATGTCTGATAAATGAAGATCAAAAGAAACTATATCATGATCTTGTTAGCGACAACATTGATGAAGCTAATTACCAGTCTGACTGCGTGAAATCTGTATGGGAGGTACTGGAAACTTTGGTTGTCAGTGCTGCTCAACAGACTTTAGGTATAGTGAAAGTCAGACCCAAGAATGATTGGTTTGATGACGACTGGCATCTTGCAGTTGAGCAACAAAATATAGCCCATAGTGAAGTGCAACAACGTCTCACAATCGCGAGGAAAACCAAGGCTGCACTTGCAAGAAGGGCAGCTAAGGGGATTTGTAGCCGGAAGAAGCGAGAATGGTGGAAGTCCGAGGTTCTGAAAGTACAACAACTCAGCAATGAGCGCAGTTCACGTAATTTCTTTAAAGGAATTACTGGACTGCACCATACATTCAGGCCTACGTCAACCGCCATTCGGGACCGGGATGGAAACCTCTGTGTCAACATCGACGCAGGACTTGACGCATGAAGCGAACACTTTACTGACCTGCTTGATGTTCAGCCATCCCATGAGGAATTCCATAAAGCCATGCAGAGATTGAAACGAAACCGCTCACCTGGAGTGGACTGCATTAATTCGGAGCTCTGGAAATTCGGAGGGGATACTTTGTGGAACTATCTTTTCGACCTCATTCGATTAGTATGGCGAACCAAAGTTATGCCTGACGAATGGAAAAGCCGCGATATGCCCATCTTCAAGAAGGGAGACCGCTTGAAGTGTGAGAATTATCGCGGTATACCTATCTGTTGCATAGCATACAAGTTACTGTCATACATTGTATTGGATAGAATCACTCCTCTAGCGGAGGGCTTTGTTGGTGACTATCAAGGAGAATTTTGTTCGAATCGATCAGTCGCTGATCAGGTCTTTTCGCTGCGGATGATTCTATCTAAATATTATGAGACATCCATCCCCGTATGTCAGGTGTTCCTGGATTTCTGGCAGGCCTATGACTTGATCAATCGAGAGAGTTTGTGGTCTGCCCTGGAATACCTAGGAATGCCAACAAAATTGGTACGACTGTGTAGGATGACAGTGACGCAGTCTCAGTGCTGTGTTAAAGTTGAGAACAGGCTATCGACAATTTTTGCAGTTAACTCGGGTGTTCGCAGGGAGATGCTTTGTCCCCGATACTCTTTAATCTCATGTTGGAGTACATCTTTCGTAAAACTGAAATACCTCAGCGCAACATCTTATATCAGGTGCTTGCATATGCAGATGACATATGCGTGATTGGACTGAATAGCAACAGAGTGAAGGATATACTTGATCCGCTTGTAGAGTTTCCAGATTCAGTTGGACTTCAGATCAGTGAGTCCAAAACGAAATACTTGATTTCTGGTTATAGGGATAATGGCACACCAGTTTTTAGTAGTGGTCACCACACGTTTGAGGGAGTGAGGAGGTTCAAATATTTGGGCTCTCTTATCACTCACGATACCAGTGTGGATGAGGATATTAAAGTGCGTCTTGCAGCTGGCAGTCGTTCTTTGTATCCTCTAAGGCCACTGCTAAATTCTAAACACTTATCAAGTGCCGTGAAGCTTTACAAAGCGTTGATCAGGCTCGTGTTATGTTTGGATGTGAAAGTTGGGCGCTGACGGATAAGTACGAGAGATGGCTCCTTACATTTGGGAGAAGAATCATGTGTGTGATTTACGGCCCAAAACACGAAATAGATGGTACATACAGTGGAGTACCTATGGTACATGGTACATATGGTGGAGTCACCCGCTCTGTTTAAACGTACGTTTAAACGTATTGTGTCTATGATAATATCGTAAAGACAAACATTAGCAAACTATGAACGAGAGATGGAAATCAGAACTGTTGAACGTTTAATGATGGAGTAAACACGATTTGCTTTCCTTGTTACTGTGACAGTACTAGTTTTACACTTTTCCAGAATTTTGATACGAGTGTGTACCGTACTACGTTTTATTTTATGTGACACTATGTAAAACTAGTTTTTGACAGGTATAGTTGAGATAAGGCATTGGGTTAATAAAAATAATCAAATGTGTTTTATATTTATCAATGCTCTTCAAATATTATAGTTAATTGATTTAATAAATTATTTTAATTTTAATTTGTACAAATTATTTAATTATTTATAGAGAATAACCACTTGTACTGAGAACACTTCGTACTTTTAGTTTAAACTAATAATATGTTTAAATAAAATATTTTGTTAAATACCTTATTATAAAGATTATATTCTAATTCCTCAATATTACGGGATGATGGAAATCGTCCCGCTATTCCAGAAATGACAATTTCATCGCCAGGAGTAGCAGCAATTGCTCGATGATACGTTGGCTTATCGTCCATCAAAGGCATTTCAATTCAAATTTAATACACTTTCAACGCACTAAAGTAATATACTAAAGAAGTAGAACGATATGTTAACTTTGATTCAATTCTTTTAAACCACTATTAAAAATGTAATTTAATCACAAACTTTATATTCTTTTCTATTACTCTACGATCAAGGTAAAGTGTTAGGTTCTATTATTAATTGGAACTATTTATATGGTTTACATGACTTATTTATATGGTAATATATGTATACCAAAAAAAAAATTTCTATTCATAGTAAAGTCTATTTCAAAAAAACTCGGTACTGTACAAGGTATCAAGTTCTCAAAAAAGTTACCAAATTGGCACGTTGCGATACGTAATTAAAATTCACAACTAACATTTTCAAGGTTGTTTTATAAATTATTCATGTATAATATGTACATTTATAATCAATGAATTTGCATAAAATAAAAATTGCCAAACTACAATTGACAATTTGTGAACTTTACAAGTCAAGGGGCATACTAATTGGGAATAAACATTTTGTACACCAAACATTTATCATTGTATATGATTATCGATTATAGCCGATTCAATTGATTAATTTTACTATTGCGCTGATTACTTACTTGATGTGTACTTTTCATTTTGGATTATCGACTTTAGGCAAAATTTGTACCAGGGGCCTATACGTAAATTTACTATTGTTTACCTTTTTCTTCATTTGTCTGCTATAGGAAAACGATAGGGGAAAGCCATAGTAGGGCCCGGGACCGGTGTGTAGTTTCTAACAAAAAATAAAACTTTACAAAATATATCTGTGTTAGTAACACTCAAAATACAATTCATATTGGAAAAATGAGTGATTTTTAATATTGTATATTGGAAATATAAAAAATTGTAGACATGATGTTTTATAAAATTAAATCATTTATTAAAAGCAAGCAATAATAATAATTTAAAAAAAAACGGAGGATTCGAGATGACTTTTCCAGCATTTTTTACTTAAATTTTGAGTAATTTCTTAAAATTAAAATCTTAAGAAATAACTCAAACTACAAGTAAAATAATGCTGGAAAACTCATCTCAAATCCTTCGTTTGGTAAAATCTTCTTCTATGAAATGTTCCATAACGATAGGCATATCAGATCTATAAAGCAAAATCTTGCCCAAATCTCCGAGAGTGTTTTGTTAATTAGTGTAAATAATATCAAATTTTTAGAAATAACTCAAACTTTAAGTAAAAAAATGCTGGAAAACTCATCTCAAATCCTCCGTTTGAAAAAATCTTCTTTTTTTAAATGAATATTTTTATGAAATAATCCATTTCTTACCGAACTGAAGTTTCTAACAAAAAATAAAACTTAACAAAAAATACATCTGTATTAGTATCACTCAAAATACAATTCTTATTGGAAAAAATGAGTGATTTTTAATATTGTGTATTGGAAATATAAAAATTTGTATGTCTACTTTAATCAATTATTAAAAGCAAGCAATAATAATAATTTTAAAAAAATTATAGGTATAGAAGAAAACCAAATAATTTTTCTAATCGGAATCAAATACAAAAACGACATAATTTTTGATAGAATCATTCTTCAATTAAACAAACCAAATAACAAGGCACTCTCGAAGATTTGGGCAAGATTCCGCTATATAGGTCTAATAGGCCTATTGTTAAGGAACATTTCATAGAAGAAGAGTTTTCAAAACGGAGGATTTGAGATGAGTTTTCCAGCATTTTTTTTCTTATGGTTTGAGTTATTTCTAAAAATTTGTTATCTTTAACACAATTAACAAGGCACTCTCGGAGATTTGGGCAAGATTCCGCTATATAGGTCTAATAGGCCTATTAATAAGGAACATTTCATAGAAGAAGATTTTTCAAATAGGAGGATTTGAGATGAGTTTTCCAGCATTTTTTTCCTTATAGTTTGAGTTATTTCTAGAAATTTGTTATCTTTAACACTAATTAACAAGGCACTCTCGGAGATTTGCTCAAGATTCCGCTATATAGGTCCAATAGGCCTATTAATAAGGAACATTTCATAGAAGAAGATTTTTCAAAAAGGAGGATTTGAGATGAGTTTTCCAGCATTTTTTTTCTTATAGTTTGAGTTATTTCTAAAAATTTGTTATCTTTAACACTAATTAACAAGGCACTCTCGGAGATTTGGGCAAGATTCCGCTATATAGGTCTAATAGGCCTATTAATAAGGAACATTTCATAGAAGAAGATTTTACAAAAAGGAGGATTTGAGATGAGTTTTCCAGCATTTTTTTTCTTATAGTTTGAGTTATTTCTAAAAATTTGTTATCTTTAACACTAATTAACAAGGCACTCTCGGAGATTTGCTCAAGATTCCGCTATATAGGTCTAATAGGCCTATTAATAAGGAACATTTCATAGAAGAAGATTTTTCAAAAAGGAGGATTTGAGATGAGTTTTCCAGCATTTTTTTTTTTATAGTTTGAGTTATATCTAAAAATTTGTTATCTTTAACACTAATTAACAAGGCACTCTCGGAAATTTGTCAAGATTTCGCTATACAAGTCAAATAGGCCAATTACTAGAGAACATTTCATAGAAGAAGAGTTTATCAAATGGAGGATTCGAGATGAGTTTTCCAGCATTTTTTACTTAAATTTTGAGTAATTTCTTAAAATTAAAATCTTAAGAAATAACTCAAACTACAAGTAAAATAATGCTGGAAAACTCATCTCAAATCCTTCGTTTGGTAAAATCTTCTTCTATGAAATGTTCCATAACGATAGGCATATCAGATCTATAAAGCAAAATCTTGCCCAAATCTCCGAGAGTGTTTTGTTAATTAGTGTAAATAATATCAAATTTTTAGAAATAACTCAAACTTTAAGTAAAAAAATGCTGGAAAACTCATCTCAAATCCTCCGTTTGAAAAAATCTTCTTTTTTTAAATGAATATTTTTATGAAATAATCCATTTCTTACCGAACTGAAGTTTCTAACAAAAAATAAAACTTAACAAAAAATACATCTGTATTAGTATCACTCAAAATACAATTCTTATTGGAAAAAATGAGTGATTTTTAATATTGTGTATTGGAAATATAAAAATTTGTATGTCTACTTTAATCAATTATTAAAAGCAAGCAATAATAATAATTTTAAAAAAATTATAGGTATAGAAGAAAACCAAATAATTTTTCTAATCGGAATCAAATACAAAAACGACATAATTTTTGATAGAATCATTCTTCAATTAAACAAACCAAATAACAAGGCACTCTCGAAGATTTGGGCAAGATTCCGCTATATAGGTCTAATAGGCCTATTGTTAAGGAACATTTCATAGAAGAAGAGTTTTCAAAACGGAGGATTTGAGATGAGTTTTCCAGCATTTTTTTTCTTATGGTTTGAGTTATTTCTAAAAATTTGTTATCTTTAACACAATTAACAAGGCACTCTCGGAGATTTGGGCAAGATTCCGCTATATAGGTCTAATAGGCCTATTAATAAGGAACATTTCATAGAAGAAGATTTTTCAAATAGGAGGATTTGAGATGAGTTTTCCAGCATTTTTTTCCTTATAGTTTGAGTTATTTCTAGAAATTTGTTATCTTTAACACTAATTAACAAGGCACTCTCGGAGATTTGCTCAAGATTCCGCTATATAGGTCCAATAGGCCTATTAATAAGGAACATTTCATAGAAGAAGATTTTTCAAAAAGGAGGATTTGAGATGAGTTTTCCAGCATTTTTTTTCTTATAGTTTGAGTTATTTCTAAAAATTTGTTATCTTTAACACTAATTAACAAGGCACTCTCGGAGATTTGGGCAAGATTCCGCTATATAGGTCTAATAGGCCTATTAATAAGGAACATTTCATAGAAGAAGATTTTACAAAAAGGAGGATTTGAGATGAGTTTTCCAGCATTTTTTTTCTTATAGTTTGAGTTATTTCTAAAAATTTGTTATCTTTAACACTAATTAACAAGGCACTCTCGGAGATTTGCTCAAGATTCCGCTATATAGGTCTAATAGGCCTATTAATAAGGAACATTTCATAGAAGAAGATTTTTCAAAAAGGAGGATTTGAGATGAGTTTTCCAGCATTTTTTTTTTTATAGTTTGAGTTATATCTAAAAATTTGTTATCTTTAACACTAATTAACAAGGCACTCTCGGAAATTTGTCAAGATTTCGCTATACAAGTCAAATAGGCCAATTACTAGAGAACATTTCATAGAAGAAGAGTTTATCAAATGGAGGATTCGAGATGAGTTTTCCAGCATTTTTTTTCTTATAGTTTGAGTTATTTCTAAAAATTTGTTATCTTTAACACAATTAACAAGGCACTCTCGGAGATTTGGGCAAGATTCCGCTATATAGGTCTAATAGGCCTATTAATAAGGAACATTTCATAGAAGAAGATTTTTCAAAAAGGAGGATTTGAGATGAGTTTTCCAGCATTTTTTTTCTTATAGTTTGAGTTATTTCTAAAAATTTGTTATCTTTAACACTAATTAACAAGGCACTCTCGGAGATTTGTCAAGATTTCGCTATACAGGTCTAATAGGCCAATTACTAGAGAACATTTTATAGAAGAAGAGTTTATCAAATGGAGGATTCGAGATGAGTTTTCCAGCATTTTTTTTTTCTTATAGTTTGAGTTATTTCTAAAAATTTGTTATCTTTAACACTAATTAACAAGGCACTCTCGGAGATTTGGGCAAGATTCCGCTATATAGGTCTAATAGGCCTATTATTAAGGAACATTTCATAGAAGAAGATTTTTCAAAAAGGATGATTTGAGATGAGTTTTCCAGCATTTTTTTTCTTATAGTTTGAGTTATTTCTAAAAATTTGTTATCTTTAACACTAATTAACAAGGCACTCTCGGAGATTTGTCAAGATTTTGCTATATAGGTCTAATATGCCAATTACTAGGGAACATTTCATGGAAGAAGAGTTTATCAAATGGAGGATTCGAGATGAGCTTTCCAGCATTTTTTTTTCCTTATAGTTTGAGTTATTTCTAAAAATTTGTTATCATTTACACTAATTAACAAGGCACTCTCGGAGATTTGGGCAAGATTCCGCTATATAGGTCTAATAGGCCTATCGTTAAGGAATATTTCATAGAAGAAGATTTTTTCAAACGGAGGATTTGAGATAAGTTTTCCAGCATTTTTTTTTCTTCCGTTGCTGGAAATGCTGGAAAACTCATCTCAAATCCTCCATTTGGAAAACTCTTCTTCTATGAAACGTTCCCTAGTAATTAGTTTATTAGGCCATTATAGCGGAATTTTGCCCAAATCTCCGAGAGTGCCTTAATTAGTGTAAATGATAACAAATTTTTAGAAATAACTCAAACTATAAAAAAATTAATGCTGGAAAACTCATCTCAAATCCTCCGGTTGGAAAAATCTTCTTCTATGAAATGTTCCCTTACGATAGGTCTATTAGACCTACATATATAGCGGTGTTTTTCCCAAATCTCCGAGAGTGTCTTGTTATTGGATTTGTTAACATCTAGTATATAGTTGCTAACAAAAAATTATAAATTTTCGTATTCGATGCCAGTTATTGAAAATGTTTTCGTTTCGTTTTTTCGTTTTTTTTATAATTAATGTATTGCCATAATTATTGAAAAAATCTGTTTGGGAAATATTTTACTTTCTTGAAATTCTCATTTTAACATGGCGGAATTTACCAAAACATATTCATTTCAATTGGATTCCAATGGGATTTTCGTTACGTAATTTTTCTAATTGGAACCCTATACGTATACGAGTTATTTTTTGTTTGGAACTTCACAGGCTCGGGCCCGGGTAGTTTTTAATTTTGGATTTAATGGTCAAAGAGAATTTTTAGTTAGTGAAGGTAGTTAAATTTCCATTTCATATCAGTTCCAAATTAATGTTTATTAGTCACATTGAGAGAAAGAATTCCGGCCGTGTCTAGACTAATAAAATATAACGGATTTGACTATTTAACCGCACTATTTCGCAAACATTAGAACTAATTGGAATAAAAAAGAATAATTGTGCCTGGAAAGTTAATTATGCCTGGAGACTTCAAATGATACAAGAGAAGAAAGAAACTCCATCCAACAATTACGACAGCAAAAAGATAATTATATATATATATATATATATATATATATATATATATATATATATATATATATATATATATATATATATGAAGGTCACTATTACGAGTGTACCAAGGAGCGTTTTCAATCCCTCTGTGAACTTTATATTCAACCAGAACATTTTTCTATATTTTAACTGAACCTATTCTGCTTTCTTTTTCACGTGTAGTGGTTTGCTTGATCTTTTAGAGAAGTTAATGTGAGTAGACCTCGATTCATGCACTTTAATTCTCCACTTACCTAGCCAATCTTGTATATTATTTATGGCTATTTATATAGTTTGAATGTGACATCACCGATTGTGTCGCCAACAGCTAGAATTGCAGTGTCGTCTGAACGTGGCGGTAGTTGTATTGTTCGTCTTCGGTAAGTGGCTAGTAAACAGTATACGAAAAGGAATATACACTATACGAAAAGGAATGGCCCTAAGACACTCCCCTGCGAGATCCCTGCTTTAGCTTCTTTTAGGCTGGAGTAAACTCCTTCCTGTTTAACTCTAAAGTATTTTCTTTTCAGGTATGACTTTAGCAGTTCGCAATACCCAAATGACAGAGTTTTCTCCAATTTAAATATTAAACCATCTATCAAGACTTTGTCAAATATTTTTTTCTCTAATTAATTTTCTATTAAATCTGTTATTCTATGGACTTGATCAACAAATCAGGCTGATTTCTGGCTTGGTACTTATTGAACTTTCCCTTGTTTTGTTGCGAATTTTTTGCAGCTCTTTTACAACAATGCAACCTTTGTAGTTGGCTGGATGTGCCTCTTCACAGTTGACACATTTTGGTGGGGTGTATTTTTGCTTCGTACATTCAGCCGTACGGTGTTTTCTTACACATTTTACGCATCTGGGCTTTTTATTACAAAAGTTTTGCGTGTGTCCGTAGATTTGGTACTTTTTGCACTGGAAATCAGATGTTTTAACTGCTTCTATTTACACTTTCATCTGTAGTATTTCGCTGATTGCATATATATTTTTAATGTCTTCTGTTCTTTCAAAAGATAACATATATAATGGAATAGGTGTTTTGTCACCTCTTTTTAGCAGCGGTGTAACTTGGTTAATTTTGTATCGTTTCTCAAAAAGATACTCTTTTATCTCTTCTGGTTTGCTTAAAGCGTGTAGTTTCTTTACAATGACTTTGGTTTGCCTTATCTACTTATCTTCGTAGAAATACCATTTTCATTAAGAGATTCTGATAACTTTCTATTATTTAAGTTTCTAATACTCTGATTATTATAAATTTCACCACACAATTAAATATTATATGAATTCGGGTATGTCTGTCGCTGTGTCAAATGTCTAATCCGACAGCCAAGTTTCAACAAAACAAGGAATATCGAATTTGAAGTTTGAAATGAGATGAACGATTTGATCAAACATTGGGTATATAATATTATAAAGAGTATACATATTACAGGTCTTCTATATAAGTATATGTTCAATCCTTAAAAATTGTTGATTGACGATTTTAGTACACGGCGTTATTTGCGTAACCACACATTACATACTGACAAGAGCATGATACATCATAAACAAGAATCATAAGTAAGTTGTGACGTTTCAATCGGAAACCCACTGATTAAAATCCCAACCCACCTATGCCGGACATGAGGATAGGAAGTGGACTACCGTCTCTTTCTCCTCCTTGTCCATACAGCTTCTCCAAAAATCATTTGCTTCTAGACCTATAGCCTCCTCGGATATTATCCAAGTAGGCAGTACCCTGTGACCCCACGATCGCTTTTATTTCACATCTAAGTAGGGAGATCACTGTCTTTGAGCGTTTCAAGTCTAGCTTTGGCCAGGCTTGTCTTGGTACCTTTCATTCGCTGAGCCTACTTTTAAGCACTGTCTTGATTGCCTTAATAGGCCCCTCCAAATTTGCCCTTTCCGGTAGCAGTTGATGAGTTATACCATTCCTAGCTAGTTCGTCCATTCTGCAGTTCACCATGACGTCCGAGTGGCCGAGGACCCAGACTATCTGCAATATTGAAATGCTCACTCATCTCATTCAAAGACAAGTGGCAACCCAATACCACCCTAGATGTCAGAGAAACTGAATCCAGCGACTTGATCGCTGCCTGACTGTCCACATAAATTGTGATATCAATCGAGGATACCACATTATGTCTCAACCAATTCAAGAACTCCTCAATCGTTATTACCTCTGCTTGGTTCACATTGCAGTGATTAGGGAGACAGCTCCTAATTTACAGTGTACCTTGGAGCCATCCGTAAGGAACAGTAATGCTTCTGTTTCCGATAACGACCCGCTCCTCCAAGATTTTCTTGAAGGACAGGTACTTCGGGGTGGTGATTTGTTTGATATTAATTTTCTATGAAGTTCCCCAGCGGGCACTCATTTTCTTGTATCTCTAGCATACGGTTACTTGATCTCTTTGATGAAGTGTCTGTCACTTCAACTGTCTTGGCCACTCGCCCCTTGTTATTAGTTTGAGAATAAAGTTTTTCAGTAATTATTACAGAAATTACATTATTCTACCTTCCAGATTTTATTTTGTCAGCATAGATTAAGTCTAGAAAGTTAACGAGAGTAAAACTAAATTTAAAAGCTCTCAGATAAATCTTATTAATTAGAATCTGGTTTAATGTTTCATAAATTTCCTTATTATAGTTATAAATAACTTAAGAAATTAAACCTAAACGTTTGTAATCCTTGAAGCTTAAAGTTCAATTGTTTCTATTATTCTTTTGTTAATAACTAGGTATCTGCGTATGTACATTTCTCTCTCTCTCTCATGTAATATAGACCTCCAATGTGAACTATACCATCATCAAGTAATTCAAAGTCGTACCGATAAACCAGCAAAAATTGCGTCGGAACGAATATGCCATAAATCTAAGCCGTTAATCCTTATACGAATTAAACTTTAACAAAACATTTCAATTTAACAAGTTTGTACACACAACAATATGCTACGTACATACATTATATGTAATTTTAATTGTACAAATTAAATTCATTAAGTTTATATAATGAAATTCCCACAATACTAATTAATTTTCTTCATTATTACGTATACATGTATACGTTCATGAAACGGAATCCAAAATAAAAATTCATGTGCAATGTATGTACATACACATATGTATACATAACTTTTATATGACCTCTCTGTGTATTCAAACTCTTAAATCAATTTTAATTGGTTGAAGAAGACCAGAGTTATAGTTAATACATTTATATATGTACATACGAGTATATAGTAGAGAAGAGTACTAACGAGATTTTATTTTATGCTTATCTAAATTGAAATAAAATTACAATAAATTCGTTTGCCGAAAAGAAAAATTACTTTATTCTCTACAGTACATAAAAAAAAAAACAATCGACAAAAAAATGTTGTAAATCATAAAAATGTTTACGATATGTATTTAGATATCACAGATCTAGGACTGGTAGAAAATCAAAAAACAATGCTAAAGCATTCTATACGAACATAAGAGAGACCATTAAAAGTTCCAATAAATTCGTCTGTTACTATGTGTACAGAGCATAAACATATATACATAAATACGAGTACGTAGGAAAATAATCATAATTTTTCCAACAATTTTATTAGTATTTTCAATTTGTTTTGTTGTTATTACTTGACTTACTAATAATTTTCCTATTTGGGGAGAAAAAAAAAACCAACATAATACAAAATGAAGTATGTACGTATAGAACTTTTATCATTTATCATCATAAAAATGATTTTAATTTTTTTGTGAGCTTTTTACGTTTGGCTCGTTCGTTGTGCAACAAATTTTCAATTCAAATCCCAAAAATATCGTTAAAAAAAATGTATTTTTTACTGCTATATGGGAAATATGTAATATATATATACATAAGTATATATATAGAAAACATAAAGCATAAGATTATGTAATTTTCATTTTAACACTTTGTGAAAAGCTCTATATAGGTATATAACGTACATACATCAACACAAAAAAATTTTAAAAATTAAAAGCACAAAAATCTGTGAGGAAGGTGCATAAAAAAAATATTTTCGTTCGTAATTTATTTTTTGGTCTTGTCTGGGAATTGAGTTCAGGGAGATCATGGGGCAATGGGGAATTTTATTTATATTTTTTGTTTGGTTTGCTGCAGACCAAATTAGTATCAGATACATAATAGTTTAGGGTATTGGAGAATTTTTATTTTTTTTAATTTTTGGTTTGAGTGAGGAAATGTGATAATGTTTTCAATTATGTTATATGTATTCAAGTATGATGAGTGATGAATTTTGGCACGTACTTTTGAATTAAATAAAGTCTGGCTATACACACATATATCTAAATTTATATGGTAAAAAAATTTTTAAAACACGTATTGCAGTACGCAAAAAGCAAAGCTTTCATAAACAAAATACTACATTTACCGGAATACATTTTTTTTTTTTTTGACAATCTTATTTATTCACATACAATTTTACAATGTACCTAGTCCATAGACTAGCAACATTTCTTTTTTGACCTAAATTGCTAAATTGTGTTTAATTAAGGTATCCCCATTCGTATTCCTTATGTTCTATTTACTGGTGTTACTGCCTTACGCTGACTATAGCGCTAACTCAAAAGGTTTTACTCTTTTCAGTCTTCTCACTGCTTCCCTGTGGTCGAGTAGTTGGTTGGCCTCAACGTTCCGGTGATTGTGGAGCCTCACTTCATGCTTCCGTGCAGCATTGTTTACTTCTCTGGTGACAGTTTCCACCCTAAGGTCCCTGTGGAGGTCGCTATTACGTATGTACCAGGGGGCATTTACAATATCCCTTAGTACTCTGTTTTGGAATCTTTGAACGATATCCATGTTGCTTGGTTTAGTACAACCCCACAGCTGAATTCCATACATCCAAATGGGCTTTAATATCTGCTTATATAGCATCAATTTATTGTTTATTGATAGATTGGAGTTCCTTCCCATCAGCCAATACATCTTTCTATATTTGAGTCTGAGTTCTTCACTTTTTTTCTTGACATGGACCTTCCATCTAAGCTTGGTATCTAGATTCATCCCTAGATATTTTGCTGAGTTAGCATGTGGTAATGGGACATTATTTAATACAATGGAGATAATGGAATATCGCTTGTGAATAATAAATATAGAATGGGTCCTAAGACACTTCCTTGTGGTACCCCAGCTTTGATCTTTTTAATTTCTGAGTATGATTGTTCCTGTGTAACACGAAAGTGTCGCTCTGTAATGTAGGATTTTAATATTTGGCAGAATTGTGGAGGTAGAATGTTCTGGAGTTTG
Organism: Tipula unca; assembly: GCA_951394425.1. Taxonomy (NCBI): domain Eukaryota; kingdom Metazoa; phylum Arthropoda; class Insecta; order Diptera; family Tipulidae; genus Tipula; species Tipula unca. The sequence goes on along the minus strand of OX596381.1, from coordinate 148,457,271 downwards.
TGCAGAAGACCTTCGTGCCAATCTTTGTCAAACGCCTGGCCCACGGTCAAGGAAGACTGCTGAGCAGATTTTCTTTTCTTCGAGTGATCTTTCTATGATATCTGTTATACTATGAATTTGATCGATTGTAGAGTGTCTATCTCGAAATTTAAATTGATGTGTGGGGATTAATTCCTGCCTTTCAATTATTGGTTTCAATCTTTTTAAGAGAAGTCTTTCAAATAAAGTTTTGATATAATAGGCAGTAACGAAATCGGTCTATGGGATGTTATTTCGTTTGGTGGTTTTTCAGGCTTAGGTATCATAATCACCTCCGCGAACTTCCATACATTTGGTACATATTTCATACTGAAAGCTGCATTGATTAGAGTTGTTAATTTTTTAATGCCCTTCTTCGATAGCTGTTTTAAGATTTTTCCTGTTATCAGGTCATAGCCTGGCGCTTTGTTCGGATTTACATTTTTTTTTATTTCATTAGTCAATTCCGCAGGGGTGGTCAGGGCGATTTCTTGATCAATAGTTTCCTCTACTTCTTGGAATTCATCTCTCTCTTGTACCTCATTAAGCTGAAAAATACTTTCTAGATGGTCAGCGAAAGCTTTTGCCTTTTCTTCATTGCTTCTGGCCCAATTCCCATTGCTTGTTCTTATGGGTGGTATTTGAATTATTGGTCTTTTCATTCGTTTGGTTGTCTTCCACAAAGAATAGTCAGTATCCTTTTCATATGTTACTGACTGTAGATATGAGTTTATTGTATCAAATTTAATGTACTGGATTTCCCTCCTGAGTCGCTGTGTCAGGTTATTCAGTTTGTTTTTATCTGATGGCATCCTGGTGTATTGCCATTTCTTCCTGGCTCTACCGGAATAAATGAGTTAACTTTTTTAGGAAAACTGGCTTGCTTTGGATGATGCAAGATTAATTTGGGCAAACGGATGTCTCTTTTGAGATCAAATCGATTGAGAATAAAAAAATGCCAAACGAAATCAGTCAAAATTTTGATTACGAAATGATTTTAATCAAGCTTATGGAGAGTATTCGAATAATATTCGTCAAATTCTTTCATAAGTTTAATCCTTCAGAAATAATTCTTTACAAGCGTGCGCATTAGTTATAAATGTTGTTGGCACAGATTTCAAAAAGATTATTCAAGAAAGCGAATAAATTCTTACTTCCGCTATACTTTGCCTGCCAAAAACAATTCGCCAGAGTAAATTTTACTCTTCCAAAATAATTTAAACTATAATCGCCAGGTCACCACAAAATCTGATCAATATGTGGTGTCATCTGTAAATAATAATAAAAAAAAGAATTTTATGCCATTTCTGGCCCCATATACTGTTTCAACAATATGACTCCAGCGGTTTCGATCCTGAACTTGGTCTTCATACTATCTTGAACAATCTGAAGAAGCCAAGTCATCCTCAACATTGTACTAAGCGTTTTGGGCCGTAAATCACACACATGATTCTGCTCTCAAATGTAAAGAACCATTTCTCGTACTCTTCCGTCAGCGCTTCAGTTTAACGACACTTGATAGGTATTTAGATTTTAGCAATGGCATTAGACTATATAAATCATGATTGCCAGTTGCCAGCTATACTTTAATATCCGCACCCACACTTCCATCGTGAGTGATAAGAGAGCTCAAATATTTGAACCTCCTTACTCCCTCAAACGTGCAGTGGCCTCTACTAAAACCTGATGTGCCATTATCCCCATAACCAGAGATGATGTTTTCCGTTTTGGACTAACTGATCTGGAGTTCAACAGAAGCAAAAAACTCTCGAGCGTATCAATTATTTCCTACACTCCGTTGCTATCCAGCCCAATCACGCATATGTCATCTGTTTCAGATGTGCCGCTGAGGTGTTTCAGTTTTACGAAAGATATACTACAACATGAGATTAAAGAGTATCGGGGACAGACCATCTCCCTGCCAAACAACTGAGTTAATTGCAAAAATTCTCGATAGCCTGCCCTCAACTGTAACACAGCATTGAGACTGAGTTACTGTAATTCTACACAGTCATACTAATGTTGATGGCATTTCTAGGTCACATTCTACCGAGTCACATGCCTGTTGAAAATCCAGGAACACCTGATGTACGGTGATTGATGTCTCATAATATTTAGATAGAATCATTTGTAGCGAAAAGACCTGAGCATTGACTGATCGATTCGGACGAAATCATCCTTGATAGTCACCAACAAGCCCTCCGCTAGAGGGCTGATTCTATCCCATATAATGTGGGACAGTAACTTGTATGCTGTGCAAAGGAGAGCTATACCGCGATAATTCTCACACTTCAAATGATCTCCTTTCTTGAAGATGGGACAAATCGTGGCCACTTTCCATTCATCAGGCATAACTTCGGTTTGCCATACTATCCGAATAAGGTCAAAAGACAGTTCCACAAAGTATCCGGAGTATGGGCCTCTATTTTCACAAAAATTTGCTCAGTTTTCTTGGAGCACCAACGTAGTTTGTGCCATTGTCAGAATTGATTTCGGTAGGCCGCTTTTTTCGAGTAATAACAAGTTTTAAAAAAGGTACAAAAACCATTAGCTGTTAAATCCGATACAACTTCTAAATATATATTGCTTTGGTAATCATCCCTATATATAAAAACACTGAATTGTATATGCACAGGTTTTGCCCTGCTTCTCTTTTTATTGGCAATTGAAATTGCACTGGACACCAACTGAAGGGCCTTGTCATAGTATCTCGAGATCTCGGTAATTTATTGATTAATTGACTGCTTGTAGCCGCTCGTTGCCGTTCACACACTTGACATTTGTATACAATTCCTCGTGTCATGCTTCTGCTAGTTACTTTATTTTTCAAATTCCTTGACTTGTGGGAACTACTTCTTGAACTTAGCTAGTAATATGCACAGTAGAACCGCATGCGAATAGTTCCAATCTCGGTAATGTAGTCTTTTTCAACAGTGCCACTTTTGTTGTTGAAATTAGCAAATTGACATGAATATTTTCGTTTCCATCATGAGTTCTAACGTAAACTATGGATCTATTAACTGTTTCTTTTTGGCAATATCACAATAAAATTCATCAACTCATTTCTGTAACCATAGTTTCTGACACAACTTTTTTATTATTATTATTGATGGTGCTAGCCATCTATAAGAGGGTCAAACACTTTTGGCGATTCTGCGAGCACCCGAAGTTGAATTCTAGCACGTTAAATTTTTGAATCGTAAGGTAGTCCGAGAACCAACTATTTTATTTTATTTTACAGATTGGATCAATTGCATCACAGATAATAAGGGGGGATGGGTTGTTGCCGGTCTAAAACAGATTTTAAATTTTTTGTTTTAATAGTAGTAGATTCCTTAATATTGTCTCAAACTTCCAGAATCACAGTATCGGTCGCAAGACACTACCTTGAGGGTCTCCTGCTGAGACACTCGAAAGTCTCGATCATATAAAATTGCTTTTACAGATCTCTCTGAAGTTTGAAGAACTAATCTGTGTTCCATACTTAATGCGTGCGCTAGAAAGAAGGATGCCAGAACATATGCATCAGTAATTCTATATCAGCTTGATCTATGGTTGAATGCTTCTCTCTAAATCCGAACTTATATGTTGTGGAATAAGATTGCTTTGCTCTATAATTAGTTTCAGTCTTTTAATCAATAGTTTTTCAAACAATTTCGAGAACACTGGGAATAGTGAAGTTGGTCGGCTAGATTTTCTATCATTCAGTGGCTCATTATCAATATTATCAATTCCACTACTTTCCACTGTCTGGGCCTATATTTTTTTCTGAAAGCTGCATTGGTAATGTGTAGTACTTTACGAATATGTTTTTCGGGTAGCTCCTTAATTGTTCGTTCTGTTATCAAGTCGTGACCTGGAGCATACTTAGATTTTAGATTGTTTCAGTTTTTAGTGCTTTCTTTACTGCTTTACAGAGCGAGTAGTTCGTATTCTTAGTTGCAGTTAGAGTATTAAGGAACTTCCTTATATTGTTTCATTTTTCACCTCATTTATGAGTACCTTAAGAGTGTTGCATCATCTGTTTAGGGTCTTTTTACCATACTGGGCACGACTACCTCACCATTTTTTATTTGTTAGTTGTGGGGGGCTAAGTTTTCACTTCCCACTACAAGGGCAAGTGTGCCTTTCCATTCGCATTGGAAGGATCACGTGTCTCTACTTAACACTTCCTCATCAGGTATTCAAATATGTTTGTTTGATTTATCCGATCATCGTGGAGTCGTTTATTTCTAAGTTTTTTATTCAGTTTTTACGCTATTATAAAGACGACGGTTAGGTTAACTAATAAGTTACTTTCGCTTCCACTTTTTAATTGAGGCGATCTTAATATATTTGGGTTTCTTTAAAATGGACTTGATTATGCTCATGATTATGCAATAGTTGACTCTCCTCAAATTCTAAAATGGCTCTTCATAAAGCCAATCTCTATAGAGAGTGAGTGTATTTACAAATGCGAGTGTCATGTGGCTGCCTGGCGCTTGAATTGCTGTAAACTTACCATTCATAGTATTGAAAAATTGTTCGTCGATTAATAATTTGTATTTTGTCCATGCATTTGTCTTTGTTTTTTTGCAATTCTTTGGCACCCATGCAACCTCTGTAATTTGCTGGGTTGCCTTCTCCGCAGTGTACACATTAGTGTGCTTCATTTTCTGTTTTCAAACATTCGTACGTCTTTCCAGCTTAATAATTTTTACACTGAGGTATCAGTTTAGACTTTTTTAATTGTTCAACTTCTATTTCATAACTAGATATGTCTGGAATGTTAACAAAAACCTATTGAGTGAAATTTCCGCTTTCCAGTTTAGTTAATTAATTACTCCAGCGAGTTTTAATCCTCTTTGTTTTAAGTAGTTCGTTACATTTTGACCATTATTTTAACGGGTGTTGATTTAACTTCATATGTGTACCATATAAAAAGGAACCTTCACCTAACATTCTATAGTTACTTCTCCATTTTTGCTTTCGTCTATAACGTTTCGTTGACTAAGTTTCTATTTACCAGTTTCATTTGGAAGCTAATATATCAAAACGCCCTTTGTAGGAATTTATTTCTGCGGTTTCTTCGGCAATTTCTCTTCGTCCGTCGAGTACATCTCGGGTTCAGCTTATTTTTGCTTTTCGTTCTCCATGTTTGTTTGTATATCTTGCACTTCCAGTGTTAGAATGAGGATTGGTTGTTATAATTGACTGATTTTTTCACTCGTGTACCTGAGCTTAATACTTCCAAATGAATAATTTCACTATATGATGAAGTTGCTAACAGAGTCGAGTTCATATATACGACGTAGGTCTCATGTTTTTTTTCTAATGGTTAGGTCTCAAGGTTTCAGCAAGCACAACTCTAAAATATTTAGGGATTCGATTTAGCATATGCGAAAATATTTTATTTAAAGTGTTTATAGTTGAATTGTCTTTGCACCGACGTACCAGAACGAGCGACGTGAGTATAGTATGTAATCCATGGTTCTGGGTGGTCCTCCATGTAAGGCGGTGTCGAGTTCGCTTGATCGATTTTGTAATGTTGACGTTTAAGCTTGATTTTCAGCGGCCGTCTTCATTGAATACGATGCTTTTGACCAATCTCTTTCACAATTAGTCTTTGTCGTAGTTGATATTATGGTACTTTGGACCATTGGCCGGAAGTGAGTTAATTTATATAAGCGGTTGGTTATCTCTGTAGTCTGTACTGCGACATTCGATATATCTCGTATTCTGCGCACTGGAAATTCCTCGATATAAAAAAACGTATACTATTTTTGACTCTAAAGTGCGCTAGGAACATAAAATGCCAATCTGATGACCTTAAGAAGGTCGCAGAAACTTATTGCTGTTGCCAAGTGCTGGTCAAGTTTGAATCAAAATTCTAATCACGGGTTGAATTCCTAAGAAAGCCTATTTTTTATTACTTACTACTTTCGGAATTTTCCACTCCATCTGGCGTGGTGCATAATTTTAGGATACATTTTCCTCGTTTTATTGTAACCTGAAATAACATGGATTATTGAAAACATTAGCAATGAAGTGTCTTCGGGTTGCGCAAAAATTCCTGCGTTAATGTTAAGAACCATTCTCAAGATTGTCAAGACCTCTGTCAATCGACCACACAAATAGCCGCTAGACATCAATGATCACTTTTGTGGTGGCTAACACGAAGTTGCCCGATTCAAAGTTCTAAATTTCAAACAAAAGAATTGCGGCCAAAATCATTGTAAAAAATTCATTAAAATAAATTATTTTTGTTGAATTTTTGTAAACCCCCTCGAAAGGAGATGGTGATTATATTTTAAAATTACACAATCCCATATACCGCTATTCTATGATCAGATGCTGCTTTTAAATTATTATCTATATAATGACAAATACCACCTTAAATATAGCATAAAACCACTATAAACATAAAAGTATATTATAAATTATCCCAATTTATATATAAAAACATCTGCAACCCCCCAAATATTCCGCGCACTAAAACAATCCACCCTCATATATATATATATATATATATATATATATATATATATATATATATATATATATATATATATATATATATATATATATATATATATATATATATATATATATATATATATATATATATATATATATATATAGTATATAGGTATATATAAACAAATTAACAATCAACAAATATATACGAACATTTCGCACCAAAAAACGTGTGGTGCAATTTCACTCCATTTTTTTTTCGATACACCAAAACGACGACGACAAAAAACCACTATTATTCAAAAAGAAATTTTTTCCTAAATAACTAATTGACTACACTTCCACTTAACTTGACACCCCAAAACAAAACTAAGTTTTTCCGTTTTTCCTTTTTTTATTACTTTAACTTGGTAAATATTAAAAATTCATGTGAAAATTAAAAATTAAATAAAATTTCTTCCCATTGAATCGAACAAACATACACCCACGCACATTGGCATACACACACACACACATCAAAAATAAATAATTCCGGAAGGAAAATTTTTTATATTGATAATGGAAAATAAACAATATACATACGTACATAAGAAAATTTTTAATTCTAATTCGTCTTATTGTTTTCTAATCAATTTTCATCCATCTCTTCTCTATATACGCAAAAGCACCAACAACAACGCAAAACGACAACCCGAAGTGGGAAAATAAAATAAAATTTATTCGTTTCCAATTCATTTTGATTATTTATCTTTCAAGCGTTTTTTGTTTTTTGTTTTCGCCCGATTTTCCCGAGGAAAATTCATTTTACCACTTGTTATTATTGTTTTTCGTATTTTGTGTGTATGTGTGTGTGTGTGTGCGGTACTATTATTTCGGTTATTATTATCGTATTTGATTGACCTCATCAATAATTTAGAGGCGAACACACACACACACACACCAAAATCACACACAGTGAGCGAATATTGTAGATAATGCGAACAGCTTCACAAAATCATTATTTTGTATATGTGTGTGTGTGTGTGTGTATTATGTGATATAGGTCAAAATCTTTAAGACGATTTTCCATTTCCATTTTTCTTTTATTTGTGTTGTATTTTTGGCTTTATTTTTTGCTTTCTTATTCTTATCAAATGATTAGAATGGAATTGAAAATGGTTTCCAATAAATTTTATGATAATGAATTTTTGATTAAAAAAAAATAAAAAATAAAAAAAAAAATGCGGCAGCAGCAGAAGCAACAAAAATCAAAGATTGTGTGTGTAGATAAAATGGGAATATTATGAGCCTATATAACAAGGTTATATCTGATTAAATTGATTTTAATTCAAATGGCAGATTGATTGGATACATAAATTGTATGTACACACACAGTATATGTATAGTTGGTTTAGAAATATGATTTCAGGTAATCGTCTAATGATGTAATTAACATAGAGGTGTAGGTAATTAGTTATAGGCTTGTAAGATTAGTGCAAGGTTGTAGTTCTCCCTGATATAATTAAGAATATTAAATACCATTACTTTTTTGGGCGCTATTGTAGCGGCAGTTCATATGCCTGAATCAAACAAAGCCTGCAATTATTTCCATGCTCCATATATAATTTACAAAATTATCTAGGTGACTTCGGAGACCTTACATCGTTCGAAAGATGAAAGTGTGGCTTTTTTAAGTGTGGCTTGCGTAAGATCAGCATTCCTTTAATTACTGTAGTTGAACTGATTTGCAATACGCCGCAGTTGTAATCAGAAATGTATTTCATTGATGTGCCTGCGTTTATTAAATTTAAGGCCGTGAGCCTAAGTTGAGGATCACTTGAATGGGAATTCTATGTATATGTATCGTTCGAATAAGGACGGTTATTATGGCCGTTCCTATCCGTGTTTGGCTCATTTTTTGATTACACGAGGCATCAAAGCAGATATGTGAAAATTTCCCTCTATGAAAGCAGTGGCGCTTTTGGTGACCATTCTCCTCTTGGATGGACAATCGATTTTCGCAACATTTGAATAATGATTTAGTTCATCTAGTTTAAGATTCATGAAAAGATATTCATCGAACGTCTCAACGTCCATGAATCTCAGCACTAAAACCCGCAAAGCCAGTACAAATCAATAATTTTTTGTACATTCACTCGCAATAAGTAAATTTAAATTCAAGTTTACATTTCCAATTTTCAAATTTGTTTATTCAGTGTATTGCTACTTCGCCTAAATGTTTACCGCACGAGTACTAATAATATATTAGTACTCAATCCATCGAACTACATCATTTTGGGTAACCGATTGACTAAATAATACTACGGAACGCACACAATTTTACTTTGTCACATCTTATTACATTTTTTCGTTGTCAACAAAAAGTACAAAAAATATCAAAAATTGACAGAATTATAACGAAATATTGTTAGTAACAGTTGGGCCCTCGGACTCTGTATTCATATGGCACTCTTATTCTTTTTGTTATATGTTGCAGAAGGAATGTTTCCTTACACACAGAAGCGTTTGTTTCATATACCGTTTTCGAGACCATGATGGTTGGACAGATTTAAATATACATATAGTATTGCCAAAAACGAGCTTCAGCCAACTCGGAATATGCATCTCATCATCTGCTTCGGCGTATTCTCCGCTACATTTGGTCCCTCAAAAAAAAATCATTGCGGCGAACTTTTTCTATGTATTTAGGGCTGCGGTGCCCACTGTTACTAGTACAGGCGAAAGATCGGACCACATATAACAGTATTCGTACCTATGTTATATACCTTTTAGTTTCACTCTTTGTTTAGATTCCTTACGAGTACGAAAATCGTAGCTTCTACAAAAGTAAATCATTCATTTTTCTGTTGTTGTAAATATGTCATTAGCTATTCAAAGTATAAATTAGATAATTATGCAAACCGCTATAGCTTGACGTACAATCAAAATAGTTTTATAATTAGAAATAATATTTTGGCTGTCCCAACGGACTAATACAAACACAAGAATCAATATGGTACAGCTCATCGAACTATCCTGAGCATTCCAGGAAATGTTCAATATCCCTGACGTCTATCATACTAAGATCCGTCAGGTCCTCCCATCCGTTTTTGAACTAACCGTAAAGAAACTCAGCGCCTCATTGTTTATCACTGATTCACTCACCCAGTTCTCTCTGGTGGGAATCACAGCTAGGAACTTAATCTCGAAAGATGGCGGTGGGATAGTATGTTACGCATAATGGAGGACGTGATTCACACAGATATGAATTTGAGCCTTTGGCTTGTCCACACTGCCAGTTGTTTGACTGCAATATCCAAGGGGGTGAGATGAAATAGAATCTCGAAAGCTTGCCCAGGTACGCATTTAAGTGTTCCACTTTAACCCCGGCGGGCTAAAAGAATGGCCGAAGAATCTTCATCGGAAATTTCAGGTTGATAATAATTTCAGGTTTCCATAATTTGTAAAGCTGGCTACTAGAGGACCTCCCATATAATAGTATGAATCTGACTACTGAAGCTTAGAGGCAGTGTACTCTAGTTCTCACCTCTTCCCAGTGGCCCTTTAACAAAAGTTGCTTTCTTTGGTTTTTCCGTCAACGTCCAGCAGGTAGTTAGTATTTACTGTTAGCGGGTCAAAGTGCGGAAGTCTGTGCCTCGTAGTGAAGAGGACCAATTCAGTTTTCTGTATGTTTTCTGCTGACCCACTTAGAGAGAAAGCCGTGTACATATTGCACAAATATATCAGCATGTTCCGTGTTTTGGTTTAGATCATTAATGTATGTTACGACGAGCTGTCACGATTCCGCTTCTAAGCATTTGTATGGCCCCCGCCCTGACGTTGCTAAAAGCCCCTTTCGTTGTCTAGGAAAGTTACCATCGAGTATTCCTTGTATTCAAAAGGTTTCTCAAGAGGATCAGTATGGAAGTGGTGGAACTGTTTACACTAATCTTGCCTTACAGTATACATGTTGAGATATCCAAAGCTCATTGGTTTTGATTGAGCCTCTAAGGTGAGCCTTAATCTACCTTTCTAATGATTTTAATATAAAATAGGATACGCTGATAAACCTAAGAATTCTTTGGATTTACATTGAGAGCTTCAGCCCATTTACTAGGAATGTGACTTAATTATAGGCTACCTGTAAAGATAACTTCAAGCTAGCGCGATATTAGATCAATAGTTTGCTGGATATTTTAGTAATACGTCTGCCATCAGACCCTGCGGACTTCTATATGTCCTAAAACTGTTTATTGCTCACAGAAACCGTTTTCCTTCTATTTATTATACGACTTGTTTCGTAACCAATTCATACTGGATATAGAATTACATATGTGTATTGTGTAGGTTAGTACTTAGAATAAAATCACGCATTTGTATAACTGCGATTCCTAACTTACTGAATGATATATTTTCCTCCTTATATATGTAGTTAAGCTGTTATTAGTCAGACATTTTGACCATCCATCTCAATGTTAGAAGCATTCAGGATATTTTTAGCGAGAATGCATAGGGACAAACTAATTAATCTTATTTTCTTTTTCCCGTGCAAATTTTATATTTGGAGAGTTCAGAGTCCCATTACTTGGTCAGCGCTGAACCATGGTTCCTGGCTCAGAACAATAGCCTTTGATTTTTTATAAATTAAGGCAAGTTAAAGTATGCTTCTCTCCATCATGGTTGTATCGGACTCTCAACACGACACTAGCCGATCCGACAGAGGGTCCACCGGTGGGATACACACCTTTCGCAGATTCTCCTGATCTGTCAGCTTCGCCTGGTTTATAGATTCTGAGCGTAATCGCTCCGAACTCATATTAACTGATAAGGCCGTTGGAACATGTAAGCCTTGGATTCCTCAAACTTAGCTATTTTCCAGTATGACGTTCTCTAGATTTTCTCCAGCATTGGAGAAGCTCTAAGCTCTTTTTAGTCTAGTAGTTAGACTCGTTTGGGCCAGCTTTCTTAGCGCCTTTGCTCAATCGTTTTGGGGGATCAGCTTCGTTTGTGCTTATGTCCCGTATTTTGTTTGCGCCTTGGAGATGGAGCCCAAATGCCAAAGTTCCCGTAACACTGGCTCTCATTTGTATTATATTTTTATTTGGCTTGTCCTTACTTGATCCCACAAGAAGCGAATTAATTAATCTCCATCTGTACAGAATTTCGAAGTGCACATAGACAACGCTACGTATGACATCAGGTATGCGAATTCATCGTTAGTTTCTCGGTGGTCATCACAGAAACGTAACAGGGAGCAGTAAGATTCGGAGCTGGCAACAAATACCAATTTGATTCCCTAAACCAGCTTCACACATCAATAGCGGATTTTGTACTTGCATACAACACAACTGGATCCGGTTTAAGCAAATCTGAATAGAATTGATTTATATTGAGTCCAGAGTCCCGCCTATTTGTAGGCTTTGTGGGAGCTAGCTTTTTAAGCTCAATTTTAAGATTTTTCTCTATACCGGGTGTTTTTTTTAAGCTGAAACTTTTAAATATCTCGGAAAATAAGCTCTCTACGATAAAAATGATCATTATCAAAATTATATTATTCCGGGAGGGAAATACATTAGTGCAAAAATTAGGACCCTCTCCCCTCCTTTTAAGGGGGGTGGGGAGCATTTTGGAAACTAAAATAGGAACCCCTATTTTTTATTGCAGATTCGGAATCTATGGCTAAAAGTACGTAGGATTTCCTTGTAATGTTTTTTTTCGATTCATGATAGATGGCGCTGTAATATACGATATTACATTTTTTTCGATTTCTCCTACTGAGAACATTATGCTTACGATTCTGCGATGATTATGCGTAGGAACATGCGACTAAATTTGCTTTCAAATAAATGAATTTTTTTGTTTTAAAAATATCGATTCGAAAACAATTAGACCTGTTTGCGTAAGGCTATTTCAATTCAAAATGGAGTATTTAACTGTAAAAGAAAAAATTGAAATGGTCCTATGGTTTATAAAGAAGTTGGCCGTAGTCTTGATAATGCGGTCAATCTCTACGCTTCGTGTTTTTCAGATAGGATTCGGTCACGTGCTTCATTTTACCGGACTATCAAACAATTCACTGCTGATGGAAGTGTTCGACCGAAGAAAAAGACCCGTCGAGCAACAGTATAGAGAAATAGCTAGCGAATCCGGATTTTCCCATACCAGTGTTTGGAAAATTTTAAACCAACTTAAGTATCATCCGTATCATGTGGCTTTACACCAAGATCTTCATGGCGTTGATTTTAAAAATAGGGTAACTTTTTGTCATTGGGCACGTGAACAAATACAGCAAAATTTCAATTTTTTCGCTACGTATTGCTCTCCGATCAGTCGTCTATTACAAACCATGGAACGGTTAATCCTAAGTGAACGCCAAGTTGAACATTAGCACCCTTGGACTGTCAACGTGTGGTGTTGAATAACTGGCAACCAATTCATCGGCCCCCATATTATTGAAGGCAACTTGAACGGTCAAATGTACCGAGACATTTTAGAAAATAAACTGTTAACATTATTTGAAGACTTGACACTATTCGTTGGTAGCACGTGAAGTACTTGTTCGTAATTTCAATGGTCGCTGAATTGGTAGAGCTGGTCCAGTAAATTGGCCTGCCAGATCACCAGATCTTACTTCACCGATCATTTTTTGTGGGGGGTATCTCAAAGACAAAGTATACCAACAAGTTCCAACAACACGTGAGAATATGATTGAGCGAATAAGAAATGCTAGTGCCGAAATTCCAGCATACACGCTTCTCAGTTGTGTACATTCATTTGAAATGCGGACTAATAAGTGCATTGAAGTCGAAGGCCATCATTTTGAGCACTTAATTTAATTAAAAGATGATGTCCACGTCGTTGTTCCTGGGTTACGCTAAAAGTAGTTTCTTGACAAGTCATTTTTCAGTAATTAAAAATTTAAGAAATACCATTTTTTTTAAAACTAATTTCGAGTATTTACATTGAAAACGTGTTAATTTTAATGCAGACATATTGCAGAATCGTATGCATAATGTTCTCAGTAGGAGAAATCGAAAAAAATTTAATATCGTCTATTACAGCGCCATCTAATGAATCGAAAAAAACCATTTAAGGGAATCCTACGTACTTTTAGCCATAGATTCCGAATGTGCAATTAAAAATAGGGGTGCCTAATTTAGTTTCCAGGGGGGGGGGTCCTAATTTTAGCACTAATGTATTTCCCTCCCGGAATGATTCAATTTTGATAATGGTTATTTTTATCGTAGAGGGCCGAGATATTTGAAAGTATCAGCTTACAAAAAACACCCGGTATATTTCAGCTACGTTACATAATTAATTACAGCATTTCGCTTTGTTTTTTTTAATAAAGCTTTTATGAGCATAGTTCTTTTTTGTTCAGTGAAAGCTTTAATATCTGTATTAATTTGTCCAAACCTCATGCAGCATGAATTGTTCAACCATGATACATATAATATAGACGAAAAATATGAAGCAAATTGGATTATTATTTTCATCTTTCCTATAGATACATATGTATGTATGTTCATACATGGCTGGATGTGTAGGTTCGGTTCGGTTGGTCGTTCCACCCATTTAAGCAGAAAACTATATTTACAATCGAGATAATCTTAAACGTTCATAAACGATAAATTATTTAAGTTTCTTAGATTTTTTTTTTTATTGTAGAGAAGACATATGTGTATCTTCATATAATATATAATGTGATACAATATATCTCTCTCGATGTACATATTGATTCAGGGGAATGGGATGGCATACATACATACGGACTTATACGATATACAACTATTACAATGTAAAATGACCACAATGTCTATTTTTTATGTCATAATAAATAATTTAATATTTTTATTGCGTTAGATAATATTCTTATTGCTGCTTTGATTTTTAAGATTTATATCAGGGTATAGTCTCTAGGGTTATCTATCTGTATATGTACATATCATATAAGATACGTCTTAGGTCAAGAAGAAAAAATTGTTTTTGTCTTTTATATACATACATGGATTTTTATGCAATCCGTTTTCCATTTTATGTTTATTGTCTCAAGATTTTCAACAAACTTTGCATTTGTAGAGCAATAATCATATGTTATATACATACATACATACATACACATACTGTCGACTTTACTATAATACTTGAGAAAATATAATTTTTTGCTGTGAGGATAATAAATTTCCAAATTTTTCATACAGAAAAGATTTTTTGACATATTTTTGAAAAATTATGTGTTGAAAATTTTAAAATTCCAAAAAAATAATGTATAGTAGTGGTAGTGCGGTGGTAGTAAGTAGCAATGAACAAAAAATGAAAAAAAAATATTAATTTTCCTCATAATATAGAAAGCTTTTAGGACCACCTGGTGATGCTATAATAACATTTAGATTAGAATTACTTTTGTCTTCTTATATATTATGCATGTATGTATGTATGTATATATAGTTCGTGTCGTGTATGTGCGGCAAAATTGGTTAAGACATGGATATATCGTAAATGGAAATTTCTGTCTCCAATCGATCGTAATTGGAATTTAACAATTGCAATTCATTTTTTACGTTATGTATGTTGTATTTATACGCATAGGATATATCCTCACTCATATGTAAATATTATGAATAAGAATCATGAAATATGTTATCGGCTCACTGTTGTGTGTATATTTTCCCGTGATGCTGCCGGATTTTTTTATTTTATTTTTGGTAATTTTTATTTAAAACATAAAAAATATTATTATGCTTTTGTGTGTGTTGGCAAAATACAATATCACGGCCTTTATGTTACATGCCTGTCGTCTCTCTATATATGTACATATGTGTCGACAGCTGCGGGAAAATCTGGGTAAAAATTCATAATATTAAATTTATGATATGAGAATATAACTTTTTTGTGTATATATATATGTATGTATATATGGCAGCGTTAAATTTTCATCCATGGATCCAAAAAGGAGATAAAATCATTTTCCATATCATTTTTTGTCTATTTGATAAGAATTTGTGGAATTTTTATTGGTGTGTACATATAAAGTTCAGTGAAGAGCGGATTTTTATCGGTTTTTATTTTTTATATGCGAATATTTAGATTTCTGTCTGTTTTTATGGCTACACTTTACTAATCTATGGTATTTACACTTCGTTTTTATATAGGCATATATGTATATCAATGTGAGCCAATATGTATGGCTGTTGTGGTTGGCTGTTTTATCTATATAATATTTATACATGTGCGGAATACCAGGGTAATCCCAGGGTAAGCGAAATTTTATTTTATCTGTTGAGAGATGAAACTGTACATGCAAATCCTTCAATTTAATATCGGAGTGGGTTATTGTAGACAAGACTACTGAGTTCAAAATAACCACAAAAACTTAACTATTTAAATCCTTCCACATATAAAAAAAATTAGGACGTTGTTTATATCTCATCATAATATTTGTTGTTTGAAAGACGAATTTTTTAAAACGGCTTAACCGATTTTTACAAGGTAATTTTTTAATTTATTTGAAATCCTGAAAAAATTGAAGGTTCTGCTAGGCGATCATTTTACTCAACTAATTTTACTTTCGGTTAGTTTGTTTAGTCGGTTGAGGCACAAAGCATTAGTACAATTTACATATACAGTGTTCCGCTATCCGTGTAGAAATGTCACCGCATTCGTAACACTACCCCCTACCTATCTAATCCTAATTCGTCCTGAATAAGATCGAATCCCCTCTCCAATTCTCCTTTCATTTGACCAACATAATTTTGACCACATAGAGCTGATGATGGCACAGCTCCAAACTTTAAATATCCGTATGTAATCGTAGTTTATTCCCGAAAAGCATTCGAGGTGGTGTTATCTCCGTTGAGTAATGTACTGATGATCGATATGCCATCAACAACATTGGAATATACGATTCCAGTTGCGATGATATCCACCACCTTATTTGATCACATTTTCACATTGCCACTCTACTACAGGTTGTCTGCATCCTGGCCAGTGGAATCGTTGGCGTATTTTGGCTATAGTGTTTTATTAATTCTTAGGTGGTCCCCGTGATACTCCCTCAATATTTCCTCAATAGACTTCGGCACCATTATTACTGATTGTTTCAATTTACCGTCCATTCTTTTCTACATTTCTTTTCGATTTGGAGGCTGTCCTATTATACCCAATATGCCGTTTCTGTTGGACTTTTATCTGCAATTTCACTTTAAGTCGGTTGAAGGTATAGTTGCTCGTCCCTGATCATTTCAGTTCATACCTTACCTCTATACGCTCGCAGTGCGTCTACTTGACATGGCTGTCTTAATTAATGATAATTCCTGTAGACGCTCGACCAAATACTCCATGCCCCGTTCGTATTTATGAAAATGTTTCCACTATAACCAACAATTCCTTCGGGGTCACATAATAGTTAAGTTCTGCCTTTGATAACACCTTAGAAAAAAGAAGCTATAGCTGTTTCTTGACCTCCCGTTTCTTGAGGTAGCACTCGTCCGACGCCATCATTACATGCATCGGTGTCAAAAATTTCTTATTTCATTGAATGCCTCCTCATTTACGTCATTCCAACCGACCGTTCTTCTTGGTCAAATCATGCTAGATTTTTGCGACTTTCGCGGATCCTAGCACGAATCGTCTATAATAAGAAAACGAAAGAATGAAAACGCAACCTAATTGATGATTATGAAAAAAAAATTTGGGATATTTCAATTTAAATTAAAACAGAAAATTCAAGAAATACAAAAATAATTTTATTAGTTATTACTTAGTGCCTCCTCCCCCTCTCCCCCGTTGCGTCTACTACGGTTCGCATTCTGTTCCCCATTGATCTTATTAAGGTTTTGACAATGACTTGGGGAATTGCACCTCACTCCTCATACAACGCAATCTTGAGGTCACTGATCTTAGATGGTACCGGATTTCTACCTAAATGAATTTATATTATCTCGTTAAAATCAAATCTATTCAAATGAATTAAATATTAATAATTTTTAAAATTGATTAAAAAATGTGTACCACTATATTGCTCATAAAATTACATTTCGTTTGATATATCACATGACATAATCAAAATGTTGACCCATCATCCAGCTCTATGGTCCGAGTGATTTTATCCAGAACTTTCCTTCCTCCAATCTATTTCTACAAAACTTCACGAATTTTTTGTTTCAATTTTTTTTGTATGCTAATTCTTCCAAAACAAATTTATTACTTGGAATTTTATTTCACAAGTATTCGTGGAGTTTTGCAAATTGGATTAGAGCATACAAAGTTTGGTTAACCATAAAATTTTTTTAAATTCTCTGTGCAATTTATTAGTTGTCACAAAAAATTTGAGGTTATAAAAACTAAAATTGACATATATGACGTAGGGAAAGAACTTATGGGGAGATTTATTACACATTTCGGACAGCATAATAAAAAATCGTGAATGTAGGGGAATAATTGTCAAACAAATGTCAAAAAATTAATTCACAATTTTTTATCACAGTTTTCGGACACAGTCTAAATATAAATGTGTCTCGGGGTCCTCATTTCAATTTGAAGATTATTCTATAAGATTTCAATATTGGACTTTATTTTGAAAGACGTGTACCATATTCTAACATTTCGCTTACTACCTCAAAGCTGAACACGGTTAGGTCGGTATATGTAGGCCAGGGATGGCGAAATTTTCTATGCGTATCGGCCAATTAATTAAAACATATTTTTAGAAAGTCTATCGCGTGCCAAATGGCGGATGGGTGTAGAATTTATTAAATTATGCGCAGCATAATATTTTATGGCAATGAGATTGTAGCAGCTCGAATATTCGACTCACCGATATTCGATTCTGCCACAAACAAAACAATTAGTGAAATTCAAATATAATCCAACTTATTTGAATTAAGCGTTCACTAACCCCATCACATATACATCTATCCAACCAACACTATCCAATAACCGAACCATTACTATAAAACATTTATAGTAAAACCATCGCCATCTAACAACATCACCACGAACAACAATGTTTGGTGATGCAATAATAAATCCACTGCACTTAACAAAAGTGCAATGTTCGACCGTTGCACCGTCGCCGGCGCATGTGTTCCCTCTTCATAAAACGAAGACGAAGGCGACGTCATTACAACAACACATTACCAAAACAACATTCGTCCATTACCAAACAAACAATAAAAAAAGACGACACGTCTTTTTACAACACAAGGCTGCCATTACTAAAAATTTTTCTATTATTTTTTGGTTCAACATAACCAATGTGCAAAATACTTTATGGTGGTGAATGATTATATATTTTATTTAATTAAATTTAACAATAATAAAATAAATGTAATAATAATAATTGTGCAAATCAAATTATAAAAATCATAATAAATAGAAACAAAATAAAAAATTGAATTGTATAAAAATAATAAATTGTGCATATATATAAATTGTTTTATTTGGACTATATACATCCAAAAGATACAGATTAATTATTTTATTATTTGGTCAATTTGGTTGACGTTTTGTTCTTTTAATATTCAGATGTGGTAGGTTTTGCCCAATTGGCTAAGCGCATAATAAAACTGTCGTATAATGATGGCGGCCCCTCGACTAGGAAAGCGTGCGTTATTCAAGCTAGCATTTTGATTAGAGTGTCGATTTGTCGATTATGTAATATTATAAATACGCATTCACAGAATTCCACCACATGGGGCAATCACAGATCTTTTAAAACATGGTGAAAAAGTTAGAAGGAAAGATTAGGATTGATAACCATATGGGGCCTATCGCAGGTTACACACGGCAACAACACCTGATCGTTACACGGTACCTCAAATGCTAAATTAAACTTTGCCCTTACATTGCATGCAAAATTCTCGATTTCACCATAGGATATCACCACATTCCAGTCGCACCTGAAACCTTATAAAAGGTTTCATGAAGCCATTTAATCTCTTCTTCGAATACTACCGAATGCCATAAAGAGACAATATGCATCACCATGTGAGGAATAACACAAACTCTATTTGGAACATTTCATGCATTATGATCATTTGAAGAGCTGGTTAAAGGCATTAGGGGATTCTCAGCACCCACATCGTCGGCATGGTAAATTACTATCATATTGATAAAATACTCACACTAGTTCACAGCCACTTTTGGCAGCATTAACAAGTTAGCCGGAATCAGCCAATAATTTCTCTTGACCCGATGAATGTGAATCCTCACTAAAGTCACTCAAAGCTAAATTGACAAAAATAACACCATTGTCGCATCCACAAGGCAACTCAAATTTCTATATAACTACTGACTACATTAACACTGTCATCGAGACAGTTTGGCAATAGTACAACGGCGAGTGTTGGTAGCCTCTGGGATTCTGCTCAAAGATGCTCTCGGATGCCGAAAATAAATATTAATCAGTTATAGTTTTACCGGCCACATTCGAGACTCACCTCGACTATACCACAATCACCAAAACACAGAAAGTAGATTCATAAGAAAGTAGATACCTTCCGATTCCTCATGTCACACTAGTTTTTCAATGAAACTAGGGCTTTTTAAATTACCTGGCCTCAAAGTGGTCTGTGGAAGATCAACTGGGAACAAATGGCCACACCTCGCCAACTCACTTTGCCGAACCATCTTCGACAATTTCGTGCTTCTCGTCAATTTATTACTGGTATCTACTTCTGGCCGAGTATGAACACAGACTTAACATATATATTCGTTCCTACTCACCTTTCGATCATTTCACTCGCTGGCCCGTCGTTCACTGCACGACATACATTTCCACTACGTTCGTTCAAAACTAAGCATCATGACTAAGTGTTCCTTTTAAAATTACAACCGATTAAGGAACACAAATTGAGTTTAAACTTTTTTCGGAGTTAACGAAACTCCTCGGCCTGCATCGGATACGTATATACAACGACTTAACATCCGCAAGCCAATGTCAGATTAAAGCTGCTCTAATGACCAGAGACAATTCATTGAAATTCAGAAAACGCGATCGTTTTACTTGGTATTCGAGCAACAGTGAATGAAGAACTGAAGTGCTCCTCAGCTGATAAACTATGAGCAACACCTCCAAACAAAATAATATCTATCTAAGCCATAACAAAATAATTTTAATCCTGTAGCGTCTTCACAATTAATTGTTCATCCACTACAATTTATTGTTCAATATCCGCACTCATTAAATAAATTTAAATTCAAAATTATATTTCTAATATCAAAAATGTACTTATTCAGCGAATTACAGCTAATTCACCAAAATGTCTACACACTCAACACACTCAACACAATGAACCTCTTCAAAGAACGAGTCCATAACCAACATGATTAATACATTCAAAATCACCTTGAAGCAATTACCGACGAATGAATATAACGTTATCATTCGTGCTGACAAATGGGCAACTGGAAAACATGAATACCTATAGAGTGTATGGGCGTCCGGACCTCTTTATAACATTCACCGCAATCCAATTTGGCTTGAACTGAACGAACTGACACAAATCAAAAAAATGTATGATTTGAATACAAATATTTGTTTTCTGTATTTTGTATGTTGTTTGTCAAAACACTTGTTTTTTTACATATATGTAGATAAGTGATAACAGTTGATGAATTCTCGTGTGAACACGAACAGCTGTTGTAATGAGTTGCACTGCATACTCTTCTGACAACCAAGATGTGGGGGACTGCTACATGCTAAAATAATCCAATGGCTAATTCGTTCAACAAAAATTGGTAGTGCTTTTTTGCTGAGCTTCCGGATGCATATAGCAAAAGACTTCATTGAAGAATCGAAGACAAGCGACAATGGGTATCCTTAGTACAAGAGCCGTTTGGTACAATTTTTTGCCAAAAGTAAAGAACATCCACTCTGATTGACTTAGAAACTTATAGGAATTTTAAAGTATTTTATTGAAGTCTGGAAGAATTAAATGGCTTGGTGCGGTTTATGCTATAAATGTGATTTTAGCATAGAATTTATGCTTTAGTAATTTAAAAAAAATATATTTGTACGCCCGCATCTTAAATTAAAATTCAGCAAACAATATCACTTTTATCATGCGTATAAGAAATAAAATCTCCAAAATTGTTTGTTAATATTTGCATAACTTTAAGACATAATATAAATACAAACCTTGAGGTTTTGTCCTTTATATATACGATCGGTACCTAAATTCTAGTAATTTATAACCTAAGAAAAAAATCCATAGATCCAAGTTGAATCTCATATTTCTCATTAAAATCAACAAGATGGGCATACAAAAAAAAATCCAACCTGAAAATAGATGAAAGTTCCATTTTCCCATAGACACACATACACACAAACAAGTACAATAAAAATGATAATAATCAAATATGACATTTGACAATTGGCAAAAAGTACAAACAACAAGGGCAAAATGTAGAAAAGTGTTGACCTAAACAAGAAAATTTTCCCGATAAATTTTCCTTTTATTCTGTTTCTTCTTTTGTTCCCTCCATACATACAAATTATAGTTTTTGTTGTTGTTATATTTTAGATATTTGATGAACCGAAAGTTAAACAAGCTTTTCTCCCTTTTATTATTTTTTTTTTTTTGGGTGTCTGTTTATACATACATAATATATACATATGTATGTGTGTTGTGTATATACATATACGAGATTGTCAAGTTTTGACAATTTTATGGTTTTTGGACGACAATTTATTTATTTATATTTTTTTTATTTTGGTATATTTCACACAAATTTAAGCTTTTTATTTTAATATAAATTTGGGGTTAGGATGTTGTTTTTCTGTTTGTGTCTTGTGTGTTTTTGGAAATCAGAAACACAAGATGAAAATAAAATGAAACAAATTCTTGTGATGTCGGTTACCTAAATATATGCACATACATATATGTTATATATAATGTATAAAGTACATATATGCGTATACAGGATTACCTTGAATAATGCTATTTATGTATTAGCAATTAGATTAAACAATCTAATACAATTAGCTAATAATGAGCACCTAAATATGTGGGAACTTATATTATTTGGTAGAGGGGCCACGTATAATGCCTGACTTAATGTTTAATGATCAGTTTAAAATTCCGTTTTCAGGAAATATCTTAATAAAATTGGCACATTCTCAAGGAACCATGCCACTCAGCAGGCTATGTTAGGAGGAGTAATGTACAATCTCTCAGATCATGTTTGAGTATGTGATTGGGGAAAATTTAATTTAATTTAAACTCATATAGAGTGAATGAGAATGGTTCCATTGCAAGTCAATTGTCAAACATGCGTTTACAAATCAGATCATCAAATTGTCGTTCTTTATTGGTTTAATAATTTTCAATTTAGACTAGCAATCGGACTTTTAGACTTATTGAGGAAGCAAGCCATCCGGTGCTTACTCCCGTTCGACCTCATAGTGTTGCAAGTAAGAATCCAAAGAGGGAAATTATTGGAATTAAAATTAAATTAAAAAATTTGCATACACTTTTACAAGATGCTCTCAACGTTGACAATCAGGATGGACAGGTGCAACGCCATCAGTTGGCTCAGTAGATCGGTTAGGTTATTCTAAATCTGTTTTGATTGATTATCAGGAGTTGAAAAGGAAGATCAAAAAACTACTCGAAATTTTGGACCGAATGATCAAAGAGCATTCTTCATTGAATAATTCGATAAACGCGCTTAATGAGGTTAATGTTGAAAATATTGAAATTGAGAATTCATCGGACGAAGAAATATGTAGTCGCGTAAAATTCTCGACCCGAACTGTTACGCCAGAGAAGAGTAATCAGCGGTCGTCCGGGAACAGCAAAGGCTGTCTTACAAGTCAACTCTTGTAATAAATCTTGTCTTGTCGAGACGCCCTAGCAACCGATCAATGTGCGGAAGAGGATAAGCATCCTTTACTGTGATCGCGTTCAATTTCGTGGCATAAAGGCATAATCGACGTCTACCATTTGGTCTTTAACCAAACAACGTGATAGGACTACTCCACGAACTATAACTCTCTTCGATTAACCCAAGAGCAAGCATGCGGTCAAGCTCGTCGTATATTTCTTTTTCTACGGCTGGCCACACTGGATAGTGCCTTTGTTTAATGGGTTTAGAATTTCCTACTTCAATAACTTGTGAAATGAGGTCTGTTTTAGTCAACCCTAGGATTTCAAACGATGGAAACTCACTAATAGCATTATTAAGTATGGCACGTTGATCGATAGATAAGTCGTCCTGCAAAGGAGACGTAATAGGTTTAGTAGAGTATAATTCAC
Source organism: Tipula unca (assembly GCA_951394425.1). Classification (NCBI taxonomy): domain Eukaryota; kingdom Metazoa; phylum Arthropoda; class Insecta; order Diptera; family Tipulidae; genus Tipula; species Tipula unca. Next base: position 148,433,560 of record OX596381.1, on the reverse strand, counting down.
TTAAGGAGGCAGATACATGATTTAATCGAGCTATATGGAATTGAAAGCCAAAAAGATCCAAAAATCCATTTCCAGATATACATTTTGTCTTAAGTTTGGTGCGAGATGCAATTTAATTATGTGAGTTTGTCCCGCAAACGTTATAAGAACTGATATGTGTCCTAATATAATTTCAGTTGAACCGTTTGCTGTTTTAACTTTAGAAGGCATGTGACGAAAATGTAGATTGTGAGAGGACAGCAATAACTCGCAACCTTTCCCTAGGATAGAAATATTTCCACCGCTATCTAGTAAGCCAATGTATTGTTTATTCATTAGAGAAACTTCCGCATACGGCCTTCCATCAGTATTGTCAGTAATTATACTAGCTAGGACCACGGATTTCATATGGCGGCGTTACGGCCTATTGTCCAATAATTAAAGGATCAGGAGCGAATATTAGGAGAAGTTGTGGGTTGTTTTGGCGGAATGCTATAATAGAATAAGGCGACATTATGTCCGCTGCCTTACCATGCGTTCGAGCTCGGGCTCCGTATTCGATGCCGATTCGACCGTTGGTCTGGAAGCTTGCATGGATTTGGTAGCAGCATGCGTTTTGGGAAGCGGAGGGTTGCCAGTTCTCCATCCCCGACATTCGTTTGACACTGGGTTTGACACTTTATGCAATCAGACTTGGTGAAAGTTAGATAATATGTATTATCTAAGACAGGTAGCATCGATAATGTGGATGGCAAATTAAGAAATTCAACTGAGGTTTTTAAGGAATTTTTAGAGCTGATATTAGGATAAAATTCCTTTAGAGCAAACGTAACATCTGCAGGACATCTATATGTTACATTTAACGGTTCTACGTTTGTTAAAAATGAATTTGCATCGGAAAACCGCATATTGGCATGGTGTAATCTGTCAATGTACGGTATTTGATTTTTATCCCCAAGAAGGAAAACCTTTGTACATTTACTTAAAATAACCACAAGTCCAATATAACCAGCATGCACCATCATGTACTCATCAATGAATACCGCTTCATACTCGAGACAACCATTTATCAGAAAAGAAGCAATCGTTTTGTAGTTGCCTTTAACTTTGTTGAAATCCATATTTTCATTAATACAACGAGAAGCAACTTTTAATTTAAGATCAGCTAGTCCTTCTTTATTGGCACATAGAACAAGATCACTGCCTAGTTTATGGTTGTTTATAATCCATGTAGATTTACCACAACCAGGAACTCCTTGGACATTTGTAATAGTTGGTATCGGGATGTTTTCCTTTTTGTACATAATGTTTAAATGGTTGTAAATCAGATGATCCAACATGATTTCCGTACCCGATGAACAGAATATGTACCTGTGTGATGTTAAAAAGTTATTGGAGTCCTCAGAATTTAATCAGATTTTCCCCATCAAATGATTGTCGAATACAAATATATTTACAGACCGCAATGAAGAAGCTGCATAAGGCAGTAGGTGGATATGCTTGTTGTAATATTTATGCAGGTGGGTTTTTATAAGGTTACTAGAATGCTTAAAATAAAACATTATTTCTATTATTGAGTTTTTGTAGTAGTATTCAGCAGATGAATCCTTATAGATTGTCGGAGATACTACTGGAAGCTCATCCATGGGATTAGATTTTAAATGGTAGGTTCACCAGTTATCCAACGTGAGGATAGAAACCTTTCGTATTGCAGTGCCATATTGAATGGAATATTTAAGAACCATTTGATGTTACGACATGGACAGTTTGTGATATAATCAAAACCCATTTTTAATTGGTTAACTGAACAGTTACTATCCAAAGTGATGGTAAAAGATTCTTCTTTACGATGTTGTAAGTAAAACGTTAAGGTGTTAAATTCATATATTAGATCACTGCAATCAGTTTTGGCTTGATTTGTAATCACCGCATGACAAACTTATCCTCAATTTGATAAACTTTGGTGACAGTGTTTATAGATTTCATGTAGAAATTGTTTAGTTTAGCACTCTTAATCGAAAGAAATTCTTTTATAATGCATTTATCTAGTTTATTCGTCATAGCCACACAAATTATGATTGATGATTTAGGTAGATATTTGCCATTAATCCAGGTTGAGATCTGAGGTTCAGCATACATAATCTGTTGAGTCGGAATAAGCTTTAAAAAGTCATACCCATTTGAGTAGTCTTCAGAGTAATCACCACCAACGCCACTCTTATGCAACTTAGATATTAATGTTGAGATGAATGATTTAGTTTTGGTAGGAACCTAATATCATCATCATATCAGGAATAAAACTAACATCATCGGCAGTCAAAGCTTGGAACTGTTGAAGTTTATGAATTTCAATCATTCTTGGTATCTTGGTGAGATTTTCAGGGCATGAAAAGTACATCAAGCCAATATTTGCGCTATCGAAATCGAGGTCATACGATTATTACATGAAGCTACGGTATTTCTGTTTAATTTAGTTAAGTTTCCGGATTGATGACCCTGGTATTCCAAAAAAAGTTTTTTTTTTGTGTAAAATCAAACTCATTGATGAAAATTCCCGGAGGCCAGGATTTTGAATCCAACATTGTAGAAAACGGTTCATCATCTATACTGAGGCGATATGATACATAGTTATAGTGGCCTCCATTCCTGGCTTTAGGAATCATTCTAAAAGCATTTACATCCGTTAGATGGAATTTATTTTTGATGAATTTTTTGAACTGTAAATCGGTGACGGATGAATCGATTCTACTGATAAATAACCTTCGCCTTGGTGTTACCACAACAATGGTATCCAGCTCTTTATCCGATATATTTACATTATCTTTTTCACTATTTATAGTAACCGGTTCCTTTGTTAACGCCCCATCGTTGATTGGTGTTTTAATTGTTTGGGGTGCGGTATCTGTTGTTTCTCTAGGTTCAATATTTAGGTGTAACTTTTTAGATTGAAACCTAGTTACACGTCGTTCCGTGGATGGACCAGGTACGTCTTTTTCTGTGGGCGGACTTGGAGTGGCACTCGATATTTTATTAGTTAAAGCGGCAATTTTCATTATCAAATCCTTTAAATTCATGTCACAATCTGGGCAGGACCATGATAAACCCTTACAATTTGCTATGGCATTTTTAAATGTTGTCACGGATTTGCCTTTAATGCCAGCACAGGAATAATGTGGCACACTGTTACACATAATCCCCTTACATATGAAAAAATTGTCAATTACACCTTCCGCATTGCATATGCAACAGCATTTTTCACCTAAATTGTTGACACTCATTTTTGAATTATAATTTTTTGTATTTATTTGCTTATTTTAAATTAACACTACAAGCACTTGTCCACTTATATAATAAAATTAACACAATTCCTACGTTAAAATGACTAGGTCACAAATAATTATTATATATCACTTAGTAAGTGGAACAATTTGAACAACAACAAAATTAACAACACTTATTATAAAAAAAAAAAAAAAAAAAGAACAAATTCAACAAAATTGTTGAGAGTTAAAATAATTAAAAATTAAAAAACACGTCTGAATAGAACAAATGTTAAATTATGAATTCCCCACATCCACAACAATAGCGACGATCTGACCCACGTCGGTAATTGGATGACAAATTAGTTCGAGTAGGCTGATTGGATCCGGCAAAATTTGAATATCGATTATATTGGATTTTAAATAGTTCCCTCTCATAATGTAGATCCGTTTGTGCCTCGACATCAATTTTATACTCAAATTGGCAATTCATTTCACAAACGTATTTGCGATTGGCACACAACATTTCAGGAACAAAACCTGTTCTCAACCAAGTGTCTTCGTACGCCACACACCTATACACACCAAATCTTCTATACACGAAAATTGTTGATCAACCAATTTGTCTTGAAGACCGGCTCTGATATTCCGACGCATAATATTTATGAGTTGAACGTCACTTAGAGGAGTGTCGCACTAAAGAGCTATTTTTAATATATCGTCATAACTGAATTCCTTACTATAAAGGTTCAATAATAATCAGCCGCACTGTATGTTAACAAATAATTAATATCGGTAACCATTTGGAAAGAAGGAATATTGTTGTTGTAAGCCAAATTTTCTATTTTAAAAAGAAATCGCTTGATATTTTCGCCAGCAGGCGAATCGTCAAATCGAATATTCCATTTCGTTGGGGATATGTCCTTATAAAAGGGATGGATAGCGCCAGTTTAAAAGAACAAATGAACTTCCGCGCATACGGCTGCGCTTAAAAGAACGAGTTAAACAAGGCATTCCTGTATGCATTTTGCTACTTTATTCACTTTGTAAATATAAATATAATCGTAAGTCAGGCTTTTCGTTATAAAAACCATAGAGATACATACATACATATATATATATACATAAAAAATAAATAACAACATTTAATAATTCCCATTGAAACTATAACCTATAATTATAAAAGAATTATTGTTACTATATATATATGTATGTATGTACTTGTGTTCTTCTTACTCCGGTGCTGCTGTGGTTGAGCTATATTGTTGGGGGTAGGAATTTTTTGGTACAAAATTTATTTTTCATTCAATTCCCCAGCTCCATCGAGAATATACTTGAGTCTAGTAGTATAAAATATATAAAGTATGTTTGTATGTATATACAAGAAGTAGAAGGTACAAAAAATAGTATTAATAGTAAAACTATAACCTCTATAAAATAACTTTAACATGAACTCTAATAAATATTAAGATGAATGGACGAACTATATGTTATTTTTTTGTGCTGCAACCTAATTAGAGAGATGAAATTGGAAAGTCAATAAATTCGTTTAGTATATAGATGGATAGATATAGTTAGATCCTATATTACCATAATTCCATATACGTACATACGTACAGATTATATAATAAACTATCTCTTCACAATATTTTACATATACACACATACAAACTCATATGTAATATAATATGAATACCCAGAAATTCTTTTGTGTGCGAGATAAGACCTTTATCAAAATTTATGGGCAAACAAAAAAAAACAGAGTCAGAAACTTAATAAGATTAACGATATATTGAATCAAACTAAAATAAATTGATTTTTTTTTATTTAAAATAATCAACAATTATTTGAGGATTTGCTCTATATACATGCACGAGTATAAATATATCCAAAGCTTACAAACACATATACACACAGAAAATAAAAATAAAGGAAACTTTGAGATTTTCTTCCGAATAACATTTCTGTTGTGTCAACAAAAACGAAATAAAATCGTTCGTAAAAAATAAAAAGAAGAAGAAAATAGGAAAAACCATGAATCCATTTTGACATTTTCTTTATTTTATTCGAATTTCGTTTTTTTTGTGCTTTCCATTTCCCAAAATTCAGTTTATATACTTTGCCTCTTTGTTTTAAGGAAATTTTTTTATCGAATTTCCGATAAATTTTTTTCGTTGTTGTTGTTAGTTGTTCGTTCGACTATATACATTTATTGGTTTAATCATGACATGAAGATTGGATAGAAATTGTTGGTGTTGTATGTTTTTTGGAAGATTCTCTATATATATACATATGTACATAACAAACTATTTTCTATTTATTTTTGTAATTCACTCAAAGATATATACAGAACAAAAATAATAATAATAGTAATCATAATGGGCAAACATTGTTACCCTCGATTTACTATCAAATTGGAATTACATACGTATATACACAGATATATACATATGTACATATTGGGCATTCGGTCAAGTATAATATGAAAAACGTGTTCACGTGACATTTCTTATTTATACAATCATTTTGTTGTTATCAGCAAATATATTTCAACTGTATAGCACCTTATAATTTCATCATGTACAAGTTTTAGTCCAGGTTTATTACTTTTAATTTTCAATTGTTGTTAAAATGTTAATCATATACATAGCTGCGCGTTGGGTGTGTTTCAATAGGGTAGGCGTTGGCCGTTTCTAGCCAATAACCATTGGTATTCCAGCGTTGCAACTATATAGAAACCATCAACTGTTTATAGTTTACCTCCCCGCGGTAGCACCTGGGCAACGTTTGTTTTGCATGGCTAATGTATCACAACAGCTGAACTTCTAGAGACGAGTGTAATAACACTATAAACAACAAAACGCAATGGATAACACAAACAAGGATAGTAATACCTTAGGTGGCAGACCTGATGTTCAGGAAAATCCACTCTCATGGCTAAAACATTCTAATGATATCCAAAATAAGCTAAAGGATATCAACGCTCAAATGAGTAACGAGGAACATGTTTCATTCCAAAGGAGCTCTATGACGCTCAGATCTCCAATGAAGAATAAACAATTCATATTTACAAAAGGCGCAGTCTCTACTGAAAAAAAAACCTCAATGTCAGAACAAATTTACTAATCGCTCAACTGAGCAACGAAGTTGCTGAGCTTAAGAGAAAAAACTCTATATACTAAAAGAAAAGGTTAATAATAACAAAGATGAGGATACAGCATGAGTTAAAAATCTGTCTTCTAACCATATTCAGCCATCAATCATTCAACATGATCATTCAAATAATTCCAACTGGTTGCTGCGGCAATTTCCACTTTTTCAACAGAATAATAGATTCAATGCTCTGAATCAAGAGGAATATTGAATTTTGCATACTGTACAGTTAAAATTGAGACACCTAACAAGACAAGGGGCATTCCACAATGCACGAATTGTCACAACTCGGACATACCAAGAGTTTTTGCTATCGTCAAACCAAATGCGTGAAATCTGTTGAAGATCACCACACAACAAAATGCAAAAAACAAACAGGTAGCGCACCTTCACGTGCTCTTTGTCAGCAAGAAGGGTATACTGCAAATTAGAAAGGATGCCCTGAATATCAGAACAAAATTAAAAGTCAACAGAGTAATAGAACAAGCGTAGTACATCGAATACAAACCAAAGCAGCTAAATCTCAAGCAACAATTACACCATCCACAGTTGGATTATCTTTTGCGCAAATCACCAATTAATGAATTCAATCAAAACAACAAACACCCAGAAGTTAATAACGAGTCCAATAACATTGAAATCATTAAAATGCTCAATCAAATTCAACAGACACTTGGTCACTTAGCAGAAAGGCAAAATTGGAAACTAATTTCTATCCGCCAAGTAAAAGAGTCAGCATACACAAAAATGATTTACTTGTTCCTACGCATTGTAACTTGGAACGCCAATGGGCTCAACCAACGAGCCCAGGAACTGGAAATATTTATCCATACAAACAATATAGATATTGCGCTGATTTCAGAAACGCACTTCTCCAACAAAAGTTTCATTACACTCAAAAAAATAATTTCGTTTTTCTTACAAATTATTTTGCGTAACTGTAAAATTGTAAATCTTACAACACTTTTGTGAAATTTACAGCTTCTTTTTAATGTAAAGATAACAACCCATATGTTAATCGAACAAATTCCTTTTCGTAACTAAGTCTTTCATATAAACGGAGATTTACAATGTAGATTTGTAACAATAACCGCCAAAAAACTGTAGCATAATTCTAAAATTGTTGTATAAAATATTTACAAAATATTTTGTTACGAAATCTACAATTAATAATTGTAAAATAGAAAATGTATATGTAACCGTAACAGGATTTGTTTTTCTATGCGGGAGACAATTCAGCGTAAAAATATTTGCCCTTTACTTACATAATCCTTTAATTTTTTTTTAGTTTCCGAATTTACATTAAATGGATAAGAATCTCTAATTTTTTTATACATATTAATTTTTGTAACATGTTGCATAGTAATAATTAATGTAATACTGGTGCCGCATATACTAAAAAATAAAAAACTGAAAAATAAAAATTCTTCAACGATAAGTCCGATATAAGTTGCTTTGATATATAATAAGTACTATATGCTTAATAAATGATAACTTGTATGTACATAGATACGATTTATAGATTTTGAAGATTCTCAATAACACAAATAATGTAAGGTTTGAAATGATTTGTTTTTTCTAAGCACGGATATAAATCACTGGTACACATATAAGTTAAGAATTATGCATATGAGGCCACTGCAATACATCTGTATAAAATGTGTTAATTTTTTATTTTGCCTATGTTGGCCAACAATTAAAATGACAATTTTTCGTGATTTCAAGACTATACTAAAAAGATTTAGATAATAATCTAATTAGATTTAGAATTATCTCAAATTTTATAGGGTTTCTTAAGTTATTATAGGTGAAACTATTATAAGATTATACAGATTCAAGAGCGAATATATCCTGTTGATTTTATAGATTTATATATAAATCTATAAAATCAACAGGATCTATTCGCTCATGAATCTGTATAATCTTATAATATTTTCAGTCATATACAATTGGATATAATTCTAAATATTTTCAGTAGTCCTATAATAAATGATCAATTTAATTTTTAATTTAGAAAATTTCGATAATAGATTATCAATCGTATTGGTTACATTACGAAACAATTATACATCTATCAAACAATTTGTTGCATTAAGGTAGTTATATTATGTAACGTATATATATGTATAACCTTCTAAATAAGTTGATATTCCAAATCCCAATTCTATTATTGCTCCATAAGAAGCTAGAAATGCGTAATTAAAATATTTTATCCATCATATATAAAAATGGGTTTGACCTATATTTAGAAATGCGCATTTGTACTGTAACCCAAACTGATTTGTTAACTTTACAATTGTCATTGTACTAATATTTCAATTCATGCAAAAGGAATCGTAAATTTAACGGCAAGGTTTCGTAAAATTTACAATATTTATTTGTAACTTTTAAATAATACAAATTGACTTGTAATTTCTACAAACAAATTAGTAAATTTTACATTTCATTTCGTAAATATATCAAATTTGTGCCGTAAAATCGTGTCGCGTGCATACGGATTTTCGCATTGCGATTCATAATTCATTGTAGTTTCAGTTTTCAATCAGTTTGCGTGGGTCAACTAGAAATGGACAAAAATATAAAAATAAATTATAGTGACAAAGTTAAAAAGTTTTTAATAAATATAAATGTGGGCCAATTACACAAAAGTATAAAAGGTGAGTAATTTTTTCAATATATATATATATATATATATATATATATATATATATATATATATATATATATATATATATATATATATTTATATATATATATATATATATATATATATATATATATATATATATATAATATATATATATATATACATATATATATATTATATATATATATATATATATATATATATATATATATATATATATATATATATATATATATATATATATATATATATATATTGCCTTATTAAACAAATTGTAACGTAGTTTCAGCTATATAGTTGATTATTAGTAGATCCTATAAAGTGTTTATGTAATAAAATATTTTAAACAAGTGTTTTACCAAATATAATTGGTATGCAATGTGATTGATATTAATTTAGTTTGAGTTAAATTTATAAAATAAAGGATTCAAAATTGTTTATATACCTAATATATAAAAATAACCTTGAAAAACAGGCAATTATTAAGTTAAATTAGTTTAGTATTTGTGTCAATATGCATATCTATTGTGACTCTTCAACGAGACAACACTGCAACACAACATGAGAGTACCTCTCGTTTATACGATCGATAATAACTTTTATCATTTATGTATGTAGTTATTTTCATGGTTGTTTCAAAATGCAAATGAAAAAGATAAGAAACAAAGAAATGTTCTGTTGCAGATTGCAATAATATCTCGCTGAAAATGCTTATTCTTTTACTCTCCAGTAAAACAACAACAAAAATTAAATTTGTTATTGAATTTACTCGAGAATTAAACAATTAGAATTTTCAGTGTAATATTGTTTGATCTATACATCTCGCTTACTATATACAGTAAAATATAATAAGAAAATCAAATTTATTTATGAAATGTGATACTAAGCGAGACGTACTGAAATGCAATGTAATGATCTCTTTTTTGCATTTATATACTATTAATCATATTTTATCCTTTCCTCCGAACATCATTTATCAGTTATAATTAAAAATAAATAATTGGAAATTACAAAATTTGTTTGATCGCCTTAGAAGTATAATGGTTTAATAAATTTTCTTTTATTTCATATATAATATGTTGATATATTATTTTACAGATGTTGGCATTAGTATTTCAGAGTTGAAACATATGCGAATTAACCATATTGACGAATTATTCGAACCAGCAGAACTAGGACTAAAAATCATGTTTCAATACCATCTGACCGCGTGGCAAAAAGGATTTCAAATGGAAACCAAATTTGTACCATCTTCAAGTATCACCCCACCTGAAAAAGATTCAGCTCATATAGTAGGTATATTAAAATGTTTATTTTTTCTTTGTCTACAATTTAATTTTTTACGATAGGGTAAATTTATTGATACCAAATTTGATTAAATTATTTTATTTTGTTAAAACAGCGTGTGACAACTATGCATAAGAGCCAAGATATCGGGACATTTTATGCTCAATGATAGTAAATTTTTATTTAAAAGAGCAGCATCTAAAACCATCGTCTAAGCAAATCAAACGCTTACCTGATGAAATCGTATTATGTTTTCCGAGTGAAAGTTCAGTAAGAATGAAAGCAGAGATGATAACAAACATATAAAATACTTAATTATATATAATTTCAGAAAACCTATTATACAATTCGGCACAAATCACCAACCGGCAGCAAGAAATCACCAACTGGTAAGCTCTACAAAAAGTTCGACTACGAGAACAGAAAAACATTGAAGTACTTCAGTGTATCAAAAACAACACACAAGGAGAAGCCTAAAAGTACACAACAAGGTAAAACATAAAATAAAAAATGTAAATAGCGTTCAGCATATTAATCTATTTTTATTCATTATTTAGGAAATATAGAACATGAAGAGTACACGATTTTAAAAACGGAGCTAAGAAATTTAAGAAGTCCATGGGCTTAGTATTAGAAAAACGGACAAAATCGTCACAATTAAGAATTGGCGAATGTATGAGCAATGTGGACCAATCGTTTATTAATATATTTAATGAATGGCCTATATTAAAACATGCATTTATGCCTGATCTGGTAATACATAAATAAAATCATTTATTAATAATATATTTATAATAAATTATCGAATTTCTTTAAATGATTTGTATCTGTAAAGATTTGGAAAACATAAAGCGTTGTAAAAATAACGATTTTAAATTTGTTATATTTGCGAACCGAAGCGTTGGCTGAAAACGAACGCTTTTTTTTGTAAAATTAACCGTGTTTTTTTGTTGATATCTCCGATTATTTTTTTCAGTGTAGAATAAACGGATTCAATTCCTACTGGGCAACCCATCATATAGTGAAAGAGCTAGAGGTGGTTCAGCTGTACTAATTAAAAATAATATCAAACATAATCAACAAGAGATTTAAATATTGCGACAGCATACTGTCCTCCACGGCATACACCAACGAAGTTACAATTTAATAATGTTTTTAATAAACTTGGTCCAGGATTTATCTTTGGATGGGACTACAATATAAAACATACAGCTTGGGGTTCAAGGCTAATTTCTCCTGGAAAAGGAAATGCTCTGTTCAATGCCATTCATGAAAACACATTTGAATATTTGTCTCCAGGAGGGCCAACGTATTGGCCAACGGATGCAGGAAATATACCAGATCTACTTGAATTTTTTATCATAAAGTGTATTTCATCCAGTTACACTAGAGCCGAAGGGATTAACGACTTAACATCTGATCACATTCCTGTACTGTTGTCAGTAAGCGCAATAGTAATCAAAAAATAAAAAAAGGGAAAATTTATTAATTAATTTACGGATTGGAATCTCTTCACAGAAAAGTTAGAAAAGCTGGTTGAATTAAAAGTGAGTATCAAAAGTAATGAGGAATTGGAACATCAAACAAAGAATTTCATTTAATACACTTAGTATTAAAGGAAAAGGCGAACATGGAAGTCAAATACCCTGATGAGATCAGGGAACAAATCAAGCAAAGAAGAAAGGCCAAGAGAATATGGCATCTCACCAGAAATCCCATTGACAAAACAGCCTTCAACAGCCTTAACCAAAAAAAGGCACCAAGAATTGATGAAATATCACCGGGTCTATTCAAGGAACTACCACGTAAAGCAATAATCATGATCACATACTTATTTAATGCCTGTATAAGATTGAAGTATGTACCTAAATGCTTGAAAACGGCCCAAATAATTATGCTGAAGAAACCAGACGAAGAAGTAACATCGTACAGACCAATCTCACTGCTTACGACCTTATCAAAGCTGTTTGAAAAACTACTTCAGAGACGTCTCACGCCAATGGTAAACGTTCTTGATTTTTAATTTTTATTCAGGAGTACCCACTCCACAATAGATCAGGTCCATCGAATCACTACGGTGATAGAGCAAGCATTAGAAGAAAAGATATATTGCCCCGCTGTATTTCTGGATTTCCCAGGCCTTTGATAGGGTTTGGCACGAGGGATTGACATTCACGATGAGCAAAATGCTACCACAAAATTATTGCCAGCTGCTTGAATCATACCTCTCTGATCGCAAATTCAGAGTCATCCATGAAGCAACATGTTCTCACTTTTATCCGACGCTAGCGGGAGTTCCGCAGGGAAGTGTATTAGGACTCCTCCTTTACCTTGTCTACACTGCAGACATACATATCTACAATGAACAAACCATTCCTCGGTACGTTTAACTGACTACACTGTTAGTATGGCAATAGACGAATCCCGACAAAGGTCAGTGGAAAATCTTCAACGAGGAATGGACAACGTTACTAAATGGAAGATTGATTTGAAAATCGCGCTTAGCAACCCATGTGACTTAACTAACGAGAAAATTAAATAATTCCCGATTTTTTAAAATTCGAAAAGATTCTTAAAATGTTGGTAGGTATCGATCACAAAACTAATCATAAAAAAACCAGTTCTGTTGAGCATTTTTTTCTCGATTTCAATTTATTCATCTATTCTAGAATGATACCTCTGTTTGCTTATTTTGTAAATTAGTTGCTAAAAGTAGTTTGTGTTTTATTTAAATTAAGCAAAATACGCCTATAACAAAAGGACAATGGGAACACTTAAGAATTTATTTTCTCATGGTTTTCGGCTAGCATCAGCAAAACCATCCATAACAGTTAAATATAAATGAAACCCAATACAATGTATGTATAACTAGCAAATATATTGATTAACCCTTTTTTTAAAGTTAACAATTACAATTATTAATGTGGGCATTGCTTATAAAAACGTAAGCAAGATTAAATTTCTTTCCTTTTTATTGATTTTATTGGTCACTCCGTTCCCAAACCACAACCCAGTAAGTTATCAGTCCATAAACTATAACTGGCGCATTTTCAGTGTACAAAATAAAAAAATAAAAATAAGTGAAATCAATTAAAAGTTTGTGCAAACAAAACCATTTCCTTTAAATTGTCCTTTCTCAAACTAATTTTCAGAATAAACTTATGAAGTTGAGTTACCCCAAGTTAAAAAATACTGCTTGTAAAATATTTAAAATAACGCTCTTGTGAATTTAATTTAATTTTTTGCACGATCAGACTATTTTTTGAGGTTTACCGATAGGGTCTCCAGGGCAGTAGGTTTTGTTTACAATTACTGGGCGGTAAGTGAATTACTTACCGCCTCATAGGCGGTAAGTAAATAAAGCATGAATGTATAATTTTATAGTTTTCAATTAAGATGATTTATTAAAAATTAAACTAAAATTACAATTGGAACAATTATTTAATGTAATTGGGATGTTTGCTGCAATTATCTTCTCCGATACAATATTTTCCGTGTTGGATACTTCAGTTACAGTCGAAGTACTCGAAGTTATTGGGATGTTTGCTGCAATAATCTTCTCCGATGCTGCAGTCCAAGTATTAGGACTAGAATGTTTATCTCCATTTTCACTTAAAATTTTTTTTGAAAACTAAATTTTGTTTTGGAGAGAATCCTCCACATATCCCTCAGCGACAGAAGACGAGCGGCACCCACCATGTCTTTTAAGGCCTAAAACATCAACACCTTTGTTCGCCAGAAAGGTAGCCGAACTTCTTCTGAACGCATGTCCGGTATAAGAAAGTGGATCTGACAAATTCAGGCATTTCGCTATTTTCGAGGGCCACCTTCCTATTGTATTCTTGCCCACTGCTTGATTAATGACTTTTCCATTACGCATTGCTAAGAGAAAGTTAGAAGATTTTGAATTTTCTGGTCGTAACTTCAAATATTTTCTATAAATATCCAAATAATTAATAGTTTCGCTTCCTTGAGTAGTAATTGTGAAAGTTCGCGGAATATTGGTTTTAGTATTAGGAATATTGACTATAATAAAGGACCCAATATCTTGAATATATTCTAATTTTAAATTATATAATTCCTCCCTTCTGCACGCCCCTGCTATGCCAAATATCATACCTAGTTTCGTATTTAAATAAACTTCATCGGGAAATTCCTTAAGAAACTTGAACATATCTTCTTTAGAAAAAACTTTTGATTTCTTAGGCTGAGATTTAAGTTTATCACTTCTTCGTACAAAATAGGCCAAGAGTACCTTTTCTGTGATGTTTCTGCACCATGCTTTGAAGAGTTTATAGGTATTTTCATACCGTTCTCTTGATTTTTCTGGAATAATTGAGGAACATCCTATGTTCCATGCATTTTCCAGATCAGAATCGTCACTGTCATCCATTTTTCACAATAAAATACTATTATTTTGCTTTATTTTACAAAGAACTGACAGAAAAAATCTCTTGATAAATAAATAATTATTGTTTTCGTACGTCCATGACAACATAACAACGAACAAAGCTTACTTTAAAAATAATGTGCAAAAAAAACAACTCTGACAACTAAAAATGTCAAAACAATTTTCAAATATTTCTAAATTGTAATTTCGTTAATGCTCCGATCGTGCAAAAAACGTAATAAGCATTGCGGTCAATAAGTGCCCTACCGGTATCGGATGTATTGGAGATCTCGACTTCGTCTCGATCTCCAAAATCATCCTCAACCGGTAGAAAGCACTTACTGACCTTGATACTTAAATAACGATAATAAAACTTGTGTAAACCGAAAATTAGAAACTTAAACTAAGAACCTAAATTCGGAACTT
Organism: Tipula unca; assembly: GCA_951394425.1. Lineage (NCBI taxonomy): Eukaryota > Metazoa > Arthropoda > Insecta > Diptera > Tipulidae > Tipula > Tipula unca. Next base: position 148,418,418 of record OX596381.1, on the reverse strand, counting down.
TTTTCAAAACCAATTAGAACCTAAAATCGGAACTTTTTGGGCAAAGAGTGTCATGGAAACACATAATTCGTGAATTTACCAATGATCAATACAACTGGTAACGGATCTAATATAACATTCGATCAAAACGGACATTGAGGAACTTCAACCACAAATAACTCAATCAACAAGACCTCTGACTCTTTGTCACTACTATAGCTAAACTATAGATATATTTTTGGAAGAACGGTTACAAACCGAAAACGCCCAGAATAATAATAAATTTGGTGAATTAAAAATGAAAAAACTCCTAAAAGAACAGGAAAACATTTGAAACTCTTTCAAGGAAGAGTCATTTTTCAATGATTTGGACGATCTGATGAGATCTATACCCGAACACGATGTTAGAATGGTAATTATAGGTAATATAGGTTTGTACTCCAGACACGACTTACTTTGTAATTGCTCACGACTTTACAGTAGCAAGCCCGTTCTTCCCACACAAACAAATACATCTAGTGACGTGGATCCATCCTCGCAAAACTTCACACAGCCAAATTGAGAACATGGTAATTTCAAAAGGCCGAGCTCAAATTGTGCAGGGTGTGGAAACTTATCTGGTAATTAACTGGTAATTAGTCTGAATGTGTGAACTCTGTCTGGGAGATACTGTAAACTTCGGTTGTCAGTGCTGCTCAACAGACTTTAGGTGTAGTGAAAGTCTGACCCAAGAATGATTGGTTTGATGACGAGTGTCGTCTTGCAGTCGAACAATAAAATAAAGTGAAGTGCAACAACGTCTCACATTCGCGAGGAAAAACAAGACTGCTCTAGCTAGGAGGGCAGCCAAACGGAATTGTAGAAGGTAAAACCGAGAATGGTGTAAGGCAGAGGTTCTGAAAGTACAACAACACACCAATCAGCGCAGTTTGCGTTATTTCTGTAAGGGAATTACTGGATTGCATTAATTCGGATCTGATACCAACTGCATTAATTCGGATCTGATATCTATATATTGGGAGGAGACATCTTTTGGAATTGCCTTTTCGAACTTATTTGATTAGTATGGCCAGCTGAAGTTATTTCTGATGAATGGAAATTGGCCGCGATATGCCTCATTTTCAAGAAGGAAGACCGCTTTAAGTTACAGGTCTTCAATATATTGGATAGAATCACACCACTAGCGGGGGGCCTGGTTGGTAACTATCAAGGAGGATTTCATCCGAATTAATCAGCCACTGATCACGTGTTTTCGCTGCGGATGATATAGATGTTATGAGATGTCCAGCCTCATACATCAAGTGCTCCTGGATTTCAAACAGGCCATCATTCTAGAGTTTGTGGTCTGCCCTGGAATACCTAGGAATGCCAACAACATTTGTACGACTGTGTAGAATGATAGTGACGCAGTCTCAGTGCTCTGTTAAAGTTGAGAACAGAATATCAAGAATTTTACAGTTAACTTTGAAATGCTCTGTACCCGATACTCTTCAATCTCATATTGGGGTACATCTTATATCGCCAATCTAATTAGTAGCTTGCGTATGCAGATGACATATGAGTGATTGGACGGAATTGCAAGGAAGTGAAGGAAATCCTTGATTCGCTTGTAGAGTTTTCAGCTTCTGTTGGACTACAGATCATTGAGTCCAAAACGAAATAAATGATTTTTGGTTATAAATAAAATGGCATACCAGATTTTAGTAGTGGCCACTACACGTTTGAGGGAGTGGGGGGCTCAAATATTTGGGCTCTTTTATCAAAAATAAAAAAATGCCGTGAAGCAGAAACTTTTATAAGCTTTTATCATGCCAATTTCTATGTACACAGGAAAAAATTCGTGTTATATAATTACTAAATCTGAAGTCTTAATTTGAGACCGATTGCAAAAGACCACCAAATAAGTGCATAACATATTTAGCTATTTCTAATAGCTAGATATTTTAAAATAATGAAAAATCAAGGAATTACGTATATTAGCATTATTAAGCACCAAAAGGGTGTATGATTAACTACTTTATTTTACATTTCTGCTATTCATCAGAGCCAAAATATGTTCTTGCCAGTTGTAGTTCATTATAAATCACAATAGCGATGTTTAACTTACCTATTGCAAAGAGTTAAATGATGTTTTTATGTTTTCCGTTTCTACTTAATGGAGTTAATTATCCCTGTTTAAAAGTGGTTTTATATTATGTAACCATTTTAATAGAGGCCTAATAAACAACCAATTATAGGTAACATTTATATATATATATATATATATATATATATATATATATATATATATATATATTTATATATATATATATATATATATATATATATATATATATATATATATATATATATATATATATATATATATATATATCGGGTGTTTCTTTTAAACAGAGACGATCAAATATCTCCAAAAATAACCACTCTACGGAAAAAAGGTCCATAATCAAAATTTAATCATACCGCGGGGGAGATACATTAGTGCAAAAAAAATAGTCCCCCACCCCGCTTTGTAGGTGGGGCGGGGGTAACTTTTAAACTAAGATAGGAAGCCATATTTTTTATTGCAGATACGGATTCTACGACTAAAAGTATGTACGTATGATTTGAATGAAATATTTTGTTCGGTTCATGATAGATGGCGTTGTAATCGACGAAGTTCAATTTTTTCAATTTTTCCTTCTTAGAACACACGCATTCGATTCTGCAATACGTTTGAAATAAAAAAACATCACGTTTTCATTGGAAATACTCGAAATTCGTCATCAAAACAATTTATTCAGTTTTGTAAATCTAAAATAAGTATTCAAAATGATGGCCTGCGACTTCAATGCACTTATTAATCCGCATTTCAAATGATTGTACACAACTGAGAAGTGTGTCTGGTTGAATTTCAGCACACGCATTTCTGATTCGCTCAATCATGTTCTCACGGGGGCATATGAGTTTGTTGCCAATTATTCCACACCACACGTTGACAGTCCATTTTCCCAGTGACTCTACGAGTCCTCTTTTTCGGTTGAACATTTTCGCGATTATTACCAATGAAAATATCTTCAATTTCCTCAAATATTGGCGTTCAATCCTCAACAATACCTGAGCATATAAAAAAGCCTCTTTGATATGTTTGCAATAGGAAGCATGATTTAACAAACAAAAATTCACCGCTAAAACTGAATTGTTTTAACAATAAACTATAAACAGAAAAATCATTGTGAACATTCATTGAAAATGGTTTGTACGTTAAGCGAGAATCCTCATTTTCATTAAAATTAACATGGTGGACATACTCTTGATGCCTAAAAGAAAAAGTTTTGCATATTGTTGTACACCCCTGATAAGTAATATAATGAAGTAATAGATTAAGTTACTATAAATTAAAGTTACCGCCTACAAAAACCTACATTTAGGCGAAAATAATACAATTTTAGAACTAAATCCGCTTAAATGTCATTTTGAACAAGTAACATGAAAAACTAAAAATGCAAGAACGCAAATTATTAACCCAAATAAACTTACGCGAAATAAGTCAAAATAAAATACTTCCAGTGCAAAACTGAAAATAAATAGCAATTCAGGTCACAAAAATTCAAAATGCTCATTTAAGTAAAATCAATTGTAAGACCTAATTTTAAGTTCAATTACTCGAAATATTTTTTTAGTATAAATAATCCAAAATTTTAGTCAATAAGTCAGTTGAAGTCAATAATTAAAGTAGTTCAGTTCCAGTTATAATCATCAACAGTTCAACAATAAATAAAATAGTAAAAAAATAATTCAACTCAGTGTTTATCTAATTATCTATCAAAGGAATCCAGTATCGAGTAAGTATATAAACAAACAAAACCACAATACCGTCATAGCCCCCACCAGTGGTAAGCGGGTATTGTTTCAATTCAACTACTAACCTCACGGCACCGCGGGAGTCCTCTTTTAATTCCCTGCCACGGCCAAGGCGGAGTCAGATACGCAGCGTCTGTGGGCGCGCATACTCTTTTCTGGTAGTTAAAGGTACTCATTCCCAATTTACTTACTAACATATGTAATATAGACTTAACGTTCTCTCTCACTTCTGACGAATAAACTTACATAGTATTTCATTGCTGCCTCAATCCTTATTCATCTCTTAATATTACGCCATATATCGGCAAACGTATCTATAAGACAACCCACCCAATTAATACACACCAACATTAACACTTATAAAATATTGACACTACAGAGCTCGTATATACATAGTCCCTAATCCACACAACATAATAACCAAACATATATAAATCATAAAATACAATATTGACACTATCAAACCCTCCACGTATAAACACAACCATTTATATAACAATATGTTAATCAAACTTTGAACACACTGAGCTAATTTTTTAAACTGCAAATGTTTTGCATCAAATCTCATGCACCACAATAAGACTAAAGGTCCCATTTCTCTGATAATTCTGCCATAGGGAATCATGTTATGAAGCTTTGGCCTAATGTTGTGGGTTGGAAATTTTTTTTGTATAAACTATGTTGTATTTTAACTAGTTCGTCCAATAAAAAAGTTTGTGACAGTAAAATTTTTGGTGCAAACGTAATCGACATGCATTCTATTAGTAAATTAAATAATTTACATATTCCTTGACATCGTTTTTCTTCAAATATGTTTTTGAATATTAATGGTAAATGTCTTGTGAGGCACCATGTTTGGGCCGGTTTTTGGCCAACGGTTTCATGATCCAAAATGATTGAATTACACCAAAAATGAACGAAGCTATTCTTTCATTAATTTCGGTTTGGGTTAATAGTTTTTCTTTAATCATAATTCGAAAAAAAGAACTAATTTCCCATTGTGCGACGCCTTTTAATATATCGTGCATTATGTCTGCTGTGGGGGCCTTCAAAATATGGAAATAACTCAGCTCATTAAGACAACAATATTTTTTAATTCCGAAAACATGCTTCTCACCGCTCCGTTGCAATTTTTCTAAATGAACTGCATAGTTTTCTGGAGTTCAAATTTCAACTTCTATGACTCCGAAAAGGAATGTTGCATATTTATTTATCTATTCAAGTGAGGTGGTAAATTTCGTAATAGAAAATATATAGCTGATGTTTTATGAATGACAGTTTTGTAACCCATTCCATTAACTGGTTCAAATTCATTAATATAAATTTGAATTTGAAAAGTTACTTGACTTCTATGAAATGCGCTCGATTTAATGAACAAACCATCAGAAATATCAGATAACACAGTATTTGCAGAATTTTGTTTTGGGAACGCCATGTACTCTTTAAAGTGCTCTAATGTACATAAATATTTCAAAGTGTCAATTAAGCTTATATATACAGGGTGGCTGAGACCAAGTGTTACCAAATGAAAACGCTGTAATTTTTTTAATTTTGATAATTTTTTATTGAAATTTCGTGGAATATGTTGAAAACATATTACATTTTATGAAAAACATGTTACTGCTCGATATAACCTCCTTTGGCTCTGATTATTTGATTCAGTCTTCCACAGAAAGCATTGCATGCTGACCGAACGTGGGCTTGCGGAATTTTATTCCATTCTCGAACAAGAGCTAACTTCAATTCATCAACACTTTCGTATTTTTTAGTGGACACATTACTCTCCAAAATGGACCATATGGAGAAATCCATGGGATTCAAGTCTGGTGAATATGGTGGCCATTCTTTCGATGAAATCAGCCGCGGAACGCAATTTTGTAAAAATTGCTGTGTCGCTCGAGCTTTGTGTGACGGTGCCGAGTCCTGTTGGAATGTCCAACGGTTCGTGCCAAAGTGTTTACGTGCCCAAGGTAGCAAAGCATCGTTTAGGATCTTTCGGCGGTACATCTCTTGGTTTACCTTGACTCCATGTTCGATGAAAACCAGAGGAGTGCGTCCATCTGCAGTAACTGCAGCCCAAACCATAACATAAGCTGGTGATTGCTTGCGCATGGCAACTCTTGTGTCCAAATTATCGTTGGACTTGTGCTCTAACCAAACACGATCATTTTGTTTATTCACATACTGTTGAATGGTGAAAATTTCTCATCAGAAAAGACAATTTTTGGAATCTCATCACGTTCGGCCAAGGCCTTCAATGCTCGTGTTCTTTCAAGCCTAACTTTTTTTTGTGCCTCCGTAAGATCTTGAACTTTTTGTATCTTGTAGGGCTTCAAGTGTAGTTCATTTTTCAATATGGTTTGAATGCTGTATCGTGAAACATGTAGACGTGCGGCTAATTGATTGGCACTTTGACGAGGATTTCGTTGGATTCGTTTCTTCACCTTTCGTATCATTTCTTTTGATGTTGCTGTCTTTTTAGGACCGCCTCTGTTGCGTTTAGCGATGCTACCAGTTTCGTTGTATCGAGTTATGGTTCGATACACAAACATTTTATTCACATTCAAATGCTGGAGCTGACGAACTATTGCTGTTTGTGAATTTCCAACCAAATACAGTGCAATTACACTATTACGTTTGAATTCCATTACGATTTTTTTATTAAGATATTAATTTAGAACAATTATTTATTGACCACATATAAACAACTAACCAAACTTCAATCTGTCAAAAAATTGACGCGCGAAAATGACAACTACACAAATGACAGCAGAGTGAAGTTAGTAACATTTGGTCTCAGCCACCCGTACATAAACGTAATAATCTGCTTTTGGCATTTCAAGAAACATGCGTATTTTGGAATCCCACTTTCTTTGATATCTATATCCAAGGGTTAACTTTTGAGGATTGGGAACATTTTCAAATACAACTTTTTTTCGTTTATATGTTGAAGTATGACTGTTTAAATTATCAAGGATACAATTCTGAAAATCTATGAACTCCAAGTAATTTTGTATAAAATTATCATTTGAACTTAAAAAATTAGTTCTTATGAATAAAAAAATTGAATCTAATAAATTCTTAATAGTCATAATAATTAAATTAATCGTAGAGTATGGAATATTTTTCCCACATAAACTCGCTATTAGCTTTCTTATTTCAAATTTTATAGAATCAATAAATTTAACTTTATGCCAGTAATCCAAATTGTCTGTGATAGTTTCGTCACTATTTGCAACTGAAATGCTTGTGATAGCCGAAGATAGGTCATTTTTACCTGAAATATGTTCCAAATTTTCTTTAAGGCTTGTTTCTTTAAACTCGCAATTTAGCATGTGTCTTCGAAGACCACTTTTGGTTTTGCAAAAATGACCACAGTTTAAAAATCCGCAAAAAAATCAAAACATACATTATGATTTTCTTTCATATGCAAAAAATAAAAATTTTGGTTTGGTAGCGAAGCTTCGCATTCGAAACATTTCAAGGACATTTTTTATAAAACTGTTTAATATACTTATTAATCCGCGGTCGGTAATATACGAGTAATATTATACTTAATCTTAAAATACCAGTTTTTAAAAATAAAATATTTCAAATTTCAAGTTTTAATTCAACATCGTTTAAATTCATTAATTTTCAAAAAACTTATTTAAAATAGAATAATTAATTCGGATTTAGAAAAAAGCGCGGTATTAATAAGTCTCATTTGGCTTGAGTCAGCCGAGCAATCCAACCGTTTAGTCGCCTCCTACGGCTTGTAATGGATACTGGGGTGTATTCTTGGAAATTATGTTCGTGCAATTTAGGATTACGATACATGCAAGTGCTCCCCAACCATAGGAGCCATATGCAAACCAATAATTTCATATTAATCCAATGCATCTCCCACTTTGCCACTTTGATCAATTACAATCAATTATATTCAAAAATATCTATAGGTCCCATCCATATAATGATATATCGAACATTCACAAACTACGTAACACTGTAAATCATTTAGCTATATACAAAATATGAAGACGAACGTAACCATCAAAAAACTAAATACCAATAAAATTTCAGTTTTTCCCATCAAAAAGATCATTTCACCTCATTCAATTACATTTCATCTCGTTTCATTTCCATCCCAACAAGCCAACATAAAAAAAAAGTTCGTTTGGAATAGAATATGAATATTATGTATACGAGGTTATATACGAAATAAATAAAACGAAAAGCTCTATAAACCAACACACCCATCAAAATAACTATCATGTTTCATGCATTTCAAAATAACTAAGTGAAAACTATATACTATTTTGTTATTCCAAAACGAAAAATGATAAAAAAAATTGAACTAACGTATACACATAAAGCTTCATCTTTAAGAAGAAAATCAAATGTCATTTCAATTTTACTTAAAAAGCTTGTACAAATGATAATAATAAGAATAATATAAATGTTGTGTAAAATGATACTTTATAGTTTATAAACAAAATTATAATTTTTTTTTTTTTTAGTGCACAACAGAAACTATCATCATCAAAATATTCAACATACATGAAAACATACATATATACACCACCCACCAAACAACCATCGATGAGTAAAATGATGATGAAAAGCTTTTTATATTCGCCTCCTAACCGTATTCCTACTGTATGTTCATTCATATATATACACATAGTGTTGTCGTCGTCATTTTGACATTATACACAAAAGTTATGACACAAATGATTGCATTTTCTCTCAATTTTTTTTTTTCTAGGTTTCTTCGTCTTCATCATCATCTTTTAAATGTACGTATGTATGTACGTACATAGTTAGCAGAAAATATTTAGAAAAAGCACTAAGTTTGTTTATCAAGTTTACACTATTTTGAACAGAATTGACATTAATCAAATAAATTGATTCATATTTGGATGTCTGTGTATAATGTATGTATGTATATGTGATGTACGAGTATGTATTTGGAACGAGAAAATTTTTTTTTGTGATCTCGAAATGTAGATATGGTATACATCTATACGTATAAAAATATAAAGCTTTAAAAAATAAGTTTTAATAGAAAAGAGCTTAATAGTTGATAGTAGTTCTTCGTATATCTAATTTCGAATTGATTGGCAGAAAACTGGTGATGAATGGAGTTTTAATCAAGCGAGTTTATTCAATAAATGGTGAGAGGTTTTATAACGGATTAACGACTCTAATAGAGTGTAGAGGGTTCTTCGAGAAACCATCCAATATCTCAATAAATTTCTTTTTTACCAGTTTCTCTATTCGTCAAATAATTCGATCCGGCGTGATAACTAATTATTGGGAATACTATTGGCACTCTCAGCTTATTTGTATATTGGAGTCTTGTCTAGCGATTTTGTTGCCGTTAAAATCATTGAGCGGGTTTTGTCTTCATCAAATTGACTCGAATATACTTGCAGAAACATTTGATTCCACATTCAACCAATACCATTTTCATATAATGAAAATCATTATCGTTTGACGTTTCTCTACTGAATATTTAAAATTATTTCTTTTCAACGCAAGCATTTGCAGCATATGTTCGAAGGTAGTCCCAACCTGTCGTATTGATGGCAGTTGTTGATTGAAAAAACATTTTTTTTTTTTAATAAAAGGACTTGACATAGACACTCATTTGGTCCATAGCCTTACCTTACATTCACACAACATTCATTCAATCCATTCATTCATCCCAATAACACAAGTACAGTATACCATCTGCGCATTGCATAGCTCCATGTCAACCTGTACAGTGACATGAAAGATCCATGAGTTCTACATTCCAACAGAGGGTCATAGATGTTTTCAATTTAATCACCGATCGTAATCGGGAGATGAAAAATCCCTTTTGCATCCCGCCTATGAAAAAACATACTATACTCAAAAGCTTACGTTTCAAGTTTGCAGACGCTACCTTGTTTAGCATTTGTTTGACGAGCCATCAATAGTAAACGATCAGTAAATTTTTAAACCTGGAAAAAATTGGAACTGGAAATTGCTACAATACTTTCGTTTAAAGGGTCTCAGTCAAATCAATATCTAAGCCGATCTATTTGATCAGGATTCTCTTAAAGGGCGTATGGTCCGGAAACTATACTCGATAAGATGGTGTGATGTAATCGAGATATTCAGTGCTCGATAAGCTGGTGCGTGATGTAATCGACATATCTGTAGCGATCTATATACTATGGTGGCCTATTTGAAGACATTTCCATTGAGATATAGCTGAAAGTTCCACAGCCATCATACATCATACATATAGACCGTTCTTTGCACTTTCTATATTTTAGTTCTATATTTTGTTACCTTGTCAATAGAGCTAGAAACCACACATTTACTATGTATGTAAGTATAGACTTTACTACGGTGGTATACAGCCGACAAACAGCTCCAGTCAGGCCACATCTATAACCAATGGCATTCCAGCATGACGCTGAAGTAGATTCATGGTATTTGATCACATTTAGTTTTCAATTCCGCTCTATTTGAAAAGAGATTAAAATGCATTAACGGAAATTCTATAACACTGTCACCAGTAACGCATTGTTCCTAAAGAAATTTGATCACCCTAGTTTAGAACTATAATTGACATAACTGGGCTTAAGGTAGTTAAAATTACCGCTGGCACCACTTCTGGCATTAGAAGCATCGGTTTGATCAAATGACGAGTGGCTACTTTTTGTCTTTTGTAGGTGATCTTCCTATAATTGGTCTTCTTTGGACCGGATTTGATGTTCCGTGGTTATGCACTAAATGACTCTCCTTAGAATCCATAAAGACCAGTCTCCGCATAGAGCGTGGATTTACCAATGTTGATTGTGGTGTACCATATTAATTTAAATTGACAAAAAGGCTCATCGACCCAATCATTTTGGCCGAGAGTGTATATAAAATAATTAAAAAGAAACTACTATCACTGCACTGTTTGAATGTTTTATTTTTATTTTATCGCTTATTTGATTGATTTCACGGTTAAAGATAAAGAAAATTAATAAACAAATGAAAATGGTCATTTTCTTCGCTGGCGCTACATCCCATGAAGGGATTTGGCCGCCTCAACGATGCTCCTCCAAATAGTTCGATCCACTGCAACAGAACGCCAGGTACGAGGACCGAGTTTAATCAGATCCCCCTCGACGTCGTCCATCCACCAGATAGGTGGTCTCCCGCAAGGTCCTACTTTCGGTGGTGCCAACTCTAAGGCCTGTTTGGTGCTCCGATTTTGCGAACAAAGATCGTGTCCGAGCCATCTAAGCTGCTTTTATGAATTCGATGATGTCAACTTTATCGAGATCATTTCTGATCTCGTGATTTATACGCATCCTGTAGGTGGCTCCCTCTTGAATTGGACCGAATTATACGAATTATTGTACGCTCAGTAACAGCAAATTTTTTGATTTTTTGCGCAGTTAGTGTCCAACACTAGCAACCAAAGATGATAACTGGCCTTATTAGCGCTTTGTAGAAGTCCTGTTTTACTTTGCGCGATTTGTGGGGCTGGGGAAACTTGAAAACCTTAATGTTGGCGTAAAATGCTCGGTAGCCTGCTTCAATCTTCGATGCGATGTCGACAGAAGTTTTGGTCACTGATCAGGGATTCTAAATGTTTAAACTCATCACCATGTATTTGGTCTTTGCTTCATTGATATGAAGGCCAATTTCTTGGGCTGTAATTTCCAACGGAAGAAAGACGTCTTTCAGGGAGATGATGTTGCGACCCACAATGCAAATATCATCAGCGTACGCTAATAGCTGGAATGATTTGTTAATATAGGCAACTGCGCTATATTAAGCTGACAAATGACATATTCTAATGATAACCTGAAGAGAATCTGAGCTATCGGGTCTCCTTGCCTCACTCCAGATGTTATCTCGAAGGCATCCGAAATTGTACGTTCTATTTACACTTTACAGATTCCATCCATTAAAACCTGACACAAAAAAACCAATTTTGACGGTATGCCGGTAAGATCCTCTCGGTGTATGTTGATAACTTTGCCGCGACTACTTTGGCCAAAACCTTGTAGCCTGTATTCAGTAAAGCTATACCGCGGTAGTTGTTGCAGTTTTACCTTTTCATGAAGCCGACAGATAAGAGCTGTATTCCACTCTTCTGGGATGCCTTCTGTATAGATCAAATTATTGATATGAGCTCAAACATGAGGAAAACAAATGATCGCCCCCATATTTGAGCATTTCGTTGCAGATACCATCCTCACCAGTACGTTGGGAATTTTTCATCTGTGATATCACGTTCCGCACTTCGTCATATGTTGGAGGGGGTGGTGGAGTCATCTCGACGGATTCGTTGCGAATAGCTCTGCTACGCGGAAGAAAGTTGGTAGCTAGTTCTCTTATGCAGCGATATCTATCCCTCAGGCTAGAATTTTGAATGTTGAGCGCCTGTTGTTCATGCCATTATCGTTTCTTTCGTCTGCATAGCCTATTGGAAATTTTCCTTGCAGAAACGTAGGCGTTGTGCGATTGTCTGGTTCTTTGAGATAAATTTCGTTGACGTGCGCGATCTTTCTCTCGAATAGCACCTATAGTCAATCATCGTTCAACCAAAGATTTTTAGGTCTGGATGGAGTTCGGCCTATTGACGTTGAGGTATCGGTTACCGCCGTTTTGATGATGTCCCACTATTCTTGAACGGAGTCAGGAAGCGTATGCAATTACCACTAAGTGGTCCGAGTCGGTATTAGCTCCACGTTTGGTTCTGATGTCATTGAGCAAAGAAAAATGCATTTTGGGAAAAAAGATGTGGTCGATTTGGTTGACCGTTGTCTCGTCGTTAGATTTCCATGTGGCTTTATGGATACGTTTATGTGGAAAGTATGTGCTGGCGACCACCAAGTTGTAGAGCAAAGCTAGCTCTATGGTGGCAATTTGAGTATTGAAGTCGCCCAAAACAATTTTAATGTCGTGTTGCGGAATTTTTCTCAAGACGGTTTCAAGCTTCTCGTAGAAAGCGTTTTTGATTTGTTCCGGCTTCTCCTCAGTAGGAGCATGAACGTTCACAAATGTGATGTTACAGTGACGCACATGAAACCCGACTGTACGAATCCGATGCCGTTGCCGATTAGTCTTGTTTCATGCAGTGCTATCAGGTTGAGCTTATACTTAGATGCTTGTCCGGAGAGTTGATTTCGGCTGAGTACGTTGATTTTTAAGGCCGAGGTCGTTGTTGTGAATCTAAAAATATCCAAAGCTCATGTTGCGGTGTCGTAACAATAAAATTTGACAGGTTGTGCTATTGACCCAACGGTAACCCCCTATAGGAGGACCACAGCCCTCACACTGTAGCCTACTCCTGTAACAGAGTAGTTTCTAGCGGCCGAAACGAAGAAGTAGTGTGACCACTTGCTGAAGTTGTACGCAGCCACTTTTCAAATTTATATGTTTTGCAATTTTAATACTGAAAGCTAAATCAAAAATGAAAAATGTATCTTTAAAATCAAATTAATTTTAGTTTAAGATCTGCGTGCAACACATTAAGCTCTAAAGACAATTCGTGATTTGAAGTTTGAATTGTTAATCTAAGGATTCCATCGGCTCGAATTAAATTAAGAAAATTATTCAACTTGAAATTAAATACAAAACAGCATATTACGGCTGAGTTTTCAAGAAATATTTTCCTTCTCCATGCACTTCGTTTTTTTAGGTATCGTGTGTCGTGTAGCACAATACAATATTTCCTAGAAAATCGATTACCTACTCATCTGCACATGACATTTATACATTCCATTGTCGTATATGTATATACGTAAAATTGGAATAGAAGATTACCGGATTATGATTTGATTGAATTGGAAAAAAAGCCCCCACACAAATGTGTATATAGATACATAAATGACGGACTATATACATACATTGGTATGCTATACCCTTTTTTTATTTGGATATTTTTTTTTTATGTCCATATGAATCATTTAACATTTGATTAACACTCTATATACATAAATGCGCCTAAACTCAATTTACATAATATACGAGTATGTGTATAAAATATGTGAAAAATTTGTCATAATAATAACACAGGATGATGACGAGGACGACCTGCTACTCTATACAATATATATTAGGATCGTATATATACACAAAACTTTCTTTTATTGCTACTATATAGTTACTTCCCTTAATTCGATTCTATTCATTCTGGTGGCTGGCTATACCATATACGTATATACTCGTATATTCGTATTCGTATACCGAATGAAAAATGAGAAAATAGGAAAATTTTATAAGAGCTCACAAACAATATATTAAAAAATATTATAAACTCAATTGACAATTCTTCAGGGACTATTGAATCTTATATCGATTATCCTTTTTTCCGTATTTTTCATTCATCTTTTCTTTTTTTTTTCTGTGTTTTGTGTTGAACACAAAAAAATTCAATTTTTTTGCTTCTTCGTCGTCTTTTTAACATCCTTAAAGCTCTTATATATACCATCTTTTTGTGTGTGTTTTTTTTGTACCTAAATCAAGTTTACCTGCTTTTATATATAGTACTCCAATCATCCTCTGTCTTTTGGAGATTTTTTTTGTGCTCTTATCTCCTGTACATATGTATATACATAGGTATTAGTATATGGTATAGGAACACAGAAATGGGCTGCTCAACCTTATATGTGGTGAATACAAAAAAAATGACGAGCACGACCGTATGTTCAGCTTAAACGTATGTTTGGGGATAGAGCTTTCACGGCCTAAATATTTTATGAAACTTTAATTTTTTTATATATTGGAATAAATGTTCTATGTATGCAAGTTCATCCCAGGTTGAGTCGGGCGACTGCCCCTAGACAGCTTTTTCCGTTCATCCATAGAATTTTTACTATATGTATAGACATAGCTATAGCTGGTGTGTAAATATAGGGGATAAAAATGAAAAGTCTTTCTTATATACTTTTATTTTATTTTAAGAAAAAAAAAAAAAAAAAAATTTAATCGTATTTTGAGGTTATGAGATTCATTTATAGAACCAAAGTTGATTTTTTTATACTTTGTTAAATTTTTTCCCTCATTTTCATCATCATGATATAAGATTTTGATAAGATTTTAAACGAAAACATATTTTCAGATGTCATCTTATGATTTCCCTAAATAAAAAAAACAAAAAAAAAACGTAAAGTTGTCGAAGAATAATGTTATAACAAAACGAGAAAAATAAGAAGAAAAATTTGTAATCACACTTTTCATTTTTATTTTTATTTTTGTTAGTGTATTTGATGATGAATAGGGAAAACTAGGAAAAGCTCATAAAAAAATAAAGCTTAGCTTTTTTTCGTTCTTTATATTTGTATTAAAGGATATATTTATGTTATCTCAATGCTTTTTATATATTTTTTTTTTTTTTTAGAATTAAATGTAATTAATTTTTATTTCTTCGGTTAAAAAGATAAGAATGGAAAATCTCAGCAATAAAATGGAAAATTTCGTACGTTATACATATACATATATATAAAGCAAAGTATTTTTTTTTCTTTTATCATAATACGACACAGATCATTAAATTTGTCCACTGTATATATGTGTGTGGATATAAAAATATTATACAATGGAATGAACGACATATAAGCATATATTGAGAGATGTGTTTATTATTCAGTATATAGAAATTATGTTTTATTCAAGTAACAAACATACACGAACACAAATGATGTAGGTAGGACTACAGCACATGACTTTTCCATTACTCTTATTTGCTCACACATTTTCAGTCAACTCAAATTTTGGCATTGAAGTAGGTTGTGATTTCTAGATACTTAAAGTTTCTACTGATTACACTTGACATTTTGACCTATTTGATTTAGCAATATGAATCTCTGATGTCCAACCACATAAACTTTGAAAATTGTATCTTTAATTTAACCTAAATTGGCAAGTCCATCTCATCAGTTACAGGCCAAAAATATGAAATAAAGAACCGCTCAACATGTATATGACTCAGGTTCAACAATTTACGTCGTAATATCAACAAGGACTCACAACAAATCATTGAATATCTCAGCTCATGGAAAGTTATGCTATACTACACAAAACATTGTCTTACTGGCCAATTCCATTATTTCCAGTTATGCCTAACTCACCGATATGTTTGGACTTTGCAAAGACGTTTGGCTTAGTTTGGCATGAGAGGTTTAACCATAAGTTAAGGACTCTGCTGGTACAAACTGAATACTTACCCAAGAGCTTTCTATGTGGTAATGCAGGACATTATTTTCATAGCAAGATGTATCAGTAAAATAAAAAAACAGTTTTAGGGCCATTGCTGGCCCCTTACTGTGTCAATAATTTGGCTCCAACGGTTTCGATCATGGTCTTCATACTGTCTTAGACATTTGAAGAATCCGATTCGTTCTTTACACCGTGGAGCTATCATTGCATGCAATGGCCTCTGCGCCTACTATATGGAGGGTTTCCTTTCAGAGATCGCTTCAAAATTCGTGACGCAAAACGTGACCGATCCAGTGTACTCGTTGAGTTCTTACTTCATGCACAATATGAGGGGTCTTCATTAAATCTATGATCTCGATATTGTACAGAGCACGGTATGTACCGCATCTGGTTGGTGTTTTGGTCCGTACATCACACGAAAATTTCTTCTCTCAAATGTATAATAAGCCATCTTTCGTACTCATTCGTCAGCGTCTGATGAACGGTGCCAGCCGCACTTTAATATCCTATACTATTATCGTAAGTGATAAGTGAGCTAAAATATTTGAACCTCCTCACTCCCTCAAAGATGAAGTGGCCACTACTAAAAGCTGATGTGCCATTGTCCCAATAACCAGAGATGGTGTATTTTGCTTTGGACTCATTGATCTGCGGTCAAACAAAAGCTAAAATTTTACAAGTGTATCAAGTTTTTCCATTACTCCGTTGATATTCAGTCCAATCACGCATAAGTCATCTGCATGTTCAATCACCTGATTGGACTGGCCATATAAGATGTTGTGCTGAGGTGTTTCAATTTTCCAAAAGATGTACTCCAACATGAGATTAAAGAGTATTGGGGACGAATCCGAACACCCGACTTAACTGTAAAAATTCTCAATAGCTTGTTCTCAACTTTAACACAGCATTGCGTAATTGCCATTATACACAATTGTACCAATTTTGTTGACATTCCTAGGTATTCCAGGGCAGAGCAGAAACTCTCCCGATTAATAGCCTGCCGAAAATCCAGCAACGTGACTATTCAATATAATGTAGAACAGTAACTTGAATGTTGTGCATTGGAGAGCTATACCGCGATAATTCTCACACTTCAAGCGGTCTCCGTTCTTGAAGATGGGGCATAGCGCAGCCACTATCCATTCATCAGGCATAACTTCGGATTGCCATACTAATAATATCAAAAAGACAGTATATCCCATCCGAATATCAAGAGCACCAAATTAATGCAATCCACCCCAGGTGAGCGGTTTCGTTTTAGTCTCGAGAATAGCCTCGTTTTTCCTCGCGATTTTGAGGCATTGTTGCACTTCACTATGGGCTATATTTTGTTGCTCGCCTGCAAGACGACACTATTCATCTGATTTTCACTACACTTAAAGTCTGTGGAGCAGCACTGACAACCTAAGTCTCAGTACCTCCCAGAGAGAGATTACATAGTCAGACTGGTAACTACCTTCCTTTCGGTGTGACATTTTACATACGTGCGGTAGAACAATCGAATCTTTTGTTGTTGCAATTTATTCAGTGTTGGTCACCGTACGTAATCCGTAATCTAAAGTTAAGCAGTACAGCTATACGATTTTACTGGATCAACTCTTGTGGACGACCCAGCCACTTTGCGTTCTTGATAAATTGTTATCCTATAAACAATGAAGTAGTTCTTATTTTACATGAAACAAAGATGAGCCCTGACAGCAGTAGAAAGTACTAGAATGTTAATGCTGATCTGCCTTTCTATAGTGACCAGAAAAACGGCGCAATAGTTACCTCAATACGGCTTTAATATGTTATTATGATTAATATATTTTCTACTACGTCACGGAGTACCATTGAAAGCGCTGAATTATTTATATGTTGCTTTGTTTAGAACAACCCCAGAGCTGAATTCCATAAATCCTGACATGTCTCAGGATTTCTTTACTAAGCAAAGCTTATTATATATGTAGACAAGGTGAAGTTTCTTCCCGCATTAACCAATACATTTTTCTGTATTTAAGCTCCAACTTTCCTTTTTTTTATATATGGATCTTCCACCCTAGCTAAGCATCAAGTGTTATGCCTAAGTATTTCGCTGTACAATCAAATTAGTAAGTTTTGCGAAATTTTCTTTGGAGTTTTTTCAAGATTTGACCTGTTATTAGATCGTATCCAGGGGCTTTTTTGGATCGATATATTTTTAAATTTATTTTCTTACTTCAGCTGGAGAGGTTAACACAATTTCTTCATGAAATTGAACAGGCTGATCGTTATGCATACTTCTTTATTCTGTCTTGCCTTGTTTTGTTTGATTTCATGTCTTAAGTGTCCTGTGAGATTGTTTAGTCTAGTTTTGTCTCGTGGAGCTGTAGATTGGGGCCACTTCCTTCTTGCTCTTCTTTTTTCAGTAAACAACTCTCAGATTTCCCTAAGGTAATTATTTCCCTTTATCTTGGTTTTGATTTCAGGAGGTCTGAATGTTATTAAAATCTTTTCTTATGCATTATCTAGTTGCTCTGGCGTTTTTAAAGGAACGTCTAGTTGTATATTTTCTTTTTCAAGTTTACTTTAAAACTCGCCCAGTCTGTGTCTCCCCATCTATAATTTTTAAGCTGCTAGACATTTAACTTTGATTTGGGGACATGTTTTTTATTACTATTCTCTAACTATTCAGCTCTTTGCCATTTCTGTCAATATACACTTTAATGTTGAATTAATAAATTATTAAGAATTAATTAATTAATATCACGCATTTACATGACGTTACTTTTTAAAAAACTTTCTGGAAATTATTATTTTTTCTCGGCAAATCGTTTTGGTGGGTTCAACGATGTTTTAATGGATTGGTTGACTCTCTTCTAGAGGTACATTGGTTGAAATATAAATTGCGATCGATTCGCCGGATGTAATTTATGTACCGATTCAATTCGGACAAACTATAGTAATGATTCTTGTTATTTCACTGATATATCTATGTAGGGAACAAAAAACGGAAACTCTCGAAATCGCTGGTAGTTAAAGTATCCAATCTTGAAATGTTAATGAGTTCACCGCACTAATATCTCGATAAATTAAAATATTAGTCTCGAAAATTTTAAGGATCTGATGAGCTATCTATCGGATAGATTAAAACTATTCAGATCTCAGTTATTTGATCATCGCATTGAACTCCAGAATACCACTGTGCAGATAATCCAAGAAGGTTTGTCTTGTTATTTTGCAGTGTCTTGCAACTATAAATTGAAATTTTGTGTAAAACAGGTAATAAGCAGTCGTGAAAATGGCCCACAACAAAGGTTATTTTTCGTATTAAAAATATTTCTAACAACAATTTAAAAGCAGTTCCAGGCGTTCTGTTGTATTATAGAAGATTTGAATAAATACTCATGATCATTTCTTCGATTCTGGCCCCTAGCTGAATGGGAAAATGGTGATGATACATTACATCGTTGATAGCTGTTATAAAGAAGTCGCAGTTACTTGCCAGACAATTCATATCATACATATATCAGTGGCCTATCTGACTTAAGTCCTTTAGACAGTCTGGATCAGATTAAATATTTATTAAACCGCTGGTCAGGCTATAATGGTGTTTTGAAATTGGATTCTAAGAAGCTATTCTGTAGTTCTCTATTTATACTTCAGCTTGATTTAGATACTGCATACACATTAGCCAACGCTCACTGATTTTTTCATTACGCAACATTACTTTGTACCTCCAATTCAGAGTACTGAGAAATATTGCCTCTGCCATGGGGTGGTTTTACTTTCCCATTTCGATGTAAATATTCGAAATATTTCGATAAAAACTGACAAATTTATCGCTTTATGAAAAACTTTAAAAAATAATAAAACCATGAATCTGCCTTTATACAAGCCAATTACGCCTTAAGGAACATATACTGCAGGACGTATTTTTGATTTACTATATATTCTGTGCCATTCGAACATGGAAGGAACCATTACGTTAACTTAATGATGGCAACATTTTTGCATCTTGAAAGAAAGTAAATGCATGTAGTCTTTCGTCTAAGTGATAATCGATATCTATATCTTTACTATTGCTGCTCTCGGATTCCTGAAATCAATACTCGCAGCTACTATAATTTAATCAGCTATGCTACCTACTTTATCAATTGCGATCTCAGCCAATTAGAATACATTTATGTTTTGCGTAAATGTTTTATGTAAAATAGTGATTGAAAGTAATCGGCGAATTGCTTAGTAAAGGCTCTGTTTTCTCATATAACTATATATCGATGTTCAAAAGTGATCGTTTCCTAGCCGTTTAAATTTTGATTCACATAATTTTTACTCACATGGTTCCGAATAATCGCGAATAACTAAGTACCACTTACCCTCTAAGTTTTATTGTTTAACAACTCTCTGGCTGTGTAAGAGAATATAGTTCCATTGTTCGAAGCGGCAAAAACATTGCTTGCAGTGGTTTTGTTGTGCATTTTGGGGCAATATGCGATTTCTTTAACGGAGCGATTTCTGCTGAAATACATTACTTTCATCGCGCGATAGGTTATGGAAGTTCATTTTAATTCTCGCAGTGGCCGCTACTTGGTCTCTGCTTTTCCAATCCAGCGGCTTGAACGTTTTTTGAGACACGTCAACAAATATTTCGTTTTGTAAATTAAATTAGGATGCTAGGCTGTTTAGAAACTGTTTGGCAGCTCAAAGGGGCCAATGACCCAAACTGATGTTGAAAATATTCGTTCCACTTAATTCTAATATTTACATGTGCCAAATAGACAGATTGGTCTCCAATATTTGCTCCAATATTTTATTAAATAAATTGGGTATCACTTTGTTGCGGTGTGGCATTTCCACAAAATTACAACCTCTGGCCATGCGGTCAGCGGGTAGAAGTGTTTGTAAGTATATACAATTGGTAACTTTTAAAATATGTTGTATCAAGAATCTCCCGAAAGTCTTGAATCTTCCACTATCATTTCAATAATTTTTTTTCGTCTATCTCATTCCTAGGGTTTCTTTCTCTTCTCAAACTAATCTCTGGGAGTTTCATGTAATACCGATTTACGTTTTTTAAAGCTCTGTAATTAGGGTAGCATTCTTGATTGGGGTATCGTGAACCATATTCTCTATAGCAGTAGCCCGCGCATTCCATAACAACATAATGAGGACAATATGAGTTTAGTTTAACTTGAAGCACAAACTGATTTGGAACATCCTAAGAAATCAGACAAAATCTTGTTTAACTTGGATTTTTAGATTATCTGTATATATATAGTGAATCCCTGTTACATACTAAATTTATTTTATTTCAGAAAAATCAGCTTAACTTTCGAAATTATGCAGCTTTTTATTGCTTAACCGTTCTCTGTAACATAACAGCCCCTGTGGTTGGGGAGCACTCACATGACTCGTAAATCTAAATTGCACGAACATGTTTTCTAAACATACCACCGCAGTATCCTTTAGCATGTCGTAAGAAGCGACTAAACGGTTGGATTGCTGAGCTGACAACCAGCATCCGTCAAAAAATGACCTGTTTGCAATTGCTCGCAACTTTAGAGTAGCAAACACATTCTTCCATCACAAACAGATTCATTTGGAAACGTGTACTCATTCTCGCAGAATTTGCCGCAAAAAATTTACCATGATTGTGTTAAGTTTTAAAGGTCAAATGCAGGATGTAAGAACTTATCGGTCAATAACAAAATACATAAGCAGTGATCATCATTTGTTGTCTGACCTTTGATTTGATGGTGAGTGTCGTCTTACAGTCGAGGAGTAAAATATAGCCCAATAAGGCTGCTTTTGCTAGAAGGGCTAAGCGCTAAGCTGGATTTATGGGCAGAAGAAACGAGAATGGTAGAAAGTTGAGGTTCTGAAACCACCACAATTCATTAATCATGATTACCGCAGTTAAATGCTCACCAATTACGATCGGTGTACAAACAAAAACCCACTGTTCACCTTTTAATTCATCTCTATTGAATGTATGTATATGTGTTGGTTTTAAGTTTGATTTATAACGTAATCCTAAAATTTGAACAAAATATTTTAAAGTTTTTTCAAATAAATGCTGAAAGTTTTATTGGACGTTTTACTAAATTCTGATATTAAATAATCGGTGAAAAATATGTCAACTCACAAATTTGTAGAAGTCGTTTTTTAATTTTTTAAGTTTAGTACATAATAAAAGACAACTTTTATGGGGTTCGGTTTTTTATTGTTGTCGTAGCCTAAGATACAGGGTGAAAAATATTTGAAAAATACGCGGACAGGTTAATGTAAATATTTGTGGCTGTCAAGTAAAAACTGGTTGTCAGATAATTATGATAGAGCGCTCGTTGTTTAGGTAAAAGTGTGGCAATTAAGGAAAATAATAAAACCTGTAACATCTTTAGATCCTTCCCTCTTCAAATTCCCGCCAACATTTTGTTTTACAATTTTCGAAAAATGCATTTTTCTTTGTCAAAGGCGATTGTACTTAAATCAGTTTTTCAAGAAAACAAAAATTTCCGTATTCTGGTTTTATGATAAACCAAATGAAGTACTTAGCCACTCGGCATGTAGTGGAAGCTACCCAATTACGCTTAGCCTGCAAAAACATGTATGTAGTTCTTAATAGCTTTCTTACCACAATTAAAGCTCAAGGGCACTGTCGGTTCAGGTCCAATGAATTTCATAATTGAGCCTGGTTTAGCTAAAACATCAGCTATCTGATATGATCGTAGCTCATGTGCAGGACAAAAGGTTCCAATAAGGGCGGAAATAATATTGCCTGCAGAGCAAGTATATAGAAGACGAAGACAGAATTTGACTTACAAGTAATTCGTCAATAAGTAGCAGCCACAAGGGAGGTGACAGGACACCTCCTTGTGGCAAACTTTGGTAGCTTTAACCGAAATAGAAAGGGAGATCAGCTCGGTCACAGAAATGCGTGACCTCAGCAAAGATCTAATCCAAGTAACAATGGTTTGGTCAATGCCAAAATTTGTGCAGGCTTCAGTGATGGTACCGAAAGAAGTACTATCAGAGGCACGCGCAATATCGAGGAAAGCGCCTACAAGAAACTCCTTAATACTAAGCGATCTTTCAATCCTCGTAGCAAGTTCATGCAGCGCAGTTTCACATGATCTCCCAACTCTGTAAGCATGTTGAGTGAGATAACAGATAAGCAGATAAAATGATGTTGAGTGGGATAACAGATAAGCAGCAGGCTTACGATACTTTCCGTCCTATGTAATTGGATTGTAAAAATGAAAAAAAAATGTAAACAATTTTTCCACGGAAAGATACGCAGAACACCAACAAAATATGCAAAATAAATCACAAGTAAAATGTACGCAGCTTTTTCCGCTGGTGCGGTGACTGGTATGTGATGTGGCTGTGTGTTTGAAACATTAAAATTATCTACATTTATACATATATACGACATATAGGTATATAGGGCCTCCCACTAAGACACATGCTCTTGTATCTCATATAATCTCGATCCATTTCGGAGGGATGGTCGTCTAATGGTACGCTGATCATATATTTTATCTCCCCCATTTCTATATATCTCGTAAATTGATATATTTTTGACTATTTGTAAAATAGAGCTTGGGGATATGATCATCATCATCAAATATAATCATAGAGCATCAAACATAATCATATAGTAAAGCATAAAAATGTTTTGTCTCATTTTGATATAGCGCTGTGAATATATAAAACCACAGTACAAGCAATACTAAATACATATATGTATACATATATGAAGTTCTTACATACCTCAACATAATATGTATCCCACACTCACTATATATACAAATATATGTTTTATGAAAACATAATAGAAATGCTTTTGAGATAAGATAAATTTATGCTTTTTTAGGATTTTCCTTTTTATTTTTATGGTTCTCCCTTTTTTTGGTGTATATATGTACATATATGTGTGTGTGTGTGTTATGTTGTATATTTAACTTTGATGAGATGACAAAAAAATTTCATTTTTGATTTGATATCAACAGCTTTAGATTTGAAACTTTAGATTTATTGACTGAAATGGTAATTTAGTTATTGATGTTTATATTTTTTTACTGACGAGATAATGATAATAATAATATTGCTGCAATGCAGTTTGGTCTATACATATGTATGTATGTACATGGTACATGGATATGGGTATATACAAAAGAAAATTATAATACATACATACATACAAAATTATATTACAGCAGATATTAAAATTTGTACATACCGATATACACAAAAAATATTATGTTCATGCATGCATAATATTATGTTGGTCGGCTATTTATGTATGAAATGGGGTTTGATACGCTTCATTGATTTCGATTTAAATATTCACTTGCATTATTTTCTATATGGAGCATCGAATTGATATTTTTATGGTTCCGGTTTTGGATTCAGTTCCAAACGATGTCCTATGTGTCGGTCAGTCTTCATTCCGATTCTTAGAAATATGGTTCGTTCTGGTTCGAAACCGGTTAGGCATAGAAGAGAATTTTAATTTTAGAATTTATAAACTAATCATTACACATAAATTTCGGTATTCAAATTTAACGATACTTTATATAACTTGATATAACCGCAAAACGAACTCATCCTCAAATATTAATATTTTTCTTATCGTGCAACTCAATGACAGTGACGCAGTCTCAACGCTGTGTTAAAGTTGAGAACAGGATATCAAGAATTTTTGCACTTAGCTCGGGTGTTCGGCAGGGAGATGCTCTGTCCCCGATACCCTCATCTTTCGTAAAACTGAAACACCTCAGCGCAACATCTTATATCGCCAGTTCAATCAGGTGCTTGCATATGCAGATGACATATGCGTGATTGGACTGAATAGCAACAGAGTGAAACAAATTGTAGATCCGCTTGTAGTGTTTTCAGCTTCAGTTGGACTTCAGATCAATGAGCCCAAAACGAAATACCTGATCTATGGTTTTAGGGAGAATGGCACACCAGATTTTAGCAGTGGCCACCACACGTTTGAAGGAGTGAGGCAGTTCAAATATTTGGGTTCTCTTATCACTCACGATAACAGCGTGGGTGAGGATATTTAAGTGCGGCAGCTGGCAGTCTTTCTTTGTATCCTCTAAGGCCACTGCATAAATCTAAACGCCTATCAAGTACCGTGAAGCTGAAGCTTTACAAAGCATTGATCAGGCCCGTTGTTATATTTCGATGTGAAAGTTGGGCGCTGACGGATGAGTGCAAGAGATGGCTCCTTACATTTGAGAGAAGAGTTAGTTATGCGTGTGATAACTTATAGTAAAAATAAAGAAACACTTGTGTTGTTATACAACTTATGGTAAAATTTTATTTATTTTGGTTACCATATAAACGTTAATAATGTCGTTAATTTGAGTAAATATTTTTTTCAAACTGTCAGTCGATTTCAAAGAATAATTTCAAACTAGTATTTTTCAATGTTATGTTCAAGCATTGTGTCGGCAACATCAAGAAATTGTTTTTACAATTTTGAAGAGCAAATCGTTATTGCAATAAAAAAACAAGAAAATGTTCATATACATATATCGTAAGGAGATTATCTTTTAAAATATATATACAATGATTCCTAGATAATAAAGGAACATGCGATATTCCAAACCTTTCCAGTGAGCAAGACAGCCAAGACCTCTGACTGCACGATAGTTCTGAAGGCTTTTTGTAGGTGGATAAGATTTTTTAAGTGCTTATTATGTTGCGTGCGGACCACTTCATTCGATAATTACGAAAAATCCCATGCCTCCATCCCACAAATCGATAAGGTGAGGAGAATCTCCAATCGGAAAATTATCATCATATTAATTGGTAGTTCTTCCAAGGTATTTCCGTTTGTGATGTAATTCATGTATTTTAGCACGGAATGTCTCATCAGTGCATTTCGGACATTGCGTTCGTGAATAAATGTTACAATGTGTAATGTAAGAATACTCGCCAATAGTTGTACACTTTAAACATCCATTTTGGCTATTGAAGTTCGCAATACCTATAAAAAAAGATTCCGTTACATACTTTCCATGTTACTCTTAATGAAAGCTCTCGCAGGAGAGTCGCAAATGAAACATCGAATGCCAACATTAATTTCAATCACCTTGAGGCATTTCATGTATATTAAAGAGAATTGGCCAGAATTCATCTTGCGACCTTTTGTAAAAGGGTAGTCCATCCATAATTATATTAATTGAAATATTGGACGGATGTTGAGTGTTTCGAAAACAATTTCTCAATCTCAAACATGAATCCATTCTTTGGTGCCAATAGTACTGATTATTTTCACATATTTTCCGAAGTGGAAAGTTGTCTAAGACAGTATGAAGCCGAGGATCGAATCCGTTGGAGCCATATTGTTGACGCAGTAAGGGGCCAGTAATGGCTTTTAAATATTGTTTTAATTTTTACAAGATGAGTAATTGTCTGGAATCGAGCAAGCATACTTTCCGATGACTTTTTATTTATACTGTGTAATGTGATGGATAATCGAAGCTAGCAAATTTGACATTTAATTTAGTTTAGTTTGGTGTAAGTTGAGGCATATATAGTGACCATTATACGAGGGCTATATATTTATTTAAATATATAGCCATCCCTTTAGTTTAGTCGATTGAAGTACACGCAGTAAACAACTAAATTTGAATATTTTTATGAAAAGTAGGCTTTGAAAAGTGAGCTGTTGGATATTTTGACATTTCCTTCAGTTTCCGCGATAATTAATTGACAAATGGATTAAACGAAGCAGAACAAATAGTTTTTAATATTTTGTTTAACCAATCCCTATATTTGGGGAGATGCGAGAAATTTATCTTAACTTATGTGCTGGTAAATAACTTCGGAGAAAAATTTATGCTATAACTGTTTGTCATCTATATAGTCATCAACGGTTAAACAAGCCATCATATACGACACACTGTTGATGACGAGATCGCCACAATGTTACCTGTTCCAAGCAATTTTATGAAATGCGGGCGTCTTAATCACAGAAAAATTTGAGGAATTTCACAAATGCCGAGCACTATTGGATTGCAGATCACAATCATCTTTCGTATTCGATAATTGTATACAAAACTCTTGAACTACAACTCTTTTGAATGATGAGAAGAATCTATTTTATTTGTCTCACCATCTAGTCAACGAGACGAGCAATACTACAAGGCTGAGGAGTTTTGAACTCCTATATTGAACGATAAATTATGGTGAGTTTAGAGATAATCGAATTGTAATAGCTGCTGATATTTAAAGGATGTACATCGACAGTTTATCGACCTCTCAGACCATTCAGATTTTCAGGGGGTTGTTAGACGAGAAAAATCTAAACTACAACTGCGGTATTATACAAATTAACGAGAGTAACTTTCGGGCTCGTCTGTTCTGCTTCTTTGACGAAAAGATGAAGATGAAATGCGCATCATATTTGAAAAAAAAGCAAATCTAACAAAAGTTTTACAAAAGGGTTCACATTAAGAAAATGAAAATCAAACAATCCAAGCTTAAGTCTTGAAGCGATCGGTAAAAATACAAAATACAAAATAATATCCAAATCATCGATAGTTTTTGGTCTGTTAGGTTTTCTGTCTGCCTCTATTAACTTATTAAAAACATGCTAGTATAGAAAGATCCGATGAGAGTTCGAACATTTTGCAGATATCAAATCTAGTGAGTTTTAAATCATCTCGAAAATAAACAGTTAGTGGTATATAGCATTGCAGTGGTATATAGCATTAAAGACGAAAAACGCTCCAATAAAGAAAATTTCACCACCAAGGTCAGAGTTGTGTGCGCTCTGTCGTCTCACAGAGACGATATCGCATAGCAAATAGTGCAAGATGTTATACTTTGACAATAGTATTGGCTTGGTTAACAACGAAATGCTAAATATTGGAGAAATTTCCTAGACAACATAGGCTAAGGTAACGGTCTGTGAAGTATACATATATATAAATTTGTACTTGATTAGAATATTTGTATACGTTGTGAGAAAGCTCATCTCCTCAATCGGCGATTCTCAAACCATAAAGAAGGTCGCTAGATATTGAAAAAACAAAATATTGAACATAAATTTTGAAAAATTTTGGAAATTTTATTTGACTTTTGAAATCAAATTTTGCAATTTTAAGTTCTAAATATCAATTTTAATTATTAAATATTGCACGAAATTTAACATTTTTATGGTTCATGGAAATTTCCAAATACCTCCAATATTCAAAATTCAATTGTAATCTTACATATAAAATTCAGAATTTACAAAACTTGTGCCTACTTTCGATATAGTTTCGATATAATCTAAAAATATGTTTTAAATTTTGAACTCATATTTTAAAAATTTTTGAAAATTCTGAATATAACATTTGAGCTTATCAAATTCGAATTTTTGAAATCAAATTTTACAATTCTAAACTTTTGATTTTAATTTGATTTATCGGAATTAGGAAATTCTGGGATTTTCCCAATTATTAAATTTCGTCGTGCATAGTATGATAACTTTTAGTTGGAATCGATATTTAGATCGCATTCAGAAGTTATCTAATATATAAACCTTAAGAATTTTGAAATATTTTAAAAATTCAAATTTCAAAATAACTTTACAATTGAAAATGTCAATCCAATTGTATTGAAATCTAAAGAGTTATATAATTTTCAAAATAATTTTCAGATCTGAAGTGTTTCAATTCTGACTAACTATTATCGATTTTCAGTCCAATCAGTCCATTTCCAAATATATTATTTGATTTAAAATTATTTTCAACATATTGCATATATAGGTTGGATAAGACAATCTTCATTCAATCTTCAGTGCAAAATACCACAAAGCCAAATTTTGTCTCCAACTATACGCTACCTTTTTTCATCCCAACCATTATCGTTGTCACTGATTTCAAATTATGTTAAGTAGTTCGATCGTTTATGACTGCCATCAAAATCAGTCGGTGTTTCGGTAAAGGATTTACAAACTTCTAGCGCAAAATCTTTTTGGCCATTTTATTTTAATTTAGAGGCATAAAGGACGTTGATAAAATATTAAGTACCTTAGTGCCTCTCTGCCGGCCTGACTGGTGATTATTAGAAGTATTAGATTTTATGTTTTGTATTCTAGAATCACACAAACGCCTCTACCGTAAATTTGCGCGTTGTCAATATTAGGAGAATGAAACGAATTACGTTCAATATTAATTAATTGTTTAATTATTCAATTGAACTGAATACACATTTTTTTTTTAATTGATCTAACACCTTTGCTTGTGTATTTAAATAATCAATGGTGTCATTTATTATTTTATTTAATTAAAAAATTAAATTAATTACTATTTTTGTGAATTACAATTTTTGAATAAATAATTAGTACACGTAGATATATCAACTTGTTATAATTGATTTAAATGATTTAATTACAAAATCATAGTTACATACGTAAATTGGAATCCAATTTGCATATAAATTATGATGATTTAACAGTTTTATATTTTTGCCAGCCGATTATGATATCGCGCTAACAAAATGAGGTGGAACTATGTGGAATTAAAGTTCGTTTTGGTTCAATTTCGTTTTTAATGAGGTCAATGGGGTCAAAATAAACTCAATGTACATTTAAAATTTAATCACGAGAATAAGAAAGTATTTGTTTTAATTTTTTTTTTTGGCAATTTGGAAATCGTTATTTATTACTAGCCACAAATTTAATTAATTTTTCGATAAATAATATAAAAAAAATAAATGTTCCGATCGAAGATGCGACGAATCATCGGAAATTACAAAATCGTCACCTTTTCGTAAGAGATGATTCGAATAAACTAATATTTCTCGTAGCCACTGGTGCTAATCATTTCGTTCGGATATTGAACTTGTATTATCCGCTGCTAATGGTTCGATAATTCAAGCTATGGAACCAAATTATGGCGACAGCTTCCACACATTTTTATTATTGCGTCAGTTGAAAGGCCAATTATTGCTGACTTTTTAAACGAAATATTGTTTGCTCGTCAATTTAAAAAGAAGACGCCTTCTTGACTTCATGCTTTAACAGCTCAGATCACGCTTTAACAGCTCAAGTTAAAACACCTTCGCCACTTCACACAATAGCCAATATCGATTTCGGTTCTATAATAATTGGGAAGATGCAGACCATCATCATCTGCGGCATCTTCCCCATTGCACATGGTTCATTAAAAGTGCAGAACGGATTGGCAAACTTTTGGCGGAACCTGGTCGTTATCCAATCCTACACATACAGAACTTCTCGGTGTATCTGGATGGATGTACCGTATTTTCGAAGGTTGATATTGTAAGGGCTTATCACCTGAAGATGTGCCTAAAACGGCTATTACTACTTTTCGGACTTTGGAACGCGGCACAAACATCTCATCGCTTCATAAACGAGGTAGTTAAAATTTGTATTCACATATATTGATGATATACTTGTGTCCAGCAAAAACGAGGAAGAGTAACAATCCATCTCAATAAACTTTTTGAGAGATTATCGGATTTTGGAGTAAATATCCAAGCATCTAAATGTCAATTAGGAGTTTATGCTCTAGAATTTCTCAGCCACCAAATTAACGCAGATGGCATTAAAGCTTAATGAAAGAGAAAACAATATTCCACCTTTGATAGTGAACTTTTGGGAGTTTATCTCTCCATAACACTATTCCAATACTTCGTGGAAGGTAGGCAATTTATTGTTTTTACTGACCATGAGGCCCTTACAAGAGCTTAAATCTCTGTCATTGATAAAAACCCACAGCAGTTAAGACAACTTGACTATATCGCTCAATTTACAACGGACATTAGACATATGCAGGCAAAAACAATGTGGTTGCAGACACAAAATCGCGATCGTGTGACCAAATTTCAAATGTTCAAGCTTCTACACTACACTTGAAGGATCTAGCTCGCACTCGAACGTCTGACAATGAACTACAACAATTATTAAATTCACTGCGTCCCGCAAGTTCGAAGGTTAAATTTCAACTCATCGTCCTTCCCGATTTGCAACTATATTGCGAAACATCAACTGGTAAGTACTAATCGTTTTTCCCGGTAAATCAAAGACGCATAGTTTTAAATGAATTACATAACCCGTCTCATTTAACTGCTTGAGCGACTAGGAAATTAATTTGATGTTGCGTAATGGGCAAAAGAAGGTATAGGGTGCTAAAAAAGTAAAATTCATCGACACACAAAATTTAAACTGGGTCGATTTGAGTTATCTTTGACAAGATTTGAGCATATATGTACATATGGACATCGTGGGACCTATTCAGCCTTCCGAGAGTAATAGGTGTATACTTACAATTGTCGATATAGATTCATTTGATGGTCTGAAGCATACCCCGTTCACGATAGATCAGCCGCCACTATTGCTCAAACGTTCGTTGAGCAATATATTTCAAGGTTCGGGATACCCCTTGAAATTACGATTGATCAAGGTGGCCCTTTCGAGAGTAACTTTTTTTTTGAATTAACGCGGCGTTTACTAGGTGCACATAGAATTCATACCACCGCTTATCATCCACAGGCAAACGGTATGGTCGAACGATTTCATATTTTTTTCAACTAAAAAAACTTCGCTCAAAGCTCGCAGTAATACAATCTACTGAAATACTTTTGTCATGCTATGAATACCAGCCCCTGTTAAAGAAAATTTGTATTGCTCACCAGCCGAACTTATATTTGGACAAGATTTAAGGCTTCCAAGATAATTTTTCAAAACCCACACGACAGAGTACGAACAGGCCTAACACCGCTATACGAAGAATCGTACAAGGTAATTCGTTACTTTCGGAAACATTTTATTCGTAAATCATTTAAGCATGGAAACAAAAATGTATGTGATTTTAGATTACAAATACGAATCTCGTCATATAAAAATAATACAAACATACGAGAAGACGTAATATTTAAATACCTCATCCAGGTAAAAATCAGGGCGTTATCTTTACATAGATCATGATAACCAAAGACAAACATATCTTTACATATATCATGATAACCAAAGAAACATAGCAAAACAAAAACAATTCAGACATAATTATATGGTAGCATAAATTTTAATTAACAATGAAATGAAAACAACGCCCTAATTTTTATTTTAATCTTCTAAGCATCTTATCTGTAATTGCACTCAAGATTAAGGAAAAGCTTAGATCTTCAAGATTCCAGTGAAGATTTTAAGTTTATGCAATTTTTTCTAAAATTGTACTTTTTACATATAGTAAATGTATGGAATGAATAAATTAACATACATTCGGGCGAATTCATTTTATTTTAAATTTAAAATATTTAATATTCAGTCCAATTCACTCCCATTAATAAAGCATAATTAATTATTAGCAAACTAATTTTTAATGAATTTGGATGTTCAGGAAAACATTAAAAATTGCATATGATAATAATATTATAAAACGTTTACTATCATGATATTTTGTATAAGGTTTTAAATGTTATCTGATAGGTAAATACATTTTGGATAAAAACTCAAAACTCAAAATAAAATTTGATAAATGGTCACTAATACAACATACTATAAATACACATGAAATTTTAAAATGTGTGTGATAAATATACAAAATTGGTCATTTTAAAATAATCTATAGTTAACATATTTTAGCATAACTTACTCTCAGCTCCAAAAAATATTACTGTCATGACACTAAATATATAATTTTAATGCTCAATATTTTGCACATTTTACTGTCAGTCCCGAAATTTTTGATGTTTTTGATGTGATTCAAGAAAGTTTCTTGTAACTTCAGAATTTTTTTTAGATTTTTTCTATGTGGAGGATCTGAGATATAGTCGCTTGAACTCAGAAACTATTTGCTGGCCAGAAGCGGAGCTTACCATGTGATTAAAGAAAGTTTCATGTTAAAGAAGGTTTCATGTTTCATTTTTTCATCTTCAGAATTTTTTTTAGATTTTTTCTATTTTTTATTTTTTATTTTTTTCTATATTTTCTAATCTAAAAGAACACGATGAAACCTTTGTGAATCAAATGGTAAACTGCGCTTATCCGGCCAGCGAATAGTTTCTAAGTTCAAGCGATTATATCTCAGATCCTCCATATAGAAAAAATCTATAAACAATTCTGAAGATACATGAAACCTTCGGGAATCAAATGGTAAACTGAGCTTATCCGGCCAGCGAATAGTTTCTGAGTTCATGGAACAATAGCTTTTCCGCAAAGCAATTTTATTTATAATGATTCAATTTTAATCTTATTAAAAACATTTTCGGGGCTGAGAGTAAATTATGTACACTATGTACATTTATTTTGGTATATATATCGTGATAGTAGAATTTTTCGGGGCTGAGAGTAGAAAAGTATCATAATACTATCGTGATAGTATAATTTTATGGGGTTGATAGCAAAAAATTTCGTGATAGTAGTCGCTAGTGTTGCCATCGTATTTTTCGGGGATGGAAATTGGGCTATCTTCACCTACATCATGAAGACAACTTCCTTGGATGTCTGATATTGGTAGTCGATATAGTTAGTTATAATTCATATATAAAACTGATACATTTAAGAAAATGTATCGTATTTGGATATCAAATCTCCGAAGTAGGTAAACTGTGACATGTTTTAAAAATGTAAAAATGAATGGCCTAAAATTAAATATTTATTCCAGCTGCCATCATGGGCTCAATTTTTCATATGAAATTCCTGAACTTCCAAATTCATATAAAATTGATAATTTTTAGACATTTTATCGTATTTGGATATCAAATCTCCAAGGTATAGTTAAACTGTGGCATGTTTCAAAAATGTAGATACGTATGGCCTAAAATAAAATATTAATTCCAGTTGCCATCATGGTCTCGATTTTGCATAATAAATTCCTGAACTTCCAACTTCATATAAAATTGATAGTTTTAGTCATTTAATCATATTTGGATATCAAATATCCAAAGTCGATTAACTCTGGCATATTCTAAAAATGTATGGCCTAAAATAAAATATTAATTCCAGTTGCCATCATGGTCTCGATTTTTCATCAGAAATTCCTGAACTTCCAAATTCATAAAAAAATTATAATTTTTAGACATTTTATCATATTTGGATATCAAATCTCCAAAGTAGATCAACTGTGGCATGTTTTAAAAATGTAGAAACATATGGCCTAAAGTAAAATATTTATTCCATTTGCCATCATGGGCTCGATTTTTCATAAGACATTCCTGAATTTCCAAATTCATACAAAATTGATAGTTTTTAGACATTTTATCATATTTGGATAACAAATCTTCAAGGTAGTTAAACTATGGCATGTTTTAAAATTGAAAAACCTATGACCAAAAATAAAATATTTCTTCTAGTCATCATAGGCTAGCTTTTTCATAAGAAATTCCTGAACTTCCAAATTCATATAAAATTGATAGTTTTTAGATATTTTATCGTATTTGGGTGTCAAATCTCCAAGGTAGATAAACTGTGGCATGTTTAATAAAATGTAGAAATGTATGGCCTAAAATAAAATATTTATTCCAGTTGCGTTCATGGGCTAGATTTTGCATACGTAATTCCTGAACTTCCAAATTCATATTAAAAAGATAATTCTTAGACATTTTATCGTATTTGGATATCAAATCTCCCAGGTAGATAAACTGTGGCATGTTTTAAAAATGAAGAAACGTCTGGCGTAAAATAAAATATTTATTCTAGATGCCATCATGGGCTCAATTTTTCATGTGAAATTATTAATCCATATAAAAAAACGCCCTAATTTGTTTTTTCACTGATTTTTAATATTCGTCTTATCTGTAATTGTAATCAAAAATTAGGCAAATCTTGATTTGTTTGTTTTCACATTGTTTACCTAAAGGGCTATTGTATGTTAAAATTCTCAACACTAATTTGAAATATTATAACTTGCCTTAATTCATTTAATTTATTAAGTATTCACGTTATCCTAAACCAATCCCAAAAGCAACAACAACAAATAAATATTTATATGTGAGAGTGTATATATATATAATAAAAGTTGCGATATAACAAATTTTTACATTTGTATTGTGAATTATTTAATTAAGGGATTTTTTAAAACATATCTATACGGATTCACATTTAATTAGAGATCTGCTACTAATGTCTAAGCATAATCAGCAGCCTTCTTCGAAACTTAAATAAGTAACGAATTCTATATATATATATACATATACGTCTGTTTTTGTATATGAATTTTCTATTAGAAATAAGAATGATATGAAATAAGTAGTTTTTACTAAGACTAGAGCGCTTTTTGTCCCCAATCCAATTAGCCACTTATTAGAAACACATGAAAATATTATGAGAAATCGTATATTTCAGTTAGATTATTTAGAAACAAAAATGCCCAATCGTAAGTGACTGAAAATTTATATTTTGGAAATCACCTTAATCTTCTGTGAAACTAAAACCAGATCTATTCAAACATTTTTGGGATAGAAACACTCGAAAAATCCGGACACTTCGATAAATGTATTTCAGTTTTGGTACTATGAACCAAAATTGTCTTGTCCTAAGTACCTGAAAGCCTATATTTCCAATAGACCAGACCCACACCTATTCAAACAATTTTCGGCAATGATGGCCCCTTATTAGAAACCCTCGAAAAAATTTGGACACTTCGATATATGTATTTCAGTTGTGATACTATGAACCCAAAATGTCCTGTCCTAAGTACCTGAAAGCCTATTTCGGCTATAATGGCCCCTTATTAAAACGCTCGAGAAAATTCGGATATTCCGACATATGTATTTCAATTTTATATTTTATTATAATAGGTGTGGGCCTGGTCTAATGGAAACCAACTTAGGTTTTCCAAAATATAGGCTTTCAGGTACTTAGTATTAGACAATTTTGGTTTAATAACAAAACTGAAATACATATGTCAAAGTGTCCGAATTTTCTCGTGTTTTTCTAATAAATGATCATTTAGAGTGGACACGAACAATCTATTATTTAAACTTCCTCCTTTTTTAAAGTGTGCTTTAATCGAATATTTTTAAATTCAAATACTACCGACAATTAATTATAGAATTCCTTATATTTTTGCCATGTTTCGAGATATGCTACTTATTATGCGGATGAAGTTTTTCCTCAATTTGTCCTAAATTACGTCATTTAAAGTTAGGACACTTTTGGTACAAAGAAGTTTTTCCTAAAACTGAATTAATTTTTTATTTATGTAAATGTATTAGTGTTGATAATAAATAAATAGCATACATTCGGGCAGATAAATTTTATCGTATATTTTAAACATTTAAAACTTTTGTCCATCCAATTAGTAAATAATCATTACATAAATAGATATAAAATTAATATTAAACTAATTAAATAAATTACATGGTCATTTAATTTAAATTTGGTTTGGGTATCACAAACTAGTTTGGCTTAATTAAATTACATTCATTAGTTAAATTACATTCAAAAGCTATAGTATGTATTAAACCTTACATTAAAAAATTACTAGTTTTGCATCAAAGAATTATTAGTATTAGTGTAAGACAAATTATAAATAAAGCACAAAATAAAAAGTTTACCTATTCTCGTAATATAAAACAAAATTTATTAAATTTTAAGGCCATTGAGTTTTCTATTTTCTGGCCGCACAACAGATTTTTAACTTGGGTATTTCATATCCAAATATGTAGAAAAGTCCGAAAAAGTACGAATTTCGTAAGAAGTGGGCAGTTTATGGAATAACTTTTAATGAAGATGGCCTTGACCGCACTTGAGCTAATATTTTTTTTTAGGCCATTCCCTCTAAACAAGGTGAACCGTTTCCGAACCATAAACGAAGAATGCTCTTCATACAACACTTCGCAAACGAAACATTTCTGCGACTCAATAACGAACCATTTATGATGTTCCAGTAACATGATAATTAGAATTTTTAACGAAGTATGGTCAATGTATTGGTAGTTCGCAAAAAGTTCACTTTTAGCGATACATTAGCGTACCGTTTTTAGTGAATCATTTATATATCATATAAGTAATTTGTTAACGTAACACTTTTGCAATACATTAACGTACCGTTTTTGGTGAATTATTTATGTATCATATTAAGTGATACGTTACCGTAACACCTCCGCGATTCATTAATGCAATAATTTTGCGATATACTAACGTTGGAGGACAAATCTAGTTTATAAATGAAAATGCATATTTAAATTGTTATATTTATATATTTTAAAAATAACATATATATCACTAATTCAATTCATCATTCGTTTTTTAATTCACAAGTTTTAAATATATTTGGAAATAAGAAAAAAAAGCTATTTCATTATGTAAAATTAAAACTTAAATCAAGTTATTTCTAACAAGTTTTAAATTTTTATCACGATTTTAATTTTAATTTTATCACATTTCAAGTATAATCGATCAGTTAAGTCGACTTAATATTTAATAAGAAAATACAACTATGTTAAATTAGCTTAAACCAAATTAAAAATTCATTTACACTTAATCTAAATCCATTTATTTATGCTGTTTCTTTACGCGGTCCTTGGCGTATTGAAACCACTTTTTAATAACGAAGACTATTTCTGTATTTTTGCTGGTTGGGAATTTCCGCATTGCACATTCTGTAGAAGTATTAAAAATATATGTATTAATTAGCAGCTAGAAAAAAAATGGCTTGGGCTAACTTTAACTATATTGTGCATACCTTTAATTAAAACCATAATATGAAACTGCTCCAACGCAATGTTTTGATGTCGGCCAAACCAAGAAAAATGTGTAGCTGCTGGGTCTGAAATTATAAGTTTTAGACAAGCTCGCACAAATTTGTCCAAATTTTGGTCGGATACGTTTTCGAACCGTTTGAGCTACAAATAGTAATAATACTTAATTAGTAAACGAAATAAACACTAGTTACGTAATCACTTACCAAAATTCTTTCTTTAGCCTTATCTTTTATTTCATTTTCCAGGTTCAAGAACTCAAGTTTTGATGTTGCTGGAATTTGAAGTGTTTCAGCTGTTTCGGAAACTTCTGTAATTTTGCCTTTGCGCTCGTCTCTTAACTCTCGTCTCAATAATTTTACTTCTCGTAATAGTACTTTGATCATATTACCATGGTTGTCCAATGTTTTTAGCACATCCGTGATCGTTGGAGGTTGGGGCTTTATTGGGCAAGATGATGCTGCTTGATTGGCGGCACCTACACTAGTAGGTATTGAGGTTGTAGGATGAAAATAAAATACCTTCTGTGATGAATTTATTTGTATGCTTGTTGCTGGGGCTATATTTTCATTTACGCACAGAAAATTTGCGTAATTCGCATCATTGTCGGAGTCAAACAACTCCGTGTCCGTGTCATATCGGTTATTTTCATTTTGATGTTTCGCCATATCCTGTAAAAGAAGAATTTGTTGTCAATCTAAATGCTGTAACGAAATATAGACAAAGTTTGATTTCGTTGTTATTCTCATAATTTTATTTTTAATATTGGAAATTTTGAAAGTGTGCAGTTCTCTATAATTTTCCTCGATTACAGAATCCATGCAATAAATTCCCACATTAGCCGAATCTATTGGATAGCTGAAATAATTGATCGTATTTTTAAGGAATGTTCCAGTTACGGTGTCCCCATCAATTGTATGTATTTTCATGATCTGGTTTTGGATCATACAATAATTGTTGGGAAACACAGCAGCCAATTTAAATGTTGTATACATTTTTTCTTCAGGCGATGCTTGGAATTCTTCAATTTCTTTAATTTTATTGACAACCTGCTGCAACGGAAATGATCCTTTCTTAACCATTGTTTTTAATTTTTGCAGAAAATTTTCAAACCGGAAAGCACTAAAGCTATCTAAAGGACCGTATAATTTTACATCCTCTGACAAATGAAGCAGACTGTGCACATTGTATGATGTATTTTCGTTACCATATAAAACGGAAAAGTTCTTTACAAATTCTGTTAACATGTCGGCTGCACATTGATTATTAATCAACGAATGGTCAGGATGGCATAGTATCCTGATTCCACAAACGAGAAGTAAAAAATGAGTGTAGTATTTATCTGGCAGTATTTCTTTAACAGCTACAACACCAGTGTACATTAGGAACAGCCTGAATTCTGTTGCTTTCCAGTGTTGTAGTTCTTCTAGAGTCCTTTGCTTTCGAGCAAACTCAAATGGAATACAAGGTCTTATGGCTTTTAGATTTTCATTTATAACCGCTAAAGCGTTCTTTTTCAAAGAAAATTCTTTTCCTTTTTTGGTTTTAAGTAGGTGTAGAAGTTGTCGAGTTACACCCAACAATGTACAGTGCATATAATCTATGGGGAATTTTGTGACTAATCCAATATTCATTGATTCCAATAATATGCTTAGTTTTAGATGATGTTCCTTTTGACTTTTTTCTGTAAATTGTTGGTCAGTTCGTAGTACGTTTTCGATTCCTGGAAAACATACTTTATGTTCCATATAGATCCCTTTTATTTGACATTTTGTGCAGCTAAAGTAGCCCGAATGAGTTTTAACGCCTGAAAACATATTTGGTCAAATTAATTAATTTATTATTATTAATACAAAATAAATAATAGTTACCTAATATAAATGCGCGAGCTGGAGCATCGCAAATAAATGCTCTCAAAGAAAACTTATATGTTTTTCCTTTATATTTTATCCCATTTTGATATAAATATTTGGCCTCGTTGATAAACATCTTCAGAAAGGCATCAGCGCACGTTGGCTTTTTATTCCCATGGTATATTCCGATGGTAAACACTTTCTTGTATGATGGGATGTTCCCAAGGATTGGCCACAGCTGACTATTCGAACTCTTTGCCAAGGGGACTCCGTCGATTCCGATATCTACAGTTATCTCG
This sequence comes from Tipula unca, assembly GCA_951394425.1. NCBI lineage: Eukaryota > Metazoa > Arthropoda > Insecta > Diptera > Tipulidae > Tipula > Tipula unca. The sequence goes on along the minus strand of OX596381.1, from coordinate 148,378,628 downwards.
TCTCTCTCATAATTATTATTTTCCAGAAAATTTTCTAGATTGTGCTGTAAACCGATGTGGGTATAATTTCCATTGCTCACACTAATTATTTCACAGGGTTTTGTGGATCTTCTTTTTAAAGTTCTTACATCTTGGGGCACGTTAAGATTGTGCTTCCGAAGCAATTTTAATAGTGAATTCCCGCATTGCTCAGAAATATTGAATTCTACAAGCCACTGTGCTATTTCTCGTAATAAACTGTCTTTATTCACTTCCGAAAACTCTATAGGTGTTGAACTAGATACATTTTCTGTATCGGATTGCGTATCAAATCTAAAATCTAGTAATATTTCGGTGTTCACATCTTCCGCAGTGGATAAATCATCTGCCTGGTACTCCAAATGAATTGGTGCGCATATTTTATTAAACTCCCTATTTATTTCATAATATTGTCGCTTTTCCATTTTGAATATAAATTCAACTGACAATATTGTAATTACAATATAAATTATGACTTACTTGATTTACTAAAATTAACACTAAATATTAACACTAAATATTATCACTAAATATTATCAATAAATAATACAAGAATTTTAATTACAACAATTTTATATTCAACTATAGCTATTTTAATTTACTAGAAATTATTTGGAAAATTTAATTATGTCGCCACTCAATGCGAACGAAGTTCTAGAATATATGGAATCACAATAATATATATATATATATATACCGTAATGTAAATGTACGTGAATGTGGTAGTAAAGAGAATAAAAAAAAGTTCGTTTATAGTTCGTTTTTGCTTCGTATTTTGCGAATTCGTAAAATTGTTTAGCGGGTTGTGTTTTCCATTTTCTGGCCGCACAACAGATTTTTAACTTGGATATTTCATATCCAAATATGTAGAAAAGTCCGTAAAAGTACGAATTTCGTAAGAAGTGGGCAGTTTATGGAATAATTTTTAATGAAAATGGCCGCGATCGCACTTGAGCTGATATTTTTTTGTTAGGCCATTGTGTTTTCCATTTTCTGGCCGCACAACAGATTTTTAACTTGGATATTTAATATCCAAACATGTAGAAAAGTCCGAAAAAGTACGAATTTCGTAAGAAGTGGGCAGTTTATGGAATAACTTTTAATGAAAATGGCCTTGAGTGCACTTGAGCTGATATTTTTTTGTTAGGCCATTACAGATTTTTAACTTGGATATTTCATATCCAAATATGTAGAAAAGTACGAATTTCGTGAGAAGTGGGCAGTTTATAGAATAATTTTTACTAAAAATGGCCGGGACTGCATTTTGGCTGATATTTTTTTGTTAGGCAATTGTGTTTTACATTTTCTGGGCGAACAACAGATTTTTAACTTGGATATTTCATACCCAAATATGTAGAAAAGTCCGAAAATGTACGAATTTCGTAAGAAGTGGGCAGTTTATGGAATAACTTTTAATGAAAATGGCCGTGACCGCACTCGGGCTGATATTTTTTTGTGAGGCCATTGTGTTTTCCATTTTCTGACCAAACAACAGAATTTTAACTTGGATATTTCATATCCAAATATGTAGAAAAGTACGAATTTCGTGAGAAGTGGGCAGTTTATAGTAAAATTTTTACTAAAAATGGCCGGGACTGCACTTTGGCTGATATTTTTTTGTTAGGCGATTGTGTTTTACATTTTCTGGCCGAACAACAGATTTTTAACTTGGATATTTCATATCCAAATATGTAGAAAAGTCCGAAAAAGTACGAATTTCGTAAGAAGTGGGCAGTTTATGGAATAACTTTTAACGAAAATGGCCTTGAGTGCAGTTGAGCTGATATTTTTTTGTTAGGCCATTGTGTTTTCCATTTTCTGGCCGCACAACAGATTTTTAACTTGGGTATTTCATATCCAAATATGTAGAAAAGTCCGAAAAAGTACGAATTTCGTAAGAAGTGGGCAGTTTATGGAATAACTTTTAATGAAGATGGCCTTGACCGCACTTGAGCTAATATTTTTTTTAGGCCATTGTGTTTTCCATTTTCTGGCCGCACAACAGATTTTTAACTTGGATATTTCATATCCAAATATGTAGAAAAGTCCGTAAAAGTACGAATTTCGTAAGAAGTGGGCAGTTTATGGAATAATTTTTAATGAAAATGGCCGCGACCGCACTTGAGCTGATATTTTATTGTTAGGCCATTGTGTTTTCCATTTTCTGGCCGCACAACAGATTTTTAACTTGGATATTTCATATCCAAATATGTAGAAAAGTCCGAAAAAGTACGAATTTCGTAAGAAGTGGGCAGTTTATGGAATAACTTTTAATGAAAATGGCCTTGAGTGCACATGAGCTGATATTTTTTTGTTAGGCCATTACAGATTTTTAACTTGGATATTTCATATCCAAATATGTAGAAACGTCCGAAAAAGTACGAATTTCGTAAGAAGTGGGCAGTTTATGGAACAACTTTTAATGAAAATGGCCTTTAATGCACTTGAACTGATATTTTTTTGTTAGGCCATTGAGTTTTCCATTTTCTGGGCGCACAAAAGATTTTTAACTTGGATATTTCATATCCAAATATGTAGAAAAGTCCGAAAAAGTACGAATTTCGTAAGAAGTGGGCAATTTATGGAATAACTTTTAATGAAACTGGCCTTGAGTGCAGTTGAACTGATAGTTTTTTGTTAGGCCATTGTGTTTTCCATTTTCTGGCCGCACAACAGATTTTTAACTTGGATATTTCATATCCAAATATGTAAAAATATCCGAAAAAGTGCGAATTTTGTAAGAAGTGGGCAGCTTATGGAATAACTTTTAAAAAAATGGCCGTGACCGCACTTTGGCTGATATTTTTTTGTTAGGATATTTCATATCCAAATATGGATATTTCATATCCAAATATGGATATTTCATATCCAAATATGTAGAAAAGTTCGAAAAAGTACGAATTTCGTAAGACGTGGGCAGTTTATGGAATAACTTTTAATGAAAATGGCCTTGACCGTACTTGAGCTGATATTTTTTTGTTAGGCCATTGTGTTTTCCATTTTCTGGCCGCACAACAGATTTTTAACTTGGATATTTCATATCCAAATATGTAGAAAAGTACGAATTTCGTGAGAAGTGGGCAGTTTATAGAATAATTTTTACTAAAAATGGCCGGGACTGCACTTTGGCTGATATTTTTTTGTTAGGCAATTGTGTTTTACATTTTCTGGGCGAACAACAGATTTTTAACTTGGATATTTCATATCCAAATATTTAGAAAATTCCGAAAATGTACGAATTTCGTAAGAAGTGGGCAGTTTATGGAATAACTTTTAATGAAAATGGCCGTGACCGTACTTGGGCTGATATTTTTTTGTTAGGCCATTGTGTTCTCCATTTTCTGGGCGAACAACAGATTTTTAACTCGGATATTTCATATCCAAATATGTAGAACAAAGTCATGGAGTCAAGCCATTGTGATTACTATTAATTGACGCACATCAAAATTTAATATTACTTACCTATATCCGAATAATCTCGCTCTCATACATATACTGTCATACAAACACACACACACACACACACACACACACACACAAACACTAGATAATTATCAATCAACTTTAATTACTATTTAAATGCCATTACCATCTGTGAGAGCTACATATATGTATAAAAAAAAATTTATGTTTCGATTCAGCTTAAAAATCAAATTGAATATAAATTATCAAAACAAAATCATCACAATTAATCTGATAGCTGTGTGTACAGTAAATTAAATAAAATCCAATTTTATTTATATTACAACTATAAAAATATTTTGTAGCAAACAAACAGCATAAAAATGTTTAAACAAGGCATATACATATATGTTATTATGTACATATATACATAAAACGTAAAAAACAACCTGCAAATCAGAGCTTTTTTTTGTTGTTATATGCATTCATAAATATGTATATAAAAATAAATATTTTATTTACATAATTTTGCATGCATAACAATATAAAAAGTATTTATTATTATTATGTATTTCGCGATTTATAAAAAAAGCATTTAACAGTGTAAAAACAATCATAAATAATTGGATGACTGCAAAAAAATAATTCTCTGAACCTCATGTGGAGCAGGTACCTACATATAGATTTAACATTCGAACAACTTAAATATAGTATACGAAATGTAAATGGAAGGTTTAATGTTTTTCTTTACCGTCTGTCTGATTAATTAAAACAATTTTATACTTTTTACTATTTTTTTTTAACTCTTATAATCGTAAGAAACACCGATGTACGAAATAAAAAATCTCTTAACACAATACCCCTTAAATTATGCACCATCCTATAATAAACAATTCTCTATTATTTTATTGAGTAGATAACTTTTAAATTATAATTATAATTTGCAAACATCAAACCAAAAAAAAAAGTTTTGTAAACTAAAAGTTTTATTTTAAAATGTACGAGTATGTACATACATAGAGGGATACAAAAAAGCTCACCATATGTTTTTTAATAGTTTTATTTGTATTTGAACTTAGCATATTTTTTTTTGTTTTATTTGTTATACAAAGTGTATTTTATAGTTTACAGAAGTTGTCAATACATAATTTTTTATTATATGTATTTATGTGTGTGTATAACATAGTGGGAATATATGGATATGTACAATAATAATATGTATTATGTTGAACTATTAATAAATAAAGATAATTTAATATTGAATTATAGGGGAGGTTTACATACTAGCGAGCGAGGTTACAACATTAAAACAACAACAACAAACGTTCGAAAGTTTTGAATATTGGTTGTGAGCTTACATGTTTTTTTTATGTTACCTTAAAACTATTTTTATTCAATGAGGTATGTTAAATTTAGTATATTTGAAAATATGCATGGTATATATATTACGCTTTAAATACGTCTTAAATTTTGTACAATCAGATCAATTTTTTAATTAATCACGTGAAATTGCATGTAATAGACAAATTAAAAACTTTCTTATGAATCCAATTTTCTATACGTATGTGAAATTTGACCCAAATCTATCCTAAATGTATCTCGTAAACCTAAATTACACGAACATGTTTTCCTAGAATACCACCACAGTATCCGTTGCTTGTTGTAGGAGGCGACTAAACGGTTGGATCGCTGGGCTGACGACCCGCATCCGTAAAAAACTCAACAGTTTTCAATATCAACAATAGAAAAACTGGATACCGCCAAATCAATATCGGACCCGTGCAGTCACTAAGAAAACCAAGAGTGTTGTAAGGCATAATCGAGTATCGGCTGGAACTCGTTGCTCCTCAAGAAACTTGCTATTCGTTGCTCTACACTGGCGATGACCTCGGGAATCTTGGAACTGGATTACTTCTTGGGCCGCAGGTAAAGAAGGCTGTTTTGGATTTCTAAGCAGTCAATAAGCAATTAGGTAAGTGTCGCTTGCGCATTAAGTTAAGCAACCTAGAAGAAGAAGAAGAAGTTAGCTAGTCCCAAGCTCAATATGACCACTTATTAGAAACACTCGAAAAAATTTGGACACTTCAATATATGTATGCAGTTTTTATACTATGAACTAAAAATGTACAGTCCTAAATACCTGAAAGCCTATATTTCGGAAAATATTTGTGTTTGTCCGTTAGACCAGACCCACACCTATATAAACATTTTTCGATATCATGGTTCCTTATGAGAAACACTCAAAAAAATTCGGACACTTCGTTATATGTATTTCAGTTATGTTATTATAAACCAAAATTGTCTAATCCTATAAGTACCTGAAAGTCGATATTTCGGAAAATCTGAGTGGTTTTTCAATAGACCAGATCCACACCTATAGGTATGGACCTATTTTGAAAATTTTTTGAATAGATGAGTCTGGTCTAACGGAAAACCCTTCAGATTTTCCCAAATATAGGCTTCCCGTTACTTGGGACTGGACATTTTTATTCTAAGCAACAACATTAAAATACATAAATAGAAGTTTTTCGAGTGTCTAATAAGGGGCCATCATACCCGAAAATTATTTGAATATTGACTTTTTGCTACTTGCGACTGGACATTTTTAAATTATCAAAATTGAAATACATATATCGAACGAAGTGTCCGGATTTTTCCGTGTGTTTCTAATAAGCGGGCAAGAGGACGCCAAGAGGGCTCTAGATTATCCACTATGGTGATCAATAAACCCTGGCTCCTCTTGCCGTGACTAAGAGAGTAATTGACTTCGGGTTCGGGTCAATTACTCTCAGAGTCTATATAAGAAAGACGTGGTTGAGACCCTCACAGGGGAACTTGGAGAAGACTGTAACCTGTTCATACAGGAGGCAGCTGCACCAGGAGGAGGGACAATCCAACCAATGGAGCTCTCCGAGGTGGCTGCACTAGAAGAGGAGATGGGCAGCCGCCTTTCCCTACGACTGCCAGCATCTCGGAACTGAGTACCAGTGGGTGCGACACCAACGAATCCACTGGAACCAACAGACATTAGCCTGTGGCAGTGAGGAGTGATAAGTGATAAGTAGCCTGAAACGATAATATGCTTAATGTCGTACAAATCAACCTGCACCATACGAAGGCGGCGTCGGCCGTTTTACTCCTCAGACCGACTAGATCAGGAGGGGCCGTGGTCCTAATTCAAGAACCTTGGATAAACAGTAATAGGATCCATTGTCTTAGAATGAAGGGGTATAACCTAATATACTCAAGTAATTCTAGGAAAATTAGGGGAAAAATAATTTAAACTTTTTCTAATTTCTCAATACAGCAATGGTGACATAACTGCTGTCAGCTTACAGGTTGGCGTCAGCCTAATCTGGCTGGTTTCAACCTACATGGACTGGGACAAGCAGGTTCCGCCGGATAACCTGGGGGCCTGGTTCGCGAAGCTGAAAAAAGAGGATTGGGGTGATTTAGGATGTGATGCTAATGCACATTACACAATCAGGGGAAGCACAGACATCAACGAAAGGGTGTACTTTTTTTGAGTGATAATTAAATACTAACCTTTTGGTTTGTAATATTGGGCAAGAACCCAAATTTATTATTAAAAATCGGCAGGAGGTTCAAGACGTAATGGGCAGGGAATGGAGAGTGGCGGGAGAACATTCCTGCTTTGATCATCGATATTACATTCAGCCTTTACGTTTCCCCTGCTATCCGAAAAGCGTTCAGGAACCCGTGAAGGACCAACTGGAGCAAATATAGAGAAATGCTAAAAGAGTTATAAACGCTGGGGGCCCCTGAGACGCCAGCAAAAGTGGATTAACTGAATTGCATAGTGAACACTATCACGAGTGCCTGGTCCTTTAATGCTGCTTGCCCAATATTTAAGCCCAGGCGCAAGCAAAAACCAACATGATGGTCTAAGGAACTGGGAACTTACCGAAAGGCTTGTAGGAAGGCTGTAATAAAGCCAAGAGTACGAAGGAGGCGCAAGGTTGGGACTCCTATAAAAATAACTTAAAAGTATACAAAAACGAATTAAGGAAGGTATAGAGACTATTCTGTGATAAAATGGAAGAAGTCTCTGACACCTCTCGTCTTAGAAAAATACTGTCCAGTTACAGTTATATAATTAAACTGGACGAATTTGGACTGCTTCTATAGGGAGGAATTATTGAATATTCTCATCGAAATCCACTTTGCAGGAAGCTGTGGCGACTCAATAGAGACTAGTACTCGTCGAGAAACACATTCATTGCGCATAGAAGTTCTCGTAACTAAAAAACGGATCCTATGGCCACTTGAAAGGTTCAAACCTTATAAATCGGCTGGGCCTGACCGAATTATACCAGTGGAAATTCAAGACAACTCGTCAATTACTCTCCCTTGGCTGGAAGTAATCTTTAAAGGGTGTTTAAAGTTGAACAGAGGTCAGGTTGATCTTTATTCTGAAAGTGGGAAAAAGATCACATGGCTACCCAATGGACTTAAGACCCATAACTATCATCCTTTCTGTTGAAAACCCTGGAAAGGCTGATAGACGTTAATATACGATCAAAAATAAAGTCTAGTGACTGGGCTTAGTCTCAACATGCTTATACTGTAAAGGGAAATCGATGGACTCAGCTCTACATGCCCTAGTACGTACGATTGAGAAATCAATATTCTCGCAAGCGTTTTGTGTGGTGGCGTTCCTTGTTATTAAACCGTAAGTCTGATATATTATCGATACTCTTTGGCCGATACACAATGTGGAACTAAATGTTATTGAGTCGGAGTCTAAAATATATGAGTTTTCTGGTGTGGTAATCACGTCAGAAAACCTTCGTATTTCTTAAAGAATGCTATGCACAAATTTTTTAGCTAAGACACAAATTGGCACAATCAAATCCAAGTAAAAAAAATATAAAAATATATTGGTTTTCTAAAATGGTATTTCCGGCGCGGTGCACACGAATATCGGGATGGAGCAAGGTGTTCTTTCAACGTTCGTTTTGTTACTAATTGAAAAATCAAACCGATGATTTTAATTGTTACTACTTTTTGACATCCTATTAATGGATTCATTGTGACCATAGTTATTCCTGTGTACTTCTAGATTGACCACGTAAACGTCAACTTGCCACTTTAATGTTAATGTTTTCCAGTATAGTCGGTGCATCGATTCGATCCAGCACTATGTTTCCAACGAAAGAGGATTGAGAGGAATTTTCGTCTGTTGTCTATTATTGTTAAATTATTGTTACAGTCAGCTTCACAGGGCGTCAATAATTATAGGTGTAGATAGTACGGTAAATCTTGATTGCATTTCCATCCGTCTTTCAATGTGAAAGATGCACCGTATAAACTTTTTCTGACTGAGATCGAAGATATGCATAGAACAAAATCTTAACTGTACTCAGTTTATAAATATCTCCTGTCCATCTCTTGTAGGATCTCAGATGAGTTCTAGGGCATTTTGCATCAATTCCCTCACAGTGAGATTGTGCTTTATATCCATATAGGAACACAGATCATGCTCTTTCGTGGCCAGTGCTTCTTCAATGGTTTTTACAATTTGAGGTATAAGACCGTGACCGTGGATAAGCTTTTTAGATAAGTTAATTGTTTTTATATTAACTGTCCCGGCGGGTATATAGTATCTCCATTCAGAGGTATTGAACATTTCGACTTTCCATCGTACTTAGCAGAAAAATTTAGAAACTTGTAGATCAGGAAGATTTTGCATAATCTGGAGGTTTTAGATCATCTTTTGATATGAATGAATCTTTAGTTTCCTCCATTGCCAAGGAACGTAGGCAATATTGAATATTTTATATAATAATACCCGCCAGTATTTTATATTTAAGTCGGTGTTCTGCCCTTCTATGCTGTAAACGATTCACCGAGTTCCTGTCTCCGCAGAATTTGTGAAAAAGTCTTATACTACTACTTTGCCAAAAGTACCATTTCCTGCTTTGTGGCCTTCCCACTGTTCCTCAATTTTCTCAATGATGACTAAGAGTTTGTTCCGTGGTAAGAACCATTCCTGGGTCGTACGATACGTATCTTTGTACGATACGAAAATGCTATACGAAACGAAAATGAATTGGTGTTCCTGAATTCGATCGAATCAAATATTTTTACACTGTCAAGTATTCATTGGGAAATTTATTTTGAATGGTTAAACCTCTATGAGTTTTAGGCCTTGGGTAAATTTTTTTGACGTTTGAATATACAAATGCCGATGCTTGATTTTGAAAAGGTTTTATAATTGGCTCAGGAAAAACCACCAAGACGAATGGCAGTATTGCAAATCCAATGGGGCAATCTACGCTTCACAGTTTCATTAATAAAAAAATTAAATATTTTGTATTTCGTCGTAATTTACATTTAATTAAAATTTAATAACAAACATTTTAAAATATTTAATTAAATTTGTAGTTATTTTTTTAATTCAATTAATTTAATATTTTACTACTATCATAATAGATTATGAAGTTATTTAAAAAAAAATCATTACAAATTCTTATCGAAATATTTTTATTTGGAGTCGTCAACTAATTCGACAACGTATAATTATATCCGTTGATAATCGAACAAATTTGGCTCGAATTCGTATTGAGGAATAAGAGAAATTTCGCAACGGATCAAGTAGACACGAATTCGTATTAGCATAATACGAATTCGTATTCAGAAATAGGGCCCCTGGGCATCCTCGGGCCCCAGGACTGCCATCTTGTCTGGCAAGTTATCCTTTTAGGTAACAATTTAACGCTTTCTGCCAGCCCCGTTGGTATATCCGTCTTCGAGTGTTCGCTTTGTTTACATAAATTCGCTATAACGAGATGTTTCGCACACTGACACATCTTATCTGATTTAGGAAAGACTTTTTTTCGTTGTGTAAATGTTTATTATTTACTAGATTTGTCTGATAGTTACTTTCATACTTAGGAATTTAATGTTTTCTATGACTGTGTCCGAAACCTGTGATAAAAAATCGTGAATTAATTTTTTGATATTTACTTGAAAATACCGAACACACCCAAATATTCAAATTTCTCAAAATTCTGTTAAAAATCAAAATTAAATTGAAGTATTATTTATATAATATATTATATTAAATTAATTATATTATATATATATATATATATATATATATATATATATATATATATATATATATATATATATAATATATATAAATTATTATATTATATACGATATAAGCTAATTATTTAGTTTTGGCCAGTTTTATGATACGATAAATCTCTACGAAAGTTTGAATTAGACGCAAGGGTTTGCAGCAAGCAATTTTCGGACGTGACCATAAGTTTATTGCAGCATTTGTACGATTTATCAAACGATATATAAGTGAGTCACGTTTCACAAAAATTGTACTGGATGCAATCGAGGTTTTTATAAACGTGTATGGCGAATCGTTGGGGGAATTTTCCACCGAACTGGCTAAGCAAATTCTCGATCTGGTGAACCGATTGAAGATCGAAGAAGAGCTGACGATGGAATGTTTAAATTTACAAGTCGCGTTTGAGTTAATAACAGCTGGAGCACCTATAGTGGAGACCACATCAAGTCCTACAAAAATGTCTTCGGCGTTAGAACCTTCGACCAGTGCAGGTCGGCATGCAATTATAAATGTCGAATAACCATTGTGTATAAACCATCTAATTAGTATTTATTTTTCTTCAACAAATTCAACTCAATTTGAACATTTTCTAAACATTCATAAAGTTGTAATATTTCTACGTGATTCATCTCGATGCAAATTCGATACATCCCACCGGAATTTTTTCTTTTTGACATCCGGCCGATGATAACTGAATTTTTAAATTCCATGATAAATCCTTCAACCGTTTTGTTTTCCCATTTTGTCCTTCCAACCCATTACGGTAATCTAATCACACTCGGCATTATACGGTCGAACGTAAAATCCAGCATTTTATGGATTATGTCATTTATTGTTGACCTCGGTATATTAAAACAGCCATAACAAAAATGCCATCAGTTCAAATTCTGGAGACCACCCACTACACTTTTAATTTAAAAACAATCCAATTTGCTGAAAGGTTTTGGCTGATACGCGTAATTGTTTACGGGTCTAACTGTCATCGTATGCCAAAATTTGTTTTATTATTGTGTTTTGGCTTTGTGGTGTATATGGCATCTTGTTTCGTCTCAACAAGATGCTGGTATTTAACCGTTGTTGTATGTGCACATAATAATAATACAGAACCATTAAAAGTATTATTGGATCGATTATTTTAATATTAATTTTTGTAAATTTTCTTAAATTTATTAGTTGTCACTTGTCACAAAAAATTTGCGGTTATAAAAACTAAAATTGACTTATATGACGTGGGGAAAAAACTTATGAGGTAGGGAGATTTATTACACATTTCGGACAGCATAATAAAAAATCGTGAATGTAGGGGAATAAATATCAAGCAAATGTCAAAAAATTAATTCACGATTTTTTATCGCAGGATTCGGACACAGTCTTTGTATACACATATTAAAGCATCGTGCAAAATTGCACTTTAACCATGATATTTGGTAGATATGTATATCTAAAATTTATGACATTCAAAAGTCATTCCGCAATAGTAGCTCCTCTCTCCTCCCTCTCCCCAAATTCATCATTAAATTGTAATATTGCAAACCAAAACATTTATTGCTATTAAAAAATGTATTTTCTTATTTTATACGATGGAATACTATTTGACTTGGTTTTGCTCCCCGAAATAATAGCAGCAAAGCAAATTAAATTTTTAAAATTTAAGGAATTGCTAATTTTTTCGGAAGAAAGCAAGAAGCAGCACAAAACAATTTTGCATTTTATATTTCTTTTCTATTGATTTTTTTGCTTTCTAAATTTCTACTGTTTAAATTATAACCAAGGAATTTTCCTAGAATTCCAACAACACTGTGTATATATATATGTATGTTGTATATTATGTATGTATATGTATATAGGAAGCAATCGGACAAAAAAATGGGAAATAAAATTCTTTCTTTTGGAAAAAAAAAAAAAAAAAAAAAAATTAAAATGTTTTCTATACATTGTGAAGTTCTTTATACTACAATTTTCATTTTTGTGGCTTTCCTCTTGATGTTTTCGGAAAAGCATTGGAAATTTTCCAATTATTCATGTGACACTATAATTTTCCTGTGCACATAGACAAATGTATATAATTAAATTAATTTTATTATGTATTTTCCATTTGGCTTGTAAACATTTTCCTATCGTATGTAAGTATGTATGTACATACTCGTATACGTATGTATGCAGAGTAGATAGACAATTCATTTAAATCATATATATATAATATACGAGTATACATATTACACATAACTCTGACCCAAAACATTATGTATGATTAATTAAGATAAATTTCTTAATTAATTCAACCATATAATTTGATTGATTATTTTAATTAAAAATAACAATATTGCGTAGCTTTGGAATTTTCATATACATACATACATATACCATTTTGAGATGACATATTATTATTATTATAGCGAATTATATTTCTATATAAATTTTTGTTTAATAAAAGCATAAAATATTTTTCAATAACAGAAACCTTTTATGAACATATACATGCATACATATACGCACACATACATATATCTATGTATGTACATAACCAAAATGTAATAATTTATTTTATATTATTAAATTATTTTTTTTATGAGCTTTACAGAGCTTTTTATTTTTTTTTCTGGTGAGTATGTGTGTTTATGTATAACGTATATTTTTTATATTGTTAAAAAATAAAACCATACTATGGATGTCAAATTATTAAAATCACTCCACCAGAAAATACTGTTGTTGATGTACATAAAAAAAAATATTATGTGTATAGATGAACCTCTCGATTTATATGGCGTGACGGCGGGTGACAAAGAAAGCTTCCTTTTTTTTTGTGCTTTTGTAAATTACTGTAAATAAAATGCACGTCTCTTAAAAATTCCAAAAAACAAATACAAATTAATCACAAAAATGTTGGTTATGTAACATATCCTTGATCCTTGTGTGTATGGCTAGGGTTCCGCGCATTTACATACATTATATTCGTATGTATATATGTACATATCTATTTGGCACAACAACAAAAAAAGCGTTGTAAATAACTGAAAATATGTATTGAAAAAAGCTTTTGATAAAATACAAAAAAAAAAAATTAAAATTAAATTTATTATTATGTGTATATGGCTTTAATGAAATTAAATTTATTTATACGAGCATATTATCCCCAACGCTATATACAAATAAATAAATTGTTCAAAAGGGTGAACTGGTGATGAGTGAGTTAAGTTTATAAAATTGTATTCCATTTAGTACTTCTATTAACAACAACAATGCTATTATAGGAATAACAAAAAATTCAAAAGATTTATTTAAAGAAATTTTTATAAACAACTAAATTTGCATGCGAATTAAATCAAAACAGATACAGGTGCACTTTGAATAGAGTGGCCCCGTTTTGTTTCCGCAAAAAATATGAATCACCGTTTAAGTAAACCTCTTCTAATATAGTGCTTATTAGTTTTGTATCAGGAATTGCGTAAGGTCAATGATGCATTGGTTAAATCTAACAATTTAAATAAGCAATTGCTTGGATGCAGGAACACATAAGGATTCTTGAAAACGAAGGTAAAGCCCTTAAAGCAAAGAAAAACGTTGATTCTCCTCCTATCCAAAAAGTAATGGAACAAGAATACCATACGGATGAAGAAGAATTAGCCCACGAAACTGACATGGATTAGAATCAAAAGTCAGAGAAAAAAAAGAAGAAGGAATGATACACCTACTCCTCCTCAACTAAAAGAGGCCATTCCTAAAATAATCAAAAACAATCCAAAAAAATTACCTCCACCACCCTCGATAGTTATAGTTGGAGTTAAAAACTATGATCTGCTGTATGAGAAAATTAAAACAATAACTAAAACAGATAAGTTTAATACCAAATTGATGAGTGGAAACAACATCAAAATAAGCTTAGCAGATGGTGAAACCTACAGAGATATGGCAAAAATGTTAAGCAAAGAATGACATTTTTGGCATACGTTTGAAAACAAACAAATCAGACCAATTAGGGTAATGGCTCTAAGGGTAATCACTCTACATGTAAACCAGAAAAAATAATTGAGCACCTGAAATGAAAAGGTTTTAATGCAACTGAAGCATCAATTAAGCTAAAACGGAGAAGTAAGGAGCCTCTGACCATGTATATATGCTGACATTCAGCGCAGATAATGATATTGAAAAAATACATTAAATCAAGTACATCTTGGGATGCAAAGTCAATATTGAGTCCATAACAAGATCTAGGCTTATACCACAATGTAAAAAATGTCAAGCATATGGACAGAATCAAAAATACTGTAACAAAGAACCCAGATGAGCCAAATGCCCAGGTAAACACCATATTAGAGATTGTGTCAAATCCACAGATGTACAGCCTAGATGCGTTGCAACATATCAAAAATAAAAACATAAATGCTAAAAATACAAATGTATTAAAGAAGCAAATTGTTGGAATAAACAGGCCTGATTCATTTAAAGGAGAGTTAAGGTGTAAAGCGTTGATAGCCTCTCAAGCAGAAGTGGGCAAAAAAACTTACGCTCTCGTAATGATGAGTAACGAAAACAGACAAAAGACTCCTCAAATAGACGACATAAATCAAACGCTTAAGCTGATATTAAGCAATAACTTATAACATTTTGATCAGCGATTACAGAAATTAGAATACAGCACTAAGGGAGCCATCCCTAAACAAAGCCATGTCTAACGACTTATGAATTTTATGCTGGAATGCCGATGGGCTCCAGCAACACCAACAGGAATTGTAAATGGTTCTGGACGCAGAGAAAATCGATGTCTGTCTCATCTCTGAAACTCACTTCACCAGACAATCAATTATCAAATTTGGAGTGTAGTGCTGTTATAATTAAAAATAGTATTAATCACTTAGAGGAATTAAAATATCAAACAGAACAAATACAAGCAACAGCTGTAAATGTCAAGACCAAAAATAACTCTATTAGTGTTATTGGAATTTACTGCCCACCGAAATACTCTCTAAAAGAAAAAGATTACTTTGAATTTTTCAGTAAACTAGGGAAAAGATTTGTAAATGGAGGAGATTTTAATGCAAAAAATATCTACAACCCGACCTACTGGCCAACTGATTCAAATAAAATACCAGATCTAATTGATTTCTTTATAGTGAAGAATATTTCTGTAAATGATATACATATATAGATGAAAGTTTTGACTTAAGCTCTGATCACTCCCCAATACTTTTGACATTAAGTGAAAGGAGCATTCAAAAAAAAAGCTATCCTAGTTTAGTAAATAAACACACAAATTGGGAATACTTTAGATTGTCTTTAGAAAGAAAAATTAACTTAATGGTTCCGCTAAGGAGTGAGGAGCAATTAGAAAAAGAAGTTCACAAGTTCATATGTGACATACAGCAGTCAGCTTGGGAAAACACACCTGAAGTTAAAAAGAAAATTAAGGGAAACAACTACCCTAGAGAAATTAGAGAGCTCTTGGCACAAAAAAGTGGGGCAAGGAGAAAGTGGCAACTAACTAGAGCCCCTCAAGATAAAACTAAGTTAAACAATCTGACTCAGCTACTTAAAAGGGACATCCAAGATCTGAAAGACGAATCTATCAGTAACTACCTCAGAAAATTATCTAATCATACTAGTACTGATTATTCTCTTTGGAGAGCAACCAGAAGAATTAAAAGGCCAATAATGCAGATTCCTTCAATCAGAACAGAAGATAAAAAATAGGCCAGAAATAACGAAGATAAAGTACGAAGTTTTGCTGATTACCCGGAAAAAGTATTTGAACCACATGATGACCAATCATTGGAAGCCGAAATAATAACTGAGATGTTGTGCAGGAAAGTGAAGAAGTCTACGAACAACACCAAAAGAAAGCTTTATTAAACTACCAAGGAAAGCTTTATTAAAGCTCACCAATATTATAAATGCCGCCTTTCGATTGAATTATGTACCCAGCCTGTCAAAACTAGATCTTACAGGCCAATATCGTTATTACTAGTTATGTCTAAACTCTTTGAGAAGTTATTAGAAAAAAGGCTAAATCCGATAATTGAGAGGCAAAACCTGATTCTAAATCATCAGTTCGGTTTTCGCAACCAACACTCAACATTAGATCAAGTACACAGAATAACTAATATTAATGAAAGAGCATTAGAGGAGGAAAAATTCTGCTCAACGATATTCTTAGACGTTGCGCAGACCTTTGATAAAGGGCTTTGGCACGAAGGACTTAACTATAAGTTAAGAACTGTACTACCAATGCAATTCACTACAATATTAGAATCATCTTAGCTGTTTGAGATAGCCACGAAGAATCAACTCAGAATTTACAGTTAGCTAAAGAAAGTATGCAGGTAGCTACTATCAGCATTCAACAATAAAAAAATATTCGATGTCTGTTCAATTTATTGTCCTCCAAGACATAATTTAAATAAAGAGTATTATAATAAGTTATTGAACCAGCTAGAATTTAATTTTATTATTGGAGGTGATTTTAATGCAAACAATACTTTCTAGAGGTCAAGACTAACAACTCCAAACGGTTGAGAACTATACGCCGCAGGTCGAGCTTACAATTGTGAATTTCTTTCATTAATTTCTACATTACAAGAGGTATATCGGAAAACCACATTTATTGAGAAAATAGTTCTTATATCAATCAATCATCTGGTTCAATTAGCAAATGAACTGGAACTATTAATCAATAATATACAAAAAGCAGCATGGGATAGTGTAACGAGTTAACATTTGGTCACTTTTTTTTTGAGCCAAAATTAATATCGATATCGATTATATTCATGTTCGAAAAACAAAAACAAAAATAATAAAAAAAAAAAATAAAAGATAACCAGTCAGTGATAACCAGTTGATCAGTTGATCGATGTTTTTTTTTTTGAGAGACATACATACAGTAAAAAAAAAATGCAAAAATATTAAATGACAAGTAAAAATTTAATTTCTGTAAAAATAAAAATAAAATTAAATAAAAATTTATTGTGATTATATTGTATATAATACTGTACGAAACAAGCGTACTTTGTTTTAATTACACACAGTTAATAATTAACATGAAATTGAATGAATTTTGTATATATAATATTTAAATGATAATACTAAAACTAAAAAATTAATTAAAAGTTAAAACGAGATATTTTATTGTCCTAATAACTTTGGAGATTTTCGTCTTATACATACGGAATCCACCTCGCTTATTCATCATCTTAAAATACACGTCTGTAAATGAGGAAGTGCAATAACGGATAGCAGTAATAAAATTAAATACCGGAATCCTGAATACCGCAAAAAGAAAAAGGCTGAAAACCCTTATCCAGAGGAGACCAGCAGCTGACAACTTTAATTTTCATAAGATAAGATTTTATTTTGCTCTATAATTTTTTTTGAATTTTCTATATGTACATATATTTATATACATGAACATATTTTTTTTATGTAAACCTGTAAGTTTTTTTTCCACTGTATGTATGCACATATACGCGTACATAATTGCAGTTTTTTTTTTGTAATTATTTCGAACCAATGAAATAACTGATAAAAATTAGTGGGATGTGATATAGTGATCCAATATGTGCGATTATATACCAGGGAAATTGTTTGTGCAATCATAGAAAACACGTTTTTCTGGTTTTCGGCCAAAAGAACCCTGCCTTCGACGAGCCACCTTTAAAACACCTGGTAGGCCGAAAACAAAAGATTGTTACAAAATGGCGCCCGAGCAGGGACTTGATAGTGCCCACGTGTTTACTTTTGTAAATTCAATTTTTTTCGACAAATTGTCTTGTGATTGTCGACGTAAATTTTTTTTGCATTTTTTTTAGTAATAAAGTTTTATTTTCGGGTGAGTGCATTAATTGATTTAGTCCGCTTGCGTCATCGATTGAAACTCTGTATAAAACAGTTATCTCTTTTACGCTTGTTTACTTTTCTTAATGCCACGCCAGAAAATATTGTTTTCAGTTAATTTTTTTTTGAGTGCATTAATTGATTTAGTCCGCTTGCGTCATCGATTGAAACTCTGTATAAAACAGTTATCTCTTTTACGCTTGCTTACTTTTCTTAATGCACCGCCAGAAAATATTGTTTTCAGGTAATTTTTTTTGTTCAAGGTTTACTTCTGTAAATTTCCATAGTTATAGTTGTTCTGTAAATTCTGATTAAATTCATTACGCACATTTATACGTTCACTCTTTCACATCCCTATTATTATAAACATTCATATATATCTTTAAAACGTATATACCTATATTATATACACTATATATAGATAAATATATAAATTTTATTGAATTAGTTCTTATATTTATATATACCAGCAATTTTTTTTAGTAAATAGTATACATTTACTTTCGGGTTTTGTGATTTTCACGTTGCACCTGTAATTTAAGATACCAATTTACACTTTGTTTATAGTTTTTGTTATTAATTTTAGTTACGTTATATTGAATTATTTTTTTTTGCACAAACGTTTTTGGGTTGTCATTGAACATAATTAACAAATCGAAATTTTTTCCACATTATTTGAATTTCCCTTGGAAAATTTCGTGTTGTATTAAGTTAATTATATCAATACAAAAACAAAAATAAATAAATATTTGGTCACGATGAGTCAGCCTTGTGATCCGCTTAAAGGTTTAACCGAGAATGAAATTGCAGTGGAGTGTGCAGTTAGGGATATTGATATGTCAAAGCCTAATTGGCAACAGGTTTTACTTAAAGCATTTGAACGTGAAAGTGGTAACCCATCCTTGAAGCCCTTTCACTCACATGGTGATGATAATAAATTAGAATTAAAAGCTTGTCAAAACCAGGTCTCTCTAATTACAAATATACTTCAGGATGAACGGATAACAAATTCCGACGCTATATTTGATGTAAAGACTAGGATTCGACATTGGAAAGAGAGGACCTATAGGTTAAAAGGGTGTTTTCACCAAGATAATGACGTTGACAAACTTATCAATCATTGGCGACGATTGGAAAAGCTATATGACGTTTGTCTCGAAAAGTCAAATAATTTTCAACCGGCGTTAAAGAAATCTCCGACTGATTCGGCGAGTTCGACCATTGTTGAGACTTTAACGGAACTACAAATAGTTGACAAGCCGTCGGAAGTGGCCGTTTGTGACATGTTAGCTGTGCCTATCCATCCAGCAGAAAATATGGTTTATACATCAAATAACCCCGTATTGATAACTACTCCTCAAGATATAACTTCTGTTACATGGTGTAGAAGTATTGTAAGCTCAGAGTCAGTCGTGCCTCCTGTGCCAATTAACTTTCCAAAATTGTCAAACACCAATAAATCATTTAACAGGCAATACCATACAGCTGCGAATAGTCCTATGATGTACCCCAATGTCTCAATGTTTTATCAGGATAGTTCCGTACCATTAACTCAAAACCGATCATTTAACACTGGCCACGTTAATTACGTTATGCCACCAGCTCATGTCTCTAATAATTATCAAGGCTCTCCAATCTCAGTATCCACTTCAATGAATAATCCATACCCATTTAAATCCGAGGTGAAGTGGAATATTAACTTTTCTGGAACTCCGCAAGGGTTAGACGTACATGATTTTGTATTCAGATTGGAATCATTTGCATGGCGTGAACAAGTACCTGTAAACCAATTGTGTGCTTTAATGCCAAAGTTTTTAAAAGACGTAGCAGAAAAATGGTACTGGGTGTTCGCTCAAAAATTCCCCACCGCCGCTTATGCACAATTGCGTGAAGCTCTAATTCAACGCTTCAGTAGCATCGAGTCAGATCGCGCAACACGACGATTCATCTCAACTCGTAAACAAAGACATAACGAGTCTCTAGGTGATTTTATACTGGAGATTGAAAGCTTGAATCATCGGTTGAACCGTCCATTCCCAGAACTAGAGCTTTTAGACATAATTCGCGAAAATCTGAGTTACGATCTACAGCAGATGACTCTTCATTTAACCATAGCTTCTATTGAAGATCTAAGATTAATTGGTCACCGGTATGAACGATTATGGGACAGGAGACGGCGTGACCGGTCACCACCAGTTGATCGACGGAATCGATTTATTAATGAACTATCGCTGCCAACCCAAAGGACTTCATACGATGCAAAAACGGTGTCCCCCTATTATGTGTTGGAGACTAATCAAGATCAAATGTTAACCACTGAAGATGGCCATTACATAGATGCAATCTCGAATCAAGCTATTCCACGTTCAAATTTATCTTCAACTAACCCACACGTTTCTAAACAAAATATAGTATGTTGGAACTGTCGGATACCTGAACATCGCTATCAAGACTGCGACTTACCACCCCAAGGTATATTTTGTTACGGTTGCGGCGCAAAGAACACAATTAAACCACAATGTGCATATTGCCAGCGCGTGGCGGAAAACAATTTACCGGGAGTGACCAGATCGGGATTAACACGACCGGTAAAGGTAATGTCCCGACCTCAGCCAACGACTGCCCTACACACGAAACAGATATGAGCAGGCTCCAACGCCGAGCCGCCACATTATTATTAGAACAATATGATTGTAATACAAACCCTGATATTGACTTACCTGATTTAAACAACATCTATAACTCTACAAACCCTAAACACATTCCATGGATAAACGTGCCTTGCAGGAGTATACAATATTGGAAAGATCGACGTACTTTTGTTCGCGCTTGTGCAGAAACCTTTATTGCTAATGGCACAGACATCAGACCTTATGCAATCATTGAAATAAATGGCATACAGATTCGTGGATTAATGGATAGTGGAGCTTCCATCAGCATATTAGGTCGTGGAGCGTTAGAATTTTTAAAGAAAATCAAAGCTAATTATAAATGTATCTTAGCTGAAGTAGCTACCGCAGACGGCTCTAAAAATAAAATTATAGGTTTTGTAGATTTATCAGTCAAATTCAACAACTATACCAAACTTGTTCGTTTCTACATCGTGCCTACTTTACAAGGACCAGTGTACCTGGGGATTGACTTTTGGAATACTTTCCAAATTATTCCACAAATGCTGGAGTCTTTAGAAACACCTTATTCTATAGATTCCGATGTTAATAAACATTCGTTAACCCCAGCTCAGTACGCAGAATTCAGTAAAATCTTGGCTTCGTTTCCTTCATTTGAAAAAAATGGATTAGGAAATACAAAAGTACTTGAACATCACATAGATGTCGGCGATAGTTTACCTATCAAACAGCGACATTACGCTGTTTCTCCAGCGATTCAGGAGCTGTTGTACAATGAACTTGACCGAATGTTATCTCTAGGGGTAATAGAAGAGAGTTCGAGTTCATGGTCTTCTCCAGTTGTGCTTATTCGCAAACCTAACAGGGTTAGATTATGTCTCGATTCACGAAAGGTAAATGCTGTGACAAAAAAAGACGCGTATCCATTGCCTTTAATTGACGGTCTCCTCGGCAGGTTAAATTGCACTAAGTACATCTCAAGCATTGACCTTAAGGACGCCTTCTGGCAGATACCACTCGCTTCAGCCTCTAGAGATAAAACGGCGTTCACAGTTCCTGGCCGACCACTGTACCATTTCCGAGTTATGCCATTCGGATTATGTAACTCTCCGCAGACGATGTGTCGTCTGATGGATAAAGTTATCCCTCATTGCTATCATCAACAAATATTTGTTTATCTCGATGATCTATTGGTTACGTCCGCTACTATAGAGGAGCACTTTAAACTCTTGGAGATCG
This sequence comes from Tipula unca, assembly GCA_951394425.1. NCBI lineage: Eukaryota > Metazoa > Arthropoda > Insecta > Diptera > Tipulidae > Tipula > Tipula unca. The sequence goes on along the minus strand of OX596381.1, from coordinate 148,356,404 downwards.
TCGCAAAACGTCTTTCGGAAGCCGGTTTAACCATAAATGTTTCAAAGAGCCACTTCTTTATGAAACAAATTAAATATTTGGGATACATAGTAGGAGAAGGGGGACTGAAGACTGATCCGGAAAAAGTTGAAGCCATAAGAAATTTTCCATCACCTTCAAGTGTTAAACAAGCCCGTAGGCTTCTTGGTATGACAGGATGGTACCAGAGGTTCATACCTAATTATTCTCAGGTAACCACTCCTATCACGAACCTTTTAAAGAAACACCCAAAATTTATTTGGACTAACGAAGCTCAGATGGCGCTGGACAAACTAAAATATCTACTGACTACTGCTCCCTTGCTAATAAATCCTGACTATTCGAAACCTTTCTGGATAAGATGTGATGCTTCTAAAACAGGAATAGGCAGCGTACTTTTCCAAAAAGATGAAGAGAGTAACGAAAGGCCAATTGCATTCATGTCAAAGAAATTGAATCAAGCACAATCAAATTATAGCACAACTGAACTGGAGTGTCTAGCAGCAGTGTTAAGCGTGAAGAAATTTCGGCAATACATTGAGGGGTATCATTTCACCTTGATAACCGATCATTCTAGCCTCAAATGGCTTATGACACAGAATGATCTAAATGGCAGACTTGCACGCTGGAGTCTTAAGCTTCAAGCTTATGATTTTGACATTCAGCACCAGCGTGGTTCACAAAATATAGTGCCAGACTCGTTATCTCGAATTTATTGTGACTCTATAAGTGTAGCGTTGGATTCAATTGTTGATTTTTCTTCCGTTGGTTTCTACAATCCTGAATATATCAAGCTAAGAGAAAAAATTCTTAATTGTCCTGAAAAATATCCAGCGTTTAAAATAAAGTCAGATCGAATTTATATTAAAATCGGAACAAACTTTGATCATTCCTTATCAGATCTCTCTAGCTGGAAACTGTGGATTCCCCAAAGTATGACCGAACATCTAATACGTCAATTCCATAATGATCCCCTTGCTGCTCACGGTGGAATCACGAAAACCTTAATACGACTAAGGCAACATTTTTACTGGCCCGGAATCCGAAGACAAGTGTACGACTATTAGAAAAATTGTACTATCTGTAAGACCACAAAAGGATCAAATGTCATCACGAAACCCCCTTTGGGCGAAACTGTGTTCGCATTACGACCATGGGAACATGTCTACGTTGATCTCATGGGACCTTATCCTCGATCTAAATTGGGAAATACCTATATTTTAGTGGTCTTAGACCAATTCACCAAGTTCGTGTTGTTAAAACCGTTAAGTTCAAGTACTACAAATAAAATAATCAACTACTTAAAAAGCGAAGTGTTTCTCGTATTCGGCGTACCCAAGCAAGTGCGAACAGATAATGGGCCGCAATTTATGAGTAAGCCATTCCAGGAATTATTAAACGATTTTAACATTACACATAGTAAAACAGCTGTGTATTCACCCCAGGCGAACGCTTCAGAGCGCGTCAATCGATCTGTTGTGGCAGCTATCAGAGCATACGTCAAAAGTGAACACAGAACATGGGATACAAAGTTGCCTGAAATTGCTTGCGCTCTACGAACCGCAGTCCATCAGACAACTGAACAGTCACCGTTCTTTTTGTTGTTCGGATATCACATGTTCACAAACGGGAAATCCTATGAAATATTGCGAGACATGAAATCATTAGGTGATGATATAGAGGTGTTACCTCATACAGATAGAATTTCCATAGTACATGGGACTGTAGCTAAACATCTCAAGACCGCTTATGAAAAGTATTCTAAATATTATAACCTTCGTACGCGATATATTAATTTCACTCCAGGACAAATTGTCTACATATTACAACATCCCCAAAGCGATGCCTCCAAAAATATTTGTGCAAAATTTTGTCCAAAATATGTAAAAGCATTGATATATCGAAAAATTGGAAATGTTACGTACGAGTGCAAAGATGAAAACGGTAAAGTTCTTGGTAAATTTCACGCAAAAGATATAAAAGCATAGGGTATATCTGAATATAAATAAAAAAAAAAAAAAAAATAAAATAAAATAATATATATATATATAATTAACCGAAAACTCAGATTCGACTATTGCATGCAACTTGCTACTCATGCACTTTCGAATCTGCCCTGTAACGAGTTAACATTTGGTCACTTTTTTTTTGAGCCAAAATTAATATCGATATCGATTATATTCATGTTCGAAAAACAAAAACAAAAATAATAAAAAAAAAAATAAAAGATAACCAGTCAGTGATAACCAGTTGATCAGTTGATCGATGTTTTTTTTTTTGAGAGACATACATACAGTAAAAAAAAAATGCAAAAATATTAAATGACAAGTAAAAATTTAATTTCTGTAAAAATAAAAATAAAATTAAATAAAAATTTATTGTGATTATATTGTATATAATACTGTACGAAACAAGCGTACTTTGTTTTAATTACACACAGTTAATAATTAACATGAAATTGAATGAATTTTGTATATATAATATTTAAATGATAATACTAAAACTAAAAAATTAATTAAAAGTTAAAACGAGATATTTTATTGTCCTAATAACTTTGGAGATTTTCGTCTTATACATACGGAATCCACCTCGCTTATTCATCATCTTAAAATACACGTCTGTAAATGAGGAAGTGCAATAACGGATAGCAGTAATAAAATTAAATACCGGAATCCTGAATACCGCAAAAAGAAAAAGGCTGAAAACCCTTATCCAGAGGAGACCAGCAGCTGACAACTTTAATTTTCATAAGATAAGATTTTATTTTGCTCTATAATTTTTTTTGAATTTTCTATATGTACATATATTTATATACATGAACATATTTTTTTTATGTAAACCTGTAAGTTTTTTTTCCACTGTATGTATGCACATATACGCGTACATAATTGCAGTTTTTTTTTTGTAATTATTTCGAACCAATGAAATAACTGATAAAAATTAGTGGGATGTGATATAGTGATCCAATATGTGCGATTATATACCAGGGAAATTGTTTGTGCAATCATAGAAAACACGTTTTTCTGGTTTTCGGCCAAAAGAACCCTGCCTTCGACGAGCCACCTTTAAAACACCTGGTAGGCCGAAAACAAAAGATTGTTACAATAGCACTCCTGGAATCCAATTATGCTCCTTGTGTAATAATTTCACTTATCCAGTCGAGATCAGGGAATTGGTTAATGAAAACCGGAAAGAAAGGAACACATGGCAGAGGAACCGAGCACCACAAAGCAAAAGGATTTTTATTTAACTCCGCAATATTAAGCAAAGAATTAGAGAACTGAAAAATGAATCGGTCACCTGTTATCTTATACCTGCACCACATCAGCTCGGATTTTGAAAAAGCCACTCCACCATAGAGCAAGTTCACAGGATTACAAATATTATTGGTCAATTAGCACAGGATTTATGGAACGAGATTTGGTTTGGCTTTTCAACTCCAAACGAAGAAAAGGGAAATGTTCGATGTAACAACAAAGTTGGGAAGGACCATACAAAGTAATCAAACAGATATCAACAATGTTGTATACCGGATTCAACAAAGCCCCAGAACAAAAATTAATGGAGTTCACATAGATCGGTTGACGCGTTAAAACGCTGGGAGCACAGATGAACAGAATTAAGGCGATGGTAATGTGACGCTATAATTCTTCAGTGGGTTTATAGTGCTAGTAATAAGAAAAAGTATCTACATCGACCATTGAATTATTACTCATATCAGAAACTAACCAAATTGGAAAACGAAGAAACGTGGGTGAACTACCAGATGAAAGACAGACTTCGTACTCAACAGTACTATACTCAATTCAAACCCTTCACAATGTATTACTTGGGAGGCATGTACATAATTATAGTTTTTGAACGTAAGTCGGAGGAATTTGAAAACGTCGAGATATTGAATTGGATATGTTAGGTTTTTCGAGTCGATTTTTTTGGAACATATAAAATGCACACAACGAGGTTTCTCTGTACATATATTATAATGTAATTTGCATATGAAGAAATTTATATATATATATATATATATATATATATATATATATATATATATATACATATACAATTATCAAGCTGATAATAGGTAAATATATAGATACATACAACTTAACTAAGGTAATAGTACAAAAAACTTTGAAAAATTTCCATAAAGAAGGTATTCATATATTGTTATGTACATGTACATACATAAAGACGAGTAAGATAAGATATTTTTTGTGCCATATTCAACTATTTTGAAGTGAAAATTCTAATTAATCCAAAACAAATAATATCAAGTTTGAAAAGAAATAAAGAAAAGCTCATTGCTTAAGCTTTTTTTTTCCTACATATACGATATAGGAGGGCGTTTATTGTTTATAAATATTTTTTCTTATGTATACATAAAAATAAATCTTACGTCTTTATTTATATATATATAGTTTGTGTATTTGAAAAAGATTAGTGGGGTAGATAATTTTGATATTTATTCTATAAATTAGAAAATCCTCCGATCGTTATACGTTTATACGAGTTTATTTATTTCAATTTTTATTATCTATTTGTAGGATTTAACATGAGTATATACATAAAAAATACTATAAAATTCATGTGGTTTTGTATACATTATCGATCGTTTACGGTGTTCGTAAATTGGTTGGGAAGCTGCTTTCTGTAAGTTAGAAATTAATTTTATTGCTCGATTAGCCTATGATTAAATTGTCTCTTCATAGTAACCACAATGTGTGACAAAACGTTTTATAAGGCTGGTGGCATAATAATTAATTGAGCAACATGGTCCTACAATTTTGGATTCAAAGAGGTGGCCGATAAATTATGCAGTACTCATACATAATTTAAAAGTTAACCTAACCAAAACCAAGGCATGCGTTATATAGTAAAAGTAAAAGCTTTTTCACGATTAATGAGCAAGTCGTCCTGGAAATTTAATGTTGACAGTAAAATACAAAGAGATATGAAAATCCAAAACAATAGGAACAATAATGGTAAATCAATAGAAAGTGTATTAAAGCTCGATTGTTTGCCCTTAAGCTTGACAGCTATATACATAATAATTTTTGTAGAATTATTTCATACGCTGGCAAATTTGGTAAAATATATTATGTATCATAAAGGATCAAAATCAGTAGCATTCCAAATGTATTCTCGCCGTCCATATCTATGACTGCGGAGATGACGAAAGATGGACCATGGCCTGCAAAACGGGAAGAGGCGCGAATTCTCTATCACCTAACAAGAAACGAAAACAAATGACGATAAATGACTTGGTTAGCGCAACCTATAGTGCGCCTTTGTCAACACGCTTCAATTGTTTGCTCGAGGAAGTCGATGATCCACTCCAAGTAAAAAATCTATTAGCGCCTCCAATATTTGTGTCAGGCGTGGAAAAAATCAATCCACTTACTTGCCTTGTTAAAGGAACTGATTGAAAACAATTTCGACCTAAAAATAACTGAAAATAGCCAGATTACAATCCAATTAAAAGATTCTGAGACATACCCAGCTGACATTAAAGCCAGCTGGCGGAGCGAACTACAGAATTCCATTCATTCCAACCGAAGGTGAATAAAATATATCAGGTTGTGATAAGAAACCTACATCCGTTAATTAACACTGAAGGTTTGAAACAGAGTTAGTTAGCAGGCTTGGGCCGCGCAGATGTTAATATCTGCAACATACTGCAAAGTGGTACGAAAAAGCAACTCCCATTCTTTAAAATGGAACTTTGAATGAGTGAAACTAATGAAGGGATACATTCGTTCAGTCGACTGATGCATTCAAATGTCACGCGGTAAGTGGTACAATGCACTACTTGTCAAAGAAATGCAGGTAAACCCAGGTATGTGAAGTGTACAGGCGAACATCCCACAAACCAATGTGAAAAGGGTAAGTGGGATACACACGTGAAATGTGTGCTCTGTAATGGTAGTCACCCAGCCAACTATAAAGGTTGCAGTTCAAACACATTTCTCCTTCTCAGGGAAAAACTTGTGCAGAAGTTAAAACCCACTACAAATCCGAACCCATCGTATCAATAAGTTAGTGGGGCAATATTTGCGCAGAAACTGAAAGATACAATTAAAAGTCAAACATCGGAAGGGAATCATACGTATGAGCGGTCTTCCACACAACGGTTGGAAAATATGATGAAAAAGTTAATGGTCAAAATGGATACTATCCTTAACCTTTTAACGACCATTGTCTCCAAATCATTAAATGTCCAGAACCCTTAATCTAGTAATCTGGAATGCCAACGACTTGTCACAACATGGACAAGAAGTTCCAATTTTTTTGATAGGACAAGAAATTGACGTAATGCAAACTTCAGAAACGCATAACACAGAAAGCAGAAGATTCCTAAAAATACCATGATACATCATCTATGACACAAACCATCCTGATGTATAACAGCACATGTTGGAACAGCAGTTATAATCAGAAACATAATCAAACACCATGAAGTGAAAAAGTATGAGGAGGAGCATACACAAGCAACTACTGTACGAATAGAAGATTGGCTAGGTCCTATAACAAATTCGGCCATATACTGCCCACCAGGGGTTGCTTATAATGAGATACACCAAGAGTGAGATATGAGATTATGCACAGTAAAAGTTTTGCAACAGTTGCTAGCTAAAGGTATTCGATTTCAAACGTAAAAAAAAAAAAAAAAAAAAAAAAAAATATTAATACAAAAACCAGGCCAGCCCCCAGAAGAAGTTACGTCGTACAAACTGATAAGTTTGTTATCAATTATGCTAAAATTATTTGAAAAAACTGCTTAAGCACCTAAAGCCTATATTGCTTGAGAAGGGATTTACAATACGAACAAGCACATGGCCACCAGTACAAATGAATAAACTGGATATACCTCAAGCTGATGAAGTAAAAGACAAAAGAAAGCAATTGGGAATAAAACTGTCCAAAATGCTTTTATAAAATGATAATAAAACCTATCTTGACATATGGCATACAGCTGGGGGAAACGGTCAGCAACTGGCACTTGCACATACTTCACCGGTTCCCTTGTAAAAATCTAAGGATTATAGTAGAACGCACCATGGTTCGTGTCAAACGATATAATTCACAGAAGCCTACAGGTCCGAACAATACGAGAAGAAATTAGGGAGTCCAGTGCCAGGTATCACTTAACATCGACAATTCATCCAAATGAACTGGCAAACAAACTTCTCACTATCACAATGAAAGAAAGATTAAAGGGACGGGAATTTCCCTAATAGGTCTTAGATATAATCTTATCTTATGAATCGAACCAATAATAGTTAAATTTATTTGATGTATCAATTTATTTTAATTATGTATATGTAAGTTGGATTTTATCAATACTCCAATCATGACAATGTAAAAAGAATAAAAAATTTACTAAATGTCTCGTAAGCTGATAGATTGTAAAATAAAGAAAACAAAAAATTAAAAAATTGGTTTAGTGATAAAACCATATTTGATGATTTTTAAAATAGGGAGCTTTTAAATTTAAAATTAAATTGGTTATTTAAAACCATTTGTTTAGTGCAAACTGCAATCACCCGCTATAATATACTATTTCAGCTACTTAAGGTTTTTGAATATAAGTGTCAGAATTGTCCAACCAATTAAAACTCAAATTTATCATATGGTAATCATCTGCTTCTTTTAAAGATCATCCGCCATAAATGTTCAATTATGATAAAAAAAGCTTTTAGTGAGTTTTTGATGAGAAACTATCTTTCACAATAATTGTTCTTTCAATGACATTTGTAATTATCTGCGCTTATTTATTATTAAAGAACAAGTATTTGTTCTGATCCATAACATAAATGTTCTTTTATGAAAAAATCAGCTTTTTGTGGAAAAGCTTCATATTTGTCCTGCCATTAGAAATTAATTTTTTTAAGAAGCGTTTGCTTCTTTAACTAATTGACAAGCGGACACATTTTATTTAATCCCGATTCGACATTAAAGTGCTGGTTTGAAAAATTGAACTTTTTGTAAAAATATTTGACAAGTGTATCTTATCAATCGGAAATTGCAAATAATCTATTTCTCTAATTAAACAACCAGTGAAAATATTTTGTTGATTCCGTTTCCGATGCAGCATAAAAATTATTTTATTAGTTTTTTTTAGTTTTTTTTATTAGAAAATTAATTAGGAACTAGAAGTTCCAGTACAATTTTAATTTAACATTACATAAGAAAAAACATTTCTTTTTATTGAAATGGTCCTTTTTCAATGATCGTCTGATCTCACACTTATTCATATAAAAATTACAAAATTGACTCAATTCATAGTATGACTTAGATTTTAGATTCAAAGGCTCGTTGTCTCCATAATTAGTCCAATGAAACTCAGTTTTCAAAAGAGAGCTATATCATAAACTCCGTTCCGGGGCATTTAACCCAAGCTTAATTAATAAGAATGAACTCTGGATATTGCTGTTTAGAAGATCGGAAATGAAAATGGCACAAGCATGCTGACGTTGTCGTTTAAGACAAAAATCCATAAGTTAAGATGAAGTCAATAAATTAAATTTCGACTGACGATATAACGTTACAAGGTGTTGCATAATTTAGAACCACACCATTTGACCTTACGTAAATTAAAGTCGTTGATGATGAAATAATAAACAGACACTGTGTATATCTAGTATGCACCTCAAGTTCCGAATTCGGTGGACTATATACACCAAAGTCATATATTAATTTCTTACAGATGTTCAGCTTCACATACATAGTAGCTCTATAGTTGGGTCACATTCAACTATATCACTAACGATAGAAGAATGAACAGCAATGAGTATCGCATCACTCTTAGATTTGGAACTATTTAACTCCGAGCGATCCCAAAGTAGTTCACAGGAAAGTGCTCCGCACTGTACATATCCGCATTCAAATTATATTCAATCAGTACATAAACCGGATAAATTGATGCACAAACAAAACAATAAACTTCAGTAGATTTCGAAGCAATGCCACGAACGTTTTGAAAATAGATGAAATTTGAGTTCATATGAACGTCGACATTACTAGAAGACAAGGTTACAAACGTGTTCGAGGGTGCCGGCGAACTCCGCAAATATTTAAGCAGATGCTCAGTTTAAGCTCGGCCTTCATTACAGCTTCAAAGCTTTTTGATAAAAAAAATGGAAATTAAATTTTCCACATTTATTTATGCGACAAAAATTTTGTTATATGACAAGTTGAGCTTTTTGAAAACAAAAAAACATTTGTCCTTCCAATTGGAAATTAAGTTTTTAATATTTTTATTCTGTTATTAAGGAGCCAGTCTAAATATTTTATTTGTTTCTGATCCGATATAAACGTTATGTTTATGATAAGATGAGCTTTTAAAAAAAATGTTTACAGTGGTTCCAATTTAAAATAAAATATTTAGTATTTGCAATCATGTACTTCTTTCATTAAAAAGGAAGTGCTATTTTAATTAAAATTTAAGTCCTTTTTAAAAAAAAAAAAAAAAAGTGCTATTTTATTTCCACTCTGATCTGGCATAAAAGCTATTTCTTGAAAAGTTGAGCTTTTTGAAAATAAATTTTACAATATCGTTTTACAATTTAGAAATCAAATTTTGGATTATTTAATTTTCATTTTATTGTTTTCGATCCGACATAAATGTTATTTTGAGCTTTTATAATGAGCTTTTTTTAAAGTTTGTTTGGAAATTAAAATTTTGATATTCCTAATCGTTTGTTTCTTTATTTAAAGAACAAGTGTAAATATTCCATTTGATTCCAATCCGACAAAAACTTGGCTTATAAAATATGAGCTTTTTTAAAAAAAGTTTTACAAACGTCGTTATAACTGAAAATTAAGAATTGGATATTAAATATTAATAAATAAAAAATATTAATATTAAATATTAAATATTAATTTTTTAAAGCTTTTTGTAAAAATGTTTTACAATTGTTATATTTTGTAATCTTTTGTTTCTTTATCGTAAATAATAAGTTTATTTGTTTTAATTGATTCCAATCCAAAATAAAAGTTCTTTTATAATAAGCTTGACTTTTTGAGATAAAGACAACTTGCTTTAAAACAAAATGAGTTTATTTGTATTTATAGTAATGTGATTTTTCAATTAACAAACAAGTGTAAATTGCAGATATACTTGATTCTGTTTTGAGAATGTTGGTTTCACAGTTGCTCTTCAAAACTAAAATTTCTATTGGTAAAGAAGAGCTTTTTGTAAATAAGTTTCACAATATTGTCATTCGAATTGAAAATTAAATTTTTAATTTTTTTTATTAAAAACCAGCTATTTGTTTCCAATCTGACATAAAAGTTCTTATATGAAAAAAGTGGCTTTGTGAAAAAAGTTTCATATTTGTCCTTCAAATTGGAAATTAAATTGATTATTGTAATCTTTGGCTTCTTGAATTAAAGAACAAGTATTTATTTTTATATGATCCGCATCCGACATAAAAGCTCATTTTTGAAAAGTAGATTTTATAAAGTAAGCTTTTTGATCATAAAATTATGTGTTTTTCGTCCTTGATGTATCATTAAACATTTTAAATCTAAAAAAGCTTTAACGACGCATGGTATATTTCAGACAATAAATTTATGATGTAAAAGAAATAATTTGTGTATAGGGAAGGGCGTTTACGCGTTATCTATGGGAATTTCATGGGAATATTTTTTTCTGAGAGAGTGATACAAACAAGATGGGGGACCAGATATAAACTCTTTTCAAGTGTACATATTAATTAGTCTATTTTTGTTAGAAAATAATCATCAAAATATCTTTTTGAGTAAAAAAAAATTGATGTTGAGCGGATCACACCAGCACTCAATGCCGCAAACGGGCCACGGTGCAACACCCGGACAAACACGCATACTTTCACATTAAAAACTCCCAACCGTGATTTTTTGGTTACCATCGGAAATCGAACCCGAGACCCTCGAATACAAAACCAAAGATACTACTTACTTTGCTGACGAGGGCGGCCAGCTTTTTGAGTTAGTGTCCTCTTATTTAAATCAAAATATTAAATGCTTTTAAACCACATAGAAATATATTATTACCAACAAATAGAATTATGCGAGACAAGATTCCTATCAATTTAAGACTAACATTACCACTTCAATTTTATGAATTCGCCGCTGTTCTAAAATTTAAAATTGTCATACTGTTAAAATTGAATTTCGGTTTTTGCAATTTGTTAAATTTTGAAATTGAACTTTATTTATATATGTACATAATTCCAGATTTAAAAATAAAATTTAAATTTTAAACTTGGTTTAAACTGAAAAAATTATAAATGATAAAATTTAACAAGTGATTACAGTCAACCCTCCTACAACGCGACGGATACGTTCTTAGGAAACGTCGCGTTGTAGGAAATCGCGTTGTAAGAGACAAGAACTCTATAGATAAAAATGGGTTAGGTTCCAAGTATAAAAAACTGCATTTAAATTAATAAAATGAAACTTTAATAAGTTAATATTCAACATTAGGTTAGAAGTCTTCAATAAAATTATAATAAATTAATAAAATTTAACAAAATAATTCACGTTTTTAAAAATTAGAACTAAATAAAAATTCAAATTTATAAAAATTAAAATAATAAAAGAAATGTTGATGCATATTATTTAGGCAAATTCTTCTTCATCACTGCTAAGAGGATGATGCCGCGAACGTTTTGGTGGTGCTACATCCGAATCTGGACTACTGGAGCAACTTATAGGTTCGTTAGCTCTTGCGATCGTTATTGGCTTGACAAAATCAGTTATTAAAGATTGTTTTGTCCTTTTTGCGAGCAAATCTTTATAAACTTCGTCATAAGGAGACAAGCAATTTTCTAAATTACTTTTAAATTTTTGAGCTCTTTCCTCCAGTGGATCATTCTCTAAAAAATAATTAGCTAACTGCTTCGCCATATCTAAACCTGTTTCTACACATTTGACAGTAAATTTCTTGGATTTATCTTCATCATCGTACATATCTTCAGAATTACTATCTTCAATCGGTAGGGTTTTACTGGCTATTGCAACCAAATCTGCTACGTTTATTTCATCCTCTGTAACTAGTTCAGTTACTCTATCGGTTCTATATCTTATTGATAAAACGTCATGTACATCATTATCTTAACTTTAAATAAAATAAAGGTTGCAGAAAATATGCGTTCTAAATGGAACATTATTGCTGCAAAAGTCATACCGGAAGTTGTGCAGAATCTCATGGGAGCATCATGCTCATAATTTGTACCATTTTTATCTTTAATTTATCTTTCACGCAGTTATGAAACATTGTCAGAGCTTAAACAAACTGTGTATGTATGTAACAGATAATAAACTAATTTTGCGAACACCCAGATTACATTGAGTTTTTTAAAACCTTTCTAGCCTAACTAATTTTTCTGAGATTACAAGTTAGGTAAAATGCATGAAAGTTAATTCACGAAGTCGGATGTACCCTAGTTATTTACATCCGTGCCACCCTCGTTGGCACAGTAAGTAGTGTCCTTGCTTTGTTATTCGAGAGTCTTGGGTTCGATTCCCGGTGGTGACTAAAAAAATCACGGTTGGGTGTTTTTATTGTGTAAGTATATGTGTTTGTCCGGGTATTGTACCGTGGACCCAATTGAGTGCTGAACTAATCCGCCCAATTTTAATTTTTTGTTTTTTTACATATCCGAGCTCTAAAATCAATAAAACCATCAAAATACGTTCATAACCAATGTTCATAGTTTAGTTTAGTTTTTATGTTTAGGCAGATATAAAATAGTTATTAAAATGTACTTAGTTATTTTCAGCGTCAATTTTGTTCAAATCACAATAAAATTAATTCGAAAGAAAAAACATTAATAAAAGGTATATTTGTGGAAACTCTCTTAAATAAGTCAAAAATGTCTACAATTAGGCTTCTCGCGAGCAAACTTATTGTAGACTTTTAAAAAAGTCAGTCGTGAATGTAGTGGACAACATTTGGAACAACAAGGACAACAAAGGAACAACAATAGTAACAGCCTTACTATTGTTGTTCCTTTTTCTTCGTTTGCTTACTTTTGTAAAATGGTATAGCCGTCGAAAATAGTAGACAAATTGCATAGTAGGGCCCCAGAAGATCTGAGATTATTATCGAGTGATAAATGGGTGATACTTTTAGCTTGACCAAAATTAAGGGTGCCAGATGTCTCGTTTAGAAAATAACTATACTTCTTTGAAACAATTTGTTTTTTTCATAAATAAAATTCTTTTCTGTTCTTCTTTCAACAATTGCAAAACAAAACTATACTCTAATTAAAAAAAACGCAATAAAACAAAAAAAAATGACTTTAATAATGAATGGCCTCTTGAATTTTCTAACCGAAGAATTGGATAAATATTAAAACAAGTATAGAAACTCATTCGTAATATTTGGACATGCCGTTCAAATGCATCGAAAGAAAGCATGAACAAACCCGAAAGAAAGCATGATAAACATTTATTTTTTGAGCCAATATCCGAGTTGGAAACCTTATAGTTAATCTTCTCACAACTGCAGGACCTCGAAATCCAGAGCATTTTGACTTATTGAATCAGTGTTCATATGGGAAACAAGATGAAAAGTTTAAGTTCATTTTGAGAACATAAAAATTTATTATTAGAAGCAATTCCCATTTGCTTGTCTTGTAAAGTATTGGCAACTCACGAGATGGCTACATAAAAATGAAACTTATTGGTCACATTTAAACTTTTGATTAAATGCTTCGTATATTTTTTCGCATTTGTTGGCAACCCAGAGAGGAATACGAGTTGAGAACCATGATAATTGAAATGTTCTAAATTCAGTCGAACTTTTAAGTACCTCCTTCGTATTTTGGGGGCCAGAATTCAATTTTTTGATAATAAGATTATTGGAAACACAGAAAGTTCAGCTTTTCTGGATTTCTTTGAAATTAAGTAATTTCTTGCGACCTTCCAAAATGGTCAGTATCTAATCTAGGCCTGATCGGGCTCTGCACGTAGATTTAAAAAAATATCAGAAACGTCCCTTTTTACTCGTGTGAAGATTCGCTAGCTTTACCAAGACTAAAATGTAAAAATGCCGATGAGCGTAATAGGTTCAAAGTACCTACAGTGTGAGCTACAGTGAGCATTATAATTAATTGTAAATCGGTGTTGTGCGTTTTTAAATAAAATAAAATCTGGCAATAAAGTCTTATGGAACATTTAAAGATCGGATAAATATGATTATTCGGAAATACTCTGATAAACCTTACTGAAATTAGGGCCCTTCCAAATTATGTGAGTTTATCAATATTGAATATTATACTGAGAGTTAGTCATTTTTAAATTTGGTTTTTTAATGTGAAATAATTTTTTTTACACAAATACCGCTTTCTCTATTTAAAAAGAATCCTTTTTTCTAGATGAATGTTCTCATTTGCTCTTTTCCCATTGTGGACACCTTACTTCAAGGAGATTCTAAGCCTGTCACCCACCACTCGATCGCATTGATTTGTTTCACAAAATTACTGTATGAATTGTCTACATTATCGACATTTTCTACGTTGTCGACAGGTTGTTGACACGTCGACGTAAAAAATAATAGATCACGCATAAATGGCCATCCCTGCAAACAGACTTTGTTTAGGATATACTAGTGGCGGAGAACTATCGATTACTATCGATATAGGTTTAACTATCGATCACCATCGACAGTTTTTTCAAACTATCGATAGTTTTCGATAGTGCTGGTTTTCCGTTTATATTTTTAATAACTATTATTCTCAACTTTGATGAGTTTCTCAAAATTTATTTGTAGTGTAATAATACTTTAAATTAATAAGCAAAATGTAAAATATATACGTAGTATAATAATACCTTTATAAATGATACCGGTACATGCCATTATTTCGACTATTCGTTCAGTGCTGGGATGTTCTATCATCACTTCGATTCGCTTCGATAGACATTTGTGTCTCTTTTTTTACGAACAAAATTGTATTCTATTTCGCAATTTATATTGTGAGCATAGCCTACTCGATTCTATTTCTATAAATTCATTCAATAAAATATCACCAATATTTTTATTTTCGATGGCAATTGAAAATAGGAAAAAGAGATAGTTTGCAAATTTAGTCTAACAGGCTGAGATCGCAATAGACAAAACGTAATTCAAAAAACGCAATGGAGCACAATTTTGTTCGTAAAAAAAGAGACACAAATGTCTATCGAAGCGAATCGAAGTGATGATAGAACATCCCAGCACAGGTTCTCAATTTGCCTGTTTATTTTAAGAAAAGTGCGTATGCGTAACAATAGTTAAAAACCAAATGCCGAAACGTAAAACTTCTAATGTGTGAACATTTTTCAGTCGTGATAAAGAAAAAAAATTAGCCAAATGCTGTAATGGCAAAATGAATATCTCGAACAAGTGGGAATACGAGCAATCTTTTAGACCGCACCTTAAACGTTATCACCCCGAGTGTCTCATTACGAATGGAACGGATTCTTTGGCGTTAGATTCAGAAGATACAAATCTAAGTAGGTCGAGTTCTAGTTTGGGAAGATCTCTAAGCCCTAATTTTAAACGACAAAATATTTATGACAGCGAATGAGCGAAAGTCATCGTAAAAAAGAGATAGACAGAGCGCTTATTAAAATGGTAGCACTAGATTTTCAGCCATTTATTTTAGTTGATGACGACAGATTTAGTGATTTTGTCCAATTACTTGACTCAAGATATGAACTCCCCAGCAAAATAACATTGCGGGACAAATTATTAAAGGAATACTATGCAAAATGCCAACACAAATTATCATGTTTACTGGAAGATGTTAATTTTTTATAAAGAATGTTGATATTGTTGTTTCAAATGTATTGCCTTAAAATTTTTAACAGGTAAATTTCGTCAATCTAACATGCTATTATTGCATGTTATTAAATTATTGCGGCTGAAGTTAAATACATCATTTGAAATTGGAATCTAGAAGGAAAAGAGGCTTTTACCGTTACCGACAATGCTTCGGCGATGCGATAAAATAGTGGTTTGATCGTTACTGACAATGCTTCGTCGATGATCCTTAAAAAACGCCACCATCCTTGTTTTGCCTATACGATATACCTGGTTGTGCAAGATGTGCTTAAATGTAAAGAAATCCAAAACGTGTTAATCAAATGCAAGGAATTGGTTACCTATTTCAAAAGCAGCAATTTGGCTTCTCAACAATTAATTTCGGATCAAGGATGCAAAAAGAAAACTCCGCTAAAGTTAATTCAGGAAGTTCCAACGCGTTGGAACAGCGCTTTGAATATGGTGAAAAGAATTATAATAATTAAGGATTCAATAACTATTGCGCTTTCCAAAATGCCAAAAGTACCTTCGTGGATTTCTTTAGAGGATACAATGCTGATGGCTGATATGGTTTCCATACTAGACATATTCGACGAGGCCACTAATAAAATATCGCGTAATTACGTTACCACATGTCACTAATTATGTTTAAATGGAATCAAAGCAAGGTTATTTCTTTACGAAGAGTGGTCCTTGCCTCGACTTGCCACAATCGTAATAATACTGCTGAAAATGAAACTGAAATGCTTACGACCCCAGGTGGAGTACAACCAACCACTTCGGCCAACATATTTGGGTTTATGGAACAACGAATTGCTGATAAGAATCGCCAACGTACTGGCAATGTAGATGACATCATTAAAATGCGCCAATATTTTTAACGTACCAATCGACCACAGATCCACTATTATTTTGGAAGATAAGAAGATGTGCACTTTGGTAGTGATTCATAATTTATTCCGATAAATTAACTATTGATATTTTTTAAGGTGAATGATTCAATTTTAATTCTTAAATTTTGTAATACGATCTCAAATACCATCTCAAATACAATTCTTCTTTATTAAACTATAACTTTTACAAATTTTGTGCTTAATTAAATGCTTTCAATCGATTGTAGAAACAGAGTTTCACCTTTCTATAATTTTTTGATGTGATTTTCATCAAAATTTAATAACAGTCGCTAAGGAAATTAACGAATAAAAAACTATCGATAGTGTAACGCCGCTTTTTACGGCCTTACTGATTTGCCCAGCTCTGACCTTTTTGCTAATGGTTGTTGTTGCTTTTGAACTGGTTCCGAACAAATAATGAGATAAAGAGGAAAAACGCAGGGCTGACATGTGTGGTTTCAGGTATTCTGAAAAAAAAAAATTTGCGTTCTTCAATAAAAAGCTTAGTAATTATTACCAAATATTGAGTAATTTTTGAGCCAACTAAGCGCTTTCCAAATACTGACAATAAGGCTATTCAAATAAAACATTTCAATTAGTAAATTAAATTTTTTTATTTTTTTGTGGATATGCTGCATTTACTAAAATTGGATGTTAGTTACTAAGCATTAATAAATTCAAAATTGAGCTTAGTAAAAACGGATTGTAATATTTACGCAGCTCTGTGAATTTCACAATATTCTTTTACTAAATTTAATAACAATTTAATTATCGCTTGGAGATAATGAAAAAGCGGGTTTTCATACTTCATCAGCAATAGTAACATTCCCAATGCATGTTTTATCGCTTTCCAGGTGTGTCTTTCATTTATTATCAGCTGGTTACGAGTCTGTAAAACAAATTAAAATTAAGTTTATTGTGATTATATCGTGATTTGTGATAATTTTATAATATTATCTTGTTCATATACGTCACGCATTTTGCGGTGTGTATTCCGGCATTTTGATTTTTACTTCACAGCACAACAATTTGCACAATTTGTTTTCGATTGTGTTTCGATTATTTTTAACACAACATTTTACTAAGTACAGTGCAAATCTCAAAACGGATATATAAACAGAAAATAAGCTTTTTAAATTCTACTTTAGTATATTGTTCAATTTTACAATTGAAACCCGTTTAATAATTACTCCTCCAATTTTTCCATAATCAAAAATCAGTTGCAAATCTTACACTGCAATTGTTTACACGGGACATAGTTATTTTAAAATTACTTTGTGATATTTAAAATTTTCGGTTTACTCAGCAAAATTATTAATTAACTCACAGCGTTTTTTTCAGTGATAGGTATATCCCGCATCACCTCACTTAATTCCCATCTTTTAGCTGAAGTTTTTATTTATCTATTTTTCTCTTTCCTCCGGCCCGGTCAAGTTGATAATATAGTGGTTCAACTAGGTTGATTCGCACCTTGAAACCCCCACCCCATTACTCCTGGGCCTTATCCGCGCTAAAATAGACCGCTCTAGGTATGCGAATCAACACTGTAAATTCTGAGGACGAAACGGCCACAAATCTAGAGCATCATAATCAAAGCATGATGACACTTTAAACTGCGTCCCATTTGAGTTTCGTCACAATAGTTATCGATAGTTAAACTTCAAACTATCGATATTTTTCCACCTCTAGGATATACACAAAGTGAGCCACGTTAAAAAAATACGAAACGCCAATGAGAATATGAACACCATTTAGAGTAACGATGCATTGGAATGAAATTGGGTGAAAATTTATATTCCAAGTTCAAAACTAATATGCGGTAAAAATTTCACCGTCTCAAGTATTCGCAATATACACACAACACATAAAATTCTAGACATGAAAGCTTGGTAGTATATGGTATGTTTAGCAATGGGTGGTCGCCAACCCATTAAAACCGAACAATTTTTCTAATTTTTATCTAATTTTTTGTGGTATCGATTTCGATTTTTTTGTGTTTTTTTTTATATTATTTCGGTTTACAAGTGGATTGGGGGTGAAAATCTTTTACAAATTTTTATTGTTATGATTATTGTCATGGATTTCCTTCTATGTGCTTTTTTTTTGTATGTGTGTGTGTATGTGGATAATATTTAAGCTATTTACATGAATAAGGGATAACGGAAATTATTTTATCTTTATATACAGTCAATGGCCACAAGAATATTATTTTCTTCTATGTATAAGTGTTTTGTGTGACCTCGTCTCTACATGAAATTTGAATAGTAATTTTCTTGATTTTTACTAGAGTTTTATTGAGTTTCATTTTTTATTATACTCGTATGTGTATGGAAAGAGACTGCGGGTGATAAATCACAGGGATCGATAATCAATATGTGTATGGATGTATGTATATAGAAAATCATAATATTTCTCAATAATTTTTATTTTTATTTTATGAGTGAATGCGGAATTTCAAAAGCTACTATCAAAGTTCAACGCTTTTTACACAGTGGTTTATACATTTATATTTACAAATAGAATAAAAAAGTCAAATTTAGATTCACCGATGTCAGATTTTGTTTTATTCTATTAAGAGAGATGAATGATGAGTTCAAATCTATTTGATTTTATTGCTCTGGAATGATTATGGTTTAGGATTTTGAAAACTTTTCCAATTACATCGTTAACAAAAGCATGAATGGTATAAAATATTAGAAAAGCTTGGAAGTGTAGGAAGACTATTGTGGACTAATATCGGAAAGCTCAATGCTTAATAATTTAGAAAGGATTATAAAGTTTAATTGTTTTTTATTTTTAGTTTTAGTTTTGTTCGTATGCAAAATAACTAACAGAACAATAATGTCATTAAAGCCAAAGTATTTTTTTATTTTACTTAAATTATTTAAAAGCTTTAGCACTATACAAAAATAGCTTTTCACCACGTATGTTTATGTTTGCAGGTTGTTTGCATTTAAAGTGGAATGGATTTGATATAAACAAATTTTCAACATCAAAATAATTTATAGCTTAAAACTAAAAGCTTAATCGACGTCTTGTACTACATTGATGTTGTGCTTCTAAGATAACTATTAAAATCATTGTTTTATATAATATTTTGATAAAGCTTAATCAATGCCTTTGTTATGAAAAGTGGATTAGCAACACAATAAGAGTGTCGTCCTTTGTTATACCAGTTACGAAGTTGTATTAAAATTAGTTGAGAACCTTAAGTTTTTGGGGTAAGTTGACTATAATCTATGGAGGGTTCGGTAGGCTGATAAAGAGTGTTGTTTTCGCCAGTTGATTAAGAGTTTCTATATGTTGCCAAATACGAGATTATTCGGCTAGCGGATTTATTGTCCTATGAAAGCTAAACAGAAGCCCTTTAAACTGGTATTCTCTAAACACTGCATAAATCGATGATAGAGAGTGTACTAATATGAACGATGGGTCAGCTACATTCCAACAGAGGGTCATGTTTACAATTTAATTACCGTATATGAATACTCCTTTTTGACGTAAAATGAAAATCGGCCCGTTCCATGAACCATCTATTGATGCCATATTTTTTAACGTAACGCCGCATGAGAACGTTATGCACTTCTGCTTTATTTCAAGCACGTTTATTGGTCGTTGAACCAACCAGCTTAACAATCACAGCTATAAACGAGTGATGGTTATTTGCATAAAAGTCGTTTGTAAGAATGGGACTGGTTTTGTTTTATTTGGTGATTTCATCCTCAACCATAACTGATGCAAATATAGTTTAAAGAGCCTGATAAGGATTCGGCTATTTGGCGGTAGTTAGATGACATTCTTGCCTGTTCCATCTCTAACGAATTGTCCGATACGGTTTATGTTAGTTATGCATCTCAATTTGTCGATAAATTTTCTCAATAATCATTATTAAAACTATTCGATATTTCCTCTAATTGTAGTGAAAGTTCGACGTGTATATTGATCGTTCTGGCTTGAGCTTGGTGAGGTTTTCATCGAGATGTCACAAATTCTCCGAACTTTGATTGATTAAGATATTTTCTTTAATACGGCGTAATACCGACGTATATATTTATAGGCCCAAGTTTATGAATTTGGTCACAAACTTGATATAGAGCTCCCTAAACTCATGCTTTCAGTCCAATTTTGTATCGAGCTCTTCGAAGAGCTCGTCGTTTGGTACTTCTTAACTGATCTTGACTAACTATGATGAAAAGTTACAAATGGGGTTGAACCAAATTATTCATTCGAATCTAGTTTTAATGGCGCTTGGGTTCCTTATACATCCACTAAAGCGGTTACTAGACTGGTATTATTTGCCCATTTCCTGAAATTCCTGCCCGGTTGATGTAGTTAATTTGTCTTTTTATATATACTAAAATTGTGAAAGTGTGGTGGCATCGGTTAACCAAATGCCCATGTTCATTGCGATATGGGCATGTGTCCGTTTAGTTCTCTATGGTAGTCCGGTTTTCACTTTGTGTATCTAAGACCACATTTCCCTGGGCATTGCGCTCTGACATATGAATGAAGTTTAGGTGTTCGGAACGCCTCCTGCAGTAGATGTGTTTTCGTTCGGAATCAACATTCACTATTGCTTTTACAAAGGTTGTGGGTTCTCCATAGGTTGACTGGGATAATAAATTGCCTCTCGACGCTCTTCAATAGTAGGCTGCCCATTACAAAATTAATTTTCCACAAATAGAGCGTGTTAAGATACGGGGCATCTTGGAATGGCGCATATAAGGCAACCTATCTACTGTTTCACGATTTTTATGACGCTTCAGAACTGGCTTATACTGCGGTTGTATACCATCGTTCAACGGATGTCGAAAATCACATTAAAACACTACTGATTACTGTAATTAAAAGCGCCGCTGAAGCAAGCTTCATTGTCTATATAGACTGGAACTGTTTAATGCTGGAATTTTAGTGAAACAATAATCAAATACGTTTCACCATGTATGCGCCTGGACTGATTCGCCAATCGTACTTGCTTGGTTATCGGAGTTACGTCAAAATGTATGATGTTATATTCATGTGGGCGAATAGCTTTGGTATTTGAGTATTGGACTACAATAGTTTTGAATTATAACTTTGCGTTGATGAATAATAACAATCAAACGAGTAATAACAGACCATCGGGAAAAGCTGCCACAGTAAATTCAGCACGACAATTTCTCGAACAGTATAAGTCGTTAACCTGTAGTACACCGGATAACACTTGAAAAGGGCTGTCAACGCAAAACATCGAGTTGATACAGGAACGGTGGTGCCCATTCACAAAGCTCCAAGGAAATTGCCATTGGCAAGCAACAAAAATGATCGAATCACATAAAACAGCCAATGGGGTCCATCGGTAATGCTGGTCGAAAGAAAGGACAGTAAAATGCGATTCTATACGTTGGTTACCAAAAACTCAATATTGAATTTTAAATTAAATCCGAAGAAATGCTCTTCAAACTTAGAACGGAAGTATAATATATGGGACACAAGGTAATGGAATGTACAGCGAAGAGGCTTCTTATCTTTAAAAATCTGGTCGAGATTTACAATTTTACGAGAAGTATGAAGCTTCCTTGCGGGTTGTGTACTTATTATAGGCTATCCGTGTTGGCAACGCTTATCGGTTTAAGCGCACCTACCAAACACTCGTTTCAGAGACTCTCAAAGTAAAATTTTTAAAAATTAGCTAAATTTGCACGAATACGCATTAAAGCAAGGTTTAAAATCAGAGCTTCGATTTTATATGGAAGCAACAAAGCTGTATTAACAAAAAAATCCAATATTTAATCCCTTCCAGCATACAATATAAAGCATTTTAATTTTGGAAATGCGTATAATATGATTTAACAGTATTTTTTGTGCTTTTTTTTTATTATTTAAAATAATTCAATTTTGTAATTTTCTCGTGATTTCATTCCCAAAGCACAACATTTATATAAAATAAAATTTAATCCTTCTATTTTGCGACTTCTAAAAATATGATTCAATAATAAACGCGCGTATATAGTAAATCAATTTACTTTCATTTCCCGCACACACACACACAAAACCATCCCTCACATGTGTGTATGAGAAAAAATAAAAGCTTTCACAAATTCAAAAATTGATATTTTATAACACGCAAAAGTATCAAAAAAAAAAAATGAAAGAAGTTTTCTTAAAATCATAAAAAATTAAATAAAAATAAGAAAAAAAAATCTTTTAAGCTTTTTGATATTTTATTTTTTACAAAAAATCAGACAACAACAACAAAAATATCATTTTGTCTTCTTTTTGCCATGATAAAAGAAGAAAAAAAACGAAAAGGAAAAATCAAAAACAGATAAATTTTTGAAAGCTTTAACATTAAGATATCGTATATTACAAAGAAGCTTTTTTTGCTTGGTCTCTCTAGTCTAAAATCTTAATAAACGTATTACAGCAAAAAATCTTGTAAATAAATTACGAGGTAATAGCAACTACTACACCGAGTATGTGTATTTCCATTAACTACAAATCTTATAATATTATTGTTGGTGTTGTTGTTGTTATTACATAATACAAGCTCTTCGCCAGGATTTTTTTTTGAACAACATACACAACATAAAAATAAAATAAAAAACATAACAAATAACACAAACTTTCACTTTAAAGTTGATTTAAAACCCACAAACATCATGAACATAAATTATTTAAGGAGGAAGGGGCGACAAACACACACACACACACACACACACACACACACACACACACACATAAAAATGGAAATAGGATTTTCCAAACAACAACAACAACAACAACAAGAAAACGACATTAAAATGGGCTGACTTTATGTAAATTTTGTTAAAGGAATATACTAAGAAGTGAATATAATTTCTAAAACAGAATTTTTGATATTCCAATTAAATACTGTTTGTGTGTGTGTGTGTGTGTTTTGTATGTAGTAGGAATAGAAATTCTAATGTAGGATTAGATTAAAATTTCTGTTTTATTATTTAATATAAATGGAACTTAGATGTGTCGCCTATATTAAGTTACATCGTTTTATTTTATTGATTGGTGGTCCACGTGCACATTTTCCGATAGTTTAAACCAACTACATATATAGGGTTTTTGTGGTCAAGCGAACTAAATTCTTATTAAATTTACTATTTTTGGTACACCATTTAGATCAAATATTAAAATTTGTACCGCCGGGGCTAGTGATATGTTCATGGTTATTCTGTGAAATTTTCGAATAATCAAATCACCAACTGTCACCGTTGTGATCAAATTGAGTCACTTCTGATGACCTTTACTACTGTTTACACCAGTTAAAATTACGTAACTTCTATAAATGGCGTAAAAAATAAAGTATAGCTCATTGGAATTTCATTTTCTTGGCCAAGAAGATATTAGATTGTCTAGGCGAATAGCAGATGACATCTCTGGGATTGGAGGTACAACATTTTTAAAAACATTGAAATTTGCGAAATTTTTGTTTTCTATATGAAAAATAGAAAAGTCCATCATAATTTATTCGTCTTCTCCAGATACTATATGGTCTAACCTAAAATAATTGACCACACAAATTTTAGTTGGTTGTGGAAATCGGAAATCTAAGATCGAAGATACAAAATTAAAAAAATCGTCAAAATTCAGTGAATTCTAAATTCTGTCAAGAAATTAGTCCATCAGAATGGAATTCCTTTGACACAATGGTTGAGGTTGGTTAAAATGTTTAATTATCGTTCAAAATGACGCAACTTCTAAATTCTGAGAATAAACAAATAAAGCCCGTGTAAATTTAACGCAATCACACAGATTTCAGTTGGTCTAAATTATTTCAATATACGTATATATAACTTTGAAATTCCGGACACCTCTAAAAGCACGAAACCTTTAAACTTTGTGAAAATTTTATCATAATTTAATTCCAAGGAACACAAAGGTGGCAGTTGGCCTAAGGCTTAGGCAACAGATGGAGCTCCTTCAATGACCTGCAAAACCAACGGTTTTGTAGCATTACTAAAAAACTAAGTGAAATATAAATATGATGGGTCCAAGATTCATCATATCCATTGCATTATTCATCAGGAAGTATTCTGTACGAAACTAATAAAAATGGAAAATGTGTTGAACCCTATAAAAAAATTGTCATTTTCATAAGATCTCATTTATAACTGATTTAGAAAGCGAATATTCTGGTTTATGATACTATACCGAGGTACGTTGGTTATCATGCTCCAAGTTTCTTAAATAATTTTTGAAAAATGAAAATTTAATGCATTTTCAGACATGCAACATGTATAAATCCAGTTTAGGTGAAACTGACTGCATCATATGAAAAATACACGGAAAAAATTTTAAGCTTAAGAACTGAATTTGAAACAAGATTTGCTGATTTTAAATCGTTGGAAGACAAGTTTTCCTTGTTTTCTTCAATTTTCTCAATAAATATAGAATCTGTACCTAACCATATGCAAATGGAGGTTATCGATATCCAGTGCGATTCTAATTTTGAAGGCAAAATTCATTGAAGTTAGAGTGTCTGAATTTTATAAATGTTTGCCAGCCAGATTTGAAAACACTTGAAGATTCGCATATAAAATTATGTCAAATTAAACTTTTTAACCAACTGCAACCATTGTGGTCAAAGGAACTCCATTCTGATGAACTTAACTATTTTCATGACATAATTTAAAATTCACATAATTTTGACAATTATTTTCATTTTGTATCTCCGATTCTAGATTTCCGATTTCCACGACCCAACGGATATGTGGACCAACTAAAATTTGTATGGTCAATGATTTTAGCTTAGACCATTTAGTACCCGTGGAAGTTGCTAGTCTCCTATCGGGTGCGTCCCCGAGTGGCGGATAGGGGAATGCTCTAAGCGAATCATCGGCTGGTAGGTGGGAAATAAAATACCACCCGCGGTCCAAAACTAGTGAACAAGTAATCCAAAAGCAATGGACTCAAAGTGGGCGGCTTCTTGGTCAGCGTCTGTCCTCCAAGTTAGGAGCGGCTGTTATTAATACCTGGCAGTAGGTTTATAATGCTAGAGGAAGGCTACCCGACAAGCCAGCATGGGTGATAAAAAAGGAGAAAATCTTACGGTGCAGGGATCCGGAACCCCAGTACCGGCGACGTGGTGAAGTGTGAAAGCGGGCTCCCAATCGTCGAAATCCAGCAACAGCAATATTTTGCCAAAGTTAAATAATGATAACACCTTTGGACGTTGCTTCAAAGTAACATACTCTGGTAGTAGCTATGAAAAGAAAACGAAGAATTTAAAACCCGTGAAATAACATTCGACAAAATATCAGCGAAAAACTCAGCGAAAGCCAACCAACAATCCTTTGCAGCAGCGGACCCAAAGACAAACTGAAAGGAGCATAGAAGCCGTAAATAAACGACTAAATAAGCAAGAAGGAGTGAATGAATTCACTTCTATGGTGTACCAATATGCATAACAGCAAAACATTAAGAATTGCCAATTGGAATGCAAATAGGCTAGTATCAGAATCCCACTTTACAGAAGTGTGATTCGACAGAATCCATGGATACCGCTGCTACCATGTCACCCATCCAGCAGGGAAAACGAGAGGAGGGTCAGGAACATTTGTAAGGGAAAATATCAAACACTGCGAAGGGTTAAAATAGAAAAGGAAATTATGCAAATATCAACCATTAACGTTCGACTAAACAATGAAAAGGAATATAGCATTTCATCTATATACTGTTCGCCACGTCATCAACCTACTAAAGAAAATTATGTCGCGTTGCTAAATCGCTTGGAACCAACTTCATAATTGGGGGAGATTTCAATGCTAAGAATACATACTGGGGATCGAGACTATTAACACGTAATGGTAAAGACCTAATGGCGCAGGAGGGCAAAATGAAACTGTGCGTTTTATTCTGGGGGAAAACCAACATATTGGTCTACCGATCATAACAAAATACCAGACTTAATAGACTTCTTTATAACAAAAGGACTAGACAAAAAGGAATAGACTTCTTTATAACTATTCATTGGAAGTGGGAGATTTAGTTAATGATAAACGGAAGGCTCGTAAAACAAGCAGAGAGAATATCTAAACGGTCTTTTCGGCCAAAAAGACACAGACTATTCGCTCTGGAAAGCAACAAAAGAACTTTAATGACCGACCATTCTGGTGCCTCCTATCAAAAAAAATGGTGAAACCTGGGGAAGAAGTGCTAAAGAAAAGGCTGTCTTGTTCGAAGCCTGCCTTGTAAATACATTTCAGCCCACCTAAAACATAAACCCAGTTAAAAGAAATGAATAATAAAAACATCTGACCAGTAACATTACAAGAGCTAAAATAGATAGCTAAATAGTTAAAGAACTCCCCGAAAAGGGTTTACGAAAACTGCTCCATGTAATAAACGCGGGGTTTCGACTGAAATACGTTCCATACCAGTGGAAGGTGGCAGAGGTGATTATGATTCCAAAATCTTATAAAGCTCCTAACTTTAAAACCTCGTATAGACCAATTTCGCTACTTCCTATAATTTGAAATTGTCCAAAAACTATTGCTTAAAACGTTAAAATCAGTAATAGAAGAAAGAAAACTTATTCCTTCTCATCAATTTGGCTTTATAGAGAGGCATTCTACTACAGACCAAGTGCATAGAATTACCGACTTAATTGAAACTATACACTGGAAAAGAAGAAAATATGTTCAAGTATCTTCTTGGACGTAGCACAAGCCTTTGACAAAGTATGGTACCGAGGGCTAGAGTATTACCTACTCCGAGACCTGCCAAAACAATTTTACCAGATATTAAAATCTTATCTAGCTGATCGACACTTTCGCGTTAAATTTGAAGATGAGTCCTTTGATCTAAAACAAATATCGGCTGGAGTTCCACAAGGAAGCGTCTTGGAACCAATATTGTATTTACAATTGGAGATAGCATAGAAGAATCAATTTGTAAATGATAAAATTCCACTCAAATGGCGCATTCAACTTAACGAAACGGTCATCATCCATCTGAACTCACAGCAAATCCCGCATGCAAATACGGCCAAATACTTAGGCATGTCACTTGATGCTAAACTCAAGTGGAAAAAAAAGCACATGAAAAAGAAAACAGAAGAGCTAAACATCAAATACAATAAAATGTACTGGCTCTTAGGTAGAAAATCCGAGCTAACAGTACATAATAAATTGATATTATATTAGCAGATACTTAAACCTATATGGACATATGGTATACAACTGAAGGGTTTTACCAAGAAGAGCAACGTTGATATATTTCAAACCTTTCAAAACACAGTTTTACGTGGCATTGAGAACGCACCATGGTACATTAGAAACGACAACCTTCATAATGATCTAAATATGGAGTTCGTTATCGAAGAAATCAAGAACCATGCAAAGAAATATGTACAGCGACTCGGTCAACATCAAAATGCAGATATGCGCCGTATGCTGACCAACACAGACCCAGTCAGACGGCTTTAGGACGAAGCCTTTAGATTTAGATAAGTTTCTAGATGAATTATAATTCAGTTGTAATAGATTCGCAAAATCATTTAATACCGAAGAGGGTCAGTTTGATTTTAATTTATCTGAAAACCATTTCAAAAATACTTTAAAAACTTATAAAGGGTGTCCCAAAATTAACGCAAGATTTGAATTAAATAGAAAACACAGTTTTTAGTCTTCAGATTGTGATTTTTTTATTGAATCATAAAATACATAGGATAGAGTTATTTATGAAATATCACATCGGGCAAATGGGATCCACAGCTTTGCTGGCACATACGCACTCTTTTATCGAAATTCTCCATGACCTTTTTGCATAAATGTGGCTAAATTTCGTTGATGCATGCGTTTAACTTCCTCCTGTAACGCACGGGTGGTTGTGGGCTGGTTGACATAGACCTTTGACTTCAAAAAACCCCATAAAAAGAAATCTAATGGTGTTAAATTACAAGATCTAGGGAGCCAATTCTGATCACCGAAACGAGAGAGTACACGACTAGGAAATGTCTCATGAAGTAATTGAATTGTTTCACGGCCTGTATGGCATGAGGCAGAAAGAAGTTTGTTATGTCGCGATATCGAGCACCAGTAACAGTTACTGTTTGACCAGCCTCATTTTAAAATAAGTATATAGTCCAATGATGCCTCCAGCCCAAAATCCGCACATACATCAAACAGTGACACGTGGTGGATGCATTTGTTTTTCGACAATCACATGTGGGTTCTCCGTACCCCAAATGCGGCAATTTTGGCGATTAACACAGCCATCAAGGTGAAAATGTGCTTCATCGCTTAGGATGATTTTCAACTGCCGCTGCCAAACTTTCATTATTTTTAAGATATTCTTCAATAATGAAAATACGTTGTTCTTCTTGAAGAACTCTATTTAATATTTTTAGGATTTGACTTAAATCTTTCATTATGTTTCTAAATTTTGTTGTTTTAATTTGTTTTTAAAATTAAAATTTAAGTTTTAAATTGTTAAATAATGTATTTGTTGTGATTATTTATTTTATATGAAATCATAAGTGTTACTACAAAATCGATTACGTTACTTAAATAAATAAATAATGTGGCGCCGTCCTCAAGTTTAAAATCAAGAATTATGCGTACCGAAGCTCATTTTAAGGAGATAATTGCAAACAATTTATTTTATCGACTAAACATCGTGTACATACGAGTATATAGAAAATGTATTTCATGGTCAATAAATAAAAATAAAATTACAACAGCCTCCTCCAACAAAAAAATTTAACGATAGATTAAATGTAATATTATGGCAACAAAAAAAAAAAATAAAAAATCCGGGAACAAATAAATCATTTTTTATGCGTGTGCTTTAGATGTGCGCGCGGAGAAATTCGACAAGAAAAATAAAAACGCTTATTTACAGATGTGACACACAAAGGAAACACAAATCTTAAAAATCGTTCTATTATTAAGAAGATATAATTTTCATTGCGCTTTATTATTATGTCTTATATAAGAATATATGTCTGTATGTACATACTTATATATACCGCCACTGCCGCACTTCCACCGCACCACGAAAATCCATTGAGCAATAAAAAATAAAAAATAAAAAAGCAAAATTCCAAATCACAATGTCATCACTGTAATTTTCTTTAAACTTTTTTTTTGTATTTTATTTTATTACACAAAAGCTTTATTGCATATTTACAGTAGCTATTTTATTTTCATTTAATATTAAAAAATAAAAAATAAAATAAAAAGAACAAATTTTTAATCTTAAATTTTTTTTTATTTCGGATTATTTCCAGAAAGAAGCAAGCAACAACACACAGACACAAAATATATTTTTAAATGGAAAAATTACAACACTGATGATGATGATGGTCAATCCCACTCGAAAAAGATGAAAAGCTTTGTATATTTACTTACATTCATACATACTCGTACATACATATACAAGACAAGTAGAGATGGATAAATTTATCACACAGATGGTTTCAAGATAAATATTTAATGTTCTTATAATCATATTTATTGGTTTATTTTTGTGTTGCTGGTTTTGGGTATGTGTCTGTATGCAAAAAAGAATTTCTTATTTTATTAATAAATAAAAAAATAAGAAAATATTTTTAATTTCTTTTTATTCTATCTAAAAATATTAAAATAAATTTAGAAAATCCCTTGTAGCTTTTTTTTTATAAATTAATTATTTATTTTAAAGCACATCGAGATATAAATCAACACAAAAAAATTCTAATTAGATTCAACTTCTTGAAGTTTAATTTGTTCTTCCACAACCAACTATTATAGTTAAACTACGTTTCCGATAAAATGAGTTTTATAAAAGAGCTTTTTACAATACTTTTATAACTATCGGTGGATCAACACCTACATATGTATGTTTGTTGATGTAAAAAAAATCACTAATATTTACTTCTAGTCGAGAACTTAAGGTCCTTCTGCTACTCTCCCCCTCTTCTGTAAGCTATCATTGAACACTATTTAAATATGGCAGAGTGCGGGTGTAAAAGCTTCAATACTTTTTTCGAGAAAACCGTTTATTGATTCAATTTAAAAAAGGAGAGGAATTGATTGGTATTAAGTGATAAATAGCTGCAAAATTACCATTCGTTTAAAAAAAAATACTGGCCCGTTGCCTCTGAACCGAGTGGGAGTTATTTTCTAAAAGTATAAATTAAAGTACCTTTTATTTAAGTTGTAGAGGCAAGCCTACTCTTTTCAGAGGCCGAAAAATTTAAACTGATGATTCGAGCTGCTACGTTCATAAATTTGGAAGATGTTTTTGATAAACGAGACACCTGGTCAACAAAATATAATAAATGGTTGATTGTTAGGTGCGTTAATCGTCCTAATGTCGGACGAATTGTAAGCCTGCCAATAATCTGATATTACTTTTTACAATTTATCGTCAAAATCTCTTTATGAGCTATTCAGTGTCTGCCAATGTGCCGATCAGTATTATTCATCAAAAATAATATTGTGGTTTCGTGAGCTATCTAACGATACTACAAAATCTGCAAAGATCAACAAAAACAATTATTTTCAGACCTGCATTAAGCCTACCAGGTATAGCACGTAAAAATTAACGCATTTAAAAGCTTACCTTATGCGGGTGATATGGCAATAATTAAATTATAAAAAATATGAAAAAGCGCTCGCCCCTAAAACAAGTATGGCTGTATAGCTTATATCTTTCACTTACCATTGATTTGGTATCTTTGGAAAATATATTTTCGAATCGTTAAACGAGGGTTTGGAAAGATATTTATTAGCCAACTTACCGACAAGGACATCCAGGTTTTACTGGCGTAAAACAGTAGTTTTATTATTAAATGTCATTTGGTATCAATGAGCCGCCCATCTCTCTTCTCGATCCCCAGTGTAGTCTCACGCCACCCCTCCCTTCCTTCTTCATTTCCCTTCCCTTCCTCCTCCTCCTTCTCTCTCTCCTTTCTCCTTCTTTCTCTCTTCTCTTCTCCCTTCCCTCATTTGTTAATTCACTACATATATATATAGAGCTCTAGAGAGACTATGTGACATCCATTTAGTCATGATTTTTTAGCAAATTGATTTTGAAATCAGTTTAACGTTGCTTTATAATCAGAGAAATTGTCTTATTATAACGAGTTATAAATAGTCATTGAGGAGGAGTCACTGCCGGGACGACAATTTGTTGACAAAAAAAACCTTTATTGTAAGAGAAGTCTTCAAGAAACAGTGAAGAGAAGTCTGACCGTTTTTTTTATAATGAATTCGATGTGAATACTAATACTGCAGTAGTGTTGATCATAATGAAGCTTAATTAGAATATTAGATTAATAATGATAAAGTATGGCACTTATCCGCAATAAGAGAAATTTAATTTTTTGCGGGTTTGTACTCAGGGGCATCGGAAGTATTATTTTTGCGACAAGCTGATCACGTTCAAGGGAGCCAGAGATAGATACTATTCGAACAATTACCAAGTAGAAGTGAATGGCGATTTGCCTCACATAGTTCCAGATGGTCTTCTATAACCGGTCGGCTTAAGACCGAGCTGCTCAAACAAACCACCACTCAATTGTATTACCATGCTAGAAAATTGCGCCCTGCTATGGAGTGATGTCGATTTAAAATCATTTCACATCAAAAATCGATAGATGGCTCTTGAGATCCAGAATATTATTTTTAAATACAAACCCCATCGAACACAAACAAGTTTGAATGGTGGCTGGCAAGATCATCTTGGTGGTCAACAACCTTCGTGTTCAAAATTAAGTTACGGTATCATCGCAAAACCGCTTTCGGATCTTCAAAAAGATGTGAATTCAGTTAGTTTGAAAACCCTCACAGAACCATATGTAGCACATTGAAGTTTACTGGAGCCGCAAAAAGTCTGTCTGATGTCTTTGGGGCCTATTGTGATAGAAAAGAAATCACTCTTTCTATACAGACAAGTCGGAATTATAAATAAGATCATTATATCGCTTCATTTACCAAACCAATCCTTGCCAACCCAATGGTACTATACGTACGTAAGTAAACTGCAGCGATGTTAGTACGAGTGTTATGTTAGCAATTAGCTAATTCATACTGTGTGAATCGCGAAGTAATATAGGATGTAGCTAATTGTGATATTTCAAACTGTGAGTAACATGAAATGTATCACCGAAAAAATTGCTCTAAAATATGGTAGGAGATATCGTAGCTACAAAAACGATTTAGCTAAACAAAATTTCCTGTTCTACGCACTATGGTGAAAGCACACCTTCGACACCGCCAATCCAAGTCTACTTTTAAAGACGAGGAACAAATACTTAGAGCCTTATGAAATATTTGTGCTTCGGGCAAAAAGTTTTACAGTTTTGACGAATATTTGATAAATTTGACCGGTTCGACCCCTTTAATGAAAATAGCTAATTTAATGTGGATGGCAAGTTTACTCCTTGGCAATAATTCTTCTAGGACCGTCCTTAATTGCTGTCGTTGTTGATTTTTATTCTTCAACCGTTTTCACCGTATCGCTTACTTGACTTCACAGCATATTATTGGTCGCTTTTTCCTTACGTTTGCTGGTGCTATGATTGTGTTAAGTATCTTAGTATTGGAATTGCGACTATGCTAAAACGAGGTGATGAGATAAGCAAGTGCCTCCCAAAGTTGTCGAAGTTAGTATCCCAATAGGTTAATCGCTCTGCTAGTGTCCAAGTAAAATTAAACGATGAAAAGTGACATCTATTACAAATAACGTGAAATAATTTACACAGATATTTTCATGTCAATTCGCCTAAATGTCTGCTTGATTATAATAAAAAAAATTCTTTGTAAACAACAACAACAAATCATTTATGTAATTGTAAATCGTTCGAATCAAAAGTTCGTAGCTTTCCTCATCACTTGTATCACTCTACCAATCATTAATATAAACTAAATTAAACGCTTATGCTTAGCGAGTAAGTGTCTGCGAATGAAAGATAATTTTCTTCTGTTTTCTGATAATCTCATTGTGCAATAAATTCTTAGTTCGAACTCCAAAAAATTGGCTGCCCAATTTTAACAGTTTTCATGGAGTATTATTTGTGAATGATTAGAGATGAAAGTAATGAAGAGGCTTTAATGTAGTTCGGAGCTAAGACAATTCCGAGTTGGGTTGTATTAACCATGAATATAATTAAAAACGATTATTGATTTAAGGTATTATCGTATACCATCTTCTCGGCAAATGTTTTAAACAATGTCATTTTTACCATTGGTAAGGGTGGCGCTGTTACGTTACTTTATGGGTTTGATCATTTGCTGGAAACTTATAACGGTTATAATTTACAAAAAAAAAATTCATGAAAGCTGTTAACCATTGCGTACCGTAAAATGCTCATATTAAATATATGATGTTTTCACAATCATTTAGCAATACTTCAATAAAAACTTTCTGAATATAGTTCAAGTGTTTAAAATTGAGCTTTTTGATATTCCACTTAATACATATAAAAGCTCGATTAATATTTTAACTTTATAGAAGCAATTGAAAAATTGATTTTACCGAAGTTAAAGCAAAAAGCTTGTAATAAATGTTTGGAAATAAAAAGCTTCGAGCGATTAAGAACCTCAACTAATAAAATTATTTTTTGCAACTTTTTTTAAAAAAGAATAAAGGATTTCCAGTTATTACAGAAATTGGAATACATCTTCAAATTGCCTAATGCTCATCACTCGATCTGGGGTAGTACGAACATTAACCACAGGGGTTCTTCTCTGCTTAACTACATAGGCTCCTGTGAGTTTAAAATTCTCAATACTGGATGCGAGCCTACCTTTGTTAACTCTGTCCGGCAGGAGGTGATTGACATTAGTCTATATGCTCCTTTTCCAACATTGATTTAATTTTAGACTGGAGGGTGACGAATGACATTCTCACCTCTGATCACAGGTGTACCTCGTTTAATATTACCTTTAAACGACTGCCTCTTGCCTTACCGCAATCGGAAAGTAACCGAATGGGGTCTTTTCTCTCTCGAGCTAGGTTCTTTACTTACGCCACCGAGGGTTATTCGGTCAAGTAAGGATATTGAAGATCAAGCATTGTCACATGCATATGGGCAATAACGATTGCCTTCGAAAACTCGTGACCTCTTATCACTAATCAAAAGATTCGGAACAAACTTTTCTGGAGCTCTGACCTTAAAAAATTAAGGAAATCTACTAGGAAACTGAAGAACAAAGCAATAAAAGAAAAGTCTAAGCAACATATTGATTGGGATAATTTATTAAAAGGAATATAAAAAAAGTTTAAGATCCGCTTAAAAAGCCTCATGGTTGAACTTCTGCGAGGAAATCAACTGCTGTCGCCCGATTCAATAAAGGTTTGGCTAAAGAACAGTGTGTGTAAACTTAATTCTCTTCGTCTACTGGACGGACAGCTTACCTGTTCCAACATAAGAAAATTGGTGAGCTGCTCCTTTTTGTTAATTTCCCTGGTTGTGATATCGTCAACACAGATAATGTTGCTGCTGAGCTCACTAGGATGTCTTTTGAAAGTCACAAGTGGAATTTGGTTCATAAGCTGATCATTCGTGATGTCTTGCGATGGAGCCTATTTTCCTTATAAGGATGGCGGCCCTAATGGTATTTTTTCTGGCTGATCCTGAATTAGATCATTTGCTCCACCTTTTACAAGCGTGCATTGCTTTTAGCACTGTTCCAAATTCTTGGAGCAGGAGTAGAGTGGTTTTAATCCCGAAAGCTGGTAGGTT
Organism: Tipula unca; assembly: GCA_951394425.1. Classification (NCBI taxonomy): domain Eukaryota; kingdom Metazoa; phylum Arthropoda; class Insecta; order Diptera; family Tipulidae; genus Tipula; species Tipula unca. The sequence continues at coordinate 148,321,012 of OX596381.1, read as the reverse complement.
CTCAATTTTTCTTAAAGCTCTGGAAAGGATTGTCGATAGATTCATTAGAGACCACTTTCTAATCACCTCCCCACTCAGTAACATACAACAATACTACAGAGTTGGTAAGTCCTGTGTAACCGCCCTACATGAACTTGTAACCAGGATTGAAACATCTCTTAATAATAAGGAGTTTCTTGTGCGTACTTTCCTGGATATTGCGGGAGCTTTCGATAGCACTTACTTTGCTACAATCACTACTGCCTGTACCAATTTTGCTATTGATCGCACCATTATTTTATGAATTGAATTCATGCTCTTGTCTCGCACTGTGGTGGCGAAGATGGATGGAGTATTAATTTCTGTTAAGGTTAGAAAGGCTGTCCTCAGGGACGTGTGCTCTCACCACTGCTGGGGCTTTTGGTCAGAGTTACGCTGATTATCTTGTGTTGACAGTCTCAGGCAAACATCTCAGTGTTTTATCCGACCTAACTCAGCATGCCTTACTATTGTGGAGGCATGGTGTGTTGAGAAGGTTCTTCACGTCAATCCTCCTAAAACTGATTTAATTGAGGAATACTCTTGAACTATCTGTTTCGTCTCTTTTTGGGAGAACGATCACTAAATGTGACCAGGTCAAGCACCTTGGTATTGGCCTGGATATAAAACTTTCCTGGAAGAATCACCTGGATTACAAACTTCAAAAAGCAACTGCCATTTATTGGCAATGTAGAAGAGATTTTGGGAAATCCTGGGGTTTAAGCCCTAGGATGCTTTCCTTCATTTATAAATCACTGGTCCTACCACTACTATCGAACGCTTCTATTGTGTGGTGGCCAGTGATTGACCTGAAGGCTTCTGTAACCAAGCTTAATGGTCTACAAAATCTTGTTTGCAGAGCCATAACTGGGCCTATGTCGACTCCACTTCTCGCTATGGAATCCATTCGTTCCTTGCCTCAGTTACACACCTTTATTTTAGGCATAGTCTGTTCTGCAGCATATCGCCTAAGGTGCATTGGGGCATAAAATGTTTTCCGTTCTATCGTGGGACAGAAATCGATATGGTTAATGACAGACTAGTACCCGAATTCCATTTCTCAAATCATTTCTCGGTGTCTTATCCTCCCAGAGATTTGTGGAATTCGCAGAATTTTTCTGATAGTTTTTTTTCTGATAGCTCTCGTTCTAGCCTCAGTTCAGATTTTGGAATGTACTGTCCTTGGACGGATCTGAGACTTTTCAGTAGTTCGGTAGACTTGGTTCGCATCCCTTGACTGTTGTGCGCGTTTGCGAATTAGGATAGAATCCTGGGTTTGCACCATGGGCTTTTGTGGCATTGAGAGCGGAATCCTTGTGGGTTCCAACCAATTTTAATAATAATTGTCTGCAGGAAGGCAATATATAAATGACATCAAATTTGAAGATCATACTGTCATGGTTTATGAACTCAAACAATGACGCGCATTCTGTTCTCTTAATTGACATTCTGTAGGCTGCTCAAACCTAAATCGTCTAAGAATATTTTGTATTATACGTAAAAAGGTTCACACCATTATTATACCACGCAAATTTTAAGTTAACCATAGAGAAATGAGGTGCGTTTACATTAAATTGTAATCCTCGTTTGACAGGGTATGGGCTGGTGAAAAAATAAAAAAAAGGGAAAAAATTATTAAAATTAATAAAATTAACTAATTTTAAATTACTTAAAAAACAACCATAAATTTTATCATTTTCCTCATCCCTCTTCGAACCATTAATCTAGCTTCACAATTAAATTTTTTTTTTTATCTTTTCAGAGTTTTCATTTTCCAAAATGCAAAAAAATAATAAAAACAATATGAAATAAAATCAAAAACATTAAAAATTTGTTGTTGTACTTGATAAATAAAATTTATTCGTACTTTTTAATGCACAATAAAACTGTACAGTACAAATAAAATTCTATAACCCGCAGTATAAGATAGCGTCCGGGGCTCCTTAGCGGACGTATTCATATATGGACGTCAAAAATGTTAAAATTTTGGAACCATTTTATTTAATAGCCCAAGCATTTTGAAATTATACCCTCGAAAGCACAATACGCGTATAAAGAATACTCGGAACTCGACAGCCACGGTGATAAGAAAAGAAATCAAAAATCTATTTAAAAAAAGTGCTTGTCGTTTTTTTGTTGTTTTTTAAATTTTAATTCAAAATGTTAATAAAATTTAATGAATTCTTATATAATAAAATTTAACACACACACACACACCAACAAAAAATAATAAAAAAATACTTTTATCGTCTTATTGTTTATTTAAGATAAGAAAGTGTATATTTTCCTCGTGCGCGCTAGATAACGACATGAAAATGACAACAAAAATTGATTGTATGCTTTTTACCTGCTCTATCAAACATCTGAGCTTTTACATTATATATTTGGTCCCTTTTTTGTTGGTGTTTTTGTTGTAATAACCAATTAATCAATTTTGAGTTGTTGTTGTTGTTGGGAGTCGTATTTGATTTTACCTCACTTAAGTATCACTCAATTATTTAATTTGACAAAAACAAAAAATGTTTTTGTTGACTGCGTCATATACAAAACGGCCGCATAAAAATGTTTCAGTACTTTTTCTGTTCCATTTATTATTAATAATAATGAAAAACTTTGAAGCTTTCTCCGTTTTTTTTGTGTATGTATGTATGTGTGTATGTTTGTCTTGATGTTGCTTTTATAAATTTCAATTACATATTTTTTGTTTTTTTTTTTGTTCATCCTCCGCCACATTTACCAACAGCAGTGTCCATCTACACAACCCAACACAGCACCAGCATAAAAAAGGACAACTTAAATTTATTATTAACAAAACAAGAACAACAAAAACAACAACAATACCAACAACAAAAAACTGTAATAAAGGTAGCAGCAGTGATACCTTGTGTCTTGTAAACAATATCAGTAATATTTCCCTGTGGTGCTCTTATCATTATGAATTTTATGTTTCGTTCAACATAAAAGTTTGTTAATAAGTAATTATGAGTTTTCATATTTTAAGTTTTTTTTTTTTTTTGATTTCTCATAAAAAAAAAATAAACATTGAGAAAAATTAATAATTTGTTTTGGTGAAGGAAACGAGCTTTCCGAAACAAAGTTTTTTTTTTTATCTACTGTACCAATTTACATACGTACGGACATATATTTTGTTCGTCTTCGAAATGGCTCGCGCTGCTGCGTTAATATATGTCGGTTGTGAAAAATATATGTGGGTATATTGAGGAAAGAAATATTGTTTGGTATTTTGGCCGACGCACGTAAATTTTTACGAGAAGCAGTGGGATATAAGAATATCATTTTAGATTTTTTATTTTTTGGCACAGTGGTATAATTTGTTGGAATTATAATTAATAATTATGTTTGACCGATTTCAACGAATTAGACATTTTTATTGTGAGAAAGATGTCAAGAAATTTTTTATGAAATCATCTATCATTCTAAATCATCTTGCTTTGGAATCGTTGAATATAATATTTAAGTTGATCGGTCTGGCTACTTGAATTTTTTTCGTGCATTGCACCTTCTATCACAGTTTATAGAATCTAGGTTCATTCCTATTATTTAATACCAGAGGTAGTTTGTTTACTTTTCCTTTACTGTAGTCCGTCGTTGCTTTGTCCATTCAAATGTTTATTACTAGTTACATGTATAGTGTCACCTTCTGCCAAGATATAGTTTTCTTTTTTTATGAGGAGGTGTAAAATGCTTTTAGACACAGAGTGTCGACTCTTTAAAATTTCTAACCTACCGACTTAAAAACACCTCTTCCTACTACCGGATTAGCCTGGAACCATTTTACACATTTCTCTGGGCCAATCGGTTTTATTTCCTACTTCTTATTTAAAGGCTTCTGTCCAGGTCAGCATTTTTTTATTTGAGGATGTCCTCAACATAGTGTGTCACGCGGTCCCAAGTATCTCTTGCAGTGCGCCTGTGTTCACCTGTCACATGAGAAGAAGATTTTATGCAGATCTGATCGAAAGTATCCGTCAACGCTTAAAGGTGCGTCCGCATTTGTATCCCACCTCTTCGTATCCTCTCTCGGCTAATAACGGGCTCATAAGTGTGATAAGTTTTGCTGTCCACCATCCTCTGGTTTCACTCTCACAGGATGCTTGCTAACATTCCAAGATTTGTATTCTCCTTTGTTGGCCCGCCCTTTCTCTGTCAACTTCAGTTTTTCTTAAATATATTGCCTTGTACTCTTTGGCCAGGAGATCAATTGGTTTGACCCTAGCGACAACCAGAATGGCTGTTTCCAATACTCTGCGGTAAGCTGAGACATTTACATATACATTTCCTTACTTAATGAGTCGGCCCCATTTTTGCTCCATAAAAAAGGACAGATTGGATTGTGGCCATCAACAATCGGGGTTTGCTGGATTTCGAGCCATGGACGTTTGCCATGAGCCGCCCTAGAGCCATAACTTCCTTCGCAGCCTGGTTCTCTCTGACGTATCTGCTCGAAAAAGTTCAACTTGTGAGTCGTGTCTTCATAAGATGTTCCACGACTAGATCCACTGTGTTCAGCATGCACATAGGCCAATAGACCGATAAGAGTTCGGGATCAGTTTTACCCTTGTAGGTCGCGCCCTCTTCTAGCGGCAGCAAAACACTCCCGCCATCAAGCATGAGTTGTACATATTCATAGCAGTAGTGTTGTGAGCGACGTATAGTTACTATCTCTTGTGCTGTACAGAAGCAATGCTACTTCGCTCACTATATGCTTTAACCCAAAACATTAAAGTTGTATATGTTGCTTTTTAGTTAACGGACAAATACATCTTTAAGTAACGTTAACAAATAGACATATAACGAGCTTCTAAAAACAGATCAGTTGTATCCATCGATCAGTAAAGTTAATATTAAAATCAATTAATTGTAAAATATTTAATTTTATCATTATATTATATATTGAAATTAAATTATAAACTATTAATAAAAATAATAAACATTAAACAATTAAAATATGAAAAAATAAAACTAAAGTTTAAATTCAATAATTATAAAACTGAATTTATAAAAAAGTGTGTTTCAATAAAAATATTAATTTTGTGATAAGATAGTTCCACAAGAGTGACTCACCATAGTAGACTGAGGTCGTGCTAGAAAATCAAACTTAATCACCTCGCTGGGTATTCCATCAGGTCCCGGAACTTTATTTGTTTTTATTTTCATGAAGGCTACCTCCAGTTCTTCTACGGAAAATAGAGGAAGTTGCATTGGTTGCCGGAATTTAAGTTCGGGTCTCCTCTCACCAGGTGGACGGGTTCTGGGTTCCAAGTTTTTTTGTAACTAATTTGTAGCCTAGTCTTCATGGATCGTTGTCGACGTCCTCGACTAATTTCCTCCAACAGCGAGCTTTACTCTTGTTGATGGCCCACCGCAGTTTTTCTTATCGACCCTATGTTCCGCTGTTTGTGTAATCTCGATTTCTTGTTCGTTGTGCTTTCCTTATCGGAGCATAAGTCATCGCTTCCGTAGATCTGCTACTTCAGCTGTCCACCAATACACGAAAGGCTTCCCATGGCAGGGTTTCTTTTGTGGCATGGACACATAGCAGGCAGAGGTCATGAAACGCATGATAGAAGCCACCAGTGCCTCAGTTGCTAATCTATCGTCCGTATTCGTCCTTTCCATTATTTGGACACTTTTTGCGAGTTCATTCAAAAACACTCCTCATCCATTCGCTGAAGATTCCATAAGAGCGGAATACCTTTTGCAACATGCTGTGATATATCTGCTACTTCGAAGTATATATACTGATGATCATTGCAAGAGTAATCAATCCTCCATGACTTTCAAGATATAGTAGTGCGATCGGCAATTAATGTACCAATTGTTGTATTGTGAGTTAGGTCAATATCGCTTGTGTGCAATAGGTAAAGCATGGGTCCCAAGACGTCTATCAGCGATACTCTAGCCTTGATTTCTTTAGTGTCAGAGTAAGCTCCTGCTTGTTTAAAAGATGTGTTCCGTAGTAGATGAAGCTTAGCGATGTCAATATTGAGGAGGTAATATTTTGAATAATAGCTCGTCGTGTCAGACTTTCCTGTGACAAATCCAGGAAAGGTTCTAAATGATATTTCTTTTCTTCAAGTGCTTTTCCTATGACATTTGTGTTCTATGATCTTGATGAAGTTTTGAGTGATTTTTTTGTTGGAACCTAAATGGATGTGTATGGGAAAAATTTTGTTTGCTCTCTGTTTGTTTATTAAGTTGGTTAATGTATTCAACCATTTTTTGCAGGTTGTTTGAGAATTTCTTTTATTTTCAGATCGAAACCGCTGGTGGTTTTCTTGGATTGATATTTTCTTTCATTTCTTTGGCGACCTCTGGTGTGAACGCCAAAGTGAATTCTACATCTTCAGGTTCTTCCTAACTTCCTGTATTTGTTCACGTCCTATGTGCCTCATTTGGCTTTAAGATACTTTTTAAGCAGTATCTTCATTATAGGTAATTTTCATTTGGTTGTTTTATCTTTTTCGTACTTCAATGATCACAGATAGAAGTTGATTGTATCTATTCAAAACAATGTACATATTTCCCTTCTGAATCGCTGGGCCGGATTATTGAGTTTATTTTTAGCCGCGGGCATCGTTGTGGGCTTGCTGCCGTCTTCCTCGCTGTTCTTTTACCTGCAACAAGTTTCTTAATTTCTTTACCTTTTGTATAGATATGTTAATCTTTTCTTGGGTTACTTAACTCTTCTTTGAATTTTTCCCCAATCTATATATCGATTCGTTTATGTAGCTTCCATTCTTTTGGGATTATCTTGTTGGGTAGAGTATTAGAAGCTCTCGTCAATGTTAACGAATATCAGTAGCTTCCTCGTTAAAAAGAAGTCCAGTTGATTTTGTTTTTTTTGATATCCATGGATCAATACGTGTAATTAAATAGTTGACCACAGCGATATATAAAATGGAAGGATAATGCTATAAAAGTTAACGCGTTTACACTATTGTCAGATGTGAGGTTAAATCATCCACAAAAGTAACAACATGAGCGAGGAAAAAGGGTTGAAGGTGTAGAAGTAGTATGAAGCAACGTACAACAGACGACTCTGAATCGTATTGATCTTCTTCATCTAGATGAAAAACTGTGTAACGAAATAGTGGAATCAAATGCAAGAAACTTGTATGGAAACTAGTCACAGATAGTATCGCCTGAAACATTTACTAAGCCGATCTAGAAACTGGTGAGTACCAAGGAGAGAAGAAAATCTACGTGTCATGCCTGTCACTGAGGACTCTTATGCTTTATACGGTAGCTGCCTTCTACTAGGTGTCAGAATCATTACTGCACAAGAACCCATTCTTCGGACGGAGCCAGAGGGATGGTCAATATGCAGTAACGGTAATAGTATCATTTAGAGCTTAAGAATAATCAGCTAACTGAATTGAAACAATGACATGGACGAGATGAATGGGGATAGTTCTATTTTCTAGATTGATGGAAAATAACCTTCGCCAAGCTTCCGTGGAAAAATTTCCTAATTTACTTTTATGAAGTTATCGTTTTCGCGAACAACAGTGAACTCATCTCAATAAAAATGTTAATTTGGTTTCTATATTCGATTCTGAAAGTTAAACTTAAACAAAATCCTCAAAATCTTCTGGGACATATTTTGAGTGAGAAGGATGCCTTAAATTGATCCTGGCAACATTTCAGCTGTAGGTATGCGTGGTATCTCCCAGAATCGAAAAACTGTGGTTTTGGGGAGGCAATGAAACATTCAAGGAACTTAAGCGAAATTTACTCGTAGCTAGTCTTGCTCTGATTTGGAACGAATATTCTACGGTATTCGAGTAGAGCATAGAATTAATTACTACTGCACCATTTTCAACTGACAAATTTTGCGTCCCTAAAATAAAATAAAATGCGTCCACAGTTTCAAAGAACCGGCACGAAAATACGAGATAATACACAGTATGATTTTGAAATTGAATATCGATGAGCCCTAACACATGGAAAGGTTGTCAAGACTTATATGTTAAGCAGAGTACCGGAAATATCGTCGATTATAACGTCAACAAGCATAAACTGATTTATTTCCAGTATAGCCAACAAGAGGACTACATTCTAAGGTAAATGTGAAATGCAATTTCTTATTGACCGTCAAAAGATAAGATGTGCAGGACTCAATTTGTTTAATAATCGTACTGCTGTTGTAGCGTAAATTTCAGTCAGCGAACAGAGCAAAACGAGTCCATTAAACCATCTACACGGCATATAAATTGCGAGCAGTCCACATAAGTTGCGAAAAGTCTTTTCAAAATTAACCAAGATACTTGAAACAGCCAAGAACTGATTAATCCTGCAATGCATCCACAGAGGCCCGACTGGGCCCAAATGTCTTTTCATACTTGCGCAGCACGCTGCACATTGAAATTTTGTGGATAGTAAAGATGCTCATCTGTTGCAAGTAAACTCTTAAAGCTGACCATGAGACGATAATGAAGAAATACGACTCAAAGAATAAGGGTATAACGTTTTGGGAAAGATTGTCCTTCTTTAGAACACAAAAAGTTCTTTCCAAAAGATGTTTCCGCAAAAGGACTAATCATCTCATGAGAACGACCACCCAGATAATGGAACTTTAAATTAGCCTAAATATCCAGAGACCTTTCAAAATTTGCAACACCCAGGCTTCATCGAAAAGTGACGTACACTTGCTGTTTATGAAGTTACAATTGTATTTATGTATATAAACCTACACGACATAAAACCAAATTAAATCCATACAAACCCAAATCTATCTCAATACATAATTAATTGTTTCATTTTAATTGCATTAAATTAAATTTAAAAAATTAAAATTAATTACAAGCGAAAGGTCAACAATTTTTTTCTAATTAAGTCGCTTTTTTATTTACATAAATTTGCCATTATTTTTCTCCTCGCGCTAATAAATATTTAAATCGAATTTTCACTTTATTCTCGTTAAAAAGTCTCTCGTATAATAGGGCAAACATCTACCTTATCTCCTTAGTGTACACTATACAATTGTCTGTACATATATCCATATTCAAAATAAAACGTAAAGTGGTTTGGGATCTCCAATTCGACGATATGACGATACGACAATATAATATAAACAAGCATATTCCGTTCGTCTATATCTACAGAACGAGAGAAGGAATTTTTATAAAGTACCAAAAATATATAAAAAAAAAAAAAGTAGAAAGCTCTCAACCTCTATTACGAAAAAACACTAAAAAATATTTTTAATTGCATTTTTAAAATTGCATTTAAATTTTGTAGAATTTAAACTTATATACAGCAGAATATTTTTAGTGTCCTATACTTGCATACTTTCAAATTTAGAGTGGATGCGCTGAACAGGCGACTGTATTCTGCATATGTTAAATACTTTTTACAGGAACTAATTAAATTAATAAAAATAATTAATTTAAATGAAAATTCCTTTTAAACGAAAAACTTAATTAAAAAATCGAAAATCGATCGACATACTCGTATATATGTGTACGAATTCATTATTTAGGCTTATTAAAGTTCAATCGAGCGCGCTCTAATTTAACCAACTCGGAAATATTTAATTTGTTGAATTCTAATAACCAATTTTTAGTTTTCTTCGATGAAATGAAAATGTGGAAAACATTTTCCATTCGATCTGCTTGAAACGTTGTTAATTCACAGAAATCGACATAAATTTTTCAAGTCCCAAAGCTAAAAAAAGTTTTATATTTTTGATATTTAAAATGCAATAAAAACTACTTACATTGTTTTACTATGTAATGATGCACACAAACATACACATATACAATTTTTAAATATAGTTAAAAGTTTTAAAAATGAATGATTTATAACATAAACACGTCATACATATATGTTATTTGTATACATATATAAAAATACACATAACGTATATATTTGATATTAGTTTGCTATCTACCCATCTATCTATATTCTACACATACGTCTGTATACACATTTACATCAGCGTTGCTCAAAAATGGAGGTGCCAGTCCGAAGTGCGCGGCTGAAGCGAAATATCCCATTGGGTAAGGTAATTTCTACTGCTTTCAAGAATAATAGCCGGGAACTGGCATTTACACGTCATCTATTATTTTCTATTTCGACGTGTCGACAACCCGTAGATAACGTAGACAACGTAGATATCGTAGACAACGTAGATATCGTAGACAACGTAGACGTTTTCTACGTAACGCTGAAAATTTAAACGATTGATAGAGTGCTTTAGTGAACTGGTTCTAAACTACAGTGGCCCAGATTTTAATGAGATTCGGGCGGGACAGTTTTACAATCTTTTTCAATACATTTTAATCTCTTTCAATTGAGGTTAGGTTAGAAAAGTTGTTAAAATTAAAATATTTTCATAATATGTACATTGTAATCTGAATGTTCACAAAATTTATTTTGTCTGTTAATCTATTATACATTTTCTTGATTCACAACTACATATAGCGGAGATAAAATTAAAACTGAGATCCTCAAATTATTATTTGCCATAAGGCTTATAACTGAATCACTATTTTATAAATTAATACATGCCAAAATGTAATTTGAACATGCTAAAATGTCGTAGATTCTGCGTCGACACGTACAGTTTACTGACGAAGATTACTTAGCAATAATATTTGTCAACGTCGACTGTTAAGAACGTTGAGAAAAAAACTCCACTACAAAATTAAAATCCGGTCATTAGCGATCTAAATAGTTTAAGATGTCTGTGACCTACGTTTGCTCACGTTTTTTAAGACAATTTTAGAGGTAAGTAACAACGGTTCAAACTCTAAAAATATACTTACAAACTATCAAAAATCTTGTACAAATCTACACAATTAAATAGCTTCATTCATTCTTTCTTTCGTTCTCCTCTCATTTAAGCATACAAATTTTCAGGAGTTCCTTAAATAAATTTTGAATTTGGAATGATCTAGAAATAAAGTAATTTAGAAATCATCAAATAATAATCACATGAACTAGCGTTAATGACCAAAACTTAAATAAAATCGAAAGAATCTAAAACAACTAGTTTTGTAAGACAATTCGGAAGATCTAGAATAAAGCTTGATGTTAGCAATACTGTTGAACTTTTAAATTTGCTTTAAAATTTTAAAATATATTGGGAAACGAAATAGCATCTCCTAAGCAACGGCGTTGGGTACTGTGTCAAGGGCTAACTGTACATAAGGCTATACATTTGCTATATAACGGTCGGCCGAAATACCGAGCACATGAAAAGAGACACCGAGGAAAACTACCATATAAAAAACATAGCTTGAAATCGACGTTGGGGGTAAAAATGGCGGCTCTTGAAAATTTTAGAAAATTTGAAAATATTTATTTTGAGGGGATCTGTTAAGTGAAATTCAAGGCGGAACTGTACTATGGAGTTGAATTAAATTTTAAACGCAATCACCAAAATTTGAGTGCAATTTAAATTATAATTATTAACTCATATTTCACTTTGCATAGACATCGAAGTATATGTTTTTGAGTGGATTTGCTTAAGTGAAATACCAGATAGAATTCTAGTAAAAATTTGAGACAAATTTTTAATAATTTTTTAGTTAACTTAATATTTCACTTTGACTTGAACAAAATTTGAGTGGATTTTTAATTTTCAATTGAGTTATAAATCAATCATTGTGTTGAAAAAATTATTTTGTCTTATATGAGTTTGCGTATCGGGTTTGAATTATAATTTAAGGTATAAGAATTTGAGTTAAGTTTTAATTTCACTTTAGAGCGATATTTATGTAGATTTGAAACAAAATCTAAAGTTAACTTAAACGAGTGAATATATAAATTAATATTTTAACGGAATATGATCAAAATATGAGTGCATTCTAAATAATGTTTAATCGTATTTGTATTTGAATAGATTTTGACCTATGCTGAGTGAATTTTCTTAAATAAAATTCGAGCTGTAATTCTAGTATGGGCTTGAATCAAATTTAAATTATAATTTAAAGAGTATTTCAATGTAGATTTGTTACGATAGTAAAGTGACTTAAGCAAAATTTGAAAAAGGCAATAAGTTGAATTTGAGTATATATACTTTGATTTCTATGGCAGTGTCGTCAAGTCTCCCGTATACGCGCATTCAACTTATATCTATAATGCTTAATAAGAAATAACAGTGACGCATGACGTGACTCAAATCTGCATATTCTATGAAATTTCGAAGTTACCGCGCATCAAAGTGGCTTCTTTTCAATGACTTGCTCATTGCTACGATTGAAACCAGTGAGATTTGTTTACCTCTTTTTATTACAGAAACGGAAATCGAATGGTATTTTGCTAATATGGGCTCGTTAGCAATTACGATTCAACAGAATTTTATTTACATTGTTTGTGAAATCTGGTTTTACAACGCATGGAGAGAAATAAATCGGCAAAACTTGAATTTAATATTTGGTGTGGGAATATAGATATGATAAATTGGTTAGCTTTAGACAATATCAGCAACGAAGACATGTGACTAGATTTCATTAGGATATCAATACGATACGAAAGGTGACAGTTTTAAAGTATCTCCATAATTTATCTCTAGAAATTTAGAACTGCAACAATCCAATGTAATCTAAATGACGTTTTATTATTTGTTACATATGTAGATATATATTTTTTCTTCGAAGCTTCGTATTCCGTACAATTAGCGCAGATGATATTAAAACTAAAACTATCAAATTATGACTGGAAAAAATGTGCTGTACTTGTTAATAAACTAGTAAACTAATTTTCATGATACAGTTTTCTCGTATCAAATTTCTTACAAATGCCTCTTTGAACTGGTGCATTCGAGTTTAAAACGCTAAAATATCATAGATTGTTGACGTTGTCTTAACTGTCGCCGTTGAAACAAAATATTGCTAAGAAATCTACGTAATATTATACGTGTCGACAACCGCGTAGATTACATGGCGTAATCTACATCACCCACCTACGCTGTTGGCCCGCTATTATCAGAGAATAGCGGGCCAACAGCGTAGGTTCTACATTTTCAAAAATGAAATCATCTTGTGCTGCTTCATATGTATGTAAATATGTGATCATGTTGAGAAAAAATTAGGGCGTTGTTTTATTTAATTATAACTAATGACGTAGGTTACGTACCAAGAAAGATTGTAGCAGTTATATACAGAATGTAACCATATGTTAATTTTTTTTTTAAATCAACACCCTAATTAAAAAATACAGATTTAATTAATTTGGAGGTGAGGCGCCATTCTTGAAATCGGTCGAGATTTTTCTACTTCGATACCTTTGAAAATTTAATTCCTAATAAGGATTACTTTTTACGTCATACCCAATTGGAAATTTTGTTTAGTTATAGAAAAAATATTCCAGGTGGTAGCTTCCATATTCGGGCTTTTAAACAAAAAATCAAGTTAGACCATTTTCTTCAAATTTGTTTTAATGTTAGATCGATTTTTTATTGTAAATTTTATTTCAAATTCAACTACAGAGAGAAATATACTTATATAAAAATAAAAATATTTAAAAAAAAAATTAGGACGTTGTTTTGTTTAAGCAAATTTATATATATTTTTTTTAATTATTAAATTTATTTCTATTGAAAATATGTTCTGAAATGTCATAATAATAGAGGTATTCGCATAGGCTATTTAATTGACAGTTTATTTTTGTAATATATAAACTGTCGATTTGCCACTTTTTAAAATAATTCATATCACAATATCTCCGTAAGCAATTTTTACTTCAAGAATAGAATCTGTAGACTTTCTGAACTTTTAAGATTTGATATAATTAAATTCATGTTCATAGTAAAAATATAAAAATTTAATCAAGCTAAAAAAACTTAGGGCGTTGTTTTTAGTTCATAATAACATAACGTAGATTATGAACCAAACGAAATTATTTGTTTTGTTATTTTAACAGTCATTGATTATTATGAAACAAAAAGAGCGCCCTAATTTTTACTTTCGGCGATTTTTAATTAAATAAACTTTAAAGTTTTTTCTTTCGAGATTTTTCTGACTTCATCAAGAGAGAGAAACGTGATCGTCGCAATTAGCAGGTACCCGCTACAACGGCAAAACTCATTGCAATCCCTTTTTGGATCAGTATGCTCCAAATACCACAAAAAGTCATACCAAATAGGCATTATTGGAGATAATGCTGCATGCTGGATTTTACCTACTTTGAATGCGCTCGAACCTGCCAGAATTGTGGATTCAAAAGAGTCGTTCAGAAACAGGGGCAACAGGTGATTGAATATAAATGCGGTTATTTATAAGATGCTAGGAACATCAATATTGAAACATTGCACATGGTTTGACCAGTTATTTCAAAAATGTGCCATGTCGGATTGTTGAAAAGTAACCTTTGTAAGCGCAGCCGTTACACCATATGAGGAGGGACTTTTGTGGCATATCCCATAGAATTAATAAAAAAGCAGCCGATACAACATTACTGTTGTTATTTGGGACCAGAGAAATTATTGGAAGATAATGCGACATCACTTATTAATCCCCGGCATATCATGAAAAGGTGGCTTAGTTTCATACTTCAATGAAAATTGTGCCGTTTAACACTGCCTATACAAGATATTCAGGTCGATTATACAATTCGCATCAAATGCACTGGGGATTGAAAACTGTTTGTGTAGTGTTTAGGTTTTTTGTCATGGATAATAGTAAAGTGTAAGAATTGCATTATAAATAAACAAATTAAGATAATTTTAAATTAAATTAAATAAAACTGATTCTTTATAGAAAACGTACAACCAACCGGGCACAGTTTAAAAAGATGGTGAGCCTCATGATTGAGCACCCGGATATAACGTTGTACAGTTTTGGCAAAAACTACGGAATGAATTAAATACACAGGTGGTCCCACCAACTAAAGAACTTTAATTCGACGAAGTCGAAAAGGCCGGCATTGAAATTGAAACTCTTACAGATCCAAGAACCAAAGGACCAAAAGCATTGCAGCGTTTGGAAAAGCAAACAAACATACAGCAAAAATTATACACCAAGAAAGCACCTACACCAGTTCTTCCAAACACTTATTGTGCGCTCGATTATATATTACGGCCTGCACTGTGGCTTTTGTTAAATCTGCTTTGCGGTGTATATTAACTCCGGCACTTCTAAACGGTGTAATAGGTCAAGGTGGCAGTTGGTACCCAGCGTCAGCTTTTTAAAATAAATTAAATATTTAGCAAGAAAATTAATTTGTAAGAAGATAATGCATCCCTACCAAGTAATCTTTGATTTCTATTCCTATTGGAGTACAGACTTTTAAGATGCTTTGTTTATGGTCGCAGATCTTAAAAATTAATTATTTTTTACAGTAAAAAGTAATAAATAATAGAAGCTAATAGAACCTAATACTTACTATTATGGCATTCAAACTATAAAATCCGTTACGATTGTAAAATAGGTGCGGCTTAGCAATATTTATATGTGTACCATCTACACATATAACGATACCTGACATTTGGCATTTGGTAAGAAAATATAGCCTTGCTTCGGTTTTCTCTTCCTCGCTCATCTTTAACGATATCCATTTTGCACATAACGATTCTTCCAAAATTGCCATCCCAACGAAACAATCTTGCCCAACACCGTTCTGGTATCCACCTGCAGCCAAAAAAGGTAAAGCAGCCGCCAATTTGAATTCCGGTGTAAGAGAAAACGATTTTACCAGTGTTGTTAATCTTGATTGATTTTAGTTCTTTGAGAACGTATTTGAATGCTGCTTTATTCTGCCTGAAGCTTTTAATAAATCTAAAAAAAACAGTGTTGTAATAAAAGACGTAAAAAAACATATTTAACTCACTGGATATTTGATAACTGGAATATGTCATTACACCTATTTCTTATCGCTTTTCGGGTTTGCTTTCTATTATGCGGCGTCACTTCATCGTATCAATTTAGATAAAGGCTTACTGTATCCATAATAATAACACTTCTTTTAAATTTTGTGTTGTAAAATTTAATAGAATAAAAACATCAAGTTTAATTATCAATATTTTCACAGCTGGTGGATTTCAGCTTCTTTGCGGATGAATAACACAGTTTTCCGGCGGATTCTATAATCGAATGCGGATTGAAGGAACTCCCTCCGCAGTCAATCCGGTGAGTTGTATAATCGACGTGATTTGCTTCTCTGTCTAAATTGATACCAGCTGTTTCTCTCTTAGAATAAAATAATAGTCGAACGGGCAGTCTTTGTTTCCTCCGATATGTAACAAGTAGATGCATTTGCGATTGTTAAAGTAAATCTAGCAATCGAGTAAATTATTAGGAAAAGCCTTACTAATACACTCTATGCTCACATTTGATTTTGAATTTTGCCCTGACCATCTCTGATTATAAAGTTAGGCAAGTAATCTTGGTTTTCAAAATTCTTGTTGTCATCTTAGTTTTGAAAAAAAAATAATAGAATAATTCAATTCGGGCAGTTGAGATCCCATTCTTGAAATAGGTGGAAATTTCCCTACGGGTTAATCCGCCAAAATTGCATTCATAATAAAATGTGTGAAATTACAGAAACCGTTATATACAATTTCGAACTGATTTCCGCACCAATTTTAAGTATAAGACCAGTGGTAGCTTCATTTTCCGCCATATGGTGGCTCTCCTTTCAGAGATCGCTGCACAATTCGTTCCGGATCAGAACGCAACACGTGACGGAGCGCTAGCGTACTCTCTCATATGTGAGGAGCCGTCTTTTATTTTTTTTTCAACATGATCATATTTTGACATACAAATTTTGCTGTATTCAAATTTATTTAAAGGTTTATTACACTAAATATATCAATTTAGTGTTTATACATTTTATTTCAGATTTGACATAGTAAAATTCAAGTACAGAGAAATTTTTAAGTCAAAATATGAAAATGTTGAAAAAAATTAGGGCGTTATTTTCTTTCATCATAACTAATGAGGTAGATTACGTGCCGAGCAAAAGTATGCATATATAAATATTTATATATATATATATATATATATATATATATATATATATATATATATATATATATATATATATATATATAGATATATAGATATATATATATATATATATATATATATATCATTTTGTCCATTCTATATAGATGGCTCTGGCGTATACGTCATTAAAAAAATGTAAAAACGGAAGAGCTCTGGTTGAATTTCGTGTAAAACACTTGAATTTATCAAACTTTCCCACTAGATGACATGCCGTTTGCAGCCACACTCCAATAAGAACTTATCCACAACAATATGCTGGAATGTACAAAACATACCACGCATTGTTACTTAATTGAATTATGCAGAACAATTTCCAGAAAGCTGAAAAATATCCAACCTGTATAGTGAGTGATTGAATATCGAAAAGATCACATCGCTTTTGAATTGTAGCCAACGATTCCAGTGATCGATATTAAATAAATACTCCTTGCTTTAACTAAATATAACTAAATTTTCTAATTTATAACAGTAACAAGACCGTTAACTGATTTCTGCAAATTTTTATAGAAGAAAATATAAATAAAAATGTCAAAACTATATTTTTTGACACTAGATGGCACTAATGTCTTAATAAAATGCCAGAATGCGTTTTTTGGCGGTTACTACCTAGCGCTGACGGGTGAACGTGTTTTCATGTGTAAACAAAGAGATACCAATTAAATAAAAAAATAAAAAATTAGGGCGTTGTTTTTATTTCATACGTGTCATATATTTTAAAAAACATGTGAGATCAGCCTTAAGTTTTCTATGGCTTGTCAATCTTCAGAGAAAAAAAAAAAAATATTTTTCTTGGATTCTCAGTGGAATAAGTAAAATTGTATATGGTCCGGACTGTAGTCAAGTTTGGGAAAGGCTGATGCACATTATATGTATATGAGTTTATTCATCTATTTTATCTATTTTTTTGTGTTTGTTAGCTTTTCAACTATCATCATAAATAACATACATAAAAATAAAAAATAAAAAATCTAGGACAATCTATTTTGCCCTGTTTAATAAATAAATAAGCTAAAATTATAAACGGGTTTTAATGATAGTTTTGAAAGTTAAAACAATTTTTTTTAGTGGTTCGCTCCCACTCACTCTATTTTTCCATCTCGGATACAGCAATTCATATTATCCAACAACAAGACGAATGGTTTTGAAGAATATTGTTTAATCGGCCAGAGGTTTGGGAAATTTGTATTGATATATACATACATTATATTTATTTAAAACTAAATATTTCACACAGATAGATTTATGTCTGAGATGGTTGAATATATTATTGGCGGATCGAGAAATCTAATCAGATTGATACCAGATCTAAATAAATTATCGTTACTAATTAGTATTGCATTTTACAGAAGTTATTTAAATCACATTGCGAATACTTTTAGTTTCGCCTTGTCTGCCAATGATGTTTCTATTACGTTTTGTGAACCAGATTAAAGAACAGGAAAAAATTGTAGTGATGCTATTTACTACTCAAAATTTATTAAAACATATTTACAAACATGTTTTCTGGCCTAGATTCACATTAACTCGTGATAAAGGTTTGTGTCTTAGCTAAATAGGTCGTTTACTTTTGCTCATATAGATTAGTGAATCTCAATGAACCTTGAATGGTAAAATGCGGGAAAGCACTTTAAGGTTGGTATCTTAGATTTTGTTTGATGAAGTTTGGGTCTTATACTCCCGCAAATATCGAATTTTATAACCCATTTAAATTTGGTAAAATTGTTTAAAACTGATCATATTTATTGAATATAATTATTGTCTTATAGGCCGTGTGGGAATTAGTTTAAAAAAATTTATTTAACCACAAAGTAACCAAATAAATCGAAATATTTGATGCGTTTATTTAATATTTTCGATTTTGACAGTTTGTAATAATTTTAAACAAAAAAAGGACGTCTATATAAGCTTAAGGCTTCCGCTTGGTCATTCCACTATATCCAACTGATTAACGATAATTTTCGCTTGAGCTCCTCCAATCCTTGACATTCACATCCACTTTGGATACCGGAACTTCAAGATCGGTTATACGTTCGTTACAACTTAAGAATAGCACTGAAGAGGCTGCAGCAATGAAAAGAGAGTATTCTCTATTAGTTACCGTCGAAGGGATGCGGTTTGAACATCTATCCATTGTCGCCGGAATAACGGATCAATGCATCTTAGGTCTAGATTTCGTGTCAGAGCACCAAAAATGTGCACTAGATCTAAAGAACCATGCATTGAAATGGCGCAATGTGGAGGTACCCCTGCAAATGAACAATAACAAGAATGGAGGAGTGCTAGTCATCGGAGGAAAGCGTAAAGGTATCACCGGTGTCCAAAAAAGTTATGGGGTACTAAGCTAGGAATAGTGAAGCCAGTTAAAATAGTAAAATTGTCTATTATATGTGGAAGAATCCTGGCAAAACTCATGCCAAAAATACCAGTGAGAGTAATGAACATGATTCCAACAATAATTGTGATTAAAGAAAGGGAAGTGATTTGCAAAGCTGATGAGGTCAATTTCATCACAAATTCCATACCAGAAGAACAACGTAACAAGGCAATACAGCCAGCAAGGAAGCAGAGGCGAAAGTGGCAATAAAAATGCTGGAAGGATTGAAAACCGATATAGTGCAATATCGGATCGACACTGGAAATGTAACTCCAATCAGACAAGATTAACGCTACCTAAGCAAGAATAACTGAACTATTGGTCAAGAAAAAAGAGCGCGATGGAATAATCGAGATGTCTAGCAGCCCGTGGAGTTCGCCATTGCTGATTGTTCAAAAGAAAACGGTTCGATGAGGTTTTGTGTTGACTACCGCAAGCTGAACGACGTAAGTAAAAGAGAAAGCTACCCATTAACGATGACACCTTGGACACGTTATCATGAGCCAACAACTTCAGCACGCTACATTTCAAAAGTGGGTATTGGCCGGAAGTAGTTCATGAGGACGACCAAGTTAAAACCGCCTTTACTTCAGGAAATGGCTCGTACCAATTTTCATTAATGCCATTTGGACTCTGCAACGCATCTGCTACGTTTGAGAGTTTGATGAAGCAAGTTCTACAGGGTCTTAATTAGACAACGTGTTTGGTGTATCTGGATGAAGCATCGTATTAGGACGCAAATTTGCGTCCTAATACGATGCTTCATCCAGATACACCAACGAGCATCTAAAGAATCTTCAACAAGATCTACAAACCATCAAAACTTCCGGATTGAAGTTGAACGCGTCACAATGTAGTCTGTTCAAGAACGAAGTCAACTATCTGGGCCACATTATGTCGAGCCAAAGGATGCAGTGTGAACTGATCCAAAAAAACAGCAGCCGTAGAATTTCTGTTATCACAAAAGCAAGACGGTATGTCTGTGCCGTCTTGCTTTTGTTATAGCACAGTGCTTTTGTGTTAGCATACTACAGTTGAGTACTATCCAGACCAGAAAAAACCCGGAGAGAAGTGTGGGCGTTGGCGGATAGCATCTAACATTTCCATAAGTACTTGTACGGAAAAGAGCTTCTTCTACGAACGGACCCTGTAGCTCCGAAATGGTTAATGCGGTTCAAAGAGCAAGATGTATCGAAAGATTATAGGCTTAACCGTTCAGAACATAGCATCGACTAGGATTGTTATATTACAATGCAGATGGAATGTCCAGGATGCCTTGTGGTAGTCAAAAATGTGAAGTTTGCGCCGCCAGTAATGTACCACAAACAAGAACAAGAAGGAGGATGTGGCAATACAATGTCGGGGCACCATTCGAGTGGGCATATATGGATATTGTAAGTCCATTTCTCCTGACAAAATATGAAAATCGGTGTATGCATCGATTATTTCACTAAATGGGTAGAAGCACATTCGAATATGAATCAGGAAGCTCGAACAGTTGCGGATGTATTTGTAAACATTTGAGTAGGCAGATTTGGAGTATCGTTAGAGCTACATTCCGACCAACGCCAAAATTTCGAATCATCCGTTTTCCAAGAGTTTTGTCAAATACTCAATCTCAAGAAAACGAGGACTACACCATTGTATCTGCAATCCGATGGCATGGTCGAGAGATTCAACAGACCACCGGAAGAACATCTACGCAAAGAGGTCAACGAGAACCAGGACAATTGGAACCGGTGCCTTCCACTGTTTATTAAAGCGTATCGTAGCGCAATGTATGATGCTAAGAGAGAGAGAACAGAGAACTCCGGTTGCCATGTGACATTAAATTAGGATCATCGGAGAGCGAACCAGTCACTAAGCAAGACCACGTTGCAGATTTGAGAAAAAGGCCGAAGCAAGGGACAACATAGTGAAGGCGAGCGATCGAATCAAGACGAGATATGATCTTCAATCAAACAGCACAGGATTTTCGAGGGACATTTGATTAGGTGTTTAACGAAGAAAAGAGAAATCTACAATGTTACAACAAAGTTGGGAAGGACCATACTAAGTTGGGAAGGAGCATACTAACGGATTCAACAAAGCCCCAAGACATTTATTAGAGTAGTTCACATAGATTGGTTGACACGTTACAATGCCGGGAGCGCAGATGAATCTGTGCGAGACGCACATAATTAAGGTGGGGTAATGTGACGATTGTGCCTAGCGTTAATCACATCAGTATCGTCGTTAGTATGGTAGTTAGAGTCGCAGCTACAAAGAATGGTGGTCGATCCTTATCAGACGACATTTTACTTTTTTTGACGGATATTTATTTGAATCGACGAACGAGGTTGATGTAGTTGCAAAGGCAAAATGAACATTATTCACCGCAAAAGAAAGTTCGAACGGTACTTTGAATGGGTATAAAAACGATGGCCAGGTTATAGAGTAAGATCAGTTTAAATTCAGTGATCAGATAGAGATAAAGTGAAATAGTAAAGTGCTCTAAAGTGAACCAGGGAGATTGTAAAGAGCTGAAAAGTGTTGTAATTGATCTATTGTTAAATAAATAGTTTGAGTGATTTATTGCAAATCTTTTACGAATCTTTATAGAAGAGCCCAAAATTCGTAACAATTTTTATGCTATAGCTATTCCAGATAGCAGTGCTTAACTGTACATATTATAACCAAAAATATTTCTATAAAAACGAAAACCTATTTTTTTATTATAATGTAAACTAATTCTTCTATACATCGATTACATAATCCACAACATAAAAACGAGCATATAACATGACATTTTTTTATGCTATAATATTTATTTATATATGTATTTAGGTATGTGTGCGATGAAAAAAAAACGTAAATTTTAATTAAATACAATTTTTTAATCGAATATGTGAGAGTGGTTGTTTATGTACATATGTATGTGGAAAAAATCGAATCTATGACGTATGTACAAATAAATAATCAATATTTTCCTATTTTGGATATATGTACATATTTGAAAATGAGCTTTAAAAGCTCTGAGATATTTTAAAGTGCTTTTCCATACCTAAAGCAAATACAGTTTATATAAGACTTTAATTTGAGATAGCGTTTATGCGTTATTGATATGAAAACAATTCTAAGCTATTGAGCGCAGAACTGTTCTATAATAATTAAGTTACTCCCCTCCAATGACGTAGCCAAAATATAATGTATCTATTAGCAAATCTTTGTCTAATTATAAAAGCACAGCTAATTTACCCACCTATTAACAGACGAATTAAAAAAATTATTTTTCAACGAAACTATCAATGGATTAATTAGTTTAGCACTGAAATGTTATCTACGATTTTGATTTTATTCGTCATCTTAAACGCGATTAAAGAAATTAGTTTAATCTTTTTGTTATTAGTAATTTATTGATAATTACAAGATACATACCACAAATACCGACAAAATTATGGTATGAAAATAAAAATTAGGGCCCTGTCTACATTATAGTACCCAACAGAAAAAAATGTACCTTAATTTTGGATTGAAAAAATAAAAAAGCATTTAATTAATATTCAGCAATGATCCTCAATCTCAATGATACTCTTTAAAATTAATGAGCTCTTGAAGCATTTAATTTGAATTATATCTAAGTTTTCTAATTTTTCTAAGTTTATTCGAATTTTGAAATTCCGAAGTCGAATTTTACAATTATTCTGAATCTTAAATTTTAATTTTACTGAATTTGAAAAATGTTGATGAATTGATAATTTTTTATTTGAATCAATATTTACAGCTTCCTGTCAGCTAACCAAGTAAAAAAAATTTGGAATTACGAAATGTTATATGGTTGCTTGAAAAACAATACGTGCAGGCTTTTCAAAATTTAAAATGACGCCCAATTTTGCTCCAGTCACAATTTTATCGTTGCTACCCTCAAACAAAGCTGTCGTAGGTGATCTAGAAGATAGTTGAATTATTATTTGTTTATTTTAATTTATAGTGATAGTACGGGGTGGGCCATCTGTTGTCCTTTTCCTATTTGTAAATAAAACACACATTTTGGGATGAAAAGTCAATATTTATGTATAAAAAACAATATCGTTTATTTGTTCACTACGGCTTAGTCTACAGGCCTGCATTCGAACATCAAAATTTCCGATGGGTTTTTAAACTAAAAGTGGTTCAATGACCTCAGTTTCAGCTCGAATGTTGTTTTTAAGTAGTTGAATTCTTTGTGGATGATTATCATAATCCTAACCTTTCAAATAACCCTACAAAAAATAATCAAGTGGTATTAAATTCGAACTTCTGGGTGGCCAAGGAACATCACAATTTTTTCCAATTCAAATTCGACAACCCATTAAGATGAAAACGAGTTTCATCGCTAAAGATGATCTTTGATGAAAAACCTTCATTTGGTCAAGCATCCAATTAACAAAACGACGTCGATTGTCTGGTATATTCAATTTTTAAGTTAGTTGAATTTTGTATGGATGGAAATGAAGATCAACATGCAAACATGTTCGTGAAATGTTTAGTTCTTGTGAACAATGCCTGGTTGATGTACTTGGTTGATTACGAACACTTTCACTAACAGCTGCCATTGTATCAGGAGTATGAACTGGATGATCATGTTGATATGTTCTACGACCTTTCACAGAACCAGTTTGTTCAAAACGATCAATAATTTTACGTCCTTGTCGACTAAAACTCTCACGTAATTTACGAAATTTTGTTGTTTTTGAACGATTATTTTCATAATAAATTTGGCCAATCAAAATTCGTTGTTGCATTGTTAGGGACTTCATGATGATAAATGGCATATGTTTGACTTTTCATATGTCAAAGAATTTTTTAGAACAGATAACATTTAGTACTAATGTTCATTGATTGAAAAAAGGACAAACAGATAGGTTGGGCTATTATATAAATTAACATAGACTATCATACAGTGAGTCCACCAGAATCATTATGTTGATTGAAAAAAGAGCACGAAGTGAAGTGTGATCATCGTGGATTAATGGTTTTTAGCTTGCCGCGATTTTATGTGCAATAAAGTAATTAGTTACAACTGTGTCGCACTTGATGCAAAAAACTTCTGATAATGAAAAACATGAAAAAAACTTCACTCAAACGAGGTAAAGAAAGACATCAAAATGCCCATTCCAAAATGATTTGGGCGCTTAACAAGATTTAAAAAGTAGAGATTCCCCTAATGAGTGCAATTCTTGCTATATCTAATTCAGCTACGTAAAGTGGAAATAATTGACTAGGTTGAGATTATTCTGATGATTATCGTCCGGGTAATTTCACTAACTCCTTTGCCATTACAAGATCCCTGTATCACAAGATTCCAGTCCAAGGCTGTCTGTCAAATAAATTTAGCAGAACCAACATCGGCGTTATCTTATAAATCAACAAGTGAATGTAGAGATGATTCTGTAATTCCTTTGAGGCAGTTTCGGGATTACCGTGTGACACCAGGACGGCCGTATCATCGGCAAAGGTTGATATGACTACCTTGTTGGTTACAGGTAAGTCAGCTGTGTACAGCAAGTATAATATTGGACCTAGAACGCTGCCTTGTGGAACACCTGCGTTGATATCATTTAAACAAGTAGTTGCATTATTTTGTTTAACCATGTACTGCCTTTGAAGGAGATAGTTTCCCAGAACTGAGTGAAATTTCTTCGGTAGAAGTCCTTTAATTTTGTATATTAGCCCATCATGCCAAATTTTATCAAAGGCTTGTGCAATGTCCAAGAAGGCAGCAGAACAATATTTCTTTTCCTCAAAGGTGTTTTTGATTGCATTTATGATTCTGTGTACTTGTTCTGTGGTACCATGTTGGTTTCGGAACCCAAATTGATGGTCTGGAATAATATGCCGTTCTTCTAATACTGGTTTCAATTTCGTTAGTAACATTTTTTCAAATAGTTTTGAGATTGTAGGCAGCATGCTTATTGGACGATATGATGAAATATGTGTTTCATTTTTTCCAGCTTTATGTATCATTGTGATCAAAGATATCTTCCATTTTTGAGGAATAGAACCAGTCCGTATGATTGCGTTGAATATGAATGTTATTTGTTTTATGCATTTGTCTGGCAATTCCCTTATCATTTTTCCAGTAATAAGATCATGCCCTGGTGCCTTTTTTGGACTTATACAATTTTTAATTGTATTCTGAACTTTATTCCACTTATATTGTATGGGTTTGAAGAACAAACCATCATCCATTTGGTCGGGTAACATACGAAGTTATTAGTTTCTTCGTGTGGTGCGAATACTGTTGTTAGATGAGCAGCGAAAGCATTGGCTTTTTCTTCATCGCTTCTCGCCCAATTTTCAGTTGGTAGTCTAATCGGGTGATTCGAGTTTGTTGGCCTTTTAAACTTTTTTGTGCCTTCCACAAAGAATAATCTGTCCTCTCGGTTGCCGAGAGTTCATTTAAGTAATTCTGGACGCTCTGGTTTTCTTCTTCGCGCAATGCAAATCTTAGAGTCTTAATAGCTCGATTTAATTTCCATTTTAACAACGGTGATTTTGTTTCTTCCAATCGGCGGGGATTTTTCCGCTTTTCCTGGATTAGTTCCTGTATATTTTGTGACAGTTTATTAACTTTTTCTGTACTATTTAAGATGGGTGTGGCCTTTTCAGCTGATAATGATAAGACATCTTTTAAATTTGCTTCCGCCGCATCAATATCTGCTGGTGTGTTTAGAGGGATATTCAGTACACAATTTTGTTCGACTAGCCTCTTATATTGATCCCAATCAGTTTGTTTGTTTGTAAGCCGTTTTGGCGTTTCTATTCTTAGGACGCTGGTGCTCACTCTTACAATTACAGGTGAGTGATCAGAAGACAGATCATAGCAATCGGAGGCCTTAGCATATGTGCGTGGAATGCCTTTAGTTACACAAAAGTAAATTAAATCAGGAACTTTCTTTTTATCTGTGGGCCAGTACGTTGGGTGACCGGCTGATAAGTAATCCAGGGACTGTTCTTCTATAGCTTCATAAAGCTGTTTGCCTTTCGGCGATGTTAATCTGGAACCCCATTGGGTGTGTTTGGCGTGGAAATCACCCCCCGCAAGAAATTTATTACCTAGCTGGCTGAAATAATCCTTGAACTGCAGTTTTTTTATAGCATGTTTTGGAGGACAGTACACTGCTGATATGACACAGTTTCCAGACCACTCCTGCAGACAGATGCTCGTTGATTGGATATGTTCCTTCTCATATTTCATAAATTCATAGTGTTTTAATCTTGTTTTTATCAGTACAGCTGTGCCGCCATTGTGCTTTCCCATTTGGGTTCTTTGTATCATAAACAGAGTACCCATTAATTGTGAAATAGGTTTTTTTGGTGAAGTGTGTTTCAGATTTTAACATTATGTCAATATTGTGCTCAGTGAGGAATGCTTGAACCTCTGCTTTATGTTGTGCTAGGCCGTTTGCATTCCATATGGCTATTTTGAGGACAGTCATTTTTGGTTTTTAACGACTACCTACTATCAACGCGCTCATATTCTGCATAATTAGATTCATGGTTCTCTCCATCATCGCCATGAAGCTTTGCATCATGTTAGTTAACTTGCTTAAAGCTGCTGCGATGTTTCCTTCTTCGCTTGTTTGCTCTTTAGGAGTGGTACCCTTAAGGATACTTGCATAGGAAATCTCTGGATGCACACTACTGTTAACAGTTGCTTTTGGTTGGTTATTTTGTGCGTTATGATATGAAAGTTCCGGTCGCACGTTTGGTTTAGTGGAAGAATGAAGATTAAGCATTCGTTGCTCTGCTCGCTGCCTTGGATTGATTCTTTTTTTCTATTCTAGGTAAAGTGGACACCCTCTATAATTTGCAGTGTGATTTCCGCCACAGTTGCTGCATTTTCTCACTAATGCTTCCGTTTTTTCTTTGTTGCATGCATTTGAGTTATGGAGTTCACCACAGATAACACAAACATCGCTTAAAGTGCAATACGCTAAACATTAAATTTGTTGTAGGATACATGAATTTACATTTTATAATAATAAATTCGAAATTAATTTTAATATTAATATTAATATTAATTTTAGCGAAAATGTTGAATTTTTAAAACATTCAAAAACGTTTGAAAATATTTAAACTTTTAAAATTTTAAGACATCATTAATATTAAAATTTGGAATTATAAAGCTTAAATTGGAAATTATTAATTCAGATTTTAATAAAGAACGGAAATTTTAAATTTTTAACCAATATTTTCAACCTTGAATTCAACCGTCTTTGAATTGGGTTAAATACATATTAAATTTTATCGAATTTGTATAGGAAATTTTAATTTTAATTTTAGGTAAACACAGTTTGGATTAATTTCAAATATAAAAAGCAGACAATATTCTAAATTTTACTAGTTTAATAAAAATTTCAAATTTTTAAAATTTTTAAATTTTCTAAAATTTTTAAATTTGTTAAATTTTCAATTTAATATGAATAATTAAAATTCTGAAATTCATTATAAATTGTGTTCGTAAATTAAAAAAATCTTTTAATTTATCCATATTCATAATTTCGGGAAAACTGAAGATATATTTTTATAACGTCTACAATAAAATATTTAAAAAATAAGAACAGATTATCTCAAAATGGCTCTAATTTGATGATCTTTGCCTAACAAAAGAGTAAAGAGTAAACCAGTTACAAAAAGAGTACTAACACTCTTGAACAGAGTATATCTGGTCACGATACACATGTCTGCCCAGAATACGGAGCACATGAAAAGAGATACCGAGGAAGATTAACAAATGAAATACATTGGAAAATTGCCCGCTTTCCAAAATTTATTTTTTTATAATTTTACATATTTAAATTTTAGTAGAGGTTAAATTATACATTTCGAGTAGATTTTTTAAATGAAATTCAAGGTAGAATTGTACTATGGAGTTTTTAACGCGTGTTGCAGATTTTTTAACGGATAAATTTTAATTGTGTTTGAGTGTACTTTGCATTTTGAGTGGAACTTTTTAAAGTTAAATTTAGAGTACAATTTGTATTAAGAAGTTGAGTAAAATTTTAAACGCGATTAATACATTATTTGAGTGTAATTTAAATTATAAATATTTACTCATATTTTAGTTGGCATAGACTCCGAAGTATATATTTTTTGAGTGGATTGGCTTAAGTGAAATCCAGAATAGAATCCTAGTATGAATTTAAGCCAAAATGTTTAATGGTTTCTTAGATGAATTGTTTGGGTGAAAATAAAGTAATTTTTCACCAAAATTTGAGTTCATTTAGAATTTAATTATAAATTGTAAATCCAACATTGTTTGAAAAAAATATTTTGTGTTATTCGGTTTGCGTATAGATTTTGAAGTGAAATTTAAGGAAGCTTGAAATAAAACCTTTAGTAAAATTAAACGATTGATATAAATTAATATTACAGCAATCGTATTAGTGTTTGAATAGCTTTTGAACTATGTTGAGCGGACGTTCTTGAGTAAAATTCTAGTATGGGCTTAAATCATATTTTAATTGTAATTTAAAGATTATTTCAACGTTTGTCGACATTTGCCAACTTTTCTAAGAAAGCTACAATATTTTTTCCATTTTGCTTTACTTTGAAAAGTTGGCAAAGGCGCCACATTTATTTATATGACGGAAATTCCAACGGTCAAAAAATCATCAACGCTGGCACAGTGGTCTCTGCAAAGTGTCAAACTCAATCAATATGAGAAAAAAGCCGACCCTATAAAAGCTTGGCCATACGAATTTTGTTTCGATTTTGCTTTACTTTGAAAAGTTGGCAAAAGCGCCCCATTTATTTATATGGCGGAAATTCCAACGGTCACAAAATTATTAAAGCTGGCGTAATGGTTACTAACAGGGTCTTGAACCTTATCGCAAAAAGAAGTTAGCCATCCTTAAAAGACTTGCACATAACAATTTATATTCCATTAAATCAATTTTACATATTAAAAAAGTCTGGGATGAGTATTTTGGTACACCACTGTGAAGATAGCCCAAAATTCTATCCCCGAAAACATTAAAAATTGCATATGGTAATAATATTATGAAATTTTTACTATCATGATATTTTGTATAAGATTTTAAATGTATTAGTAAATACATTTGGGATAAAAACTCAAAATAAAATTAGATAAATGGCCACTAATATAACATAAATACACATGAAATTTCGAAATGTGTGTGATAAATATACTCTCGAAAATTAGTTGTTTTAAAATATTCTATAGTTAAAATTTTATTTTACTATAAATTACTCTCAGCCCCAAAATATATTACTGTCATGACACTAAATGTACAATATATATGCTTATGAAGATATTTTGTTACATTTTACTGTCAGCCCCGAAAATTTTGTTTTTCATGATACTTATAAAAATATATTTTATATATAATAGGATTAATTACAAAATTAAAATTAAATCACAATTAAAAAAATTGGTGATAGAAATTTTCATCTGTATCTTCAGTAATTTTTTTAGATTTTTTGTATGTGGAGGATCTGAGATATAGTCGCTTAAACTCAGAAACTATTCGCTGGCCGGATAAGCGGAGTGTACCATGTGATTCAAGATGGTTTCATGTATCTTCAGTAATTTTTTTAGATTTTTTGTATGTGGAGGATCTGAGATATAGTCGCTTAAACTCAGAAACTATTCGCTGGCTGGATAAGCGGAGTGTACCATGTGATTCAAGATGGTTTCATGTACCTTCAGTAATTTTTTTAGATTTTTTGTATGTGGAGGATCTGAGATATAGTCGCTTAAACTCAGAAACTATTCGCTGGCCGGATAAGCGGAGTGTACCATGTGATTCAAGATGGTTTCATGTACCTTCAGTAATTTTTTTAGATTTTTTGTATGTGGAGGATCTGAGATATAGTCGCTTAAACTCAGAAACTATTCGCTGGCCGGATAAGCGGAGTGTACCATGTGATTCAATATGGTTTCATGTATCTTCAGTAATTTTTTTAGATTTTTTGTATGTGGAGGATCTGAGATATAGTCGCTTAAACTCAGAAACTATTCGCTGGCTGGATAAGCGGTGTTTACTATGTGATTCAAGATGGTTTCATGTATCTTCAGTAATTTTTTTAGATTTTTTGTGTGTGGAGGATCTGAGATATAGTCGCTTGAACTCAGAAACTATTCGCTGGCCGGATAAGCGGAGTGTACCATGTGATTCAAGATGGTTTCATGTATCTTCAGTAATTTTTTTTAGATTTTTTGTATGTGGAGGATCTGAGATATAGTCGCTTGAACTCAGAAACTATTCGCTGGCCGGATAAGCGGAGTGTACCATGTGATTCAAGATGGTTTCATGTATCTTCAGTAATTTTTTTAGATTTTTTGTGTGTGGAGGATCTGAGATATAGTCGCTTGAACTCAGAAACTATTCGCTGGCCGGATAAGCGGAGTGTACCATGTGATTCAAGATGGTTTCATGTATCTTCAGTAATTTTTTTTAGATTTTTTGTATGTGGAGGATCTGAGATATAGTCGCTTGAACTCAGAAACTATTCGCTGGCCGGATAAGCGGAGTGTACCATGTGATTCAAGATGGTTTCATGTATCTTCAGTAATTTTTTTAGATTTTTTGTATGTGGAGGATCTGAGATATAGTCGCTTAAACTCAGAAACTATTCGCTGGCCGGATAAGCGGAGTTTACTATGTGATTCAAGATGGTTTCATGTATCTTCAGTAATTTTTTTAGATTTTTTGTATGTGGAGGATCTGAGATATAGTCGCTTAAACTCAGAAACTATTCGCTGGCCGGATAAGCGGAGTGTACCATGTGATTCAAGATGGTTTCATGTACCTTCAGTAATTTTTTTAGATTTTTTGTATGTGGAGGATCTGAGATATAGTCGCTTAAACTCAGAAACTATTCGCTGGCCGGATAAGCGGAGTGTACCATGTGATTCAATATGGTTTCATGTATCTTCAGTAATTTTTTTAGATTTTTTGTATGTGGAGGATCTGAGATATAGTCGCTTAAACTCAGAAACTATTCGCTGGCCGGATAAGCGGAGTGTACCATGTGATTCAAGATGGTTTCATGTACCTTCAGTAATTTTTTTAGATTTTTTGTATGTGGAGGATCTGAGATATAGTCGCTTAAACTCAGAAACTATTCGCTGGCCGGATAAGCGGAGTGTACCATGTGATTCAATATGGTTTCATGTATCTTCAGTAATTTTTTTAGATTTTTTGTGTGTGGAGGATCTGAGATATAGTCGCTTGAACTCAGAAACTATTCGCTGGCCGGATAAGCGGAGTGTACCATGTGATTAAAGATGGTTTCATGTATCTTCAGTAATTTTTTTTAGATTTTTTGTATGTGGAGGATCTGAGATATAGTCGCTTGAACTCAGAAACTATTCGCTGGCCGGATAAGCGGAGTGTACCATGTGATTCAAGATGGTTTCATGTATCTTCAGTAATTTTTTTAGATTTTTTGTGTGTGGAGGATCTGAGATATAGTCGCTTAAACTCAAAAACTATTCGCTGGCCGGATAAGCGGAGTTTACTATGTGATTCAAGATGGCTTCATGTATCTTCAGTAATTTTTTTAGATTTTTTGTGTGTGGAGGATCTGAGATATAGTCGCTTGAACTCAGAAACTATTCGCTGGCCGGATAAGCGGAGTGTACCATGTGATTCAAGATGGTTTCATGTATCTTCAGTAATTTTTTTAGATTTTTTGTGTGTGGAGGATCTGAGATATAGTCGCTTGAACTCAGAAACTATTCGCTGGCCGGATAAGCGGAGTGTACCATGTGATTCAAGATGGTTTCATGTATCTTCAGTAGTTTTTTTAGATTTTTTGTATGTGGAGGATCTGAGATATAGTCGCTTGAACTCAGAAACTATTCGCTGGCCGGATAAGCGGAGTGTACCATGTGATTCAAGATGGTTTCATGTATCTTCAGTAATTTTTTTAGATTTTTTGTGTGTGGAGGATCTGAGATATAGTCGCTTGAACTCAGAAACTATTCGCTGGCCGGATAAGCGGAGTGTACCATGTGATTCAAGATGGTTTCATGTATCTTCAGTAATTTTTTTAGATTTTTTGTATGTGGAGGATCTGAGATATAGTCGCTTGAACTCAGAAACTATTCGCTGGCCGGATAAGCGGAGTGTACCATGTGATTCAAGATGGTTTCATGTATCTTCAGTAATTTTTTTAGATTTTTTGTGTGTGGAGGATCTGAGATATAGTCGCTTAAACTCAAAAACTATTCGCTGGCCGGATAAGCGGAGTTTACTATGTGATTCAAGATGGTTTCATGTATCTTCAGTAATTTTTTTAGATTTTTTGTATGTGGAGGATCTGAGATATAGTCGCTTAAACTCAGAAACTATTCGCTGGCCGGATAAGCGGAGTGTACCATGTGATTCAAGATGGTTTCATGTATCTTCAGTAATTTTTTTAGATTTTTTGTATGTGGAGGATCTGAGATATAGTCGCTTAAACTCAGAAACTATTCGCTGGCCGGATAAGCGGAGTTTACTATGTGATTCAAGATGGTTTCATGTATCTTCAGTAATTTTTTTAGATTTTTTGTATGTGGAGGATCTTAGATATAGTCGCTTAAACTCAGAAACTATTCGCTGGCCGGATAAGCGGAGTGTACCATGTGATTCAAGATGGTTTCATGTATCTTCAGTAATTTTTTTAGATTTTTTGTATGTGGAGGATCTTAGATATAGTCGCTTAAACTCAGAAACTATTCGCTGGCCGGATAAGCGGAGTGTACCATGTGATTCAAGATGGTTTCATGTATCTTCAGTAATTTTTTTAGATTTTTTGTATGTGGAGGATCTGAGATATAGTCGCTTAAACTCAGAAACTATTCGCTGGCCGGATAAGCGGAGTGTACCATGTGATTCAATATGGTTTCATGTATCTTCAGTAATTTTTTTAGATTTTTTGTATGTGGAGGATCTGAGATATAGTCGCCTAAACTCAAAAACTATTCGCTGGCCGGATAAGCGGAGTTTACTATGTGATTCAAGATGGTTTCATGTATCTTCAGTAATTTTTTTAGATTTTTTGTGTGTGGAGGATCTGAGATATAGTCGCTTGAACTCAGAAACTATTCGCTGGCCGGATAAGCGGAGTTTACTATGTGATTCAAGATGGTTTCATGTATCTTCAGTAATTTTTTTAGATTTTTTGTATGTGGAGGATCTTAGATATAGTCGCTTAAACTCAGAAACTATTCGCTGGCCGGATAAGCGGAGTGTACCATGTGATTCAAGATGGTTTCATGTATCTTCAGTAATTTTTTTAGATTTTTTGTATGTGGAGGATCTTAGATATAGTCGCTTAAACTCAGAAACTATTCGCTGGCCGGATAAGCGGAGTGTACCATGTGATTCAAGATGGTTTCATGTACCTTCAGTAATTTTTTTAGATTTTTTGTATGTGGAGGATCTGAGATATAGTCGCTTAAACTCAGAAACTATTCGCTGGCCGGATAAGCGGAGTGTACCATGTGATTCAAGATGGTTTCATGTACCTTCAGTAATTTTTTTAGATTTTTTGTATGTGGAGGATCTGAGATATAGTCGCTTAAACTCAGAAACTATTCGCTGGCCGGATAAGCGGAGTGTACCATGTGATTCAAGATGGTTTCATGTATCTTCAGTAATTTTTTTAGATTTTTTGTATGTGGAGGATCTGAGATATAGTCGCTTAAACTCAGAAACTATTCGCTGGCTGGATAAGCGGTGTTTACTATGTGATTCAAGATGGTTTCATGTATCTTCAGTAATTTTTTTAGATTTTTTGTATGTGGAGGATCTGAGATATAGTCGCCTAAACTCAAAAACTATTCGCTGGCCGGATAAGCGGAGTGTACCATGTGATTCAAGATGGTTTCATGTATCTTCAGTAATTTTTTTAGATTTTTTGTGTGTGGAGGATCTGAGATATAGTCGCTTGAACTCAGAAACTATTCGCTGGCCGGATAAGCGGAGTGTACCATGTGATTCAAGATGGTTTCATGTATCTTCAGTAATTTTTTTAGATTTTTTGTATGTGGAGGATCTGAGATATAGTCGCTTAAACTCAGAAACTATTCGCTGGCCGGATAAGCGGAGTGTACCATGTGATTCAAGATGGTTTCATGTATCTTCAGTAATTTTTTTAGATTTTTTGTATGTGGAGGATCTGAGATATAGTCGCTTAAACTCAGAAACTATTCGCTGGCCGGATAAGCGGAGTTTACTATGTGATTCAAGATGGTTTCATGTATCTTCAGTAATTTTTTTAGATTTTTTGTATGTGGAGGATCTGAGATATAGTCGCTTAAACTCAGAAACTATTCGCTGGCCGGATAAGCGGAGTGTACCATGTGATTCAAGATGGTTTCATGTACCTTCAGTAATTTTTTTAGATTTTTTGTATGTGGAGGATCTGAGATATAGTCGCTTAAACTCAGAAACTATTCGCTGGCCGGATAAGCGGAGTGTACCATGTGATTCAAGATGGTTTCATGTATCTTCAGTAATTTTTTTAGATTTTTTGTATGTGGAGGATCTGAGATATAGTCGCTTAAACTCAGAAACTATTCGCTGGCCGGATAAGCGGAGTTTACTATGTGATTCAAGATGGTTTCATGTATCTTCAGTAATTTTTTTAGATTTTTTGTATGTGGAGGATCTGAGATATAGTCGCTTAAACTCAGAAACTATTCGCTGGCCGGATAAGCGGAGTTTACTATGTGATTCAAGATGGTTTCATGTATCTTCAGTAATTTTTTTAGATTTTTTGTATGTGGAGGATCTGAGATATAGTCGCTTAAACTCAGAAACTATTCGCTGGCCGGATAAGCGGAGTGTACCATGTGATTCAAGATGGTTTCATGTACCTTCAGTAATTTTTTTAGATTTTTTGTATGTGGAGGATCTGAGATATAGTCGCTTAAACTCAGAAACTATTCGCTGGCCGGATAAGCGGAGTGTACCATGTGATTCAAGATGGTTTCATGTATCTTCAGTAATTTTTTTAGATTTTTTGTATGTGGAGGATCTGAGATATAGTCGCTTAAACTCAGAAACTATTCGCTGGCCGGATAAGCGGAGTGTACCATGTGATTCAAGATGGTTTCATGTATCTTCAGAAATTCTAAAAAAATCTAAAAAAATTACTGAAGATACATGAAACCATCTTCAATCACATGGTACACTCCGCTTATCCGGCCAGCGAATAGTTTCTGAGTTTAAGCGAGTATATCTCAGATCCTCCACATACAAAAAATCTAAAAAAATTACTGATGATACATGAAACCATCTTGAATCACATGGTACACTCCGCTTATCCGGCCAGCGAATAGTATGAGTGTAAAAATGTAAATATGGGTACAATAATAATTATAAATATACATATAAGTATCATGAAAACAAATATTTTTCGGGCTGAGAGTAAATTATATACATTATGTAAATTTATTTTGGTAAATATATATATATATATATATATATATATATATATATATATATATATATATATATATATATATATATATATACTTAAATCGTGATAGCATAATTTTTCGGGGCTGAGAGTAGAAAAGTATCATAATACTATCGTGATAGTAGATTTTTTCGGGGTTGAGAGCAAAAACTGTCGTGATAGTAGTCGCTAGTGTTGCCATCGTATTTTTCGGGGATGGAAATTGGGCTATCTTCACATACATTGATTCAAGATGGTTTCATGTATCTTCAGTAATTTTTTTAGATTTTTTGTATGTGGAGGATCTGAGATATAGTCGCTTAAACTCAGAAACTATTCGCTGGCCGGATAAGCGGAGTGTACCATGTGATTCAAGATGGTTTCATGTATCTTCAGTAATTTTTTTAGATTTTTTGTATGTGGAGGATCTGAGATATAGTCGCTTAAACTCAGAAACTATTCGCTGGCCGGATAAGCGGAGTGTACCATGTGATTCAAGATGGTTTCATGTATCTTCAGTAATTTTTTTAGATTTTTTGTGTGTGGAGGATCTGAGATATATTCGCTTGAACTCAGAAACTATTCGCTGGCCGGATAAGCGGAGTGTACCATGTGATTCAAGATGGTTTCATGTATCTTCAGTAATTTTTTTAGATTTTTTGTATGTGGAGGATCTGAGATATAGTCGCTTAAACTCAGAAACTATTCGCTGGCCGGATAAGCGGAGTGTACCATGTGATTCAAGATGGTTTCATGTATCTTCAGTAATTTTTTTAGATTTTTTGTATGTGGAGGATCTGAGATATAGTCGCTTAAACTCAGAAACTATTCGCTGGCCGGATAAGCGGAGTTTACTATGTGATTCAAGATGGTTTCATGTATCTTCAGTAATTTTTTTAGATTTTTTGTATGTGGAGGATCTGAGATATAGTCGCTTAAACTCAGAAACTATTCGCTGGCCGGATAAGCGGAGTGTACCATGTGATTCAAGATGGTTTCATGTATCTTCAGAAATTCTAAAAAAATAGTAGAAAAGTATCATAATACTATCGTGATAGTAGATTTTTTCGGGGTTGAGAGCAAAAACTGTCGTGATAGTAGTCGCTAGTGTTGCCATCGTATTTTTCGGGGATGGAAATTGGGCTATCTTCACATACATTTTTGGTACTAACTAAATACATATTGTTTTTGTAGACGAAAAAGTGTGGAATAGTCTAAATGTAAATAATCCTGGGATGAAACAACTATACAAATTTCAAAAAGTCTGGGATGGATTATTGACGCTAGTGTTGCCAGAGGCATTTAAAAAAAATCATGGGATGAAATCCTGGGATAACTTCAAGGGGGCCTTACTTACGCCAATTTGACTAAATTCATATTTATCGTCGTTTGAGGAAACTTGATTAACCTTTCACTAAGGATATCATCGATAGCTTTATCCACGATATCGACACATCGAGAAACCACGGTTTGTGATATGCCAAGCAGGAAATAGTGGCCGACATTTCGCTGATACCCACCTAAAAATGAGCATTAAGCTTGGTATCGTGAAAGCATCCCTCCTCGTAAATCACCGACCAATTGATGAACCAAACTTTTTGGTAACCTGTAATACCTCTTAAATGTAAGTAGTTTCAGGAACATTAAATTAATTATGCATATCTCTCAATCGTAGTCTCATTACACGCAGCCTATATTAATTCGCCGCCTTTCTACAATCTCGTTCAGTATTGTGATACGAAGCATTCTGAAATAAGTTTTAAACATAAAATAATTGCTCACTATAATTTATTGAATATAAATATTACCTTTCCGACTTCAATTATTTCGCTAAAGTTGAAATAAAATAGTCAAGTTATTTTGTATACCTTCACTAATTATTTAGATTGATACATATATTACAATTAGTTCGTTTTCATTTCAAAAACCAACAAAAATTATTAAACTCAAACCAAAACGTCAAAGTGTTTTTAGACATTAAAAATGATATTTTGGAGAATACCATTATAGCGAAATATGATACAAATTGTGTAAATTTTTTTTGTGATAATTTTTTCAATTTTTCACTTTACCCATTATCTTGTTTTTTACAGAATTAGGGTGCTGGCTTAAAAAAACCCTATGTATCAGATGTATTTAGACGTTTTGTCGATTAGTATATTTGTATGTACAAATATTTTATTAATTATACATATATATTTAAATCAATTTAAATTATTCCTACATTAATAATTTTTTGTTGGTTATTATTATTTTTCAAAAATAATTTATGTTTTTTATTCATATGTTTAGTAAATTTCCATAAAATTAAATAGATTATATTTTATTTTTAATTATTATGGCATTTTTTTTTTATTTTTATTTTTTTTTGCACATATTAAAATAATAAAATTAATTGAATTTACTTTTATTTGTGGTGGTGTTGTTATTGTAATTTTATCATTTTAAAAATATTATATGGAATAAAAAATATATATATTACGTATTGTTTATTTAAATGAATATTTAAAATTAAAAAAAATTAAAATTTATAAATAAAAACCGTATACATAAATTTTTATTATAATTAATTTACCAGGAACAACAACAAAAATGTAATAATAAATTAAAATCTATTAAATATATATTATATATACAGTTGGTAAAATATAATATTGATAGAGCTTTTTTTTAACAATATTATAATAGAAAATTATTTTCATTGTAATTATTATTAAATACATAAGAATTATATACATACATACATATGTACGTACATGTAAAATTTTTTAATTAATAATTATGTACATATATTATTATATTTAAAAATAAAAAATAAAAGCATTTTTTGTTTAACAATTTGATGGTTTGATGTTCAATTATAACCGTACACCGTACAAACATAAAGCAACAAATTTACGTGATGGTTTTCACATTTTAATTAATAATAATAAAATTAAAAAAGTAATAATTAAAAACAATTATTTTTGGTTATTTCAAAAAATTGATGTTTTATTGTTTACATACTTAATTTTAAATCAATTAAATTTTTATTATATTTTTGGTTTGTTAATTTAAAGTGTTTTTTTTTTTTTAAATTATAAAATTGACTATAAATTAATTTGATTACTTGATGATGGCCGCACAGAGAGTATATAGTAAATTTATTTAATTTTTGTTTTAATATTCCGAATTTATTAATGACCATTGATATTTTTATTGAAATTTTAATGTCTGTCGCCCAATCCACATTGTCAGTTGAGTATGAGAAACAGATTTTACCATTATTTTTATAAGTTATGAGTTTTACGAGTATCAGGATTTTTTGTTTTTTTACATAGCCGACTTTGTAAGGGGTTTTCCAATAAGAGCTTTCATATTAATATTAAAGGAAACGAGTGTTTTTTAAGAGATATCAATGAATGTTTATTTCATTGTAAATAGGAAAGTATGCCATTAACATTTGAAAACGATATCAGCCAAATGGCCGCCACGGTTACGTTTGCAGCACCATATCCTCGATAACTTCACGAATTCCATCTTTAAGGTCTTGAATCGATTGTGGAGCATTGGCATAGACCTTATCTTTCACTTGGCCCCAAAAGAAAAAAGTCTAAAGGTGTTATATCACAAGATTTCGGTGGCCAATTGTGATCACCTCTTCGAGAAATAAAACTTGTGTGGCACGTAGCACCGTCTTGCTGAAAATAAACGTCGCCCACATCAATATCTTCCAATTCTGGCCATAAAAAATCATTAATTATAGCTTGGTAGCGCAATCCTTTCACCGTTACAGTTGCACCAGCCTCATTTTCAGAAAAGTAAGGCTCAATCACACCGCCAGCCCAAAAACCGCACCAAACAGTGACACGTTGAGGATGGAGAGGCTTTTCAACAATCATTCTTGGATTTTCTGAACCCCAAATGCGACAATTCTGCTTATTAAAACGTAGCCGCCGAGGTGAAAATGAGCCTCATCACTGAAGATGATTTTTCGATGAAAATCCGGATTATTTTGATGCATTTGATGTACCCAATCAGCGAAGATGCGACGTTTAGGGTGATCGATCGGCTTGAGTTCTTGTGTTAACTGAACTTTAAAAGCCTTAAGTCTTTATGCAAAATACGGTGTAATGTCGTTTTCCAAAGATCGACGAGGAATCGGCAAACCTGGGTTTTCTTCAACACCTACAGCGGCAATATTATCAGTTGTTCTTGAGCGACGCACACCGTTTCGATTCTTAACATCACTAACTTGTCCCAACAGCTCAAATTTTTCCACCAGTTTCACTATTGCCGGCCGAGAAAGTGCTTTACGACGACCAAAATGTGCTTTAGTTTTGCGAACTGTGACTGCAAAATTTTGCGAACTGTGACTGCAAGTATCGTACCATTTTTAGTAATGGCGTAGTTTTTCCTTGTCAAATGTCAAAAGATGACAGGTTCATAATTGACAGCTGCCCAAATAGCAATCTATTCAAGTGAAACCTCTTATTGGAAAACCCTGTATATAATATAACAGGCTCTTTATAATTTACACAAAATTGGTATAAAGGTTTTTCCTCACTAAATTTTGACAGATACTAATCAGCTGACTTCTAATGGTGTAGGGCGACCCGATATTTTTTTGCTGTGTGATTTTAATGGGAATTCAGTCGTATCTAGATGTACGAGTATGTTTGATTATTCTAATACTTTAACCAAAAAGTATAGATATTAAAGAGATACATAGTCATGTACGTTATTATACTATAGTATTGTTCCCATGAGGAGTGTCAGGATCTCCCATCGAGTGCGTCCCCAGGTCGTGGATAGGGGGATGCCCTAACCGGGATAGATGGGATATAAAATATCATCCGTGGACAGAAACTGATAGGGGAAGGCTACCCCGAATAAGAAATCAAGAATGAGTGAAAAAAATGAAAACACGTTTACCTTAGTGCCGGCGGCTTTGGAGAGTGCACAAGCAGGCTTCCAGTCGTCGTTATAAAACAACCGCAGTGGGAAACTTGGCTCTGAAGTTCAGAAAACTACAGGTGTAGGAAGATTTTTCGAAGAAGAAACGAGAGCTATAAGTCAGTTTGTACTTAAGATATAAAGAAGCTGGCCACGTCCATCATAAATCGGTATGTCAAACACTCACAAAAGGATGGAAAGAAGGACGAGAATCAGACAACGCAGACAACTGCGAAATTGACTAAGCAAATAACTGTGTGCTGTGAGACCCAAATTTCCCCAGCCATCACTAACCAGAGAAATAATAAGGAGGAAACCGTCCAGCTGGATAGTGAAATGACGACCACCACCAATAGCAAAAGGAGGAGCTCGC
Organism: Tipula unca; assembly: GCA_951394425.1. Classification (NCBI taxonomy): domain Eukaryota; kingdom Metazoa; phylum Arthropoda; class Insecta; order Diptera; family Tipulidae; genus Tipula; species Tipula unca. The sequence continues at coordinate 148,279,893 of OX596381.1, read as the reverse complement.
AACAATACTCACCCAGTGATCATGCGCAATAAAACGGGAAACAGAGAGCTATAGCGAAACCCACGCCCTGGCAGTTAAGAGCCTAAATCCAAACCCAGGTATAGATGAAGCCAAGAAGCCTGACAATTTAAAGGACCCTGGCTGGCAAATGGTGGGGAAAATTAGAGCACCCAAACAGCAGTGGTGGTTGTACCAATCACACAGCCAAAGTGATGAAAAATGAAGGGAATTTACGAATAGGATGGCTGATCTGTGATATACGTGAAAAATCGTTACCTTTAAGATGTTTTAAATCCTGGCAGTATGGACATATGGCTAAGTCATGTAAAAGTGGTTGTTAAAGAAGAAGTGGTTACCCTACAGAATCGTCATGAAAAGGCTTAAAAATTCAAATGAATCACTGCCTACCTGACCAGTAATATTACGTGGAATTGTAACTGCTTTGTTTCCGTAACAAGATGATGTAATTCCTGACGTGATCCGAGTACCCGGCCATGGAAGAAATTCCGCCGGTATCAACAGAAGAGCTCACCAATGCGTGTCAACGTTTTCAAAATTCTAAGGTTCCTAGGCCTGCCAACATCCCTAATATTGCACTAAAGGCTGTAGTACACTATATAATTCCTGTCTCTGAGAGGGAGAATTCCCCGAACGATTGAAGAGACAGCGTCTGGCCCTGTTAAAAAAAAGGAACCAAACGTGTAAACCCTCTTACTGACCATTATGCATGATGGATACGGCTGGCAAAGTGCTGGAGAGAATCATATACAACCGACTTTGAGACGCTATCCAACACGTCGTTGAAACAGTCAAGAACGCAACAGTTGGATAAAGATGGAAAGGAGGCTCAATAAAGTACTGTGCTGTTATCACCCTGGATGTTGTGAACGCATTCAACTCGGCCAAATGGAGCTGTATCCTAAATGCACTGCAGACGTTACAAGTACCAGTGTACCTATGAAGTGTCATCACAGACTATCTTAATGATAGATAGAGCGTTGACATATAACACGAATGACGGTGCGAAGGCATACAATGTTTTGGATGGTGTACCTCAAGGATCTGTATTGGGCCCACCACTGTGGAATATCATGTACCCTGAGGCGCCGTGTATACCTAATGATTTCTAAATCGTCGGTTTTGCTGACAGATGAAATAATGGAGATAAGTAGGTTGACAATCATAATTATAAAAAGGTGGTTGATGTCATTTGGGCTTGAACTGGTCATAAAACCAGTAGGAAGGTAAAAGAAACCGTAATAATTTATGTACATAGCTGGAATCTTAACCCATTCACAGCCATCATTACGATATTTGGGTGTAGAAATAGTGGCGCGCGTGTAAATTTTAAGGAGCACCTAAGGATAGTAAGCAGGAACGCTAACTGTGTATCTGCTCTCTCTCTCTCTCGTATTATGCTACGAAACTGGTATCCGAATCGAACTTCTTGCGAGGGAAAGAAAGATATGATAGTCCAATCGAGTACAACCAGGAAGCAGAGCACTAGAACGTGCTTCAACAATGATAGAATGGTAAAGACGATAAGGATTTGCTCGGAAAAGGGTCTCTGGACGTATACCGTCTCATACCATCCATTGAAAAATGGCTAAATAGGCAACACGGTGAAGTCAACCACTACCTGACACAGCTGTTAAGAGTGGACATGGTTGTTTTGATACATACCTGTGCAGGTTCAAGCATTCTGATACTATTTGATAAGAATTTTGAATTAATTTTAAAAAGTTCATAAAAATTTGTATTTTGGCTCTTGAAAAATCTATTTATGTTTGCCAATCTCGAAAAAGTGTGTGTGGAGATTTACTGTCTGACGAGTGAATATAACAATCATTATGATGTAGAAATAGAATATTTGGAACTAAATCGAGAGATTAGAAATATTCCCAAAAATCTATCAATCTGTGTCATCTTAATTTAGAAGCAAAATATTCCATTTTAAACGTCGGCAGAAAATATAATGAGATATTTTATTTACTGGGTGAAAAACTTATTGCAACAAACGTCACGTGTTAGACAATTCGAACTGAATCTAATTCTTGTCCTATATACATGTATACCAATAAGCCGAAACAAGAAAAATAGGAAATTATAAGGAGAATAGTCGTTGATTTTAATGATTTAATTCCTTTTAACAAATATCTTTGATATCTTAGACCCTCGATCGATTAACCTGCCCTCGCCTTACGAATACCATTATACTCTAAATATTTTATGAATTTTATCAACTTTATCAATTTTGAGCAGAAATTTTGGTTCCGGCAATAGTGTAAATGGACTGCCAATTAAAACTCGCTTCGGAGTTAAAGGATCCGTATATCGTTCGGTGCCATCTCATCTAGTATGGTTGGGAGTTAAGTGTGGAATCTATTCCTTCTCGTTTCAAATAATACTTGGTTGATTTTATTGCTTCTTCCCATAACCCACCAAAAATAGGAGCGTCTGGTGAATTAATAAGCCATTCAATATTATTAATGACGAAATATTTTGCTTTTAACCAACCTGGTTCAATAAAATTAGAGTCATTGTCACTGTATAAATGTTTGCATATTCTTCGTCGACTAAGGAAGCGCCAAAAGAAGTTATATCGCTCATCAACTCTAGATGGACCTTAGTTATCATATTATAACCAAAAAGCGCCAAATACGTCTTTATAATTTGCGTACTTCGCAACCGTCTCTTGATAAATACCGGTCCGGTATAAATATAGTCCAATCCCGTGGTAACAATTAGATACATGATGTAATATTTGACTGCTTCACCTAAACAGCAGCCTTCACTATTGGCCAGTCAATCAAATGTCATGGATTTGATGTATGATGAATTAAAGCAGCTTAGAAAGGAATCTGCTGAAAACTATATAAAGCCTTAAACGATTAATTTGAAATTATTGTTAAAAACTTTACCGAGGAAAACGCCAAAATGAAATGCCAAGTGAAGGTTATGCAGCAAAAAATCGATACAATTGCTTGAATACCAAAACGCAATTAATGTGATTGGTGTTCCTTTCGTGCCAAATGAAAATACTGATGAAGTTGTGATGCATATCTTAAATTACGGTTTGGTTTTGTGGATTCAAGCGACTGACATAAGGTTTTCATACCGCCGAAAAAGTAAAAATCCAGCTGCATGTGGAAAATTTTTTGTCAAGTTTTGTCGTCGCAACAAGTCCGAGGTACTTTAATCCAAGTTGAAAAGAAATCTTAAGGGGATAGCATTCGGTTTTCAAACGAGTAAGCCTATATTCATCAACGAGTCATTGAGTTTCAAAATGCGGGAATTGTACTATCATTTTCATGAGGAAAATTGATGGGAGTGAGAGACTAGAAATCAAGGACAAAGGCGACCTCAATTTATAAATTAAATAACTTAAATTTTAAATGTCTGTTGTAAATTGTATACGTCACGATCAAATGGTAATCTCATCAAAAAAAAATCCTCTAAATCCAAAGATGGAAGTACCTTGTGGATAATCCACCAAAATTCCCGTAGCTTACGAAAAAATAGTGATAAAATATTTGCACATCTTAATTCATATCCCAACCTGCCAGATATTATATTTTTCTCAGAGATTTGAATGGAAGTAATGAGGTTTCTAGTTACAAAAATTTTTCCTAATTTTAATTTGGTTGATTGCTGTAACAATTCTTACTCATCCGGAGGTAGAATTGGATATGTGACATCTGGTCTAAATTTCAATTTTGTTACTAAAACATTAAAAAATAAAAACTGCTGACGTTTTGAGGTTAAATATTTTAATCGACTCTGAGAGTTTTTGTGTGGTTTGCGTATATCGTTTCCACTTTGATTCAATCTTGGAGTTTTTTGACGAATTTTCGACTTATCTTAATGGTATCAGAAATAAAAATCTCATTATTATGGGTGATTTAAATATTGATATTTCAGAGTGTAATCTTACGAATCCTAATGTTAGTGTATATCTTTAAATGATGTCTTCCTTTGGGTTGACTTCGCTAGTCCAAGAGTTCACTAGAGTTACAGATACTACTTCGACCATTGATATTGATTACATTTTTTGTAGAACTAATGTTAACTCCAATCTAAAAAATCGAATAGTCAAACTAATATCCATTATAGGCAAGTGATTGATCAGTCTAAGTTAAATGACGTTTTGAGTAGGGAAAATTGATCTCATGTTTTTATGCAAAACAATTTCTTCATATTTTGTCAACCCACACATAAAAAGGGAGATACACTTAGTTTGGGTAACTATCGACCAATTTCTCTGCTTTCCGTTTTCTCTAAACTATTTGAGAAAATAATTAAGAAAAGATTACTTTCCTTTTTGGCAAAATTCAATTTTTTTTCAAATAGCCAATTTGATTTCAGAGTTGGTTAAAGTACCGAAGATGCTCTGCTAGAGCTCACAAACAAAATTATATTTTCTTTAAATAACGATGGATCTGCTGCAGTAAATTTTATAGACGTTACAAAAGCGTTCGACACTGTTGATTACAATTTATTATTATTGAAGCTAGATAAAGCAGGGATACGCGGCATTGCAAACGAATGGTTTCTATCTTACCTTTCTGATAGACAGCCGGCCGTAAAAATTGGGAATTGTATTGGTGAATTTAGAAAAATTATGTAAGTGTGGAGTGCCACACGGATCAGTTTTAGGATCTATCTTATTCTTGATCTATATTAATTCTTTTTTCGAACTAAAGTTAGAAGAGCATTCAGTTGGCTTTGCTGATGATGTAGGGATGGCATATAGCTCCAGGGATAGTGATACTAATGTCCAGAAGATTAATAACGACCTTCGAATTCTGAGACACTGTTTTGACCTACACTTCATCGTTCTCTATATATTAAATTATCTGGAGTCGTGTCTAATCCAACTGATGTTGTATATCATTCCTCAAACTGTGTAAATAATAGTGTTACATGTTCAGACTATTGTAAAGTTTTAGATGTAGTTGAGTCGTTTAAATACTTAGGAATCACGATCGATAACCGTTTTAGTTTTAAGAGTCATGTTAAGTCATTACAAAATTATTTGTTAGCCTGTAATAGAAAATTATACCTTCAACGTGATATTTGTTCTGAACCCGTACTTAGAACAGTGTATTTTAGCATTGTACAGTCAAAACTTCAGTATGGCTTAACTTGTTGGGGTGGAATATACTATTCCAATTTGAAGGCCCTAATAGTTGAACAAAATTTTATAATGAGAACGATATGTTGCAAACCACATTTATACGTTTATAAAGTTTTAAAAATTTTCTTTTTACGTAGTGGTCACAGGAATTGAAAAGTAACTAACTATACATTACGTAATGTAAACCACGTTAATTGTCCACCACCAAGAAAGATAGTTTAAAACAAATTCCTGTTTATTTGACCTTTTTGAAGGGTTAAGGTTAATCATGGCTAACGGAAGTAAATGATATTGAAACTGTCTTTCACACTTTGAAACGAAACCACATTCCTGCTGTTATCGGTAAATCGCAAACAGTATGCAACTATGCGTCTTATCTTGTTGTATAATGAGATCTTGTTAAATACATCTGAGAGAAAATGAGATTCTTTTATCATGGTTGCAATCACTACTTTCTCTTCAAGTTCCGGTAACAGTAGTTTCTGTTGTTCTTGTAGATCGTCATCTGAGTTGCTAGCCAAGATTGTCTTCCAGTGCAATGATGTTGTTGTTACACCATAAAGTGTTATTGATGAGTTCGCTTGGTGTTATACCACGTGAAGCCATGTCCGCTGGGTTATCTTCCGATTTAATGTGTTGCCATGTTGTCGATGGTAATGTCTCCTTGATGACCGAGATTCTGTTTGCTACGAATGTTTTAAAACGGTTTGGGTCGCCTTTGATCCAGCACAGAGTGATAGTGGAATCGGACCATGCGTATGTTTTAACGTTCTGAAGTTGCATGCTATTTTGGACGTGTTTTAATAATTTTGCTAACAATAAAGCTGCCTTCAGTTCGAGACGAGGGATCGATAGCTTTGTTTTGATTGGAGCGACTCGTGTTTTCGCAGTTACCAATTGGGTTGTTACTTTGCCGCAGGTATCAATGTTGCGGCAATACACAGTTGCTGCGTACGCCTGTTCTGAAGCATCAGCAAATCCGTGCAATTCCTTTTGTTCTTCTGTTCTGGTGTTCAGCCATCTCGGTATTTTTATGTTAGAAATTTCGTTTAGTTCGTCCTTATAGCTAAGCCATTTGGTTCGTATTTTTTCTGGTAACTGGTCATCCCAATTTATTCCGGTCATCCATACTTCCTGCATCATAATTTTGGCCATGATTGTTGTTGGTGACAGCCATCCTACAGGGTCAAATAACTTTGATGAATCGGATAGCAATGATCGTTTTGTGGGCTGGTTGGTAGTTAACTGCAATTGGGCTATATTAAACTCAAAACAGTCTGTTTGAGGGCTATATAAAATCCCTAGAGTTTTGATGCAGTCGTTTAGTTTGATTTGAATGTTTCCATCGACCAGTTGCTCGTGAGGAATATGTTTTGTTATTTCGATTTTGTTGGATGTCCATTTTCTTAACGGAAATCCACCTTGGGCTGTGAGTTCTCGTAATTCGTTTAGTGCTGTTAACAGTGTGTTAAGATGATGTTAGCTGCTGTGGGTACTGGCTCCTTCTTGAGCTAGTTGTAATAGTGCTCTTATTGCCAAATAACTGCCTGTGGAAGTTCCATACGTTACTGTGTTTAATCTGTATGCGTTGATTGACTGAGAAGGATCGCTTCTCCATAATACTCGTTGGTAGTCTCGGTCCCTTTTGTTTATCCATACTTGACGATACATTTTTTCTATGTCGGCGGTCATCACACTTTTATGTTTTCGCCAACGTAGTAATATATCGGTAAGCTCTTCTTGAAGTTTGGGCCCGGTCATCATAATATCATTTAGGGATACCCCTCTCGTTGTTTTGGAGGATGCGTCAAACACTACTCGAAGTTTGGTTGTTGTGCTGCCTTCCTTGATCACACCATAATGAGGTATGTAATATGTGTTTTCAGCTTGTTCGTCGTTCCGTCTTTCCTGGATTAACTCCATGTGGTTTAAATCGATGTATTCCTGCATGAATTTATGATAAAGTTTTTTGTAGTTTGGATCCTTCATGATAATCTTCTTTCGATTTGTAATAACCTTGCAACGGCTCTTTTTCGCGATTCCCCTAGCGTGTTAGGGTTATTGTTGAATGGAATCCTTACTATAAATTTCCCATCTGCACCCCTTACTACGTTGGTTTTAAAATGTTCTTCTACTTGGGTTTCTTCCTCGGTGTGGTTTCGCTTTTCAGGAATGTTGTCGTTCTCCACGAGCAACTTCAATTGCTCCTCGATTGCTTTAGTGGTCACCATTGTTGTTCTATTACTATCATCCGTGTTGCCCATACTGCCAATTATTATCCAGCCAAATTCCGTGTTTTGTGCCATAGGCTCCTGGTAACCGCCTTTGATGATGCTGCTGGTTACAATCGACGGCTAATGATCTGCCCCGAGTACCAGGTCAATTGGTTGAGGTTGGTTATATTGTGGATCTGCAAGTTCTAAATTTTGAAGATGGGACCACTTGGTTGTATCAATGGAAACTGCGGGTAGTTGTTGAGTTAAGTTGTTGAGTACTAAGGCTTCAATGTCTAAGCTAAAGTTCTCATTGAATCTTGGCATTAATTTTATGTTGATGGTATCTCTGCAGATTCCTGCTTCGGTACCACCAACGCCTGAAATGTTGATATGTGCCTTTTTCTTCTTAATGTTTAATAGATTGGCAGCCTTTGATGATATTAAAGTTCTTGTGACCCAGAATCAATTAGTACCCTTATTGTATTGAGTTTTCCAGTGCCTGTTGCTACTCTGACCCCTACTGTTGGTAGCAGTACGGGGCCTTGTTGTTTGACTATGAGAGTTTGCGCTATCCCCTTGTTGGTTTATGCCATATTATTGCCATGCAGAAGAGTATGGTGTTGACCTTGGCACACAATACATCGTATTGTGGATGTGCACGATATGCCCCTTGGATGTTGCGTTAAACAACGTACGCAAGTGGATGTATCGCTGACAAGTTTGTTTCTATCTTGTGTTGGCATTAGTTTAAATTGATTGCAGTCTTGCAATTGATGCCTCCCTTGGCATCTCTTTACTAGACACTGGCTGTTTACCGTTGTTGCATGCACTCGTTTCAGTGGTGCCATTGGTTGTGGTGATGTGTTTGCTACCTTGATGACACCCATAGCCTCTAGGGATTGAAATCTTCTTTCTAAAAAGTTGAAGAAATGACTGATCAGTCTAATTGATTCAGGGTCTAGTTTCTTGCCTAGAATGAACATTACCAGCGCTTCAAAGGGAGAGGTTATCTGTAGCTTGCTGATGTTGTGCAGTATTTCGGTTGCAGTATCATGCAAGGTTCGAATTGTTACCGCCGATGCTGCATGTATAGTTGGTAAGGACATCAATGAGTTGAAATACTTATTTGCTAGCAACTTGGTGTTGTTGTACCTTGCTTGCAGTATTTCCCAGGCCTTGTCATAATTGTCACCCGTTGTTGTGAGATGACTAATTAACTGTCCTGCTCCCTTTTGCACATTTGACTTCAGGTAAGTCATTTTTATAGTGTTCGATAGCTGCTTGTTGTTGTGAATGAGCTCGGTGAATATATCGTTGAACGCGCTCCAATTCTCATAATCGCCGTAAAACGTTGGTAATTCTATTTTGGGTAATTGTACCCTAGCTTCTTCAGAAAGGCTCGTTGTATCTTTCTGCTGTTTGCGCTGTAAACGCATTATTAATGTGTCCACTTTCTCCTTAAGGGTTTCATAATAATTGTCTTGCACGTATTTATTTGTTTGGTCTTCATCTATTTCCACTAGGATCTCTATGTGTTGTTGATCAATTACCTCAATTTCCTTAGATAGTTGATCTATTTTTAATTTCAAGTATTCTATTGAACTGTTGGTGTTATCCAATGTTTGCTCGATGGAGTCCATTTTCCGGTACATATTCCTCATCAGCACATCTTGGCTCTTTAGCAGTTTTTGGTTGGTGCTTGACAATTCCTTGCTTACGCACTTCAGATCGTCATGGTGTGTTAATTCCTTGCTTACGCACTTCAGATCGTCATGGTCCTTGCTAGGAAAGTCAAAGTGCTTCTGTTTGTCTGTACTGGACAATGATACTAATGGCACTGTTGGGGTTGATGGTGGGCCGTTGTTCAGGCGCTGACGCATCTCAGTAAGTAGATCCTTATTTATTTCGGCAATTGTATTCCTCATTTCTCTGTATGGATGATCCTCTTTGATTGGCGGATCCATCGATATTATCTGCTCATCTGTGGCCAGAAATTCGGCTTAGAGCTTTATTAACTCTGCTATCTTTCTTTCGAGATACGATTTAGTCTTTCGTACATCTCCATCCTTGTGGTAGTTTCTGGCTAAAGTTGTTATTTTTGCGCCAGTCTCATCATTCTTCTGCAGTAGTTTATCCATTTGATTGATGAGTTAATGTGAAGACTCGAATAATTGTAGCTTATGTTGTTAAATTCAGCTTGATGTTGTTAAATCCGGCTTATGTTGTTGTATCCGGCTCGAAGGACCATGTAAAGTTTTAGCCTCTGCTTAAAACTTGGTTGAAGCGATTGTTAAGATTACTACGGGTGAGGTCTTAATAATCGTGAGAATTGAAACAATCAATTTGAATAATAATTTTAATTCTGATTTATTTAATACATTTTTTCGGTTTATATAGCATAATTAAATTAATTTTGTGTACATTCAGCATTTTGGCTATACATTGTGTTTTTTATATAAAATCAAAATGTGTATGAAATGTATGTAATATGATATTTACAATATTATTTTATATAAACCTGAATGACCTGTTTAGTGAACTAAACAGAGATACTTCTGAAAATCAATTCAAATTAGTTCCAATTTACTATAATCTGAATTCAAAGCTATAAATAATTATTTAAAATTTAAGTGGCAGAGAACCTATAATTTAGTTCAATTTATTATTATTAATTTAATATTTGATCTGTTTTAGACCTGTAAGGAATAATAATTAGTGTAAACACTGCCGCCATTTGCGTTTAACACTCGTTCACGTTCTCTTCGCCTCTATCCCAGCAAAATTCAAAATATTTTATATGTATTTTACAATACGTTTGTAATTTAATTTTATGATTTATTAAATCAAAAACTGCACTCTGCAATAAAATTTATTAGTTTGCTGGATGTAACTTTTAAGATGCTTCTGAAAGTAATTTAAATTAATTTCAATTTATTATGTTCTGCATGCTTAACTGCAATTCATTAATTTAAATGAAATTCATTAAAACTCCATATAAATGCGGCAATACTAGATGAAATAAAATAAATACAACCAAAAATAGTCCTTAAAAGAAAGAAATACAAGAAGATAAGAAATATAAGAAATACAAGAAATATAAACCTCGCTCGGATGGTTCAAACTTCTTGAAACAGTTCTTCGGTTTTAAATAAATAATTTAAGCCAATCATGTTGAATATATGATTTCTATATTACTACAATTTAAATTATATTAATTGAAAATTGAAATATAAAATCATTTTCAAATCTGAACTGACATACCAAAAATATAAAATGTCAGCTGATTTCCTATCCATTTGTTGTATTGTTTTCCTAATGTTCTATTGTAATATATAATTTAGATAAGAATATTGTTTATACATTTTTAATAAAATTTTAACTTTTTTTCTGTTTAATACACTAAAATAAGATGTGTTAAAAGTCGTAAAATATAGCACTCCAATTAGAAATCATCACCTAAAGTAAATATCATTATTGATTACCTAATAAGAAATAAAATAAAATAAAAATGAATATTATGTATAAAATTAGACTAATTCATTTCACTTGACGCACCATTTAGATACCGATATCCGTATCAATTGATACTATTTGTGGCTTGTCACTGTAAATCCAATTTAATTTAAAAACAATTCCAATTGGCATGCCGCAGCATGCTATACGACTTTTTTTAAATTTAGTTGAATTCTTATTCGTAGGTGGCAATAGCGTAGGAAGAGTATACTTGACGTTAAAACACAAATAAATTAAGCAACAGAAATTTGTTATTTAAATTGCACCACATTTCAAGTGAACACAAATTAAAAAAAAATATGGATCATAAGATTGAGAACTGGTAAGATGTCATCAAAATGATCTCAAGTTTGTAGATACCAATTTCAATAGGTGCATTTAAAATTCTCAAGGCTGGATCAATTCCATCCCAAAATATTCCACTATTTAAGTTTGAGATAACGAGAATTAACAATATAGCAGAAGGGACGAACGAAATTGCAATCGGACTGAAATTGGATTAACAGTCATTGTTTCCATAGAAGATCAAACAACACAAACCCATATTAATACAAACAACAGGACGACACAAACGCTTTCTAATTTCGTTTATTTTGTTCAGTTTTCAAATATCATCAACGAGCAATTACAATATTTTACCGGATTGGACTCAGATCGAATTAATTTATTATTAGTTTGATGGTAAAAGATTAATTCATCCTGAAATCGATATTAAAGATCAACTTTTAATAACGCTTTTTAAGTATACTGCAATGATTTTCTACTCATGCAAAATATTTTTTTAACTAACAGAAACGTGATTTGAAAAATCTTTAAAATTATGACAGAGGCTTTACATCACTTTGCCACAAATCGATAACTGGAAAATTTCAAAATCTAGAGGCTCGTATCGAGTTATAATTGATTGTACCGAAATACTTGTACACAAATCGGAGGACCTACTCATCATCAACTAACCTTCTTTCTGTGACGTTTGGAGGTTTTGAAATTTATTTCACTAATTATTAAAATAAGAAAAATTTAATGGGTTACTTATTTAATAAAATTAATTATATTATGTGTTTACTATTTGGCAAATTTGTTTTTAATGATATTAATAAAATAATACTTAAAATCCGGTTAATTGTTTCATCTCTAAATTCATCATACATTGTTGAAAACCAAATATGTAATAATAATATGGTATGACAATACCCAATCGCGACGGTGCTGTCACGAAAACAGCGACAAGGATTGATCTATAAGCATGCCCCATTGGAACACATTTCTCCGTATATCCGTAAAACATAAATGGATTTTTTTTGTTTTAATATCTAACATAAGAAGTACATAAATGCGACGTCTTATTTGCAAGAATATCAATCACAATTCCGTTTTAAATTTCACACTTTTATTGTTAAATAATTTAGCAAACTGAAAGAACAACACTTTAATTAAATATTAACACGAATAATACTAATTAATTCTGCCCAAAACCATTTAAAATATTTTCGTGTAATTCTAGGCTCTCGGCAACTCTAGTTGGCGATCTGTCCCGAACGAAGAACAATCCTCGAACAATAACAAAAAGTAGCTTTGAAAATTTGGAACATCTTTCGATGAGGCTGGAAATCTATTCGTCGCTGGTTTCAAAATTGACCATAGCGAGCGAATTTAGATTTTGTTCATTTTGTGTTTACTCTGACGTTTCTTACTTTCGTAGTAGTGGTACTATTTTGTTTTACCACAACATGATGTGGCAAATAATTTTGCATTTTGCTAGTCAGCATATCGACTTTTGGACGAACTATATCAGGTACACAATTTTTGCTGACCTGGATTCCCTAGATTCGGTAAATCTTTTATATTTTTTCTTTTAAACTGGTTTGAAGGAACAGTAAAACTTTGCTTCACAAAAGAGTAACTTGTTATATTTTATGTTTTTGTTTCACACAAAATATAATGTTATTCTTAAATATTCCGTAGAGAGAAATATCAAATTGATATGTATATTAGTTAGAGAAAAAGATCTCAGTAGGCAAATGCCGCTAGGGGAGTTGGAGCGCTAAAACACTCTTATAACTTCCCTCCTCGTTTTGCTATACGAGGTTCGCTTATCAATGTTTACTGGATCGGTGCCGTGTATGTTAGTAGGATGATTTAATTATTGCTGATACCCGCTTACCAATGGTGGAGGCTGGTCGATATCAGTTGTTATAAAATTATACTTACTTGAACTGGAAACTCTCGTGTTTAATTGAGAACAAATGTTATTTATTTGTTAAGACTGAATTATTTATTGATTCAACTAAAACAAGACTGATAATTGATACAAGACTATATTGGACTGAACTGAACTGGATTGAAAACTATAACTATAACTGACTTAACTATATCTATAACTGACTTAACTATAACTAACTTTTTGGTTACAATTTTTGGACTATATACATATATTAAAATTTCTATGTCAATTTTTGGTTATTGACTCATTTTTATTTTCGTTGTATTTTAATTTTTCATTATCTTGGTCTGATGACCTTATTATGTTTTGCAAAATATAGTATTTAAAATTATGTTTTCCGGAATATATTATTTTGTTTTTACAATGTCCGATATTTTGCAATATAATATTTTATTATGTATATTGATATAGCATTACATAAAGTGACCTAAAATAAGTATGCGCTTTAATGTTTATTATTTCTTAATGTTTTATTAACTTGCATTTTGTTTTATTAACTTGCATTTAGGTGCTTTAAACATAGAATACTTTATTATTCTGGTACTCTTTGGAGCGGTCAGCAGTAAGTTGTTTTACAACAAACTGGAGAACGATGTGAATTTTTCATCAATGTGTTAAAAGGCTGCGTATCCCTTATTTGGATGTCTGCGTGTTCTGTATTATCACTTGCAATGTTAAAGTGGAGAGTAACTACAACCATTGGAATCTCTACCAACGCTGTGACCTGATTTGTAACATTCTATAATTTACCAGACCTATACTGGCTCCCCTTAGGCTTTATATTTGGAACATCCATCTAAACATCAATTATACAGTGATACCTATAGATCTATTTTGAATATTTATCACAAATTCGTTTTGTTTATCGTAAAATTCAGCAACAATTATTCAATTTAACATTTTTTTTTTACTAAATTTTAATTAACTTTTAATTTAAAACTTTCGTTCTCCGAAATAAATAATTAAAATTGAAAAAATTATCTTTTGATCTTTTTTATTTTTTTTACATTTTTAGAGTATTACAAAAAAAGTGTTTTATTTAATTTTTTGTGTTTTGGAAAATAAAAATCTGAAATTTTGCTGTAACTGACTGTTCAAGTATTTTTATATTTATTTGCTGGATGCCCTCTGGAATATCACTGTTCTTTATTTATTTTTATTTATGCGTTGGAAATATTCATAATATATATTTAACAATTTTTTGCTGTGCTACACCTACATCTGTATACAGCTTGAAACCAACAAAACCGCTCGGCATACCTCTACCTATTCAAGTAACAATGTCACATCTGTTAAATACTTTAATGAACAAATTAAAAGTAAAAAAAAAGTATTTTTTTTATGTATCTCAATTGTTGTTGGTGTTTTTGTGTGTTCTTCGAAATCCTTTAATTTATCTCTTCATTTTTTTGGTATTATTTTACCCCAAAAAAATTTTCCACAAAAACAAAAAAAAAACTTAAAAAAAAATTATATTTTAATTTATTAATTTATTCGTCTTTGGTTCTAATTACGAAAAGGTAATTTTGATCTACTCGTAAATGAGATACTTAATTCTTTTTTATCATTTTGTATTAAAGGAATACACCGTATATATACGCGGCACCATACAGGGGATAAAAAGGAAGTCGAATCGGTGGGCGGCGAGAGAAGGGAGGGAGATAAATAACAAGCGTACAATATTAGCGTAATGCTGCGTGTGTTTGTGTAATGGATTTCGGATATATATAAGCTTTTAGGGTTTTAGCGTTTTTGTTGTTGTCGCGTTGTACATATATAATACTCTACCACTTTCTTTTACGCATATTTCGGTACCGAGAGAAATTCATTTAGCTGGAAAATTGTGTTTGGTGGATAGGTTTTATTGCAGTATATTTTGAAATTTAATCATATGCCTGGAGAAGACAAGACAAGAGTATCGATGCATCACATGAAGAATTTTCAAGCGGTCAAATATAAGAAAATACTGACCTAAATAAAGCTTTGTAAAGATAAGATATTCTTTCCAAGTTTGTCCGAACAAATCTATCTGCATCTATACAGGAGCTTGATGTTCTGATAAAAAAGCTATCTGTTGGTTTTAATAAAGCTATGTGTATGGTAGGTGTATGTCCTGAGCTAAGACCAGCCAAAATAAGGGCCTGGAAGCTCTACTGTGGTAATACAGGAGTCAACGGAGGCAGCCAGGCTATACGCAAAGTACTAGGTTCTAGTCCGTCCATCCCGAGTTATCTCCAACGACCGGATTGTTCATTAAGTGCGCTCTCGGCTGTCATGGGACATTAAGTGCGGACTGAACGGAAACCCATGGTGGGTCCTTGGAAAAAAAACCCATGGTGGGTCCGCTGGAAACCAAACATATTAGATAGAGTAAAGAAAGCTATTGTAGTGCCCTACTCCTGCAAAAATGCAATTGGAAAGAGATGGGGTATCGAGTCTCACATAGTGCACTGGCTCTACGTATCAGTGGTCAAACCTACTACTGTATGAGGTTGTTGTTTGGTGGCCAGCGTTAAAAATTATGGCTAACCTTAAACTATTGATGAAAGCCCAAAGAACCGCCTGCTTATGTATAAGTGGAGCCCTCAGAGCACACCTACTCAAGCTCTGGAGATTCTCTGTCATCTCTCTCGCTTGAATCTTGCGGCCAAGTAGCTTGCATCTTGCACATTCGGCTGAAATCCATATCTATGTGACCTGTAATGGAAGTCATGGGCTGGTTGAATTATTATTATATATATACGAGGCATATTCGCACTTTATCGGACAGCCACTAGCATGCTAAAAAAATCCCTGTCCTAACTCATCCCACTTCTAGATTTAAGAAAGATTTATTATTTTATACGGCACCCTTAGACCGATGACGGTCCATTATGATACCACAGGATCTTACTTCCCTATTACCTTTATTTGAACCAGTTAGAGCTACTTATGTACCTGATGTTCCCTTTATAATTTTCGAGATCAGAGGGGCCGTCCATTAAGAACCTACTCATATGTTTATGCCTTCTGTGTGCTAAAGCCGGACATAGGCATATAGGAAGTTAACTAAAGTCTATTCCCTCTACTCGTCCGCTGTATGGACGATGGAATGGTGAATGGAAAAATCATTTGCTTCTAGATCTAACCTCCTCGTATGTTCCCCAAATAGGCAGTGTCCTGTGAGTATCCCCACGATCGTTTTTGATGACGATTATCCAACTTTAGCCAAACTTGTCTTGCTACACTACTTGTGAGAGTGTTAGTCCACCTTTCATTCGCTGAGGCTACTGTCTGGGACTGGTTGGATTAGTAGACAGTATCTTTCTAAGACGAAAGGTCTTGGCGACTTCCTTTATTTTGATATAGAAGAGTCTCTACGACCTCCTCTGTGCCTTCCTCACTTTGTTGTATAATTTTTAGTTCTAAGTCATAATTTTAAGTATAATTTATAGGAATCCCAATCGTGAGTTAAGGCTTCCTTTCGGAAGGTCCCCAGTTCTTTGGGCCCCCATGCTGGTTTTTGCTTGCTCCTGGGCTTAACTATTAGGCAAGCAGCTTTAAAAGACCGGTTGCAGGCACCAGTGATATTGTCCACTATGCAAATCAGTTCATCCACTGTCGCCGGCGGCTCAAGGTTATGTCAAGAACCTCCTGCCGGTTTTTAATAATAAATGTGGGTTTTTGCCCAATATTACAAACTAAAGGTTAGTATTTATTAAAAAAATAACTTATCCCTTTCGTTGAAGTCTGTTCTATCACAGATTGCGTGATGCGCATTAGCATCACATCCAAGAATCACACAAATCTTCTTTTATCAATTTCGAGAACCAAGTCACCAAGGTAATCCGGCGGAACCTGTTAGTCCCGGTTCATATATGCTGAGACTAGCCCAGATTTGGCTGCCCGCAACCTCTAGGCTGACAACAGTTATGTCACCATCGCTGTATTGAGAGAGTAGAAATATATTAAAATCATTTTTTCCAAGAACGCAGGATCTGATTTACCCAGAAATGCTTGAGTATATTAGGCTATACCCCTTTATTCTTAAACCACAGATCCTGTTACTGTTTATCCAAGGTTCTTGAATAAGGACCACGGCGGATAGGTCCATTGTATAGCTTGCCTCCCCTCTTGGTACATGTGAGTCTTGTGTGAACCGGTTGCCGTCTACTCCAGGTTCCCCTATATGCGTATCAACCTCGCCTTTTTTATATACTCAGAGAGTATTTGACCCGAAACTGAAGTCAATTAGTTCCTTGGTCACAGCAATAGGAGGACTCCTTGTAGATTATCATAATGGATTATTTATAGCTATACCATTGGCGTCCTATTGCCTTATTATCTTCCAGTTATCTCTTGGAAGACTAAAATGGCTGTTCCTAATTATTTTCAGGATCTCGTCTAGGCTAATCGGTTTGGTTGATAGCCAGACGCACGCTCTTGGGCTGCTAGGAATATCATCCCTGCTCACAGCCGCCAGCCTCGCGCGTTACCGAACCTCCCCTACCTCAGCTACTGCCTTCTTATATAGATCCATTGATCTGGAATCTGAGCACGCTGTTAACTAGGGGAGAATCCAGGATCCCTCTACAGGGGGGAACCTTAAGAAAAACCGAGTTCAGTGCCTTATACAATAATCTCCATTTTTCCATAGTGATGCTCCCATCTTCATGACTCTTGTCAATGACGACTAGCACCAACAAACGCTCCTACACAATATCGCAAAACGACTTATGCTTATAGGCACCGTGTGAGAAGTCTCCTTATCCGATTCTCTTGGCCCATACCACGGGGCTGCAGCCCACCTGGCCAGAATCCTGAACGCTGACCTGCTATTTCACAGACGTGTGAAGTTCTTAGGACAAATTTTACGCAAATATTTTTAGTTTGGTATAACTTCTATTATCAAGCCATATAGATTTTGATTGTTACACATATTCGAAGCAGAGAGTTCAATAAGATTTTATGTTAAGCAAACTCTTCAGTTATCATTTTGCCAAATCCGAAAATAATTGTACACCGGGTTAAGAACTTTTCACGCATATAATACATCATAATATTATATAGCATAACCCAAATTTAGATTACATACACGAGCATAATTCATCGTGTGTATATATAGACATACAACAATAATTAAATTTATAAAACATTTCGACTCAAATCGCTAAAATAATACAGATAGCATAATGTATTAAAATGATGATGATGAATTGATGATACTCCCCATACTCGCAGAACACATACATATATTATACCGAAAGCTTTTTTTGTTTTTGTTTTTTAATAATAAATTTAATCTAAATATTATAATGAATTAATACGTTACAATTTTTAATTAAATCAAAAGTTTTATACATTTTTAGAAAATTAAATATGTATATATGTATATTTATATTATTGTAAAAATATTATCATTTTTAAATTAAAAACGTTGACTGTTTATTTTTAATTTAGGATTAAGCATTGTATATATATACATACGTACATCATAACGTATATCATACCCATATGTACATAATACACTTACGTATACCTAATATAAACATTATATCTCGTTATTTCCGCTTATTTTCTAAACCGTTTGATAAAATACGTCTTGCACCATTAAATGTTTGTCGAAAATGTCATTTCAACAGTGGTTTATATTACAGGTATACTGTGTATTGCGTAGTTCTTTTGATTTTCTATTTTTCGATTCTGTTCATTGTGAAATAGATTATTCTGCAAGTCGATATATTACCCAATCAAAACTAGCCATTTCGTAAACAAATTTCCCCTTCCAAATTAAAATAATTTGAAATCGATGTGCAGCAGGCAGCCAAAAAATATCATTGTCTCAAAATAATGTAATGGATTTGCTGAAACTACAAATATTCTTATATGTATTTAATGGTAAGTTTAATGTTAATTTTAATTTGTTATTACCTAATTATTATCTTGTGTTTTAATTTTTCAAGAGAAAATGCAAAATGAACCAGAAATAATTCTGGACGACAATTTAGAAGAATTTGATGACCCAATAATGGAGAACGAGTATTGATATATTTAGTTTTTTTTTATATTTATTTATATTACGACTGAGTCTTGTACCCATTTAGTAATTTACATTGCATAATACAGTATTTTGAATAGTCGACGTAATCAAGTGATTATCCCCAATTAGTGTAACTCCTCCCTCAGATTTTTCGCCACAGTAAGTCTACTGACCTCCTGGTCGCGATAAGTCCAGTGGTTTGGTTCTTTGCAGTCTTCTTGTTAGAGATGTAGTCAGCATACAGCGTATGTCCAGATTTTGATGCTGGTGCAGACGTTGTAGGTGTTTTGTTGCATGATGCTTAATTTCATCCACGACAAGCTCAATCTTGAGATCTCGATGGAGGTTGTCGTTTCGAATGTACCACGGTGCATTAACAATACATCGTAGGATTTTATTTTGAACTGTTTGTATGATTTTGATATTTGTCTTCTTGGCACATCCCCAGAGTTGGCTACCATATGTCCATACAGGCTTCAGAATTTGTTTGTATAACAGCAGTTTGTTATGGATCGCTAGTTCAGATTGTCTCCCTAGGAGCCAATGCATTTTTCTAAATTTTATGTTTAGTTCTTCTCTCTTCTTTTTTATGTGTTCCTTCCATCTAAGCTTAGCATCTAAAGTCATACCAAGATATTTGGCAGTTTGCATGGGGTACTACTATTGAGTTTATCATTATTGGTATATGGTTAACTTTTTGATTTGTAAAGTTCACTTGGATTGATTTTGCTTCATTTAATTTAATTCGACATTGCTTTGTCCAATTACATATCAGGTTAGTAGCCCTCTGTAATTTACTAGTGGAGTCATTGATTTTCTTTGCTGTTGCAAGTATTGCCGTGTCATCGGCAAAAGTCGCCATTGTTTCTTCTGTAATTAATATATCTCTAGTATATAGGAGATATAGGATTGGCCCAAGAACACTCCCTTGTGGTACTCCGGCTGTTATTCTTTTTAGTTGGGAGTACTCATTCTCATACTTTACTCGGAAGTACCTCTCTGATATGTATGATTTTAAAATTTGAAAAAATTGCTCCGGAAGATCTCGATGAAGTTTGAATTCTAGCCCCTGGTGCCATACTTTTTCAAATGCTTGCGCTACATCAAGGAATATAGTTGAGCATATTTGTTTGCTTTCTAGTGATTTCTCGATTACATCAGTAATTCGATGTACTTGTTCTATCGTAGAATGTTTTTCCCTAAATCCAAACTGTTGTGAAGGGATAAGATTCCTTTCTTCGATAATTGGTTTTAGTCTTTTAAGAAGAACTTTTTCAAATAGTTTCGATAATGTTGGTAGCAGAGAAATTGGCCTATATGAAGCTTTATCATGCGGAGGTTTGTTCGGTTTAAGTATCATAATTACTTCTGCAACTTTCCATTGCCTTGGTACATATCTTAGTCGAAATGCTGCATTAATTATATGCACTAGTTTCCTCAACGCTTTCTCCGGTAACAGTTTTATTATCTGACCCGTTATAAGATCATATCCTGGAGCCTTATACGCATTCAGATTATTCTTGATTTCCCATTTTAGTTCTTTCAATGTTACAGGTGTAATATTTACTTCATCCTGTTTATTTATTGGTGTAATATTTTCCTCTTCCGTTTGTTTTGGATAAGGTTGGAATGTTTCTTCAAGGTGATTTGCAAACAAATCTGCTTTTTGTTTAGCATTTCGAGCCCAATTTTCATTATTTTTAATTGGAGGAATCTGAAGTTTAGGTCTTTTAATATTCTTAGTTGCTTTCCATAATGAATAATCAGTATCTTTTTGCCCAGTTAGTGTGCTGAGGTATTTATTAACTGATTGATTTTTAATGTCTTTTATAAGGTATTTTAATTTGTTACACAAATGATTAAATACTCTTTTATTTTCAGCATTTCGATGTTTTTGCCAATTCTTCCGTGCTTTTCTTTTATTTTTAAGAAGTTCACTCACTTCCTCTGGATAGCCAGCATTGCGCTACATTTCCTGCCTATTATTTGGAGTGCTTTCCCACGCAGCATATTGGATATTATGGATGAGCTTATCTAATTCGTCTTCTATTTGGACTGGTCCCTGAATTGAGTTCTGCAGACTAATTCTTTCTGTTAACTGTGTTTGGAAGAGATCCCAATTGGTTTTGAAGCTCATTAATTTCGGGTTGCTCTCTTTCAAAATAATTGTTTGGCTAAGTATCATAATAACTGGTGAATGATCTGATGAAAGTCTATCTTTCACTGTTCTCTATATGGATATAATTATCTGAAATCCCTTTTGTAATAAAAAAGTCTATAAGGTCTGGAATCTTACTGGTATTCGTAGGCCAATAGGTTGGTGAACCGCCTGAGTGAAACTCGCATTTTAGTTGTTTGCCTGCTGCGAACAGTTCTTTTCCTTTAGCGGTCGTTAACCGAGATCCCCAATATGTATTTTTTGCATTATAGTCACCTCCAACTAAAAAGACACTTCCTAGCGTTTTCAGAAGATTAGTATAATCTACTTGTTTGAGATTGTATCTTAGAGGGCAATATATTGCTGAGATACTGCTTGTTTTAATATTGCTTAATTGTATTTTGATTGTTGTGACTTGCATGGAAAGGTTCTCAACTTTTGGTTCTTCGTTATGTTTTATATACTCTTTTATGAGGATAGCTGATCCACCTCTGGCTTTGTTCTCAGGATGTAGTGCATAGTAGCAATTATATCCTTTTATTTTACAGAATGAAGTTTTGGTGAAATGGGTTTCTGATATAAGACATATATCTATATTATGCATGTTTAAAAATATATCTAGTTCTTGAATGTGTTGCAATAGCCCATTTGCATTCCAGGTTACAATTCGTAATGTTTTTTTCATTTCTTTTGTTTATAATTCGATTTTATGTAGTTTATATTTTGATACACTTGACCAAGGTTTTCTTCTACTCTTTTATTGAAACTAGGTTGTGATTTCATTTCTTCTAGTGTTTTCTGCAGACTCATTTCCTGCGAAATAAGTCTATTGTTAATGTTCTCTAGATTTCTCAGTATGCCCTGTAGAACGAGATCCACTTTTAACTGTTTCTCCTCTGTTTGCTGAACTACTTGTGCATAAGTAACGTTTTCGTTTACTCTCTGGCTTTGTATGTTATGATTAGCTGTTGACGGTTTAGGCTCCGTGGTTCTTTTTATAGTTTGTACATTTATTGATGTACCTGGTTTGCGTGATTTATCTCTCATTTTTTGTAGTTCTACTGCAACTTCACATCCTCTGTAGTTGGCTGGATGCTGGCCATTACAGTTGATACACTTCGGTGTTGTATCTCGGGGGACTGTGCAGTCATTTCCTGCGTGTTTTCATGCACATTTAACACATCTGATATATTTATATGATATATTTAGTGATAACGATATTGTTTGAATATGCCGCACAATATCATTAAAAATTCCGGCATTCCACCAGAATTATTTCGACTATAAGTAAATATAATAGAAATAGTCCCAAACTTCTTATTCATCCATTCATCCATTTAACCAATTTACTATTCCTGGACCTTTCACACAATAAACTCAAAACTTTACCCCCGCCAGCACGTAGGATTATTCTAGTTACGACAATTACCATCACCCCTGAATCTAAAATGTCTAAATATGTGAAATACACAACGAACGTTACAAAATTTGCCAACCACCTTTATGTGTATATCCTTTATAATTTAATCGCGCTGAATTTATCACAAAATGTATTGCCCAAGGTTCCCGATTGTTTGTACAATATGAGTAATTTAAAAATTTATCTGATAATAATATAGCTGAGCTAGCATCTGGCGTTGAATTCTACCAAATTTGGAGACTCTATAAATTTGACCCGAAACAAGTTTAACTCACATACGACGATCATACCCAAACGACAACCAAGTAGATTTTGATGGAATTCCATCTGCGGAATTGGAAAATGTATAGTTTAGAAATATTTTCTGCGTCGTGTAATTGTCTTGAAATGATTCCAGAGGCACGTCTGTTTTCCGATAAGATAAATAAAAAGGAACGGAAAACCAAAAACTGATATCGTGACCGAAGCTCAAGGGGATGAGAGTAAGGAATTCCTTAAAATATTTGAAGTCAACGAAGAGGTTGATGAAGATGCGAAAGAGATTGTGCCACGTAATTTGGAGCCGTTAGGACATGAAGACCGTAATATCACACCAAGTGTGCCTTGGCTCTATCCAGTTCAGTTAGGCATGGGCTATCTAGAATTACCGCACGTCGAGATGCAACACCACATAATGGAACATAAGTTACTCAACATTAAAAACTGGTTCGTGCTGCCGCTGTTAAATTATCTGAATAATTGTTCAACATGATTGATCGACCACCGTACGCGATGGTAACGCGAGTGTAGGAGGGGACTAAAATTCAAATTTTCAAATGTAAATTTATTGGTTGTGATGAAGTTATTTCAGTTAATTTTACACGTTTGGCACGTGCTAATCTAACATAACAAAATAGGCTAAACAACAGAAGACTAAAGCCGATCTGGCATCATTCTTTATGCCACGATAACCGCCGATGACAATAGTTGAAGCGTGGCATATTGAAGATAGGTTTAATTAATTTTTGAGGAACACGGACATCTCTACACCGGCGAATGTTACGTATTTGTATGCCCCTAGTATATCCCTCCGGGAGAAGACGATCACGGATTATTTTTGACAAAAATTTGTTTACTTTTTTGACATCAACAAAATAAGCAAAAAACTTTGGACTAGAATATAAATTCCTTTAAAAACGGCTATCATCATCCTGTCCTACAGACAATTTTTCAGCAAGCAAAAATGCATAAATTCGCCTTCAAGTATTTCGGTATATCTGTCCGTCTGTCAGATTTTGTCATTAATTTACCGGTTCGGCTTCCTGGAGTTGAGGCCGTGGGTCCTAAATCAGAAAAGATATTTATTTTATCACTCAAATCAAAATCAATCAATATTTTGCTATAAAATCAAAAACTGCTCTACTCTGACTGTAGTATTGCTTGAGTGAAGGAATACAAAATTTTAGTCAACCTTCCCAGGTACCTCACACAGTAAAACACACAAAATATTCTTTTACACCAGTGCTGGACAATTTCTCGTGTGTTTTACTATGTCATTGCTTGGAAAAGTTGAGGAAAATAAAAAAATTCTCGGAACCAAATTTGGTTAGATTATTCCAAGCCTTCACATAGTAAAACACACGTCTGGGATTAGTACTGGATATTTTTAATGTTTTTTACTATGTGAGTGTTTAGGCCAGATGGATTTAAATTAGCTATCGAAATTTAACTTTTTTTTTTAAGGGGAACAGCATAGGAACAGCTTAATAGTATTCACTGGAAATGGTTTGATGTCGATAAATTTATTTTTTTATAAATAAATGTTTCCTTGTATGATGTGAATTATACCAAACACAAATGTGGAACCTATGTTAAAAACGTTTATGTTTGCATAAACTGTGGAACATACGCTAAGCTTGCACCTCTCATGAGGTGGAATACAAATTGGGGTTTAGTTAAAGTTGGACATTAATTAAAATTATGTATGTGCTGTTGAATAGGAATTGTGGGATCTATGTATAACTTTTTTAGTAAGTTTTAAATAAAAAATGCGGATAAACGTTATACGCGGTATTACTATATTTATGAATGCATTTGTCCTTATATACTCTATACCCGACTCGATATGTGTATAGTGGCTGCTTTCTAAGCAATGTATATAGGAGGACAATACACAATGAGAAAAAATAAACTCGAGATGTATTAAAAAAAAAAATAGCGAGAAGGACAATTTTATTAGTATTTGTTTTTACTACTGTATGTTGGTTCTGGCAAAAAAAAAAAAACTTAAAACAAACAGATGTGTCCTTTTTTCCGAAATAATATTAAAAAAGCTCAGGAAAATTGAGAATATATTGTGACAGGAGAGATAGTTATTTTTTTTTTCATTTCGGCAAAAAAAAAAGAAAGAAACTAACAGCAAAAAAGTTCAAACAGATAAATAAACTATATGTATGGGAAGGTTATATGTATGTATGTACTCGTATGTACGGATGGAGGAAATAAAGTTTGAAGTTTATATTACGAAGTAGATAGTAGACGTAAATATTAAGATAAGAAGAAAGATGGTATATAGTATTCTTGTGTATACGACGAGTGTATGTAAGATAAAAATTAGTAATGGAATTTTTTTGATCTTCGTATATAGTTTCGTATAATATATACTTATATGAGATGCTGTATATATACAACTATATATGTACATACACATAATATAATAAAATTGTAACATTTCGATTAGATTTGATTTTATATCAAAATAGAAAATACGTTGGCTGTATTATAGTATATAAATGTAATACGTTTAGCTTATTATTTATGGCGCAATAAACAAGTGACATAAATAGTTGTGACAGTAATTTTTACTTATGATTTTATGGATGTGTCATTCCAATGTGGTGACTTAATTTGAATGACTTTTCGTAATGACAGCTATAAACTACTGTGAAAAATTTCCTTAACCTTTATTTGAGTACATCTTGGAATCCTCGGAACCAAGTAAGGAGATTCATTGCATTTCGTTTCGTGAAACCTGAGCTCCAGTCTCGGTTATAGTCAAAACTTTTTTAATTTAATTTACTTGAGTCTACTCCCAAACTGAACTCGCCCGGTATACTGCAGCTTCGTCTTCTTTAGCCTATATTTGTTCGAAATAATGATTTTAAAATGGCATAATTTTAATCGTTTTCGTCCTACCAGCATATCTTGATGTTAACCAGCATACTTCTGACGAATTTAATATTCTAACTTATATTCTATTTCATTGTCCTCAAAATTATTATTTTCTTAGTCACAGTGTGATTTTATCAATGAGCCAAAGTAATTGATCGTTAATAGAGTTTTTTAGTACAAAAGGAATCTAAGTTAAAATAAATTATTTCTTTGATATATAGAAGGTTTTTTTTTTTGACAATCTTATTTATTCACATAAAATTTTACAATGTACCTAGTCCATAGACTAACAACATTTCCTTTTTGACCTAAATTGCTAAATTGTGTTTAATTAAGGTATCCCCATTGGTTTTCCTTATGTTCTATTTACTGATGTTATTGCCTTACGCTGACTATAGTGCTAACTCAAAAGGTTTTACTCTTTTCAGTCTTCTCACTGCTTCCCTGTGGTCGAGTAATTGGTTGGCCTCAACGTTTGGGTGATTCTGGAGCCTCACTTCATGCTTCCGTGCAGCATTGTTTGCTTCTCTGGTGACAGTTTTCACTCTAGGGTACCTGTGGAGGTCGCTATTACGTGTGTACCAGGGGGCATTTACAATATCCATTAGCACTCTGTTTTGGAATTTTTGAACGATATCCATGTTGCTTGGTTTAGTACAACCCCACAGCTGAATTCCATACATCCAAATGGGCTTTAATATCTGCTTATATAGCATCAATTTATTGTTTATTGATAGATTGGAGATCCTTCCCATCAGCCAATACATCTTTCTATATTTGAGTCTGAGTTCTTCACTTTTTTTCTTGACATGGACCTTCCATCTAAGTTTGGTATCTAGATTTATCCCTAGATATTTTGCTGAGTTAGCATGTGGTAATGGGACATTATTTAATACCACAGGCAAATGATTTATTTTTCTGTTGGTGTAGTCAACACGTATGGATTTTGTTTCATTTAACCTGACACGCCATTGCTTCGTCCATCGATAAATTTTGTTCATCGCACTTTGAAGCTTATTGGTAGATCCTTCTATGGTATCATCTACTACCAAAATAGCAGTGTCGGCTCCAATTGTGGTATTCTGAGATAATGGAATATCGCTTGTGAATAATAAATATAGAATGGGTTCTAAGACACTTCCTTGTGGTACCCCAGCTTTGATCTTTTTAATTTCTGAGTATGATTGTTCATGTTTAACAATAAAGTGTCGCTCTGTAATGTAGAATTTGAATATTTGGCAGAATTGTGAAGGTAGAATGTTCTGGAGTTTGTGCAGAAGACGTTCGTGCCAAACTTTGTCAAACGCCTGGGCCACATCAAGGAAGACTGCTGAGCAGATTTTCTTTTCTTCGAGTGATCTTTCTATGATATCTGTTATTCTATGAATTTGATCGATTGTAGAGTGTCTATCTCGAAATTCAAATTGATGTGTGATTTCTTGGCTCCTTTAATTTGCCTTTTGGTATGTCCTTTTTGTTGTTATTATTTTTTCTCATCTTCTGAAGTTCTCTGGCAACTATACATCCTCTATAATTTGCGGGGTGTGACTCTCCACAATTTACACAGTAGGCCGGAGTTTCTCTGGTTTTTGTACATTCTTTGGAGGAATGCTTAGCTGCGCACTTAACGCATCTTGGGCCTCTATTGCAGTAGTTCTGAGTGTGCCCGAATGATTGGCACTTTTTGCATTGCGGGAGCTATCTTGATTTTCGTAAAGCTTCAATCTCCACCTTCATGTTGAGGATATGCCTTATTTGATAAATATTTTGTATGTCTTCATCTTTATCAAAAGTTAACATGAACAATGATAGCGGAGTTTTATCCTTTCTCTTCAATATTTGTGTAACCTCTTTTATTTTCAAATTTTTAGAAAGTAATACTTCCTTCATTTCTTCTGGCTTGCAGGATGGGTGCAGCTTTTTTGCCACAACTTTAGTCGGCCTGGATCTTTTGTCCTCATAAGAATACCATGTATTTCCCTTTTCATTAAGTGAAAGGGTCAGTTTTCTATAATTCTCCTCGTCTGGGACATTGACTTTAAGATCTCCACTACTGAGCATCGTTGTTTGGTATTGTATTTGGTTTGAATCCATCGTTTTTCGTATATATCATTGTAGTTTTCAATCTTATTTACAATGACTGGTGGTGGTTTGGGTTGTTGCATATTTTTACTCTGATTTTTTATTTCCTTTTTTTCTTGTATTTGTTCTGGAGATACAAAGGGTGATTTGCTCAGTCGTCGGTTTTTTCCTTGTTTCTTTTTTTAAGCACCCAATTCACTTCAGAATTAAGTTCATCTGAGTCCGTGACATATTCATTCTGACCGATGGCTACGTTTCCGCCAAATGCTTCGTTTTTAGCAACGTTCTGCTCTTCTATTCTTGTTTTCTCTTCTATTACAGCAGGTGTTAGAGCTTTTCTAAGTTCCTCATTTTCTTTTTTAAGTATCATGTAATTATTACTTAGCTTAGTTGTGATCTTTTCAAATTCGCATAGCTTTCTGCGTAGTTCAAAATTTTCCTTTTCAAATACGTTACCGTATCTTGTTGGTGATCTTGTCAATTTGGAACTCTTTCCAAAAGGATTAGTAACGGGGTTTTCTTCGGTAAAGTTCTCTGATCGCGATCTTTCCTTTATCAATGGTTGGTTCCCGCCAGAATCCATGGAACCGACCTTCTCCGAGAAGGGTGGAATTTCCAAGTTAAAACCTGGATTACCACCTGGGGTAATATTTCCTTCCGTTGTTGCCATTGCATTTTCCTTTATCTTTGATCCGTGGGAAGTATTTTATTTCCTCCCTACCCTTCGCTATACCCGTAGATACTGATGAGCACTCCTCTATCCACCACCTGAGGACGCGCTCTCTAGCGGTTTACATACTCCGCCGAGAGATATAGAAGGTAACAAGAATTGTGTTTGTATTTCATAGTAATAATTTGTTAAAAATCGCATAGCCCCACGGTGGGCGCCAAGTATGACGCGCTGATCTATCGAACAATGTTGCGAGGAATCATTATAGTGAAGAGATTTAAACATTTCGGTGTTTCATTGAACTTTAAGTTAGCAACACTTTTTTTAGGGACAACTGATTTGACAGCTGACAATTGATTTTCGGTAAGTTTGGTTTGCCATTTCAGAATCAATAGACCTGCCAGAGCAAAGTTTGCAAATTGTTTAAATTTCTTTGAAAGTAATGGTTCAGTTTGTGAAACCAATCGTGAGTTATGTCCATTTTTGATTCGACATAATTCGTCCATCAGAGCAGTTAATTTGACTAAATGATAATACACGTCCGGGAAGACTCAAAAATCATTACATCCAGTGAAGATAAGCCACGAGCCATTTTTTAAAAATCATTCGTTCCAGAAAAATTTACCGATTTGTATGGTTATGGGCCGAAGAAACCATCGGGCCATATGTGTTCATAAATGAGACCGGTATAGAGACATGATTACTAACTTTTTTGTGCATCAACTGGATGGTACGGCCTTTTTTTTTTTTTTTTTTTTTAAAGGAGTTGGCATAGACATTTTTTTGGCCCATAGCCTTACCTTACATTCACACAACATTCATTCAATCCATTTATTCATCCCATTCACACAAGTACAGTATACCACCTGCGCATTGCATAGCTCCATGTAACCCTGTACAGTGACATGGAAGACATGAGTTCTACATTCCAACAGAGGGTCATAGATGTTTTCAATTTAATCACCGATCGTAATCGGGAGATGAAAAATCCCTTTTGCATCCCGCATCTGTTGGAATTCGAACCCGGTATCTCGCGATCCAAACGTCGCAGCTTTAACCACCTGGTACGGACTTAAGTGACATGTGGTTCCAACAAAATGGGGCGAAACATGGCGATTACTGATGATGGATTAAAAGTGATGGTTAAAAATTGTTCGCAATTGGTGTCCGTTTACTTAACTCAAATCACAGCTATTGGCCAAAAATACTTGCCAGCTTTTGTGTTGCTCTGCGTGAATCAAGCGTATCTGCGATTGTTCGAATATAACGGATTTTGGACTTTATGAATTAGAGCTAAATTATAGCTGCTACTTCAAGATATTTATAGGTCACCAAATGCTATAAATAACGGGTGCTAGGATAAAAGTAATTGCAAGAAGATGCTATAAGTATCGTTACTTACATGTGAGAGCGAACCATGTGTAACCAATTGTAACCATATATGAAAAGAACTAGACACTGGAGAACACGATGGCTGGCATATTCCTAATGCCACCATGTTAGCTTCTTTGAGACAACACTGAATAGAATAGTTTCGTGACAATTCACAGTGCTTTTGGAGTCCTGTAAACTATAGCGAGCTCGGTAAAGGATTTCTGTGCACGTTTACTATACAACTTTTTTACTAAAATAAAAATTAAAGTGACGATTGTTTGATTTGATTTGGACTTTACTAAACTTGCATAGAATTGACGTCATTGAGGAGAATGTGACAAAACAGACTCTTGAGTCCACAACTGCAAAGAGAAAAGAATTGTTTTTTAAAGTGTAGATTAAAATGCATTGAAGGCGCAATTCTTTAAGGTTGTCGCCCCCCGTATCACATTAATCATAATTTTTTTTTTTTTCAATCTTAAACATTATTAATTCGTTTAATTCATTAGTAAGGTTAACATTAGTACTTATGAGATATGCATAAACTTGTGTGGGTTTGGTGTCCAGTTCCCCTGAGGTTTGATATTCATTCGGTCAGCTTATGTGGTTTGGTATGTTTAAGCCGCCTTACTTCGTTTATACTATCCAGTAGTTGTACGGCCTCATCGTTGGTGTGGACGAGAAGCCTCTTCTCATGTTTGATTAAACATCCGCGGTTGACGTCATCTATCAATTGTATTTGTAAATTTGTTAGACACAAATTGGTAAGCGTTGGTGACCATTCGAAGAAATTTATTTGGACATAGCTGCGCACCATATATCCATATTGGTTTGAAGATAGTCTGGTAAATTAGTCTTTTGCAATACAGGTTCATTTTGGAATGATGTCCAATTAACCAGTGCATTTGACGTTGTTTTAATCGTATTTGTTTAGCTTTTTGTCTCACATGGGACATGTTTCTTCATGTGTGGATGACTCTTAATTTGCGATCATACCTTGCTCATCTTGAATGTCAATCTCTCGTGCCCAACCCTATCAAAGGCCTAGGATACATCCAGAAATACAGCGGTGCAGTATTTATTTTCTTCTAACGCTTGCTCTATCACCGTAGTGATTCGGTGGACTTGATCTATTGTGGAATGGTTACTCCAGAATCCAAATTGAAAATCACGAACGTTTACCATTGGCTTGAGACGTTTCAGAAGTTGTTTTTCAAACAGCTTTGATAAGGTCGGAAGCAGTGCGGTTTTGGTCTGTACGATGTTACTTCTTCATCTGGTTTGCCTGGTTTCTTCAGCATAATTATTTGGGCCGTTTTGTAGCATTTGGGTACATACTTCAATCTCATACAGGCATTAAATAAGTATGTGATCATGATGATTGCTTTACGTGGTAGTTCCTTGAATAGACCCGGTCATATTTCATCAATTCCTGGTGCCTTATTTTGGTTCAGATTTTTGCATTCGGCAATTTCCATTGGCGCGACCCTTTGCAAATCCTGACTTGGTTGATAAACAGGTGTTACGTCGATATTGGTTTGAACGTCATGGGGTTGGAATACTGTTGCTAGGTGTTGAGCAAAGTGATTTTTCCGCTTTTTCTTTGTCTTGTCGAACCCAACCACCTTGAGCATATCTTATGGGTGGTATCCGAGCTAGAGGTCGTTTACATTTTCTGGTGGCTTTCCATAACGAGTAGTCCTTTTCCATTTCTGGAAAAGCCCGCTTAAGTAGTTGTCGCAGCAATCTTAATTAAACTTTTTGATTAGCCTATTGACTATGTTACTTATCTGATTGAAGGCTGTTTTTTCAATGGGATTTCTGGTGAGATGCCTTTCTTCTTTCCTTGATTTGTTCCCTGATCTCAGCAGGGTATTTAACTTCCAAGTTCGTTTTTTCCTTTAATTCTGAAGTAGCGAGGCTGGCGGCCTTTCGAGTGTATTCAATGAAATTCGTTGTGTGATGTTCCAATTCCTCATTACTTTTGATACTCACATTTAATTCAACTAGCTCTTCTAACTTTTCTCTGAAGAGATTTCAATCCGTAAATTTATTAGTAAGGTTTCGCTTCTTTTGTTTTTTCATTACTATAGCGCTTACTGACAACAGTACAGGAATATGTGATCAGATGTTAAGTCGTTATTCCCTTCGGCTCTAGGGTAACTGGATGAAATACCCTTTATGATAAAGAAATCAAGTAGATATGGTATTTTTCCTGCATCCGTTGGCCAATATGCTGGCCCTCCTGGAGACATTTATTTTTCATGAATTTCATTGAACCGAGCATTTCCTTTTCTAGGAGAAATTAGCCTGGAACCCCAAGCTGCATGTTTTATATTGTAGTATAAATCTTGGACCGAGGTTGTTGAAGACGTTGGTAAATTGTAACTTCGTTGATGCATGTCGTGGCGGACAGTATACTGCCGCAATATTTAGATCTGCGCCATTATATTGGATTGAGATAATCGTTGCTTGCATGCAGCTTTCCCGAATATCCACTTCTTGATTATGGTTGATATTATTTTTAATTAGTACAGCTGAACCACCTCTTAAATCAGCGCAATATTTAGATTGTTTGTATGGAGAAATATTTCCAGTTCCTGGGCTCGTTGGTTCAACCTATTGGCGTTCGAAATTACAATACGTAGGAACGAGTTAATAATTTTTGTGTAATCTGACTTTTTTGCTTGGCGGATAGAAATTAATTTCCAATTTTGCCACCCTTTCTGCTAAGTGACCAAGTGTCTGTTGAATTTTACTGAGCATTTTAATAATATCAATGTTATTATTAGACTCGTTAATAACTTCTGTGTGTTTGTTGTTTTCGATTAATCATGATTTGGTGATGATAATCCAACTGTGGATGGTGTAATTGTTGCTTGAGGTTTGCTGCTTTGGTTTGTAATCGCTGTACTACGCTTGTTCTAACTATTACTCTGTTGATTTTTAATTTTGTATATAAGAGAAACACTCTATAAGCCTTTTCACTCTTCAGCTGATAGGTGTGATATTCGATGTTTTCTAGTTGGTTGCTGGGTTCATTTTTTAATTCTTCCAATAGTTTTTTGACATTTCTATAGTCATTTTCGTTTTGAACGGTAATTTTAATGTCTCTGTTTGAAAGCGTCTTAAAATTAGTTGGTTCATTAGTGGTTTTTATTATTTTTTAACGTTAATAGTTGGAGGCAGTGGTAATTTTTTATTTTTCTGTTCAGTGATGTTGTTCACACTTTGTGTAATGTGTTTTGGAGGCATTTTCGTTTTTGTGCGCCTACGTTGTTTTGTATTTCTGTTATCAGTACTGCCAACTTCGTTTTCCAGTTCTTCCTCATCTGTGCAATATCTCTCTTGACTCAGAGCATTGAATCTATTATTCT
The DNA here is from genome assembly GCA_951394425.1 of Tipula unca. Taxonomy (NCBI): domain Eukaryota; kingdom Metazoa; phylum Arthropoda; class Insecta; order Diptera; family Tipulidae; genus Tipula; species Tipula unca. The sequence goes on along the minus strand of OX596381.1, from coordinate 148,246,553 downwards.
GTTGAATAACTGGAAATTGTCGCAGCAACCAAAATTTGAATGATCATGTTGAATGGTGGATGAATATGGTTAGAACATAGATTTTTAACTCATGCTGAATCCTCAGCTTTGTTGTTTTTACCTTTTCTTTTAGTGTAGAGTTTTTTCTTTTAAGCTCAGCAACTTCGTTTTCACCTACATTTCCGAATAGCTTAGAACCATATTCAAGAGATTTAATTAGGCCGTTCCAATTGTCATAGAATTATGAAGAATTTAGTCTGGTTTTTCAAAATTTAAAATCACTGAAGTTTTAAATTCAGTACACAACAATTGAGAGAATTTTGTCTAGAAATGACGACACAAAATTTTAAAAATCGTCCAAAATCAGGGAATTCCTAAATACTGGAAAAAATAGTAAATTTCAAAAGAATTAATTTAATATTTTAACCACAAAAATAGTTATTGGCCATGTCTAATTGTCAGAATTTAATTCAAATGTTAATTTTCTTTTAAAATATATTCCAATTGGACAATACATAACAAGATTAAAGTTAGTATAAACTTCACACTCATATATACCGTATACACAATCAATTGACTTTATACTTTTATGTATATGGAGACTCTTCCGCTGTTGGCAGTTAAAGATGTGCTATACACGTATTTATACCAATTGGTAAAAATAATTCACTTCATATCGTCGTATATCCGGCACACGAGACACATATTTTACGATCATCCCATAAAATTTCGGTTGGGATAAAGTTAAGACACAAAATTTATAAAAATAAAAAATTTAATTAATTAAGATTTAAGATAAAAGTTGGGTTATAAAATTCAAGACTATTCAGAGATGATAAGCTTTTTTTATCTTAAGTTTTTTTCATTTTTAAATACTTTTAATCCAAATGAATCATCTCGCTTTTATATGCAGCATACATGTGCTATTTTTAGATCTATGTATACGTATATATGTATAAATTCGACAATATGTGTGTTTGAGCATTTCTACTGTCTGTACATATATACGAGTATATTTCAACTGCAATGGAAATTATGATACTAACCTAAATTTTGTAAAGCGCACAAATGCGACAAAAATTATAAAAGCATGTACATTCGTACGACTTTTCTCTATGTTTCACAATACATACATACATTGCTCTATATAGTACTGTATGTATATAGTCTTTTATCCAAAGATTTGTGTTTAAGATATTATAATTTAATTTCTTCGCCAACACGACGAAATGGTTAAGTTGAACTTATGTACATATATAGGTTCAAAGTGGATTTTGTACACTTCTTAAGTGTTTTATGTTGGCACGACAAGTGTTTAATTTATTTGTTTGTAGTACGGTTCTTCTTTGCCTCATATCTATGAATAAATTTTAATTTTTTTATAAGTTGTATGGTCCTTGTAGAGTTTAAACTACCGTGTATAGATACATAAGAGGAGATTATTGTTCCGCAAAGATTGGCGTTGAACCAAAATAAATTAGTTTGCGGTTATTGAAAATACTCAAGTGATAATATAAATATTTTCAGTTGGTGTACATTAATTTTGAAACTTGAATAGACGAATTTCCAACCTCATTTGAACATCATTGGGTCCGATAAAAGGAAAACAAAGCGTATATTCAAGGTTGAATATATGTATATAGTGTGGCCAATATTTTTCCACTTGGTTTATGTGCAATATTTTTATAAACATTTACCATTATAACAATAAATAAATACTAGTGTATATATATATCGTACATAATATACATAGTTGCTAATAAATAATAAAACAAGATTGTCATAATCAATCTTTGTTAGTTTTTGCATGGTAACGAAAACAACTCGTTGTATATATAGACTGTATATTATATAGACTGCAATAAATAAACTACTTTAGTTTTCAATTCTAAATATATAAATATATACGAAAATGTATTAGCTGGAATCCATATAAAACAATTTTTATCTGTCTGCAAATTTCAAAACATAAATATGTACATGAATGTATTTATTTTAATTGGAAAGCTTTCTTTGACAAGAAACAATCGGGGCCATTGACGAACAGGGGATATTTTAATCAATCATTTAATTTGTCGCTGAATCGAAGATGCTGTTCCCAGGAGGTCGTGCCTTTAACAACTCCAACGCGGACTTACAATTTTTAGAATATAACTACTACATCGGTATGCTTAGCCAGGTTGCCCTGTTACCGTCCCTGCCATCGAGGAGGCGCATACTCGTCTACTTTTTAACTAGCATTTAAAACTAGCATTTAACTAGCATAATTTTTTTTTCTATCTACCACTCAAGACGGTATCGCAAAACTTCTTAAAAGAGTTGAGGTTGTTTGGCAGCATTCCAGAGTCATGCCTGCCAAGACAGGAACGGCGTCAGTTGGCACCGTTCTGTAAGCCTTGGTAATTCCGAGCAAGATACTTCTTCGGTCTACCCATGCCGCGCACGCATATGTTAATGAAGATACCACTAGGCCTTCATATATTTTTGATAGTGTTCATTGCTTGAGGCCCCAGTTCTCTTTAGCAACTCGTTTTAGCACAGCGAAAACCTTTTTACTATTTTCCGCGACTCTTTTGACATGTGAAGTGGCTCCAAGTCGTTCATCGAAGTCAACTCCCAGCCATTTGACAGTTTTCACCATCTTAATTCTTTGGCCATTTACGGAAACCAATGGTGGTCTCCTGATGTCCGCAGTGAACCTTTATGTTGGATCATGACTGTTTTTTCTGAGGATAGCTCCATTTTGTAGCTTTTGCACCAGCCCACGATCCTGTTTATGGCAAGCTGCGCTTTTTCTTGAATACTTTGTCTTGAATTCCCAGCAAAAAGCATAACCTTATCATCCGCGAATGCTATACTGTTTGAACTTCCTGGTCCATGCTTCCATTGAAGACAATATTCCAAAGATGTGGACCAAGGATGGAGCCTTGCGGAAATCCTTTGTTGACCATTTTTTCAAGTGTGCCATGACTTGAAATAACAGTGGCTTGCCTTTCAGAGAAATAGTTGTTTAGGATGTTATAGAGATTGCGTGGGTAATTGAATCTCTTTAGCTCCAACATGATGCTGGGGCACCACAGGTTGTCGAACGCGCCAGATACATCTAGAAATACTCCCAGATTGTACAATACTTTTGTTCCGACTCTTTGACCACATAGATCAATTTGATCATTGCGTCCTTTGTGGATGTATTTTCTCTGAAACCAAACTGTTTGTCACTATGTACCACGTCTTTGAAATATGTCCATTAACCTGTCGGCAATTAACTTTTCGAGTAGTTTACCAAGGACTGATAACTAATTAACCATTTTTCCATGCTTTGGGGAATATTCCTTTACTAAGACAAGTATTCATAAAGTTCGTGATACAGGGCCCTACAGGCCTGGCGCCTTACCAGCTATCATAGACATGATAGCCATAGTGGCCTCTTCATCACTGAAGTGGATTACGTCTGGTGTGGTTGGTGCAGAGCTACAATCGGCGCGGATTTATCTTTGCCTCTCAGAGTCATTTTCCTCATAGTCGTCGGGTAGTAAGGTGTTTGCAAGCATTTTGTAGTGTCCTCCCAACAAATTGTTGTTAGTCCACTACCGCTCACCAGGGTACTTAGTACCTCATTTGTTTTCAGTTTGCCTTTGCTAAATTTATAGACAAAGCCCCACGGTTCAGCATTTCCATGCTCCGTTATGAACTTTTTTAGGCTCATTTGGCTTTTGTCTCTGATGTTCTTGAAGTACGCTTTACGGTGTGCCACATATTTAACCCTTTTGCTTTCCCGAGAATCGGGATTTTTATCTTTTTGATTTAGCTTGCGCAACTTACGAACCAATTTTCTTGATTCGCTTAGGTCAGGAGACCACCAAGACAGTTTTGACTGGCGAGCACGTTTACGTGGAATAGTTGCGCTACAGACTTTGCTGATTGAACTTGTTATTGTTAACCTTGAAATAAACTTTAACAGCCTTATTTTTTTTTATTTTTTATTAAAACGGTTAGAACCTACTGAGGCTCCGCACTATTGAACAGCCCTATTTCATCAACATTAGTTTTATATCGCGAGAACTTTTAAATCCATTTTGTAAACACTTTTCCAATTGAAATATTTTGTTTAGAAGTTTCGATGCTTAGTTAGAGCTTTTAAAAGTTTAGTGGCAATTTTGTTCGTATTTGGGGAGCTTTTAACAATCATTCGAGAGCTTTTCACAATACATGGTGTGAACTAAATGTTTATGGGTTTTCAATTATATATTCGTTATAAAGAAAGCGCTTGTTGGTGAATGTTATTGTGGTCTCAATTCGACATCGATAGATATTAATGAAACTTGACAAATTTGGCTTTCCATCAATTTTTGTCAAATGGTTTCAATCGTACCTAACGGAAAGATACCTAATCATTGAAATTGCTGGTGAAAAGTCAAATCCTATTTTGGGAAAATCTGGAGTTCCTCAGGGTTCTATTATAGGTCCCTATCTTTTCATAGTCATGATATTTATTGACGACATTACTAATATCGCAGTAAACACTAGAGTATTTCTGTACTTTTGTTTGCTGATGATCTTAAGATATTCTGACACACACGGCACTTACAAGCTTCAAGAGAATATTGATAATATTTGTACTTGGTGTAAAGTGCACCAGTTAAAACTTAATATTCAAAAATGCAAGATAATGTCATATTATCGGAAAAAATGTCCAATAATTTCCACAATCAAAGATCTCGGTGTAATATTTGTCAGTGATATTTCATCCTCCAGACCCATGATCAGAGTGTATCGAAAGTCAACTCCATGTTTGGCTTTATTCGTCGTTGGACCACCGAGTTAAAGATCAAAATGCACTATTTGCATTATATACTTTGCATACCTAACATCTCAACTAGAATATGCAGCAGCAGTTTGGCATAACGATGACCACATTGATAGGATTGACGGTGCACAAAAGTGAGTTTTACTCTATAATATGACAAAAACAAACTAGAACTATACAACTAGAACTTCAACCAATATGATGGCTAAATTTCTTTCCAATGTCGAGGACCTATTTGAGTTCGGACTTTCTAAAGGGCCGTTTAACCTCAAATTGAAACAACACTTCAGACAACTATAATTTTAAAATTCCTTAAAAGCCATTCTAAGTGCATTAAATTTTAAAATTTTACAATTTAAATTTTTTGTATTTGTAATCCTAAATGTATTTAAATTTACTCATTTATTGAAGGTTTTTTCTAATTTTTACCATGCTTATTACCATGCTCATATTACCTCACTCTGTGTGGCTGTTTGTATCGTCAAATTTTGTAATCAATTTTTCAACCACTTGCGATAGTCCAATTGAGCTGAAATTTTGCATGCAGACTAAACTCCGATGACAATACAAGATTCTAACAATTTTTCAAAAAGCCTTTTAGGCTTTTCAAAGCCTTTTAGGCCGAAAAAATGTTTGAATCTAGTATTGTCATCCGTTTTAAAAACCATGCTTATATTTGCTTTGAAAAGGCTTTGAAAAGGTAGAAAATACATTTTTTCTTCCCTACTCCTATCCAGGTATATTTATAACAAGTAGACATTTAAATTATGACTAAAAATATAAGCGTGGGGCGCTCCCTCTGAATGTATATACTATCTCTCAATATATCATTTTTACGTTAATACTGAAATGCTCCAGCAAAAAAATCTATTCTTAGGATACACCAGAATAGACTGTTCCATTAGTATTACTAAAAGACTTTACTAAGACTTTACTTCGTATGTCTAGTAGTCTTAAATTACTAATGCCGTAAAGAAGCGCCCCACGCTTATATTTTTAGTCATATTAATTTTAATGTCTACTTGTTATAAATATACCTTGATCGGAGTATGGAAGAAAAATTGTATTTTCTACTTTTCAAAGCCTTTTCAAAGCAAATATAAGCTTAATTTCGTTTTATTTTGGGAATTACCAAAAAGCTAGTTTTATGTCAAAATTACAAATGTTATGGAAGTTGGATTTAAACTATAGTTTCTGAATACGCTGTTATGAATGAAATAGTTATTGTATTGAATTTGCGATAAAAAGAGGTTTCTATTTCAAAATCGAGCCTGATTATTGAACTATTATTTCTAGGCCTAATGTTTTATTTAGTTGGAACTTCGACCTAAAATATTGTTAGACTTAAATTGAAATCCAATATTTCTTAATAGAATTTTGACCAAAATATCAAAATAGATCTCCAGCCCAACGTCTCGGTCTACAATTTCCAAATTCAGTAATATAGTGCAGACGCTGATTTTTTGTCAAAATTTTGTAACCAAACAATATTTACAACATTTTATCGGAATATTTAGATTTTAGTTGAGCATTTATAACCAGGGATGGGCGAAGTAGAATACGCCGTGTAATCTACGCAGTTGTCGACACGTAAATTATTACGTAGATTACTTGGCAATGTTATTTGTTAACGTCGACAATTAAGAGACTGTCAACAACATCCAAGATATTAGTAATTTGAAGTAAAATGCGCCAACGCGAAGTTTTATTTTGTAAAAGGACGATTGAGTTAAGCCGTAAGAAGAAATTAAAGAATGATTCAATTTAAATTGGAAATCGCACACCACAAATAAAACAAACCAAAGGTTTAATTAAAGAAAGTTTACTGCACTAATAACGTTTGAATTGATCTAAATTTTAAATTTTGTTATTACTAATAAAGTAAAGCACATGTTGTTTGATGTCCCCGTCAGATTCTACACAATTTCCGATGAGAGCTTGGCAATAAGTAAAATTGTACCATTGAAAACGCATATTTTCAGCAACCTTATCGTATTCGCCATTCGTCTTTTCAGTATTATCAAATATTTTTGAATAGGTCGAACGCATTCACATTGTAAAATACACGAAAAATTGTCTAGGTCTGATGTAAGAGAATTTTTCGTGTAGTTCTATATGAGTACATGGAAAGATCAGTTAAAATTGTATTTTTATTTTAAAACAAGGAAACTTCGATACCAAATTTTAGTCGACCTTACCCAACTTTCACAAGGTAAAATACACGATAAATTGTGTGGCATTGTGTTGATTGTAGTTTTTTATCATTTTGGCACTATATGTTGCTTACTCTAGTTGAAGATCACAGGCCGGTACTGCATTTAATCTTTGTCTAAGTATACTATACTTTACGGAAAGCACGATCATTTACTATTTAGTCTAGGCTATATGGATATATATCGATATTAGCACTTTGTGGTGGACAATAAATGTCTAGGATGTACAGAAGTTTGGTAGAAGATAGGTAGAACTAAAAGTGTTGCTGTGAGTGATACATCAGACATTTCTACTTCTCGAAAAATAGTTCCCAAATCGGACAGATTTCTAAATTAAAAAAAAAAAAAAGTATGAAAGAAATTGTATTTAGAATGAACTGTGGGTTTATTATATATATTTTTATTCCTGCTGCCATTAATTGGGTCTAACACAACCTACTTATCGAAAAGTTACTTTGAAATTATATATTTTAATTAATTTTTTACCACAATTTTAATACTAAATGTTAAAATCGAAAAATGTAAAATTTATGTATTCCACATATAATCGATTGTAATTATCATTTTTAATTTTAACATTCAGTATTAAAATGTGGCCCACTCTGGTTTAAGTCCCACGGGCCGCTACTGAGTACTAGTTTTTCGTTAAATAGTTATAAATATTTGTTCCTTGCAAACTAAAAAGGGCCGCATGAAATGTTAAATGTTACAATGTCATCCATCATAGCACATTCTCTAAATTTTGTCAAAACTTGGTGTTAGAGCAGTCTGGCACGTTTAACGGACAAGTTATGGTTATCTGAATGATTTTGCTTTTTAATAATTCAATAACTTTTTTAGCCTTCCTGAGGACGAAATCGTCTTACCATGGAATGAGATGTACTCGATTTTATGGCACGGTCATAGTCAGAAATATCCGTATTATTTATAATGAAAGTTATAATCTTATTGTAACATGCATGATGCCATGTTTCCGATTTTTGTGAGCTTCGTTTTTTTTCCAAATTTAATTAATTATTTTGCGATATATAAACTTGACGTCAAAGTGAATTATTGTTTAGTTTAAAAACTTGACGTTGTCTACGGGTTGTCGACGTTAAAAATAATAGATGATGTGTAAACGCCCATCCCTGTTTATAACAGCACAGTTATCAAAGCTTCCGAAAAATTACCGTACACATAACATGACAATGTTTTGTTTCAATGTTACCTTGAAATAAACTTGAAGAGCTCAATTTTTTTATTTTGTATTAAAACGGTTGGAACCTACTGAGGCTCTGCACTATTCAACAGCCCTATTTCATCAATATTAGTTTTGAATCGGGCCGGGCATCGCGAGAGCTTTTAAATCCATTTTGTAAACACATTTCCAATTGAAATATTTTGTTTAGAAGTTTCGATGTCTAAAAATATATTATTTAAATAAGTAAAAGCTTAGTTAGAGCTTTTAAAAGTTTAGTGGCAATTTCGTTGGTATTTGGGTAGCTTTTAACAATCATTCGAGAGCTTTTCACAATACATAGTGTGAACTAAATGTTTATGGGTTTTCAATTATATATTCGTTATAAAGAAAGCGCTTGTTGGTGAATGTTATTGTGGTTGATGACGTTGTTGCGAGGGATCTTAGTGTTTATTAATGCATAGTGTTTAAACTGGCTGATGAATTTCTATAATTTATTTCTGGGTCAAGCATAAAACGATAGACTTGGCTTTGTATGATGTTTTGCCGCTATCTGGTGCTACCACTGTAAACTTTTTGAACGGTTGGGTACTATACGTATCGTATGATATCTATATACATTGTTGAATTTAATTTAGTTTCTTTTGATAACAAAATTACTTTGTATATACATACATATAGTACAACATTAACAATAAATCTATTATATACGAACATAAAAAGTCCATTTTTTTCGTTAAATAGATATATGGATGTACAACGTAACATCAGCAGCAGTAGCAGCCAGCATCTCGTTTTCTAAGCTTTCTTGCTATCATCAAAAAAAAAAAATAAAAAATCTTAAATAACAACAATATTTTATATTTTGATTTATCTATCTAAATATTTCTTTAGACATTTTTCACATTTCACATATACACACACAGACATAAAAACATATAAGATAAATAATAAATTGAAAACATAGAAAATAAAAAGCTTTTATATGCAATTTTCCAATGAAAAATTGAAAAATAGTGCACAGTAGTGCTGTGCTATATACAACAGCAAGTAGAAATATAAAAATTAGATTGTACATTGAGAGATATGCAACGAGGGTGAGAAACAGATATGAAGATGTACTGTTTGTGTTTTATTATAAGTGGAATTGAATTTCCATGAAACTGAACAAAATTTAGTTAAAGTACTGCTGCACAGAACATAACATTACATGCATATGTACTACCTACACAAAGCAAAGTAAAATAAATTTAATAATAATTTTTCTAGTTTTTCAATTCATATTTTCGATCCGTTTACCTATACATACGAGTACCTGATAATTATATCATTGAGCGCTTTTTTGTTGATATATTTCATTATACATGAAACGTAAATCTTCACAATATTTTCGGTTCAAAGGAATACCAACAGAATAATCATAAAATATTTAATTATACAACGACAACTGTCTATATCAAGAACAACAAAAGCACAAAATGAAAACTTTTGAATATTGAGGAAAATTTATATTGAAAATTTGAAGAGCATCGTTCAGATACTCGTACAGCTTTTGAGTGTGTGTAATGAGTTGGAATAAAGACAAAACATTTTTTTTTTGTATAAAGGATGTTTTGAATTAAAAAAATTAAATCTCAAGGACTATTCAAGTGGCGAGGGCTTGAAAAAAATATTAAAATGTTTACAATCGAGAGCTAGAAGGTCTATCCTAAACCGCAAAAACATACTGCAGCCTTAGCAAACTGGGGAAAGTTGGAATCATGCGGAATGCATGATAGCTGATCTGCGTTGAAAGATGTGGAAGAGAATATTAGGGATCTAGCTCTGACAAATGCCTGACAGCTGCAAACTTAGTGTAAGAAGTCATTCATAACCTCCAGATAGTCGTCAGATAGCGAATTGGAGATGAACCTTGAAGCAAAATTCTCAGCTGGTTGATCCTCGGAGTAAATTCTTAATAGCATCATTACCACCATTGAAAAATAAAGGAGTTGCACGTTCCAGACCAACAAAATAAATATGTGATCCAGCTTTCGCTAAAAAGTCAGCAACTTCTCATATCCGTCAAGCCCACAATGAGCAGGGCAGGCGCCCACAAGACCCTTACTCTAGTATTGGAGCAAAGGGGATTGATTAACGTAGTCCTTGCAATCTTTGACCATTTGGACACAACCAAAGGTTTATTAACGGTACTAAGCATTGCTTTACTATACTAGTGCAGAGGATAATATCCATTCAAGCCTTGCACTTACTTCTGAACGAGAACCATCCACAAAAAGGACTATAAACTCAGACAACTGTCTGTAGAAATTCTGTGAAAGACACAATTCTCTCTTGAGGAAAACGGCCGAAAACGAGTTGGTTAGGTTACATTCAGGGAACAACCTGTCAATCACCAATTCAACATTTGAAGAATCTGTGTATGTCCCGTACATGTCCCGAAAGATATCCATGCCTCAACGCACCCCCATCGAAACCCAGCAGAACACTCTGTGCCACGAATGAATGACTGCAATTGAAAAAATATAAAATTGATTCCATAGCAAGAAGGGGTGACATAAGACATAACACCAGTCAGAACCATAATCTTTCCAATAAAGAGAGGCAACAGATAAGTTAGCACAGTCTCTAACTCTCTACGACTATAGTAAAGACAACCAGATTAGTCTTAGAGGTATTGACGTACACAGCTTCTTTTCAAAATACCAAACCTAAGGGCGTTCTACGTCAGATCAAATAAGACGTTCAGGTCTATCTATACCAGAAATTCTTTGTTATTAAGTGTTCTTATGAGTTCATGTAGAGCAGTTACTGAGAGGTAGTTAAACAATTATCCCTAATAAATCTGTCCTCTTTAAAATTTAATGATCCTCTTTAAATCTTGAAGAAAAATTGAGGTCAAACTAATGAGCTGAAAGCCTTTGGGTCAGTGTGATTCGACTTGGTAGCTTTAGATATGAAAACTACTCTACTCTTGCTCCAGAAGTGCGGTGCTAAATGCAACGCATGCTCGGAACATATTACGCAGGTGTTAACTGATTGATATATAGAAAACAATGCTGCAATTCAGTAGGGAAAATGCTGTCAAGCCCACTCGATTTGAAAGGTGCTAACGAGAAAACACTTCAGCATAGAACATCAGTAGTATTCAGTCTATGGACCAAGTTCCAATCCGGATTACCGACAAATATGTCAGAAAGTTTAGAAGCAACCACACTCGAGTAAACAATGCCACACCCAGAGTAGTGAACAAACAATAGCAACTGACCGACTTCTCGCCTTCCAGATGTGAGTATGCCGGAAGGTATTGAATCTATAAATTTCATTTTTAGCCATAGTTTTGTTAAGTCTGACGAGAACAGATCACCTACCAATTTCCTCTCAGACGTTTTTTCATGCAAGAGCTTTTTTACAAGCCTTTTGAATTACCAAAACTATCTTTCGATCCCAATTCAAAATGAGTTTCGAATTTTTGATTAATTTTTATTTTTACGCACAATCTTCATTAAATTAAAAGTTCAGAACGCACTATAAGGGTTTACTTCGCTTCGGCTGGTTGTTAATAAGAAACCAAACCTTTTTGAAAATAGTTGAGATTGCTTTCGTTGGTACAGTTGCTTAGATAGACCTAATCTGGTAAGTTGAATCTATAATAAGGAAACCAGCTTAAAGGAGAATGTATCCCAAGCTATATGTTTTCTACTGTTATATAAAAAAATAAAAATAATTAAGATAGGGCGGATTACTCCAGCACTCAATGGTACTAATGGGCCCACGGTGCAATACTCGGACAAACACGTATACCTACACATTAAAAACACCCAACCGAGATTTTTGCTCACCATCGGGAATCGAACCCGAGACCCTCGAATAACAATGCAAGCACGCTACTTACTGTACTAACGAGGGCGGCAATTATTGTTATATATGGTTTAGCCGGTGGTATTTTAAGGCTAATATTAAAAGAGAAATAATTTTGATAATCGGTCCCCACTTCATCTGAACGTCGGGGCAAGGAGGAAACTTAGAGTTAATAGGTTAATAGTTCCAACCAGACACCAAACCATCAATAATATACGAAATCCTGGATGTGGTAAAAGCTTGCAAGCATCCTCTTCAACTCAAAAGATGTTTAAGGATTTACTATGTTACAGGTTAATCTGTGTAGATGCAAACATGGTCATTAGGACCAACTATATATATAAATCAAAATATATTAATAAAATAAAACCCTATACGGCCATGAGATAGCACTGAAACGGATCCTCTCAAGGTGGTTGCAACGATGCGCTCGACCCAGTATTCTGCATCACGCTTTTATCGGATAGCCTAACACCCAGCAGTCGTGATAATTGGATTCATAAACCGATGTAAGTAATATCTGCACTCGGATTCTCAGGTGGCCCAAGAATCCGTTAGTGCAGGATCACCAACCGAAAGTTGACAACCTTACAGGACGTATTTGATTTTGTCGATATCTCCAAAGAACCGAATGAACGTCTCATCTTTGGTCAATGTGCAAATGATAACAAAATCAGTCAGGTGATGACATGATTTGGTCGTATCGAGTATACGACAACTAAGCTGTTTTCGGAAAAGTTACAGCTTTTCCTTATCCAGAGTTACCTGCAAATTGTTTCACCGCACATAGAATTTTTTGACAGACGCATCTGCTATTATTTCAGTGAATGTGAGTATCTTTCTGGAATTCATTTTAGGTGTAGTGCCTGAAGCCGAAAACGGCCTTTTGGGTGTATCCGACGTGACATTGCTAGGCTCCTCGGAAATTACACCCAGTGTCCAGAAAATTGTTTCTGCACCTCAACGGGTTGATTCATTTTAAGAGCCCCTCACCACCAGAAAGTATAGAAGCTCAAACCTACTTGTAGCACCTACAATTGGGAGGAGGAATACGTAGATGATTTGCCAATGTTTTTGTCAACGTCGCTTTTAAAGCAAAGCCAAGAACCTTTGATATTTTAGAGTTTGGCAATCGAATTATCTAGTTTACAGTAGTAGTTTGTAAAAGGGCAATTCAATTAAGCCTTACGAAGAAACTATCGTAACAACTAGTTTAATATAGCTTATAATCACAAATACAGCATATTGAAACATGTTAGAAATTGATAAAAATTAATTTGATAGTTTTAATTTTAATTTTATGTCCCCTATAATTATGAAATAATAGCATAGCTTAGAAGAACAGTATATGCAACAGATCAAAAACTAATGTTGCGAACAGTCAAATTAAATTGAAGTTCTAATTTTCGAGAGATAACTTATTTACCCAAGCTATTTATGTATATCTTATCATAAGCAGGCGCGGTCCATTATAGTGGGCAAGGTGGGCAGTGCCCGACACCAACTCACACCGTTCATTTCACCATACAACACAAAATTGCACTGTACATTCAAGCACGCACCGATGCAGTCAATTTTTCGTGTATTTTACTATAGAAGTGCTTAGAATGGCAATAAAAAAATTAATAACTACGCTACCAAATTAATATTTAACACTCAATATCAAAATGTTGCTCTCTATGGTTTAAGGCCCACGGCAGCGCCACTCACCATAAGATAAAAATATTTTAATTAGTGGAAATAGATGAATTTGTTGGCTATTTTTAGCGGTTTTCCTGGAAGGTGACTGTCATCCAACACACGTATCGTATTGATCCTGAAGGAATCTGGTCACCGGCGTAGTTTTGACTTAGTTTACAAAATCGTAACCGTTGGAGCCAGATTGTTGAGACAGCAAAATGCAAACATGTCGAGTTTGGAGCTTTCGCTAAATTTGTTTATCCAACTTAACTCAACGAAACTAGTCGGAGTAAAAGAGACTCTATCTGTCAAAAGAAGAACAAATATTCTAAATCAAAATGGCGTCGCATGGGTTTTGGAGTGAAGATGAAAACAAAATTTTAATCGAAATAATTGAGAAAAAAGATACAGTACGCTAAATGGATCATCGAAATTTTAAAATTTCTTAAAACTCTATATATACACGTAATGAATTCAACTTCATGGATACGATACGGATTATTGCCGCCATGTTATTAACTCAAAGAACCTGCAAACAATAATTTATTTTAAACTTAAATTTACATGACTTTAAAAGGGCTAATGGAGTCCTTTATCACCAGCCCGCCCGTTAAGGACTTCATTTCTATAAAAGCTTAATCGAATTATATATTTAGCTTACAATTATTTTATTTGTAATTATGGTCAGTTTACTACTTATAATTATTATGTTAAAATATGCAGAAGAAAAAACAGGATTCACTGAAAAAATTAATAAAATTTAGAATTTTATTCCGAGTAACATTGTCTATGAGAATATTGTTACGTTTTTGCCTTGCCAAATTCAAGGTTCGATCACTGGATTGAATAAAACAAACGATGTAAATTCTAGATCACACTAAATTTATTTATTCCGATTATTTACACTAAATACTAATTTAATTATTTCACTTATTTAACTTAATTATTTAACTTCACAATAATTATTTTACTACACTTTAACAACACTAACATAACACTATATTACACTTAAATAACACTTCATTTTCTTTATAAACACTTTCCTTTTAATTACTATTAGCACTCTCACGGTTAAAACACAACTGATTTACTCCCCAATGTTTGTCGCGTATTTATACCAAATATTCTAACCATTCTAGAAATCTCTACAATATTCGATTAGTCTAGATCAGTCTAGACACATCTATCTGTTCTACTTTATAACAATTTTACATTAACGATAGTGTCGCTATTCAAACATAGATGTCGCCACGATCGTAACAGTATTTAGCAACGACTTTTTCAAATTAATTATTAATTAGTTCCGCTATTAGTTAAGAGATGCCTGTACGACGCCAACTTACAATAAATGAGCAACCAAACGAGAAACGTTCATTATTTCTTTTTGTTGTATTTTGTTTTAAAATCGAACAATTTTCATGCGTATGTGTGTTTGTTCTGACGAAGCCATGCATAGTTGAAAAATGAGAACAAATTTTCATTTTACTTATGTGTATGCGTCGCATTTTCTTAGTGTGCGCTGTCATCTCGCGCGAATCAGACTTACATAATTCAGCTTGGGCTTTTTATTCAATTGTTTTTTGGGTTTACAACAATTTAAAAACTAGTCCAAATAAATACTATGAGTGACTTAGCTAACCAAACTACCATAAAGAGCGCAGTCTGCAATGAATTGGAAGAAAGTAACGAAAGAAATACTTGTGAACGTGTAAATGTAAAAATTATGGGAATGGTTTACATTATAGACGTTGGCTACTTTATTGAGTACGTTATCAAGTGGTTGTTGACATGAAAATAACTGGTGACACGTAAGTGCTCATCGTTGTCCACGAGTGTATAAGTATTCAGAAATGTTTTGGCAAAAACAATGAAATTTTTGTGTTTCAGTTCAACGATTACATACGATTTGCATGATTTTTGTCAATTTTTCGGCGGATCCTTTGTAGACAGACATGGTCCAAGGTTCCACTATTCAAAAATACTAGGGTATATATGGCAAATTTTCTTTGGTTTTTGTGCATCAGTAATATATTTATACATGATTTTAGTTGATATATTATGTAAACTATTAAGAACTTGCGTACACTCGCAGTAATTTGTATAAGGTAAAAACTTCACCTCGGTGCTTGAACTTGACTTTAAAATGGAATTTATATTTGATTTCGCTTTTGTATTAAATTTCGCTATCGACACTTTCACGTTTACTTCGAATTTATTTCTAGATTTTATTGATTTTGAATGTGAACTTTAATTTTAACTCTAACTTCGACTTTCATTTCGCATTTTGTTTCGACTTTGACTTCCACAATTTTTTCAACTTTTACCTCATTTTTACTTCGATTCATCTTTGGTTGCCATTTAAGTTCGTATTCGTCTTACGCCCTAACGAGTATTTCTTTGAACTTTGACTTAAGTGCATAGAGGTTTTAGTAGACTTTAACTTTGAGTAAGACTTGATTTACATGCAACTTTCTGTTCAACTTTATATTTCAATTTATCTTCGAGTATAACCTTAATTTTTTCGTTGCGACTTCTACTTAGTCCTTCATCTCCACTTTGGTATTTGACTTTGACTTTGCCATTGTTTAATATTTTTAGAACTTGAATCTTTGTAACATAAATCAAAAGCGTAATTTCCATAATGCTTAAATTGCTGCCTCGGGAATTAACATGTCACATGCGTAATTATAATGGACATGCGGAGCCTAACACCAATTTACCACAAACTTCAAACATGAATAATGAATATCTGTTCGTTCTTGATTGATCCGTTCATTTAAACTCACGTGAATTTCAACTTCTTTTGGTCCATTCTCCATTTTATGTTTAGCATGATCACGATTTATTCGATTATGCCTAACAGTTTCCGAAAAAATCAGATGTGTACACATTTTTAACTAATTGGTCATAGACAGAGCACGATGATAAAACCATAGATAAAATATAATTTGAGTGAGAATTTAAAGTTTCAAATTGCATATATTAAAACATCTTATCTTAGTTAAAAACCGCAGCTGTTATGATAGCGTTAACTAAATATTGGATGATTAATTTTGAGTAGTGGTTAGAAATTCTAAAAAAAAAAATTGTTGATAACGGTCATAGAAAAAAATAGTTTATAGTTAGTCACTATTTAGTTGTCTCTCGATGTGGTACTATTCGTTTTTTATTACTGTATTGCTAGTTAGTTCGAGTTCGGCTGCCCAAATTAACCCGAACACAAAATTTATTGGAACAGATTAGAGCAGCCATAAAAAATACAACTTGTACTTTACCATTTTATCAGGTTGTATTAATAATGTTCAATACCGATCGATGTACTAATATTTATATAACAATTTTGTTAGTCAACAGATATTTTATCCCCAAGCAAGTATATAGCACAAAGCCAATTACATTAATGATCGAATTATATAACGAACGCAAGGGCCCAGATTTGATACACGATGATGCATCACCTGATTTTATATTTTTAAAACGAATACTCGATGGGATAGTGCAAAATACTGTTGACTATGTTGAATGGTATTTGCGGCGCGAATATAATGGACCAACAATAAAATTCACCACGAACAGTAAACCAGCGCCAAAAATAATTTATATTATTTGTAATTTTATTCTATTTACCGTGGTCAGTAAACTATTAGCTTACGAAATGTAAATAATCTATTTAATTGTGTATTTTGATTCGTCGGCCCCTGTGGTCGGGGGGCACTCACATGTCTCGTAAATCTAAATTGCACGAACATGTTTCCCTAGAATACCACCACAGTATCCTTTGCTTGTCGTAGGATACAGTCAACAAAGTACTCGGACCTAATCACGTTCATTAAGGAGTATCGGCTGGTTGCCAACCAACTCGTTGTTCTTCAAGAAACTCGCTGGCCTAAAAGTGGAGACCATGTGTCCCAGGCCTATACGTTGCTCTATAGTTGAGATAACCTCGGAAATCTTGGAGCTGGATTTATTCTTGGGCCGCAGGTAAAGAACGCTGTTTTGGATTTCCAAGCAGGCAATAACCGATTGTGTAAGCTTCGGTTACGCATGAAGTTAGTCAACCTGTCAATAATTTGTGGGCATGCGCTCACAGAAGTCAGCCTTAAGATAAAGATAGCCCATAGTGAAGTGAAACAACGTCTCACAATTGCGAGGAAAAACAAGGCTGCTCTTGTAAGAAGGGCAGCTAAGCGGATTTGTAGACGGAAGAAGCGAGAATGGTGGAAGGCCGAGGTTCTGAAAGTACATCAACTCAGCAATGAGCGCAGTTCACGTAATTTCTTTAAAGGAATTACTGACATCTTCAAGAAGTGAGACCGCTTGAAGTGTGAGAATTATCGCGGTATAGCTCTAATTTGCACAGCATACAAGTAACTGTCATACATTGTATTGGATAGAATTACTCCTCTAGCGGAGGGTTTGGTTGGTGACTATCAAGGAGGATTTCGTTCGAATCGATCAGTCATTGATCAGGTCTTTTCAGTGCGGATGATTATATCTAAATATTATGAGACATCAATCTACATCAGGTGTTCCTGGATTTCCGGCAGGCCTATGACTCGACCAATCGAGATAGTTTGTGGTCAGCCCTGGAATACCTAGGAATGCCAACAAAATTGGTATGACTGTGTAGGATGACAGTGACTCAGTCTCAATGCTGTGTTAAAGTTGAGAACAGGCTATCGACAGTTTTTGCAGTTAACTCGGGTGTTCGGCAGGGAGATGCTCTGTCTCCAATACTCTTTATTCTCATGTTGGAGTACATCTTTCGTAAAACTGAAACACCTCAACGCAACATCTTATATCGCCAGTGTAATCAGGTTCTTGGATATGCAGATGACATATGCGTGATTGGACTGAATAGCAACGGAGTGAAAGAAATACTTGATCCGCTTGTGGAGTTTTCAGCTTCAGTTGGACTTCAGATCAATGAGCCCAAAACGAAATACATGATTTCTGGTTTTAGCGACAATGGTATACCAGATTTTAGTAGTGGCCACCACATGTTTGAGGGAGTGAGGAGGTTCAAATATTTGGGTTTCCTTATCACTCATGATAACAGTGTGGGTAAGGATATTAAAATGCGGCTAGCAGCTGGCAGTCGTCCTTTGTATCCTCTAAGGCCACTGCTAAAATCTAAACACTTATCAAGTGAAGTGAAGTTGGGCGCTGACGGATGAGTACGAGAGATGGCTCCTTACATTTGAGAGAAGAATCATGCGTGTGATTTACGGCCCAAAACGCGAGATAGATGGTACATACCGAGCTCTGTACAATTTCGAGATCAGAGATCTGATGAAGATTGAAGATCCCCGATATTGTGCATGAAATCAAATCTCAGCGAGTACGCTGGCTCGGTTACGTTCTGCGTGCTGATCCGGATCGAATTATGCAGCGATCTCTGAAAGGAGAGCCACCATATGGTCGGCGCAGAGGTCATTGCAGGCGACGATGATTCCACGGTGTAGAGAATGACTTGGCCTCTTCAGGTTGTCTAGGACAGTATGAAGACCAGGATCGAAACCGTTGGAGCCAAATTCTTGACTCAGTAATGGCCTTTAGACACTGTTTTAGTGTTCCACCGTATTAAACATAAAACAAATCTGGGACCGTAATTTGAAACTCGTTCACTAAATCACTCTATATCTACCTGGTTTACGTTGTCTACGATATCTACATTGTCTACTTTATCTACGGGTTATCGACACGTTGTGACGCGTAAATGCCCATCCAAGACCTTGATAAAAGTTCATGATTTTGATTTTTGCTTATTGAAATTTTGAAAAGGTCAAAAAATTCTGAAATAGAAATGCAAAATAATTTTTAAAATTTATAAGAGGAATCATAATCTACGTCCTATATATTGTTACATACATATGTAACTTAGAGTCCCCACCTCCGTATCATTTTCAAGCGTTACGCCATTGACATCAGGAATAATTTTATGAAAAATAGATCCCAAAACGATTTTATTTTTTGTTTTCAATTTTATACCATGAATCAAAGAAAAATCAAGGTAAGAAAAATAGATGAGGTAGATTATATAACAAAACGTAACGAACGAACGTTCGAACAAACAACAACAAAAAGGCTGAAGTAAACAAGAATGATGACGATAATTTGCACAAAAAATATTACAATTTTCACTCATGTATACATATATGTACGTATATGTAATATGTATATGATATGGAAAAATCATAAAAATAAAAATAACAAAACTTCAAAATTTGATAAAATCACATAACATACACACACACACCCAACTGAAGCAACAAAAAAATAAAAAAATCAAATGTATCTGTTGATTAATATTTATGCCAAGTATATTACCGAATTATATTAAAATCAAATTTAAATTATGATTTATATGTTTTATGGCAAAATTTTTTTAGTTTTTTAAGATTATGTACAACACATACATATATATAAACATATAAAATGATGTGATGTAGGAGTACACATAAGGGTGTGTCAAATACATGCAAAATCGTTTTGCTGTTTTGATTTTCTTTTTTTCTAAATTGATTAATCTTTGCCCTAAGTGAATTATGTAGATAACAGAATACATACATACTCCTGTATGTATATTGTTTACGTGACTTTCGGTTACATTGGGGAACGAGAGGTGATCAACGATATATATATATATGTATTCATTATATCTAAACAGTATCATCTATTACACATTTTTCCATAAAGAGCTTTTCCATGCCACGATTTTCATCTCGAAATTTATTAACTGGATGTATAGTTAACTAATTAAAAACTTTGTCTATACCTATTTGCATATTTGTATATGAATCGATTAAAACTATTCTTCTAATAATATTCGAAAACTATTTATAACTATATACGTATATATAGATATGCACAATAAAATTAAATTAAAACTATAATTTTTTTTTTTGTTTTTAATTAAATTGATTTTATTTTACATAACAAACTTGTAATACATATTATGTATAATTAGATTCTATAATAAAATAAATAAGATGTTTGAAGCTCTTAACAATAATTTTGTTGTTGTTGTCAAATACATTGTTATAATTATGATAATAATACGAGAAAAGTTTTTTTTCTTCACAAGAAGCACAAAATTTAATTAATGAATATCAAATTAATTATGCATCTACTTATTTTAAATTGTTGTTGTCAAAATTTTGTATTATATTTTATATAATAATACTGCATAGGTGGCCTGCGGCAGTTACGGTAACTATAGCTGTTATTACTGCAACATTCGGCAGGTACTAGTTCTCAATAATATGAAAAGATACAAATTATTCAATAAAATGAAATAAACTTGAATTCGAGCGAATTATTACTTTCCGCCACGATCAGGGATGGGCAAGGTAGAATACGCGCTTGTCGACACGTAGAATATTGTGTAGATTACTTGGCAATAACTTTTGTCAATGTCGACAATTAAGTCAATGTCAACAACCTACGATATTTAAGCGCTATGATATAAAATACGATATTTTGTAAAAGGGCGATTCAGTTAAGCCGTAAGAAGAAATTAATGAAAAGGTTTAAATTAAATCGGGAACCACATACCATACTATAACTTTGGAAATATATAGTTATATTACCATAATTGGCTGAGTAGACAGTTCCCACATTCCATTAGACACAAGCTAGGTGTCAAATGAGAAATGCTGAGCAACAAATAATTGATAATGCGATGACACCAGTTCGTTGCACTACATGAAGAATGCATCGTTGCAAGTCTCAATAATAATAACAACAACAAGAGGTTATTTAGTTTAAGAAAATATAATTAAGTTTTAGTTTTAAGATCTAGCTCATAGTAGAAAGAACAAATTATAAAAATAAATAAAAATAAATTTGTTTTTTTTATGTTTCATTACTTATGAAACAAATAATTGGCGCAGTCTTACGGTTAAGAGAAGTTAAAGTGAAAGTGAATAACAGTGCAAGAATTAACAATTAAACATTAATTCAAAAGTGAATCCGTCACTAGCGTGAAAAGTGAAATTTTTTTTTACAAAAAGTGTTTGAGATCTGCAGCTACAGGTACATTACCACTGTAAGGACTCGAGGTTCCGACGCACTTCACCGAGAATTATCTTAGAACCTATTCCACGACTAAAAACAACCAATAAAACAACGCACACTACAAGATAGCTGCGGTCCGTGCTTTGGATGAAAGGTAGGCATTTTTAATTTCTTTAATTTATATAAAAAAGAGAGGAACTTTCCTTTACCTTCCTTATCTAATACTACAAAATAGATTAGATAAGTTCGATACCGTGCACTACAAGATAGACACAGTATTCGACCACTCACTTTTCTGCACTACAAGATAGACAGAAAATTTTTATTAAGGGATTTGTTAACCGTCACTTAACGTGAAAAGACGAACAAAAAAAGACTGTCCACAATTTCTCGACATAGCGAAATTAATCGGAGAAGGCAGAAATCTAGAAATAGAAACATAGAAATAGAAACCTATCCAACAATGACATAACCAAATGTGGATCAAATATGCCAAAGACATATTATGTCTTGCAGGCGACCCAGAAAATTTCTTAGAAATCCGGCAAATACTACTACTACTCGAAGCCCTGGGCGATAAACAGGAACTTCCCTATTATAAGTCCCCACCTTGGGAAAATAAACAAGAAGAAAACATGTCTATACATATTTCAATAAAACCAAAGAAATTACACAAAATATCAAATCGTAGGCCAGACAGAACCCTATTTACAATTATTCATGGCAAGCGATTAGCAGCTTCATCGAAGAAAATGCATTAGCCGCTTTTATTTTCGGCTTAAAGAAATCATACTTTGGCTACGCTCAAGCAGCGAAACCAAAAAATATAGAAGATGCTTATGCATTTCTATGCAAATTCAGTTCTCATGAGAACATAATAGCAAACTTAAGAAAAAATGGAAGTCCTTTTAATAAAAAGATCATCAACAACTATGAAACACTAACGGATACTAACCAAATAGAAAATCAGGAATGAAATCTAGAAAACAATTCAGATTTTAAACCTGAAAGCGAAAATTTTTGAGAGGCCCACGATTCAGAATCGGACGGTTAAATTTTCTCCCTTACATTAAATCCCAAAATAAAATATCAAATAAAACCATTAATTTATTAATAGATACCGGTGCTAATAAAAATATACTAAAATAGCACCCAAAAAAGTAAATGAAATTCACAAAACAACAGCAAAAAACATATTAGGTACCCACAGGGTAAACCGAAAATGTAAAATAAACTTACTAAATCAAAATCTACCTATACAAACATACCATGAACTAGACTTCCACAAATTTTTCGACGGAATTCTGGGCTCAGAATACATGGCCGAAACCAATCCGAAAATTGATTTCGAAAAACAAACAATAACATTGGATAAAGTAATCTTCAAGTTCCACCGTTATTACCCACAGACTACTTTTATAATCACATAGTAGCCTGTGATACATCAAAAAATGGCGAATGGGTGGTATCAGGATACGAAAAGCTAAATAAATACTAGACAAGTGCGAGTTTCTTAAAAGAGAAACTGAGTTTTTAGGCCATGTTATAACTCAGGACGGTGTCAAACCAAACCCTGACAAAGTCCATAAAATCCTAGAGTGGCCAATACCAAGAACACAGAAGGAAATAAAACAATTCCTCGGTCTATCAGGGTATTATAGGCGTTTCATAAAACACTATTCAAAAATTACAAAGCCCATGACAAAATACCTAAAAACCTAATACACTCTGAATACAAAAGACCCAGAATATATAAAATCATTTGAAACTTTGAAGAACATTTTAGCCACAGATCAGATATTGGCCTATCCAGACATTACAAAACCATTATACTGACCACGGACGCATCAGACCACACAATAGGCGTAGTTCTATCACAAATACAAAACAAGGTAGAAAGACCGATTGCCATTGCGTCCCGAACATTAAATGCAACCGAAGCTAACTACGGAACAAACGAGAAGAAAGCATTGGCCATCATATGGTCCATAAAGAAATACCAACCCTACTTTTACGGTACAAAATTTACACTTGTAACGGATCATAAACCGTTAACCTTTATTAAATCGTCAGAAAAAAATTTCAAAATCCTAAGATGGCGGTTGGAATTAGAAAATAATGACTATGACGTCATTTATCGGGAAGGCAAGTCAAATGTAGCAGCAGACGCATTAAGTAGATTTCCAATAATTAATGACACAAAAGAAATAAACTCCAATGAAACAAATAATGACACTTCACTTGTAGAAACGAACCAAAACCCAGAGAACGAACTTAAAATCATAGACACAGAGTCAAGCAACGGAGAAACAGTGCACTCTGCTGACACATCAGATGACTATTTTATACACATTTCGGAACGTTCAATTAATTATTTCAGAAATCAAATCATTTTTAAAATTTCCCACCTAGAGACAAAAATTACCGAAGACATTTTTCCAAATTTTAAAAGAATATCAATATCTAAAGAATCATTCGAAAAAGAAGAGATAACGAACTACATGAAGCTTTAAAACAATGGTAGACAATCAGCGATTTTATCACCAGAAATACTATATATCAAAAGATTCAAGAATCTTTTAGGGAAAACTTTTCGCAAGTCGGCCATTTTGTTTTCGTGACAAAAATAATCGAAGACGTTACGAACCAAGATAGGCAAATGGCAATAATAAGAAAAGAGCACGATAGAGCCCACAGAGGCATTATTGAAATAGAATTTAAAAATTTTGTCAACACCTGTCATATTTGCCACACACATAAGTAGGACAGAAAGCCTTATAACATCAAAATATCTCCTAGGCCTATAACAAAAAAACCACTCGAAACGATCCACATCGACATTTTTAGCATGAACAAAGCCAGCTATCTATAATAGACTCTTTTTCAAAACACCTACAAATGGTGGCAATTAATTCTAAAAATCTAGTCGATACAACAGGAGCCCTAACTAAATATTTTACACTATTCGGAATACCAAACATCATTGTCTCAGATCACGAGACCATGTTCCAATCGATACAGTTCAGAGAATATTTAGCCAAACTTAACGTTAAATTAGAATATGCATCGTCATCAGAGTCAAACGGGCAAGTAGAAAAGACTCATGCAACTATTATAGAAATATTCAATACAAATAAACTCAAATTCACAAATAAAATGTTAAAACAAAATAATAAGAAAGAAGATCCACCAAATTTGGCAGAAAACCAAACGGTGTTTCTGAAACCAAATATTAGGACAAAAACACAACCAAGAGGGGTCGAAACAGATTTTAAAAATGTAAAATTAAAAACTTTTGAAACGAATAGGAAAATAAAAATAAATAAAAATAAAATTAAAAGAATTAAATAAAATTGATTGTAAAATATTAATTTTTTTTTGTTATTTTCAGTAAAATGTTTTAAATACCAACAGAATATATCAATGTATTAGTAATACACTGTTAAAACAAAATCAAATAAGAAAAATATGATTCTTATTGGAATTTTGAGTATTATTTAAAATATATTTTAAGTTAATTTAAAAACACTTCAAAAATCGAAATAAATAAACACATATATGTATTCTAGAAAAACGTAAGTTTTCAAAAAGTACAGTCCACTAGATATTAACTAAATCAACAATCAAAAATTGTCAAAATATGGGTATTTCCTAATTAAAATTGGACATCAAAAAAACATGAAATTTTACCATCCAAGAAATGCATCATACAAAATATTTCTTCGAACAAAATAATTCATAGAAAAAAATTTATTCGAATTTTTCTTTTGATTACACCCGTTTTGCTCAGGTAATTAAGTGGCCTTTCCCATGTACGAGCCATATATGAGTCAACATCTCTCGCAATGACCGATAATTACCATACAAATTAGAGTGTGAACAGTTCATCGTACAAAATATTTCTTCGAGCAAAATAATTCATAGAAAAAAATTTACTCGAATTTTTTCTTGATTTCAGCCATTTTGATCAGGTAATTAAGTGGCCTTTCCCATGTCCTAGCCATTTTTAATCAACATCTCTGGGATTGACCGAAATTTGTATTTTAAATTTTGAGTGTTAACAAATAATTATATTCTTATAAGATTTCTTTGATTCTTATTTAACATATGAATTAGTACAATGTATGAATTAGTACAAATGCTACATCCAATACACAAACCAATCTGATCGAATATTCAATTTCAATTATTTAACTTGTAGCAATATACACTTACATTATTTATGTTGATAATTGTTTTAATTAAGGAAACTGGATAGATGTTTCATACTACAACCACCATTTAGATGAAAAAAGTTTAAAATAAACCAAAATCAACAGTATACTAGTTTCAATATTCTCCAGTAGATGACAGTAAACTTCAATAAAATAAAACATTATAATAAATGATTGGGAAATACTCAATTGTATTCTAAATTACTTATTTATTTTTGTACAATAGGGTACATAATTGAATATTAGTAACAAAATGTATTTCTCTAACAATAACAGATTTGTCAAAAACTAAATAACTCAAAACATTTTTTTTTAAACTAACGAATATTTTGCTTTAAATTAATTTAGAGACATCTATGGCATGGAACTATAATAATGAAATTTAGGACTTTTTCTTCTATATTTTTGTTGTCAACAAATTGCGAGCTAATGCGGCTTATTTCAAGTTATTGTAATATATAGGTAACCCCTCCTATAGTGCGATCTCGCTACGCGGTTAAAAGAAAATTCTTCTACAATACGATAAATAAAACTTTATTATTTTTTAAATAAATGAACTTATTTACAAATACATAATTATGTATGTTTAGCTACATCTAGTATATACACATATTACATATATGAATTAGAATATATGTATGTGCTTACATATTATGTTTTTCGCTCAGGTCTTCCTTATTTCGTTATCTTTTTGATTATACAGAGAGTACAGACCACAAAAAAATGCGCGAATTTTTATTATCCAAATGAATTTTATTATTTATTTTTTTATTTTATTTATTTATTGATAAAATAATTTGTTTTGTAATTCAATTGTTTATATAAATAAATCTAATCAAAAACCCATTTTCCATTATTTAGAACATAACCCCGGTTTTGACAACGCGGCATTTTTCAAGAACGTATCTAACGCGTTGTAATCATATGCAGAAACTTTATTTTTATGCAATTGTTTGTTGGCCTTATTTTTTATATAATTTCTAATGTATCCCCAAAAGCACCACATATTTGGTAAACCTGAGATATACCTATTATGTATGTATATCATTTCCAAACATTATTCGTATATTTTTGAATTTACTAAGAACCACGGTTATTTGCATATATACATATGTCCCGTAAGTACTCGCCATGTTTCGGTCAATTTTTTATTATTCCCCATTTTGTACCATGAACTGTTCACACTCTAATTTGTATGGTAATTATCGGTCATTGCGAGAGATGTTGACTCATATATGGCTCGTACATGGGAAAGACCACTTAATTGCCTGATCGAAATGGGTAGAACGAAGAGAAAAATTTTAGTAAATTTTTTTCTATGAATTATTTTGTTCGAAGAGATATTTAGTACGATGATCTGTTCACACTCTAATTTGTATGGTAATTATCGGTCATTGCGAGAGATGTTGACTCATATATGGCTCGTACATGGGAAAGGCTACTTAATTGCCTGATTAAAATGGGTGGAATCAAAAGAAAAATTCGAGTAAATTTTTTTCTATAAATTATTTTGTTCGAAGAAATATTTTATATGATGCATTTCTTGGATGGTAAAATTTCATGTTTTTTTGATGCCCAATTTTAATTAGGAAATGCCCATATTTTGACAATTTTTGATTGTTGATTTAGTTAATATCTAGTGGACTGTACTTTTTGAAAACTTACGTTTTTCTAGAATACATATATGTGTTTATTTATTTCGATTTCGTTTTGAAGTGTTTTTAAATTAACTTAAAATATTTAAAATAATACTCAAAATTCCAATAAGAATCATATTTTTCTTATTTGATTTTGTGTTAACAGTGTATTACTAATACATTGATATATTCTGTTAATCTGGCAAAAATTTCACACTCGTAAACAGGAAACAAATACAACACATGCATTTAAAGCAAACATAACACCAAAATTGGATGTGGTCACTATCAGGCGGAATATCACTATCATCAATTTCCATAATAATAGGAATTCTGTATTGTGGTATACAAAAACGAGGAACAATAGTAAACATTGACTTGGAAAATTCAGATACACTTCGCACAACAACACCAAGTAATCAACAGAATGCTTCACATTCAAACTCATAAGAAAATGCTGGAATTAAACAAAAGGACGAGGACGCCCTTCCTTCATCCCCGGGAGGAGTTATATTACCATAATTGGCTGAGTAGACAGTTCCCACATTCCATTAGACACAAGCAAGGTGTCAAATGAGAAATGCTGAACAACAAATAATTGATAACGCGATGACACCAGTTCGTTGCACTACATGAAGAATGCATCGTTGTAAGTCTCAATAATAATAACAACAACAACAGGTTATTTAGTTTAAGAAAATATAATTAAGTTTTAGTTTTAAGATCTAGCTCATAGTAGAAAGAACAAATTATAAAAATAAATTTGTTTTTTATGCTTCATTACTTATGAAACCTATAATTATATGTTGAAATAAAACAACCAAAAGAAAGCTTATGCACTAAACGTTCCGATTGGTCTAAATTTCAAATTTTGTTATAACGGATAAAGCCAAGCACATATTACTCTTGCTCCCTATGAGATTCTCCACAACTTCTGATGTGATAATGCCAGCAATATTGTTCCATTTAGAACGCATATTTTTGGCAATCTACATTCAACGCTACTGTGGAGAATGTCACAAAGACCTGGCAAAGACCATGAGTCGATAACTGTAAATCGCTTACCATCTTAACTATTTTTGCAAATTTATCTAAGTGGAAGTGCTTATATTTAGCGGGAGCGCATTTCCATTTTTACCTACGTTTCGTCATCCATCAAAACACATTCATTATCGGACAAAGTTCTGTTTATCTGAACGATTTAATTTTTTAATAACGCAGTAGCTGATGTCCTTCCTGAACTCGAATTCGTGTTACCGTCAGAGATTTGCGAATTAATTTTAATGTAAGCTATAATCTTCCTGTACATTTTTATTATAATTGTGTAACTTTTCCGAATTCTATAAGCTGCTCTCTCTACGCTGAAGCCATCTTTATATTATTTTTAAACAATTGATATCGCTGTTTTGTATTTATCCTAAAGAAATTTGGTCACTTAGTTTAGAACCCCACAGCATACAAGTTACTGTCCTACATTATATTGGATAGAATCATCCCTCTAGCGGAGGATTTGGTTGGTAACTATCGAGGAGGATTCGATCAGGTCTCTTCGCTGCGGATGAGTCTATCTAAATATTACGAGACATGTATCTCCGTACCACAGGTGTTCCTGAATTATACGCTGGCCTATTACTCGATCAATCGAGAGAGTTTGTGGTCTGCTCTGGAATATCTATAGGAATGCCAAAAAATTTGGTATGACTGTGTAGAATGACAGTGACGCCGCCTCAATGCTGTGTTAAAATTGAGTACAGGCTATCGACAATTTTTGCAGGTAGAGAGACGCTCTGTTCCGGATACTCTTTAATCTCGTGTTGGAGTACATCTTTCGTAAAAATGAAACTCCAGCGCAACATCTCATATCTCCAGTCTAACAAGTGCTTGAACTGGAGATATAAGGGCCCAAAACCTGAAGTAGATGGTACATACCGAGCTCTGTATAATATCGAGATCAGTGATCTGATGAAGATCCCCAATTATGTTCAAGAAGTAAGATCTCAGCGAGTACGCTGGCTCGATCACTTTCTGCGTGCTGATCCGGAACGAATTTTGAAGCGATATCTGCAAGGAGAGCCACCATAGGGTAGGGTTCGAGACCGTTGGAGCCAAATGGTTGATACATTAAGGGGCCAGTAATGGTCTTTAAAATGTTTTTTTCGTGCTATCTTTAGTACAGGATGTATAATATCCATGACACAAATAACTGGAGCTCCCAGTATGTGTTCGAGAAGGCTAATTTCAAAAATTAGAATTGTCAAGGTAATTAAATTACAATTACACGAGCTAAACTAATTCTGATTACAATTATCTGTCGTAGATACCTAACACTCGTTGTATTGAAAATCAAATAGACAAACATACAGTATATTTTATGCTCGTATCACAGCAACACTACATGTAAAAACCAAAGTATTACGACATGCGATACCACATACAAGAAACTCTGAGCATCTATATAGTGTTATATGTACGTATACATCTGTATAAATATAAACGTTAATTACACATTAAAAAGCATAAACAATTTTATGAACATACAAATATCTCAAGTTACCAATTTAGATCGTATATATGTGAGTATATACAACATACGTACACGTATCGTCGTATATTATGCTCATCAACAACAAAACAATTAGTTTTGCAAAACTATAAAAATAGAAGGAATTCAATTAGGTATATCTACTATACTATACACATAATGTTATATACCGTAGTTTTATGCTGATTTTTCAAACGGAATCAAATTATGCAATTAACTGAACGTTGCTTTGCACTACATTACTATATATGTATACGGAGTCTGAGCAAAGTAGGTATATATAGTTTCATAGCTCAAGTTATTCATTATTCTTTGAATATATTTGTACATACGTACAAGTCTGTTTACATCTTTAACAGATACCCAGATCTAGATGTTCTGTTTGTATATGTAATCATATAACTTAATAATCATAAAAATACAGCAGCGCATATATCTACGTACGTATGTGTATATAGTAGTTGGTAATAAATTTCTATTTTTCCCATCAACATTACGTGACAGACAGACTATACGACGATAAAAAGAAAAAAAAATGTTATGCATTCTATTGTGTATATGGTACACACACATACACATATGTTTTCTTTGAAGCTTGCCGAGATAACACAAATTTCCATTTATGTCTCTGTATTATTTTCACTTTGCAATCATTCGTGTATATCGTCTTTCAATTCAAAAACCATGCCAAAATATTAAAAAAAGGAAAAGTGTTAGATGGATGTAACGTACTATGTATATAGGTAATGTATATAAAACTCATTTTCATTAACGTACGTACGTATACGAACAATTTGAAATGTACAACGCAAACACCCATGCAAATGAATAAAAATCAAAATTCAATGACGGCAAAAATATAACTTTTTTACATTTCAAAAAAGTTCGTTCGTAACGTATACGTACGTTCGTATGAGGTATAAGGATGACAAGCGCAACAACAAGACGGAAAAGAAAAGTTTACGATTTTTATGTTGGTATCTGAACGGAAACCCTTATGGGAATATACTTCTTTTTACTAAAAATGAAAATTATTTTGTTGTTATGATTATTTTTCCAGTCTGTTATACTTATGTACATACATATATACATAACCAGAAGACTATATCGATAAGAATTGGTTTCTTGCTTTTGTGAGTGTTTATCCCGGTGTTGTTGTTGGGATAAATGATTTGTTGAGTTAATATAAATTGATTAGGTTACCGCTGGTGGGGCCTAACCAGTTATTTATTTTATTAAAACACGCTGGTAGTTGTGTTAAAACTCATAATTATTATTTTTTCGTGTTTGGTTATATACAAAATAAATGTTGAGTTTGCATTTATAACATTTATATAAAACTTGGAATCGCATAGTCAGTACACAAAATACAATTAAAACTAATAATTCATCAAAAATGGTATATTGAATATACATGTTATAGCGCATAACATTCTCCCCCCACGTGACAAAGTCAACAGATTAGACAATGGATTCTTCTTGACCTCGTCGTGACACTCTTGGTTCGGAGGGCTCTTGATTCCGTTGTTTCTTCTTCCATAGTAAGAAGTTTCCTACTATTATTGCGCAGTTCATATATGATATGCTGTAATGATGAACTTCGTGACGAGTTGGGTTGGCATTCCAATGGAGTTCATTATGCTGTTCCTATAATCAGTGTTTCCAACTGCCTGGTGTCAATTTTGGATGGCGGTATTTGGGTCATATTAATCTTGGTATTAATAAAGGTGTGGTTTGCATAGCTAGCATTAATGATCGGAATAAATGCAGAATTCAATTTAGAAGTTGTTTTACATGGAGCGGCTATATGAAATTCCTTGTCCCTTAATGAACAACCATGACTAATTTGCAATATCCCTTAAAGGTGACTGCGGTGATGGTTTTACCACAAATAAGATCAGACACAAGTTCATTTTTTACGCTAAACATCCATTTGTTGTTTTCATTAACCTTTGCCCAATAGTTTGTAGAGTTGAATAGCTCGATATTGCAGCTGTGATGAAACTCACTAGTGTGTTGGAACATATTCATTTCGCACATACTGGTTTCGGATTTAGTGTTGTAAATCGCAGCAACATGACATATTCATTTATCGGGGTTGATATAACAACGCACCGTTTTAACTCGGCGTCTTTCATTGGTGAATAGTGTTCACGAGAATTGCTCACTGCCAAGAATGTTGTTGATGGTTTGATGATGTACTGCTGCTCTTCGTGTTCAAATGGTACTGCAATTATACGGTAAATGTTGTATGCATTTGATTGAATTAATGGTATTTCAATTACAGGAGTCAGCCACTGAATTTCGGGTCAGTCAGTTGCCGAGATTTAATCAGCAATTAAGGCAACAAGACATCAAAATACGCAGCTTGTATCGAGAACTACAACCAGCTGAGGATGTGATGACAAGCAACAACAGATCCAGATTAGTTGTAAACCTTAAGTTAAAAAATATAGAGAAAAAAATGATGCAAATCATGGATGAGCAAATAAGTATGGAAGCTTCAGAAGAACAAGACGCAAATGTAAATTACTTCGTAGAACAACATTACGAAACTCTTAAAGATAAATACGAAGATATCGTAATAAGTTTAACAACATTATTGGAAGATGACCAACAACTATCAAAAGCGAAAACAATGGAGATTCGTCTACCACCAGTAGAAATCCCACATTTTCATGGGGACTACATGAAATGGGTAGGTTTCGCGCTTAAACAACTAGTTCATGACAACAACCAGCTAGTACGTCGACGGTGACAGCAAAGTTCGGAATTTTCAACCTACACTAGAATAGGAGAAGCCCTAGATCAGCGGCTAGTGCAAACGTGAATAAATTCACCAAGCTAGCTAGCGTTGAATTAACTCAAAGCAACCGGTATTCTTGTTTGGTTGTTGAAGGTATAGGGCCTACGTGGATTCATACAAGCTGCTCACGCTGAAAAAGGATTTCAATGCAAATCAATCATCAACATTATTAACCGTGAGAAATTGCCTCAGCCATTGTTCCATCTGGAATTAGAACCAGATAATACAAAAATCAAAGAGAAACAATGCAATATTTGGCTTAAAACTTCTACTGCATAGAAGAATTATCGTTGAGGAACCCAGAAAAGGAACTGAACCGGTACAGTGTGTTAAGTGCCACACACTAAAGCATATTACACTTTAAGCGATGTTTGTGTTATCTGTGGTGAACTCCATAACTCAAATGCATGCAACAAAGAAAAAATGGAAGCATCAGTGAGAAAATGCAGCAACTGTGGCGGAAATCACACTGCAAATTAAAGATGGTGTCCAATTTACCTAGAATTGAAAAGAAGAATCAATCCAAGTTACAATTAAACCAAAAGTGCGACTAGAAGTTTCATATCATAACGCACAAAATAACCAACCAAAAGCAACTGTTAACAGTAGTGAGCATCCAGTGGTTTCATATGCAAGTATATTTAAGGGTACTACTCCTAAAGTGCAATCAAGCGAAGAAGGAAACATCGTAGCAGCTTTAGGCAAGTTAACTAGCATGAGCCAAAGTTTCATGGCGATGATGCAGAGAACCATGAATCTAATGATGCAGAATATGAACGCGTTGATGCAGATATTCGTTAAAAATCAAAAATGACTGTCCTCAAAATAGCCATATGGAATGCAAACGGCCTTGCACAACATAAAATAGAGGTTCAAGCATTCCTCACTGAGCACAATATTGACATAATGTTAATAATTGAAACACACCAAAAATAACCATTTCAAAATTGAGGGGTACTCCGTTTATAACACAATGTACCCAGATGAGAAAGCACTTGGAGGCACAGCTGTACTGATAAAAAAAAAATTAAAATACCATGAATTTATGAAATACGAGAAGGAACATATTCAATCAACGAGCATCTGTCTGCGGAAAATTCACCACCGGTCGAAACAAACAAAATCACCGTTGTTGAAATGGAAATTAAATCGAGCTATTAAGATTCTAAGGTTTGCATTGCGGGAAGAAGAAAACCAGAGCGTCCAGAATTATTTAAATGAAAGGACCGATTTTTCTTTGTGGAAGGCAACCAAACATGCAAAAAGGCCAACAAACTCGAATCACCCGCTTAGATTACCAACTGGAAATAGGGCGAGAAGCGATGAAGAAAAAGCCAATGCTTTTGCTGCTCATCTAACAACAATATTCGCACCACACTAAGAAACTAATAACTTCGTGCTACCCGACCAAATGGATGATGGTTTGTCCTCAATCCATAAAATATAATTGGAAGAAAGTTAAGAATACAATTAAAAATTGTATAAGTCCAAAAAAGGCTCCAGGGCATGATCTTATTACTGGAAAAATGATAAGGGAATTGACTGCCCCTACCCTATGGTGCTCTCCTTGCAGATATCGCTTCAAAATTCGTTCACGCAGAACGTGATCGAGCCAGCGTACTCGCTGAGATCTTACTTCTTGTACAATATTGGGGATCTTCATCAGATCTCTGATCTCGATATTGTACAGAGCTCGGTATGTACCATCTACTTCAAGTTTTGGGCCCTAATATCGCCAGTCCAAGCACCTGGTTGGACTGGGGATATAAGATGTTGCGCTGGAGTTTCATTTTTACGAAAGATGTACTCCAACACGAGATTAAAGAGTATCCGGACCAGAGCGTCTCTCTACCGAACACCCGAGTTAACTGTAAAAATTGTCGATAGCCTGTTTTCAATTTTAACACAGCATTGAGGCGGCGTCACTGTCTTTTTACACAGTCGTACCAATTTTGTTGGCATTCCTATAGATATTCCAGAGCAGACCACAAACTCTTACCGTTGATCGAGTAACAGGCCAGCGGAAAATTCAGGAATACCTGATGTACGGAGATAGATGTCTCGTAATAAATAGATAGACTCATCCGCTGCGAAGAGACCTGATCTGCGACTGATCGAATCCTTCTTGATAGTTACCAACTAAATCCTCCGCTAGAGGGATGATTCTATCCAATATAATGTAGGACAGTAACTTGTATGCTGTGGGGAGGAGAGCTATACCACAATAATTCTCACACTTCCAGTCTCCTTTCTTGAATATTGGGCATTCATCAGGCATAACTTCGGTTCGCATACTAATTGTATAAGATCGGAAAGACAGTTCCACAAAGGTCCCAAAATTAACGGATGATTTGAATTAAATAGAAAACACAGTTTTTAGTCTTCAGATTGTGATTTTTTATTGAATCATAAAATACATAGGATAGGGTTATTTATGGAATATCACATCGGGGAAATGGCCTCCACACGTTTGCTGGCCGATACGCTCTCTTTTATCGAAATTCTCCATGGTGCAGCGATTAATTTCCTCCTGTAATGCACGGGTGGTTGTGGGTTTGTTGACAGAGACCTTTGACTTCAAATAACTCTATAAAAAGAAATCTAATGGTGTTAAATCACAATATCCAGGGAGACAATTCTGATCACCGAAACGAGAGAGTACACGACCAGGAAATGTCTCATGCAGTAATTTAATTGTTTCACGGGCTGTTTAGCATGTGGCACCACCTTGTTGAAACCGCATGTCGTCTATGGCAATATCATCCAATTGAGGCAGAAATAAGTTTGTTATCATGTCGAAGTTGACGAAGTTAAAACCCACTATTCCGATCATATTTTGCTTGAAATTTTCGAACTGCGGCTGCCAAACTATCATTATTTTTAAGATATTCTTCAATAATGAAAATAAGTTGTGCCACATGTTTACTAACCCTATAACCTCTCAGCTGTCAAATTATTGTTGTTTTGAGGTTGTCAACACTTTACTGCACAAATGGCGGCAAATTCAAATCTTTCGTTAATTTTGGGGCACACTTTATTTAATTTAATTTAATTAATTCGCTCAACCCAGGTGAGCGGTTTCGTTTTAATCCCCGCATGGTCCTAGTGAATTCCTCATGGGATGGATCCTCAATGCAAATCTCCACAGTCTGTATTTGAGGTTGAGTCAACTCAAATACAGTTTGTGACGCATGGTGAACCCGAAGCAGGTCAGTAAATTGTCCACTCCATATTTGGTTTTTTGGAGTTGGAAAATTATGTAGCACTTCTATTTTTGAGAGATTTGGTTTTATTCCATGGTTAGAAATTATGTGACCCAAATAGCATATTTCTTTACAAACAAAATGGAATTTTTTTGGCTGTAGTTTTAAGTTGAACTTTCGAAACGTTATGGGAAAACTTTAATTAACTTTTTGTTATCATCCTTATAAGATTGTAACCGTAGACGTCCAAGTACACAAAATATTTCAGTTCGTTTAAAGCTGATAAAACATTATTAATAATGCGCTGAAATGTGGCTGGAGCTCCCTTCAGACCAAATGGCATTCTTGTAAAATGGTAATGCCCGGTCTGAGCGCTAAAACAGTTTTCTGTTTATCATTGTTAGTAAGTGGGATCTGATGATAGTCGACTGCTAAATCTTGTAACAAAAACGGCATCACCTAGCTGCCTTCCGAGCAAGAGCAGCTTTGTTTTTCGTCGCGATTGTTAGACGTTGTTGCACTTTACTATGGGCTTTATTTTGGTGCTCGACTGCAAGACGACACTCATTATCAAACCAATCATTCTTGGGTCTGACTTTCACTATACCTAAAATCTGTTAAGCAGCACTGGTAACCGAAGTTGTTAGTACCTCCCAAACGGAGTCCACACAGTCAGACAATTAGCTCCTTCAATGCTGTCGCTGACGAGATCCTGATATCGTTTCTTATGATCTTCATTTATCAGACCTTCATAGTCGAAACGTTCTATGCGTTCCGCTGTGTTCCCAGAGTTGTACGAAAACTTTCATCGTGGCTCTGCAGTGACCAAATGATGATCGCTGCCTATACGTATTTGGTTGCTGACCGATAAGCTATCAAATCCTGCGCAAACCGAGGCCGCCCTTTTGAAATTTACACGTGGTCACTTTGGCTGCATAGGAAGTTTTGCGAGGATGTGTCCTAGTTTCCAAATGAATTTGTTCGTGTGGGAAGAATGTGCTTGCTGTGATGTGTACATCATTCTTTCACCATTATCTGTCTCAGTTTCGTGCCGGAATTCTACCATCCATTGAATGCGACCATCTATCTAGCCATATTGCTATAGACGCTTTTCACGTTTTCCTCTTAAGCGAGCCCATAAGGTTTGGCCGAATTTGATCGCCTTCTACTATCACGTGTCCGTAGCTGTCTTTTTCTTATTCTGTACTTGGCAATTTTCTCATTTAAGAATATATCAATTGGAATCATGCCTGATAAAACAGGAACGTCGTCAGTTGAAAATGTTGTGTATGCCTTGGTAATTCCGGGCAAGTTACTTGTTTGGGCACTAACTAGTGTACTCCGATGGTGACAGTTCAATCTGTCTGCCCATGCCGCTACGCGTATATCAATGAAGGGACCACAAGGCCCTCGTATATTTTGACCAAGTACGTTGCTTGATACCCCAGTTCTTCCCCAGAATGGGCAATTGAATCTCTTTAGCTCTTTGAATATGTTGATCATTGCGTCCTCTGTGGACTTATTTTCTCTAAAGCCAAACTGTTTGTCACTATAGGTGCCACTTTTTTGGAATATGTCCAATAACCTGACAGCAATTAATTTTTCAAATAATTTACCTAGGATAGGCAACACCATGATAGGTCTATAAGATTTGGGACATACTCCTTTGCTAAGACAAGTATTCATAAAGTTGGTGATACAGGGCCCTATCATAGGCCAAGCACGTTGTTACCTTGACCTCGACATTGTCTAGGCCTAGCGCTTACCTCATAGGCATGATAGCCATAGTGGCCTCGTCATCACTGAGGTGGTTCACGTTTGGTATGGTTGGTGCAGAATTACGATCGGTGCGGATTTCTCTTTGCCTCTCAAAGACATTTTCTTCAGAGTCGTCGGGTAGCAAAGTATTGAGCAAGCATTTTGTAGTATCCTCCCAACAAATTGTTGTTTGTCCACCACTGCTCACCAGTGTACTAAGTACCTAATTCAATTTCAATTTACCTGTGCTGAACTTGTAGACAAAGCCCCACGGCTTAGCATTACTATGCTCCGTGATGAACTCGTTTAAGCTCATTTGGCTTTTGTCTCTAATACTTTTAAAATACGCTTTGCGGTGTACCACATAGCTAAGCCTTTTACTTTCCCGAGTTTCGGGATTTTTATCATTTTGATATGACTTGCGCAATATACGAAATTTTTTTCTTTATTCGGTTAATTCCGGAGACCACCAAGTCAATTTAGATTTTCAAGCACGTTTACGTGGTATAGTAGCGCTACAGACTTTCATAATTGAATTTGATATTATTTGTTCAACTCGATTGATATCGCTATGGATGGATACCTTCAGGAATTTAGCCAGGGTTTGCCAAATGCTACTTAGTTGGCTGTAGAAACATTCCTAATTGGCATGCCCTAATGCATACCGTGGATCTTTCTTTACTGCTTGGGAATGATTATGTGTGTTCTGCGAACACATGATCGAGACAATAGCTCTGTGGTCGCTTGATGTCTAATTTTCATGGACGGACCAACTTAAAATTTTTCTTAACAGACCGCCCGTCATGAGAGTGAGATTAATATTCGACTCCCCATTGTGGGAATATGTATTTGGCTGCCCATCTTCGTTGATAACGAATACGTTACTTCTTGCTATAAATTGTGTCTTTATTGTGCGAAAGTTTTGACTTAGCATTGAAACCTCCAGTAATGAAAATAGGATGGTCTTTCAGACCATCCATGACTATAGCAAGTTTACTTATATATTCCAGTGGATCGTATGAATATATTGGGAGTTAATACTGACCAGATAGAAACTTCCTTGTTAGATCTCATCTCAGATTCTCGCAGTACTGTGAAATTTTAAGAACCTCAATATCGTTGTTGAGGATGCCAATTGCTCCTCTAAAATCTTCATTATGTTCAATGATTATTCTTGTGGGCGTGGTCATTCCACCCATAACCACTTTAACCGCGTATGGTTCATGCATGCAGAGTATGTCAATCGCTTCTTTTTCAATAGATTGTCCGATCTCATGCCCAATGTTGGACGATCTCCAATAGACAATTATTTTTAGTTTCAACTGTCGTAAACAGTTCTCTGCATCAAAGCCGTTTTGAATAAGGTAAAATCTTTACTGCGTGACGAATGATTAATAGCCCTTTTCACATAGCGGCAAGAAGCGCATTTAGCGTCTTCCGCCTTTTTTGTGCATGAATTTTGGTCATGCCCACTGTCGCCGCAGTGCCACAAATGTGGTGTTGTTTCTTACAGAACTTGCCAATGTGTCCAAATATCTGGCATTTGTAGCATTTTGTTAACCTGACGAAGTCTGACACTCTACATGAGGACCAACCTAGATATACACGACGATTTTTGATGAAGATATTTTTGGCAATTGATGATACCTATATCATTCAATGGACTGACTTGGCCTCTTTTGGCTGAGCCATGAAACTTCTTTTCAAGTCCTCGATCATAATAGATTCAGAGCTTTGTTTTATTAAAGCTTCGTTATTTGCCTCGATCTTCTCGGCCCTGTCCACATCATAAATGATTATCCTATAGGCAGATGCCAGGAAAAAATTCAGATCTTCCTTTCTTCCTGTTTCGATTGGAACGCCACTTTTGATGTTTGTGACTTTCCTAACCGAAACGTTAGCCACTGCCGGGTTTATAATTTACCGTAGTTTATTTTTAACCTACTCACTATTTGTGAAGGTAGTTTCTCGACCAGCCATGGCTTTGACTGTGACAACCTTTGATGATTGCCACTGGTTCTTTCTTTTTGTATCTGTTACTAGAACAAGGACCTTAGGTACTGCATTTTTCAAAGTCTGCGCGTACGAGCCCTTTTTCTCAGATTTAAGGTTTTCCACTATTTCTGATCTTTCAAGTAGTCAACCTTTAATGCCGGCTGTCTCAAGCCTCATCAAATGGCCTGCGTCTATAATGGCACGCCCTAAGGCAATATTGCCTTTTCCTGATTGTTAATCTTGGAGATCTGTCTGATTTCAAATTCTAATGCTTTCACAGCCACTTTGAGAGCATCGACTGAGCCAGCGCCTACAGGCTGTGTGGTGGATTGCTGAGATCCATGCTCAGCTGATGAAATAGGTGATCTACCATCGACCGCCATTTTTCTCACCACTCTATATACACTGAGTTCGTCTGTGTTTTACCATATACAGTGGATTTTTATTGCATCCTTCAGATGTGACAACGATTCGTTGCCTCCCCTCGACCTCGTAGAGGTATCGGCTCAGGGTAATAGAAATGCTCTTCTGTTTCGGATAAGATGATAAGACTTATTATTGTTTTTTATTTCGTTTATGGATTTTATTGAGTTTTAATGAACACTTTTATAAGTAAATAGACAACACTAGATACTTATCCCACGAGGGGTGTAAATGCGGTGTATATAAAGTCAATAAAAAAAATACCCTCTTTACAAAAATATATACGCACAGTTGATAAAAGTTAATCATTCATTCACCCCTCGCGCACCGTTAAAAGCTCATTGAATCGTTTAAATGAAATCATTAAGTAACTCTGTGCTTTTTTTTATATATCTCATATAAATCAAAGTAATATGTACAAGAACGAAAACAAGGAAATGAATTACACTTTTCTTGTATATACATCGAATATAATTTCCTTTCCCTCCCGAGCCCCTTTCCCTTCTTCCCGCGCTTGATTATCGTGATAACAATGGGAAAAAGCACAAAACAGTGTTGTTGTATTTTTTTTTTCATATATATAATTCATCAATCTTATTGATCGATCACTTTAGATATGTACGTCTACGTTAGAATATATGTATACGAGAGTAGCAAAATCCAGAAAACAAATATAAGACGGATACAAGGAATACACATTGTATGTATACTGTCAAAATAGCAATTGGTTACATTGGAAAATTATTTTCCAATTTACGTAAATTATATAATTTACATATTTTTTTATTATTACAATCTACATCTAGCCCCTCCTTCAGCTAGCAAAGATATACAGGGTGATAATACAATTAAATCGAATGTATACAAATATAGGTTTTGTCTGTTTGGTTTTCGCATTCATCGCATAAAATCGAAAGTCAATATAAAAAATTGGGAAAAATTAAATCAAAATTCAAATCAACATTTTCCAATTTTATGTTGTTTTTAAAAAAATTATTTTATTTCGCTTTTCCGTGGAAAATACCCACACATACACATATACATAATATTTTTTTGGGACCAACGATACCCCATTTTTCCTTCACTTCTAAACTGTATATACAGTCGGTTAATAATCATAGTTGTATTTATACAAGAAAGTAAATTATCTAACATCGTGCTATTTAGTCAAGTATCTGTCCTCATTTCAAAATCCACCTTCTACATTACTACTGTATACGTGTATTACTCGGTTGTCATCACCTTCCCATTAAAACAAGAAAACTGTATTCGTTCAGATTTTTATTCTTTTTTTTTTCAATTTAATTCATCAACAATGAAAATTGAAAATACTCGGTCCAAATTCTCATCCTTCTGTACCACCTTCATTCATCTCTAAACTCTAAAGTATGTACATAGCGATTTTTGTTTTTTCGTTTTTGTCGTCGTCGTCGTTGTAGTCGTCTTTAAAATTGTTTGGTTTTGTTCTTGAAGATTGTGATAAGTGAAATGGAAAAAACAAGAACACATAGAAAAAAATTTAATTTTTTTTTCCAGAGATTTGACAAAATATTCTTGGGGGAGAGTTGAAATTGGAATGGCTAATCCGGAGGAGGGCGGCGACGACAAATACAGAATGAGAACACATAAAGTTTTGAATTTAAGATTTTTTTTTTTTTTACTGTGGATAGAATTTGTAAAGATTATGTGATTGTAAATTAATTATGAATTATGGTAATAACTATTTTTTGTTGTTGTTTTATTTTATTCTAGGATTATCTGGCCAAAATTGGTGTAGAATTTTTATTTATTTTTTCGATTATCCTGTCGTGTTGAAGGTAAGTGTGCTGTAAATATCTGTGCGGTGGGTAAAATGACCGAATTTTATTTGGTTTTATCTTTGTGGGTTACGTTTGAACGTTTTTATAACAATTTTACCACGATTAAGCTCGTCATCTTAGATTTTAAAGCTTCTCTTTCAATTTAATTATTTAAGATGCCATTTATCTATCTATGATATGTCTACCAGGCTTATGGAATCAACCACGACATAGCATGAATCGTCAACTTGATAAACATAATTAAATTGGCCTTGACGCCTGTTTGGTATTTCCGTTAAATTTAGCGTATAGTTCACGATGAATGAGGCGCGACCTTTTGCAATCTCAGGAGTTTTTTTTTTGGCTTTTATTAAATATTTTAAATAAACAGTTTAATCTATTAATCTATGGCTTCTGCCCACTGGTGTTCCATAGTGCTTGATCAATTGAAGTAAACCACATCGTTATTGTGAATTTTAGATCATCATTACGCTGTTTACACTAGCAATTACACCAGCTCAAAAGGTTTAGTTCGTTTCAGCCTGCGTAAAATATCTGTGTTGTTTAACAGCTTAGTTGCCTCAGTGTTAACATGTTCTTCGAGACTTTGCCTATGTCTCAGTGCATTTTTTTGGTTTTCCTTTGAAACAGTGTCCACTTTAAGGTCCCTATGGAGATCTCTGTTTCTAACATACCATCAACGATGTTCCATAATACTTTGTCTTGAAATCTTTGATGATTTCTACGTTGCTCTGTTTCGTACAACCCCAAAGTTGGATACCATAGGTCCTATCAGCCAATACATCTTTCTATATTTAAGCCCTAAAGTTCTTTACTTTTCTTTTTGACGTATGCTTTCCATCGTAGTTTTGCATCTAGTGTCATGCCAAGATACTTAGCCGTGTTGGCATACGGCATTATTTCTTGATTAATTGTAACCGGAATATGCTCGAGTCATTTGTTTGTAACACTGATGTGAACTGATTTAGTTTCGTTAAGTTTAATTCGAATCTTTTCGTCCAGTTATGTATTTGAGTAATAGCTATCTGTAAATTCTGAGTTGATTCTTCGTTGCTATCTCCAACAGCTAAAATTGCCGTGTCATCAGCAAAGGTCGCCACAGTGTTGTTTTCTAATACAGGGAGATCATTAGTGTACAATAGGTATAGGACCGGACCTAATACACTGCCCTGCGGTACTCCTGCCTTCTTTCAATTCAGAATAGGAATCGTCTAATTTTACTCTAAAGGTAGTACAGTTCTTGACTTATAGTTAAGTCCTTCGTGCCAAAGTCCTTTATTAGGTCTGTGCAACGTCTAAGAATATCGTTGACCAGACTATTTTCTCCTCTAATGCTCTTTCAATAATATTAGTTATTCTGTGTACTTCATCTAATGTTGAGTGTTGGTTGCGAAAACCGAACTGATGATTTGGAATCAGGTTTTTCATCTCAATTATCGGATTTAGCCTTTTTACTAATAACTTCTCAAAGAGTTTAGACATATCTGGTAATAACGATATGTTTGGCCTGTAAGATCCAGTTTTGTGTGGTGGTTTCCCCAGGTTTAGGAATCATAATTACTTCTGCAATTTTTCACAGGCTGGGTACATATTTCAATTGAAAGGTATAAGTTCTTTTAAAAAATTTTCAGATTCATATTTGTTTTTATCTCTCGCATGAATTCTTTTGGTGTTGCTCGTAGGATTTCTTCACTTCCCTGTACAACCTCTCCAGTTATTATTTCGGCTTCCAATGATTGGTCATAATGTGGTTCAAATATTTTTTCCAGGTATTCAGCAAAATTTCGTACTTTATATTCATTATTTCTGGCTCATTTATTATCTTGTGTTTTGATTGGAGGAATATGCATTATTGGCCTTTTAATTCTTGTGGTTGCTCTCCAGAGAGAATAATCCGTACTAGCATCATTAGATAATTTTCTGAGGTAGTTACTGATAGTTTCGTCTTTCAGATCTTTGATTTTCCTTTTAAGTAGCTGAGTCAGATTGTTGAGCTTAGCTTTATCTTGAGGAGCTCTAGTTTGTTGCCATATTCTCCTTGCCGCTCTTTTT
Source organism: Tipula unca (assembly GCA_951394425.1). NCBI lineage: Eukaryota > Metazoa > Arthropoda > Insecta > Diptera > Tipulidae > Tipula > Tipula unca. Next base: position 148,202,343 of record OX596381.1, on the reverse strand, counting down.
TTTCTGCCAAGACCTGTCTATTTTGTCTAGGGTAGTTGTTTCCCTTAATTTTCTTTTTAACTTCAGGGGTGTTTTCCCAAGATGACTGCTGTATGTCACATATGAACTTGTGAACTTTCCAATTTGTGTGCTTATTTACTAAACTAGAATAGATTTCTTTTTTAATGATCCTTTCACTTAATGTCAAAAGTATTGGGGAGTGATCAGAGCTTAAGTCAACAATTTCATCTATATGTATGTAATCTACAGATATATTCTTCACTATAAAGAAATCAATTAGATCTGGTATTTTATTTGGATCAGTTGGTCAGTAGGTCGGTTTACCATTTGATAACCATATTTCCTGATAGCATTGAAGAGTTCTTACCCTTTGGTCGTTGTTAGTCTAGAACCCCAGTGAGTGTTTTTTGCATTAAAATCTCCTCCAATTACAAATCTTTTCCGTAGTTTACCGAAAAATTCAAGATAATCTTTTTCTTTTAGAGAGTATTTCGGTGGGCAGTAAATTCCAATAACACTAATAGAGTTATTTTTGGTCTTGATATTAACAGCTGTTGCTTGTATTTGTTCTGTTTCGTATTTTAATCCTCGAAGTGATTAATACTATTTCTACTATTTCTCTACTATTTCTTCCCTTAGCAGTATTTCCCGGGTGAATAGTGTGATATGTTTTATAATTTCCAAATTTGATAATTGATTGTCTGGTGAAGTGAGTTTCAGAGATGAGACAGACATCGATTTTCTCTGCGTCCAGAACACAATTTGCAATTCCTGTTGGTGTTGCTGGAGTCCATTGGCATTTCAGCATAAAATTCGTAAGTCGTTAGACATGGCTTTGTTTAGTGATGGCTCCCTTAGTACTGTATTCTAGTTTCTGTAATCGCTGATCAAAAGTATTAAGTTTGCTTAATATCAGCTTAAGCGTTTGATTTATGTCGTCTGTTTGAGGAGTTTTTTGTTTGTTTACGTTACTCATCATTACTTGAGCGTACGTTTTTTACCCACTTCTGCTTGAGCGGCTATCAACGCTTTACGCCTTAACTCTCCTTTAAATGATTCAGGCCTGTTTATTCCAACAGTTTGCTCCTTTATTACATTTGTATTTTTAGCATGTATGTTTTTATTTTTGATGTTTTTCAATTCAATAGCAACACTGCATCCTCTGTAGTTAGCTGGATGGTTTTCTCCACAATGTACGCATCTAGGCTGTGCATCTGTGGGTTTGACACAACCTTTAGTATGGTGTTTACCTGGACATTTGACACATCTGGGTTCTTTGTTACAGTATTTTTGAGTATGTTCATATGGTTGACATTTTTTACATTGTGGTATAAGCCTAGATCTTCTTAGGGGCTGAATGTCAGCATATACATGTTCAGAGGCTCCTTACTTCTCCGTTTTAGCTTGATTGATGCTTCAGTTGCATTAAAACATTTTCTTTTCAGGTCCTCAATTATTTTTTCTGGTTTACATGTAGAGTGCAGATTTTTAGCCATTACCCTAATTGGTCTGATTTGTTTGTTTTCAAACGTATGCCAGGAATGTCCCCCTTCGCTTAATATTTTTGTCATTTCTCTGTAGGTTTCACCATCTGCTAAGTTTATTTTGATGTTGTTTTCACTCATCAATTTTGTATTAAACTTATCTGTTTTAGTTATTGTTTTAATTTTCTCATACAGTAGATCATAGTTTTTAACTCCATCTATAACTATTGGGGGTGGTGGAGGTAATTTTTTGGGATTGTTTTGGATTATTTTAGGAATTGTCTCTTTTAGTTGAGGAGGAGTAGGTGTATCATTCCTTCTCCTTTTTTTCTCTGGCTTTTGGCTCTAATCTACTCAGTTTCGTGAGCTAATTCTCCTTCATCCGTATGGCATTCTTGTATTACTTTTCTACAAGTTCTGTAGGTATTATTTTGTTAATCTTCGTGGTGAACGTACTACAGGCTCTCGTAGGAAGTTTCGGTAGAACCTGACTCTTTTGGAAAGGATCGATATTATCCATTTCTGCTTCACTCATTCGAGAATTATGATTCCTCAACGTATCTTGGGATTTTTTCTGATTATAGTAATGAAATAGCTGGAATCTCAGGACTGTGTTGATAAACTCGACATTGCAACAATGTGTGTATGCATAAACTCGACATCGGCATTATCTACGCCTAGAAGGTAGTGCCTGGAAAGCCAAAAAAAACACAAAGGTCATGTGAAATAAGGTGAAAGTTTATAGTCGTCACGCTCTAACGATGTTAATTTTATTAGAACAATTAGAGTGAAAGTCGTAGAATGGAGACAATATAACGTTTGCGTATACTCGATTTGCGAGCGGACAAGGGAAGCGTATAATTATACGGTAAAGTCTTATAAGTTTATTTTTATAAATTCCAGCATTGAATAGGCCTTGTTGATGATAGCATCAAAATGAGAGTTGAACGTTAAATCCGAGGTCAAAGTAACTGCTACATCATTAACTATGTTAACTCTTTTTAAAATATGGCCGTATAAGAAATAATCGCAATCTACTGAGTTATTTGAGAAAAACACGCATTTTAAAATTCTGCATAGTTCCTTCTCTACAATCAGATATCTATCTTGGGGTAGATTTTACAGAAGGTAAGGAGGGTTTCAGAAGGTAAATGAGAGTTACAGATGGTAAATGAGATGTTTCCTTACAGTAGAGCATATCATTGATGTAGGAAACGCCAGTCCTATCAAACAACAGCACTATCCGAGGTCACCCGTAATGCAAGACCTCATATATCAGGAACTCGATAGAATGTTATCACTTGGATTGATAGAAGAAACTACTAAGTACGTTGCCGCCCTCGATAGCACAGTAAGTAGCGTGCTTGCCTTGTTATTCGAGGGTCTCGGGTTCGATTCCCGGTGGTGACCAAAAATCACGGTTGGGTGTTTTTAATGTGTAAGTATTTGTGTTTGTCCGGGTATTGCACCGTGGGCCCATTGTGGCATTGAGTGCTGGAGTAATCCGCCCAATTTTAATTAAAAAAAAAAAAAAAAAAAGTACGTAGGGCAAATGGATTAATCAGGTAACGAAAAAAGACGCTTATCCACTACCACTTATAGGTGGACTGATTGGCCGATTGCACCAACTATATCACGAGTTTAGAACTTAAGGTGGCCTTTTGGCAAAATCCGATTTCGCAAAGTTCAAAAGAGGTCACTTTACTGTACCAGGCCGTCCTCTCTATCAATTCTGCGTCATGCCGTTTGGGTTGTGTAACGCCCTCCAAACAATATGCAGATTGATGGATCGAGTGATACCCTATCAGCTTAGAGATAGAGTATTCGTTTACTTAGACGATATTGGTAATTACGGCGGGGTATGACGAGCACTTGGAACTGCTAAGGGAAGTAGCCAACTTATTGTTCAAGGCAGGGTTGACGATATCTGGGCTTTTTAGTAGGACCTTCGAAAGTAGAAGCCATTAAAAATTTCTCTCCTCCAAAGTCTGTTAAACAGACGGCAGGATGATATCGACGGTTTATACCGAACTTTTCAGACGTAACTGCTCACATCACTAATCTGTTACGTAAAGGCAAAAAGTTCAAATGAACCGAAGATACTAACTCCGCTTTTCAAAAACTTAAACACCTTTTGATTGTCGATGGTTAATGTCGCAGAAAAAGCTTAGTGGTCGTCTGGCAAGATGGAGGTTTAAACTTTAAGTGTATGATTTTTGCATAGTGACACTCTGTCTAGAGTTTACTGTGATGGATTGGTAGAAATTGAATCAAACTTAAAATCTTGAGCTATATATTTTCGACCCCGAAACGGTTACCGATTGAGTATATTGAACTGCGTAAGAAAATCGAAGCTGATTCAATTTTGTACTCCAATACGCGCTAAAGTTAAATGGGATGATGGAACGCTCGGCGACGGTATTTGTCTTCTTTTAGTTTATATTGATATAGAACGGCTTTTACACATTAGACATAATGCACACACGTGACGACTTTGATAGCGATTATAATCTCGTGGTTAATTGAATCCTCCCAACCAAGTAGGGCTACAAAAAAAAACAAACAACTATATTTGTGCAACCACGGTTATAAATGACCTAATCCATCCAAGTTACAGTCTTTGATAAACAATATAAATAATAGGGGACAAATGGCTATCCTGTGGCACTCCAGACGAAGCAACAAAGCACTTGGATTAAGTATGATTTATTTTTACATACATTTTCCTATTTGATAGTTATGACTTTAGCCAATCTAATGGAATAAAGTTGCAATTAAGCTCACTAAGCTAGAATAATAGTAACCGGTAGCTTTGTCGAAAGCTATAGCGAAATCATTATAATCCATATCAACCTGAACTTTCAACTTTAGCCGCCCTCCTTAGCACAGTAAGTAGCGTTCTTGCTTTGTTATTCGAGGGTCTCGGGTTCGATTCCCGGTGGTGACCAAAAATTACGGTTGGGTGTTTTTAATGTGTAAGGATATGTGTTTGTCCGGGTATTGCACCGTGGGCCCATGTGGCATTGAGTACTGGAATTAATCCGCCCAACTTTAATTTTTTTTTAGTAAGATTGAGTAAATTTTGCTCTCATTGAACTGTTGAACCAATGTGTTACGTAGAGCAATAAATTGCCATGTTTGTGGCAAATGGATGTATGTATGCCATGAAAAAGGAATTGAACGCCTTGGGTCATAACGAAACGTGGGAACTCGTTGATTTAGCAAATGACAAGAAATTTGTTGAAATCGCTGGATTTTTAAAATTAAATTGAGGAGGGATGGCACGGTCGAATGGTATAAGGCACGTCTTGGTATTCGGGGATTTCCACAAGAGTATAGCGTTGAGTAGATGTAGCTTTTATTCCGGTCTTTTGTTTTCCATCCATAAGAATTTTGTCAGAGATCCCAGCCCAGAAACAACTTATTCTGAAGCAATTTGACATAAAAACGGAATTTCTGAACGGAGAGTAGTTGTTTGAAGACATTTATATGGACCAATCACAAAAATAAAGGCTTTTCTAATAAGAGCTTTCATTTTGAATAGCCTGCTATATGGGCAGCTGTTAATTTTGAAGCTGTCATCTTTTGACATTTGACAAGTAAAAACTACGCCATTATTAAAAATGGTACGATACACGCTTCAACAACGCATTGAAATTGTTAAAATTCACTACAAAAATGGTAAAAAAATTTCAGCCATAGTTCGCAAAACTAAAGAACTTTTTGATCGTCGTGAAGCACCTTGTCGGCCGGCAATAGTGAAACTGGTTAGAAACATTTGAGGTGTTGGGACAAGTGATGTGAAGAATCGAAACAGTGTGCGTTGCTCAAGAACAACTGAGAATATTGCTGCTGCAGCCGTAGTGTTGAAGAAAACACAGGTTTGTCGATTCCTCGTCGATCTTTGGAATTAGACATTCCACAAACGACATTACACCGTATTTTGCATAATGACTTAGGTCTTAAGGCTTTTAAAGTTCAGTTAAAACAAAAACTCAAGCCGGTCGATTACCATAAACGTCGTATCTTTGCTGATTGGGTCCTTCAAATGCATCAAAATGGTCCGCATTTTCATTGAAAAATCATCTTCAGTGATGAGCCCCATTTTCACCTCGGAGGCTACGATATAATAAGCAGAATTGTCGTATTTTGCAACGAAACAGTCGCAATTTTGCAAGAAAAGTTTCCTGACCGTGTAATTTCTCGAAGAGGTGATCGTAATTGGCCACCGCGATCTTGTGATTTAACACCTTTAGACTTTTTTCTTTGGGGCCATGCGTGAAGAATAAAATAGGACATACAGCTTGGAAAATTTCATGAAAAGGATATGGTGCTACCTCTTTACAATGAAATAAACATTCATTGATTTCTGTTAAAATAAATACTCGTTTTTTTAAATATCAAAATGATACGTCTTATTGGAAAACCCTTTATAATGATGGTTTGGGAAAAATTTGTAAGTTTCGCAAAAGTCTGTATGGTTTGTAACAAGCTTCAGAGTGCTGGAATCAGAAATTTTCGAAGTTTCTTCGCAAATTCGGATTAAAACCATCAAGCTCAGATCCTTGTGTGTATAAATGTCAAAATGGTCAAGATAAAATCATGCTTGTCATTTACCTTGATGATTGGTTGATTGCAGCTAGTATATAGGGAACAATTGATATCGCCTTTTATCAAGTACCTGCAAGATGATTTTGAGGTGAAAATTTGGGAAGCTGAATTGTAGTTGGTGCGGTTACTTCAAATTTAACGGATTTTGGGGTGGATGTTCATTGACACTTTATTTTATTCGAGAGAAGTTTTTCAAGTTCAATATGTATCAACTGAAGGGCAACTTGGGGATTTTCTTGCCAAGCCACTAAGTCAAGTAAAATTGGGGAAGTTTCGTCAATTATAATTGATTAATTAGTTTTTTTTTCAAAAATAGTTCTGTTAGTGTTGAAATACGCAAAAATAATTTATTAATTGAATCAAATATTTTGTTTTTAATAAATATCATATTTTAAATTGTGGTTGTCCGAATCGGTTAAATTTGCCATTTCCGTTTATACAACAATATTATTTGCAATCGTCATCACCATCGGCATCATGTTAATGGTCAAAATCACAATTAACCCCATCCCATCCCCTTTATACATATATATGTATATGTATATATATATATATATATATATATATATATATATATATATATATATATATATATATATATACATATATATATATATATATATATATATATATATATATATATATATATATATATATATATATATATATATATATATTTATTTATATATATATATATATATATATATATATATATATATATATATATATATATATATATATACATATATATATATATATATATATATATATATATATATATATATATATATATATATATATATATATATATATATATATATATATATATATATATATATATATATATATATATATATATATATATATATATATATATATATATATATATATATATATATATATATATATATATATATATATATATAGTACATATACAAATAAAAAGTTAAAATAATAAACCAATACATATAAAATGGCAAACAACTTTTAGTATATTTACTCGTGCATTAACAAACAAACAAAAAAACATAAAAACATTAAGCCCTCCGATGATGTGGATGATCATGATGATGAGGATGGTAAATACATTATTAAAACAGTCGAAATTTAAAAATAAAATAAAAAATCTGCATTCAACTTTTTTGTTCACTACAAATATGTGATTAATTGCTTGATGACTTTCCAAAAAAAAAAAAAAAAATTATTATCCAAGCTTTTTTTAAACTTTTGTTGTTTGTTTTTTTAGTTAAATTTATGTTTATTGTAATTTATGTTGAATTGTTTTTATTTTTGTAAATTATTTATTTATTTATATTGTTGTTAAAATAAATAAATTTTATTTACATTTATTGAATTTTAAGCTTTTTTTATGCCTTTTTGCAAATAATTTAAATTGACATGCCATACATTTTATTTTTCTATAAAGGCCTTCATGCAACTTTTTGATATATTAAACACGAACTCCGTTACACATGGTTGCATTATTATTGATGGTGGGCTAATATTTAATTTATAACTTAGTTAGCTTTTGAATTTTTAACTTGAAAACTAAATAAACAGAGCTTCTTATAGATACAAACCCGTGTAGTTCAGCCATGTTTTTTGCCGAGCTTTTTCTAGAAACACTCTTCATATATTTTATATAACAGCGCTTCTATGATACATTTTGAGAAAGAAAGAGGTATAAAAATGAATGCCAATTTTCATAAGCCCAGTCATCGCTATCCATTAACATTTTTAAACTTGTTATTTGCTGTGTCATAAATTTAACCGTCACGCAGGGCACCAGATTTAGTTGGATTATTGAAGAAAGATTTTAATTATAAGATGATCCGAATAAACTTAATGATAATTCCTTAATTCTTTAAGTTCAGTGTAATTGAAGGACCAAGCCAGGAGTCGAGTTTCTTCATTTTGACTCGAATTGGGTTAAGTATAGCTGGAGATGTGTATCTCTTAGTGTATATTTACTTATATTCTGATGTGTGCTGTGTACCTGTTTAGTATCAATTTTTAATTCAGTTTTACAGTGCTTTCACAATGGAAAATATTACTACTTTTTACTTTTGTCTTGATATTAACTTAACTAATTTTAGTGAATTTCTTCTGCACTTTTCTCTTTGATTGACTTAGTGTACATAAAGCTAAAGAAACCTCAACGAAGAATTGGGTTCAGCCACTTTGGCAACAAGGAACAAAATTTGGATCATGTAATACCTTGATTGAATTTAAAAATTACTGTAGACTGACGATTAAAGAGAACGAAGAGCTTTTGGAGCGTATAAGAGAAAATTTAGCACAACGGCTCAGATTAATGTTGACATTGAGGAAAATTAAAAAAAAACTGTTTTTGTAACAGTCATGTTATAAATTTGAATTAAATTTTTGTTGACACTAATTGTACACGAGGCATGTGATGCAATTTGGACAGCGTTAAAACTATGGTATAATTGAAAACTGCTGACGCCTTCTACACGAAGTGGAACTTCCCAAATTGTTTGGAATGTATAGATGGAAAGCATGTTGTAATAAATCAATAAATCAGGAACATTGTATTACATAATTACAAAAAAACATTTGGCATCACGTGATTTACCACTTAGCCAGAGCTAGACACTGCACCGAAAACTCTTTTGGAGTTTTAGTTTCGCGCTTTAACATTTTGTTTTCTTAAATAAAAGCGTCTCCCAAAACAGTAGACATCATAATCAAAACCACCATAATATTGACAACTTTATTATATAAAAATGGCAGAGAACAACACCGACAACGGGAGGGCAGCGGAAATGCACACGAGTGTTCGATAAATGTAGCGGGTTGCATAAATAGAATTCGATAAGATTAATGTATGGAGCAAGAAATTCTTCAAGGGAGAATTTGGCTATGTATGACAAAATTAAAGATCATTTCGTCAATGATGATGCTCTTAGGTGGCAAGTGAATAGCGTAAATATTGGAAGAGTAAACATGTACATATATCAGTCAATATAGAAATGATAGGATTTTTTTTACGTGTTTGGTTATATAGAAACATTATTTTTTATGTAATTTTTCTTTATTTAATCCAACGTTACAGTTCACTTCAGGTATTTTCTTCCTCTACATAGCATTAAACAGATAAATAAAATTAAATAACTTAGCATAAAAATAACTATTCAAGAGAAACTTTAACATTATAGACTTAAAAATTCATTAACAAAGTCTTATATAGTATCATAACAAAAATAATTAATAAGAAATTGCAGAACTATCGTGACCTTAGAAAGAATAATAAGGTTCGACTAATGTTCACCATTCTAAGGTCACGCCGTATTAAAATAGGTACATCTAGTTAAATTTGTTTAGTCATTCATGAACAATGTTATCATAAAAAAAATGTCATTCTTTTGGAATCACAGCTTTTAATTCTTGTTAAATGTCTTCACTTTACAAGTGACAGTGGAATCGGCTTAGTGTTTAGATGTTTTGGTTCGACGTATGTGATTGCTTTTGGACGTACTGGAAGAACTTTCCAGGCGTCATCGTAGTCTAATTTGTATTGAATGATATTGCCCTCATAGTGCAAATATCGGAGGTTAGTCACGACCGCATCTCCTGCTTTCCTTCCTTGGTCGAATAGATTTGTATACTACGTTGTTGGTATAGTCTTTAAAAAATATATAGTCGAGAGAAATTACCTCGTACGTGTATGGCTTTATCCGAGCACATCGTGATGAAGTAAAGCGTTTGACAAAATTGCGTTTCGAATTTGGTACGTGAAACCATCGGAATATAAAATGATAGGGAAGTTTTTTCCTACACAATGTCTTTTTCAAATAAACAATTATATATGGGACAAAGGGTGATGCATCTATAGTTCGGTATCAATTTCCGTCAACCAATAGCACGTAGCTTGCAGCGATTGTAAATTATACACAGTAAAATTGTGATTGGTTTGTTTCGCTTTGTAAAAAACTGCTCTAACTTGTAACGACGGACATACTTTAATAGACATTATCTCACATGCATGAACCACTTTTTTCCATTTCTTTATCTTCGGCTTTCTGTTCCTGGGCCCTGTTCTTTTTTCGTAGATGGTCTTCATAAGTTTCCAACGAAATTTGTTTAATTTAGTATTGCCATTAGGTCTTTTCTTAAAGTAAAAAGACGCACCATTTCTTGTTTGAGCCCGGCATTCTTGAATATAAAAATTGAATACATCTTGTATTGAGTCGAAACCATGCTCAAGGAATACTTTTAATGAATTCTGCCGACTATAGTGAGATTGAAGTTTCGGTAGTTTTTCGAAAAAACTAGTGTAACTAGTGTAAGACCCTAGCGATAAGGTACTAAGAAACATGTCCTTGCAAACTGGCTTCCTACCGCCCTTACTTGGTAGATAATAAAATATGGAATTTTTTCTACGTGAATCTTGTTCAGTCTGTATTTTCTTTGTCACTTTAAGTTCGGTGTGACTACAAACAAATATTTTACGTTGAGTAAAATCAGTTATAGACCAGAATGTTTCGAATATAAATTTTCTTTCATCTTCATCGAATAATTCACACTGTCTCTCTCTAGAAATAACACATTTGGTTGATTTACAAGTGGGTCCTAGTTTACGCTAGCTCCCAGGTGTATCTTGATTGACCTTTCCATCTTTTCTAGAGTAGCCTAAGTATGATGTTCCTTCCAATCGAAACATTTTATTTTTGTTCTTTTTCCACCTACTGGAATCGACAATGCGTTGTCGTTTTCTTCCCTCATCTAAAAGCATTTCTTCGTCATTATTATCCAAACAGGAAAGTGGATCAATTTGAACGGGATCTGTCGTATCTTTCGATCTGTGGATATAAATGTTACTTTGAATGGTTATTTTCATTAAAAATACATTAAACTTTAGTATTAAAACAATCTTAGAATTCGTTTAATGAAATAAAATAAATAGAATCAAAAAAACTTACCAGGACGATTAATGACTGTCACTTTTGTTGGCGCGAAATTGATGATAGAAGTTTTTTCGCACGTTAGTATGTTAGAAGGTATTGAAATTAAACGAATTTTTTCAGCACTTTTTTCATACAGTTCAATAGATTTGTCGTAACAAAATAGACGTAATAGCTATCTCAACTCAATTTCGCATAAAATGGATAAATTTTGTTCTGCTGTACGCTACACTCGGACAGGTGCAGAGCAGATGGAGCACAGTTTCCTCCTCCTCCTCATCACCGCGGCTGTGACAGAAATCATGGACAGTTACACCGAGTCTGCTCCCATGTATACCCCAATGAAACAATGTCCCGTTCAAGCTCCCCCGACCATACCAATATGGTGCCGTCGAAGCGATATAAGTTGGCCGGATCTGGACTGGTCAAGTCCAGGCCAGATCTGCCTTGTTATTACACTAGAACCTATTATTATTAATTAGAATCATAAATTTCACCAATTTATAAAGAGAAATATTAATAACAAAGCACAAAATTAACTTTAAATTTAAATTTGGATTTTCACTTAAAACTGTATAAAATAAAAATGTATTTTTTCTACTCACCACCAGGAGCAGCACTATATGTAAAGAGAATTTTTTCTGCTGTAATTTTATTTAACTAGCAGAAAAATTATGGATTTGTGCATTTTTTTAGAGGAATTATTGTAACAACTAATTAAACGTTAGCAGAAAATTTGTAAACTTTTAATAAATTATTTGTACCAAACAAAATATTTTATATTTTGAACTACATGCCAATTAAAGCTGAGATCATAACACACCTACAGGAGCAATTTAAGAAAAATCGTTCGAGTCAGAAGAGCTCCAGAATTTTTTGAAATCTCGACCATATGAAATTTTTCAGTTTTTTGACCATAATGTATGGAAATACCCCCCTGTAACCAGTATGCCATGCTGTTTTTCTGGTAACTAGGATCAAAACACACCTACAGGAGCAGTTTAAGATCTTCATCAGGTCACTGATCTCAAAATTGTACAGAGTTTGGTATGTACCATCTACTTTGCGTTTTGGGACCCCCTTGAAGATATCGCAGAATTTCATCGGGATTTTTTAAAAATTCCTCTGACAACATGTGCGTAAATAATACCCCCTTGAAGTTATCCCAGGATTTCATCCCATGATTTTTTAAAAATACCTCTGGCAACACTAGCGTAAATAATTTATCTCAGACTTTTTAAAAATTCATATAAAATTTGTATAGTTGTTTCATCCCAGGATTTTTTACATTTATCCTACCTCAAATTTTTACGTCTATTAAAAAAATATGTACATATGTATACAGTTAGTACCAAAATACTCATTCCAGGCTTTTTTAATATGTAAAATTGATTTGGTGGAATATAAATTGTTATGTGCAAGTCTTTTTAAGGATGGCTAATTTTTTTTTTGCGATAGGTTTCAAGACCCTGTTAGTAACCATTACGCCAGCTTTAATAATTTTGTGACCGTTGGAATTTCCGCAATAAAAATAAATGTGGTGCCTTTGCCAACTTTTCAAAGAGAAAAATAGATTAACTAAGATTCCTAGTAGCGGCAAGCGGAATGGAAATAGCCCAGCATTAAATCCTTTAATTGATTATTGGTAGAATTGAAATTCAATGTAAAGGAATATCTGTCATCTTATGCATTTTGATTATAGATTCAAGTCCATCTTGAATGGGGCCATATACCTACAGAGGGTGTCAGACCCGTAGTAAATATAAACTTGTATAAGAAGATATCTCTAGACAGTTGTGTTAAGCACCAAGTTGGTGGTAAACTCCTTCTAAGTCTTAATATAACCACGAGACTGATAGCGAACAAGTACCGTGAGGGAAAGTTGAAAAGAACTCTAAATAGACAGCTAAACATTACGTGAAAACACTAAGAGATTAAACCCAATAAACTCGAACTTGTAAATCAAGAGATTCGTTGATATATAAAAATTGATTTGTTATCAATATACTACATTTGTAGATGTTTGTCAATGATTTTATATGGACTCCTTTCGCATCCACTTATGTCTGTTAAAACTATAAAAATATCTGACACAAGTATCTGATCGTTCGATCATTTTTGCAACGAAATTCGCTACGGTTTATGTTAAATAAATGCAGTGTTAGTATCGATCTTATCGACAATTAAATGATTTGGGACACCTGTGGGACCCGTCTTGAAACAACTTTCAATATTGTTTTGCCAATAATTTTTAACAATTCACCAATCGATATTCGAATGTGCAGTAGCTTTTCTACATTTTTGGCTTCACCAAACTAAATATATCGACCATCTCCTTCATTCTAATAGTTTTTATTTTTATTTTTTAATTGGTTGAAACCCATACGGATTCCGCACTCAATGCCGGGACGGCCCATGGTGCAAACCCAGGATTCTATCATAGTTCGCAGAAGCGCACTGCAGCCTTAGCATACTGTACAAGTTCGAACCAAGGTTTGGAGGACAACTGATCTACATTAATAGATCTACAGCTGAAAACCTAAAGCCGAAGAATATTGAAAGCTGCACAACTGCACAGAAAGTGCAAGTAGTCATCATATTCCTCAAGACAGTCGTCACAAATAACACCCTGAGATAAACCCATTCATTGGAGATGCCCCTTAAATCGACCATGAACCGTAAAAATCGCAACCATGATTCTTAGCTGGTCCTTTTTCAAAAAAAGAGCATAAATAGTTCATTTCAAATTACGCTCGCTAATGAAATTCTTCGCCATACGAAAACTGAAAGTAGCAAGCCCCTTTGGTCTTAGATCTTTCAAAGCCTAGTTCTAAATAACTTTCTTGGCTCCTGTAGGTGTGATTTAATCCCAGCTACTAGAAAAACAGTATGGCATACTGGTTACAGGGGGGTATTTCCATACATTATGGTCAAAAAACTGAAAAATTTCATATGGCCGAGATTTCAAAAAATTCTGGAGCTCTTCTGACTCGAACGATTTTTCTTAAACTGCTCCTGTAGGTGTATTATGATCTCAGCTTTAATTGGCATGTAGTTCAAAATATAAAATATTTTATTTGGTACAAATAACTTATTAAAAGTTTCCAAATTTTCTGCTAACGTTTAATTAGTTGTTACAATAATTCCTCTAAAAAAATGCACAAATTCATAATTTTTCTGCTAGTTAATAAAATTACAGCAGAAAAAATTCTCTTTATCTATAGTGCTGCTCCTGGTGGTGAGTAGAAAAAATACATTTTGAAAATTTTCTGCTATCTTATACTGCATATGGTTAACCCATAAACAATTACTTCAACTCACCTGATCCTTCCAGTTCCATGTAGCCTTCTTAATCAATCAGAAATACATGCGTGTCAAATCAATACGCCAATTTTATATGACATCCGGAATGTAGTTATCGCCTGGTGTACACAGAAAAAAAAAGTTGCATACCCACACTCTTAATCTGTTCGCTTGACGATTGTAAAAGTATGCAAAGCTCCTCTCGCAGAAAAAATTATTATATTGTTACGATCGTGGTGACATCTATGTTTGAATAGCGACACTGAAAATTGTTATAAAGTAGAACAGTATAGAGGTGTCTAGACTTATCTAGACTAATCGAATATTCTGGACATTTCTAGAATGGTTAGAATATTTGGTATAAATACGCAACAAACATTTGGGAGAAAATCAGTTGTGTTTTAACCGTGAGAGTGCTAATAGTAATTAAAAGGAAAGTGTTTATAAAGTAAAAATAAAGTGTTATTAAAGTGTAATATAGTGTTGTTAAAGTGTAGAAAATAATTATTGTGAAGTTAAATAATTAAGTTAAATAAGTGAAATAATTAAATTAGTGTTTAATCGGAAATAAATAAATTTAGTGTGTTCTAGAATTTACATCGTTTGTTTTATTCACAATCCAGTGATCGAACCTTGAATTTGACAAGGCAAGAACGTAACAATTGGTGACAGCGGTGGGATTGTGAATTAAAAGATGATTCTAGACGAATTGAAGATTTCCGATTTAAAGGAAGAGTTGGAGCGACGTGGTTTGTCAACGGTCGGTCAGAAAAATGTATTGAGGCAACGATTACTTCAAGCATTAGAGCTGGAGGGTAATGATCCGGCTAGTTATAATTTTGATGAATCGACATTTTCCGACCACGCAGAAGGGGACGAAGAGAATGGAGAAAGTAAAGAGGCGGTAGTGGAGGTTGCATCGGTACCTTCTGGAAATTTTGATATGGCGCAATTAATGGCAGCTATGATGGAAATGAAACAGTCCAATTTGGAAATGAAGCAGTCCAATTTGAGAATGGAACAATCTAGTAATCAATTAAATCAGAAAATTGATCAATCAAATCAGGAAATGAAAGAAATTAAACGGTCAAATCAGCGCATGGAACAGTCGGTGGGCGAGATCAATAACAAAATGGATGAGAAATTCAATGAAATGTATATCAATTTACATGAAGAAGTAGAGCAAATTGAACAAAAATTACAGAAGGACATCCAAGGGTTAGAAGAGAAAGTTCTAGGCTTCGAGAAGAAACTTCTAGGTATCGAGGTTAACGGAACAGCATCGCCAGTAGCTCAGCCAATTCAAGCAATGAAATTTAAGCCACCGATATTTGATGGCACAACATCGTTTGCGGTTTTCAAATTTCAATTTGAGACAACGGTTAACCAAAATGGGTGGAATGATGCAAATCGGGGAACAGCATTAATAGTGGCTCTAAAAGGAGAAGCGGCTGAAACACTGCAGACTATTCCGCAGTATGACCGTAGTAATTACAACGAAATAATGAAGGCGCTGGATCGAAAGTATGGAAGTGACCATAAGCGAGAGATGTATCGCATGGAGCTGAAGAGCCGATGTCAAAAGATCGGAGAGACTCTTCAGGAATATTCCGCAGCAGTCGAGCGGCTAGTGCATTTGGCACATGTGAATACATCTCTCGATTACATGGAGAGGATTAAGATGGACGCATTCATCGATGGAATACGGGATCCGGAAACACGTAAAGCAGTGATGTTATCACCTAAGGCGAGACCATCGCGTGTGCTTTAATAAATGAAACTGCGCAGGCTAGCATAAAACCGTCGCTTAAGGTACGACGAGTAGAAATGGATAGCAGCACCAACGTCGAGCGGTCGGTTCCAAGATACAGAGAGGGTGGTAGCAAAATAAAATGTTGGACATGTGACAAAATGGGTCATATGTCGAGAGACTGTAAAGAAGGAAAATGGAGACGTACAAGATCGCGATCTCCTATGCAACAACGAGTATTAAGTAGAGAGCGAACGTTGGTTAAGGAAGATGGCCAAGAACGAAAGGAGTCGTTAAACTACAACGAGTCAGCCTAAAGGGGCAGAAGCTGACTCCCACAACCAATTGCCCCATAACCTCCATCCCTATTTCGAGATTGGGACGAGTCGGTGACAGCTTAACAATTAAAGGAAGTATTGACGGGAAGAGCTGTGTGATTACCCTGGATACAGGAGCGGTGCGCACGTTTGTCCGTGAGGATCTAGCAAAGGGAAGAGTACTACCAGCCAATGAGTTGAAATTACGTACAACCACAGGAGAGAGCGCAGACATAAAGGGTAGGAAGCTTGTGAGAATTGAGATAGGCAATGCTCAATTCCAACACGAAGTGCTGGTCGCAAAGATAGTGGATGAAGTCATCTTGGGGATGGACTTCATGAGGGCGAATGGCTTCGTGGTGGATGTTGGAAGAGGAGTATTGGACTGTGATAATTTCGAGTTACCACTACGAGTGGATGATGTGGAAGCAACTACTAGGCGGGTAATAATAGAACAGCGGGAAAAGCTGCCACCGAATTCGGAAACAATTGTGTGGGGGAGATTGGAGGGAGGTTCTGGGCCACCCAGGTTGTGGGTTGTAGAAGCCAGTGAAGAAGAAAGCGAAACCAAAGAAATTATGATAGGGAGGACGTTAGTAAAATCAGATAACGAATGTAGGGTACCAATTAGGACCCTAAATCTCTCGGAAAAGACAAAAACAATTAAGAAAGGAACTGTTATTGGTAAATGTGAAGAGGTATCAACGATAATGAAATGTGAGCAGAAAAATTCGATTAGAAACACCGATACTCAAGGACAAAAGCAAATAGTAGAACACCTCATGCAGAAATGGACTGGGGATCTTACCATGAACCAGAAAAATTCAGCACGACAACTGTTCGAACAGTATAAGTCGATATTTTGCAATACACCGGATAATAATGGAAGGGCCAACATGGTGAAACATCGAATTGATACCGGAACGGAGACACCTATACGCCAAGCACCGAGAAGGTTACCTTTAGCAAAACGAGAAGAGGTGGATCGAATGGTAACGGACATGCAGGCAGCTGGAGTGATTGAATCATCAAACAGTCCATGGAGTTCACCAGTAGTATTAGTCCAAAGGAAGGATGGGAAAATGCGCTTTTGTGTAGATTACCGAAAGCTAAATTCAGTAACGAAAAAGGATGCTACCCATTACCAAGGATCGATGACACGTTAGACACATTGTCAGGCGCTAGAATGTTTTCAACATTGGACCTGCAAAGCGGGTATTGGCAGGTGGAAGTCCAAGAGCAAGATCGTGAAAAAACGGCGTTCAGTGTGGGTAATGGGCTATGGCAGTTTAACGTGATGCCATTTGGATTATGTAATGGCGCGGCAACTTTTGAACGACTTATGGAGCGCGTGTTAAAGGGACTGCACTGGAAGACTTGCCTCGTGTACTTGGATGACATCATAGTTATGGGAAAGGATTTCGAAGAACACTTAACAAGTTTGTCAGAGGTATGGAAGCGATTACAATCAGCCGGTTTAAAGTTGAATCCGAAGAAGTGTTCATTATTCAGAACGGAGGTAAAATTTTTGGGGCACAAGGTAACGACCAATGGAATCCACACCGATGAGGACAAGATATCAGCGGTAAAGGACTGGCCAAGACCTAAAAATTTACGGGAATTACGGAGCTTCCTCGGATTGTGCACTTATTATAGGCGATTTGTACCAGGATTTGCCAATGTGGCAAAGAGCTTACATGATTTGACCCGGAAGAACAGAGCATTTGAATGGAGTGACGAGCAAGAGGAGTCATTCAATGAATTGAGAAGGCGATTATGTACGGCACCGTTGTTGGCATACCCTATACCTGGTGTTAAGTTTATTCTTGATACCGATGCAAGTAATGATGGCATCGGAGGGGTGTTGTCGCAAGAAATTGAAGGGCAAGAAAGAGTAATAGCTTATTACTCGAAGGTGTTATCTAAACCAGAACGTAACTATTGTGTAACTCGTAAGGAATTGTTGGCTATAGTGGAATGTGTGAAACATTTTCATAAGTACCTCTATGGCCAAGAATTTCATATACGAACGGACCATGGAGCATTATGTTGGCTACTGCAGTTCAAGAACCCAGAAGGACAGGTAGCGCGTTGGATTGAGCGACTACAGAGCTATCATTACCAGATCGAACATCGGAAAGGGAGTGCACATGGAAATGCTGATGCATTGTCAAGACGACCATGTCAAGTGGAATGTAAGCACTGCGGGCGAATAGAAGCAAAGGAGGACGTTATCGACATCAGGCTTATGCAAATACTACCCGATAAGGAATGGACGGATGAAACGGTTAGGGACGAGCAGTTAGCAGATCCAGATTTGGCAATAATCATGCAACTTAAAGAGACAGGAAATCGTCCAACTTGGTGTGAAATTGCGGATAAGAGTCCCACGGTAAAGGCTTACTGGGCACAATGGGATAGCCTCCAAATCGAGAACGGATGCTTAAAACGAATATGGGAAAGCTCGGACGGTAATGTGAAACAATCGGTAAAAGTGGTGCCTAAGTCTAGGATTGCCGAGATATTGAAGGAGTATCACGGAGGGGCAAGTGGGGGTCATCTGGGAATTAATAAAACACTTGCCAAAATACGTCAACGTTTTTACTGGTCAGGATGTAGACAATCTGTAGTGGAGTGGTGCCAAAAATGTGATCAATGTGCGGCGGTAAAAGGTCCTGCACGGAAAAGCCGAGGAGCAATGCAGCAATATAACGTTGGAGCGCCGTTTGAAAGGATCGCAATGGATGTGGCAGGACCATTCCGGACTACGGATGTTGGTAACAAATATGTGCTAGTAATAATGGACTATTTTAGCAAATGGCCAGAGGTGTATCCCATACCCAATCAGGAGGCAACCACGATAGCTGACGCCGTGGTTAATAATTGGATAAGTCGTTTTGGAGTACCAATGGAGATTCACACAGACCAAGGAAGAAATTTTGAGTCAGTTGTATTTCAGGAAGTCTGTCAGTTGCTCGGTATAAATAAAACAAGAACAACGCCTCTGCATCCACAGTCGGATGGTATGGTGGAAAGATTCAACGGGACGTTGGAGAAATATTTAGCAAAGGTCGTGGATAATGATCAACGCAACTGGGATCGACATATTCCGATGTTCCTGATGGCGTATCGATCAGCAGTACATGACTCAACGGGAATGACACCAGCGAGAATCCTTTTTGGAAATAATCTGCGATTACCCGGAGATCTAAAGTTTGGAGCCGTTCCATCATCAGCTTTAGATAGACAGAATTATGTTGACCAGATGAGAGGAGAACTCGACGAGATACACCAGTTTGTACGAGAGAGGATACGAGTATCAAGTGATCGGATGAGGGCTCGATATGACATACGAGCAAATAATAAAGGTTTCGAAGAAGGAGAGTTAGTATGGCTTTACAACCCACAACGGAAGAAGGGTTTATCACCAAAGCTGCAACCTTCATGGGAAGGGCCGTATACCATCATCACCAAAATAAATGACGTGGTCTACCGGATCAAGAAAGGGCAGCGAGGAAAGTTGAAGGTGGTGCATATAGAGCGATTAGCGATCTACAGGGGTAGTGAGTTGGATCCTGTTCGGGACGAATCAGGATTAGGTAGGGGTAATGTTACGATCGTGGCGACATCTATGTTTGAATAGCGACACTATCGTTAATGTAAAATTGTTATAAAGTAGAACAGTATAGAGGTGTCTAGACTTATCTAGACTAATCGAATATTCTGGACATTTCTAGAATGGTTAGAATATTTGGTATAAATACGCAACAAACATTTGGGAGAAAATCAGTTGTGTTTTAACCGTGAGAGTGCTAATAGTAATTAAAAGGAAAGTGTTTATAAAGTAAAAATAAAGTGTTATTAAAGTGTAATATAGTGTTGTTAAAGTGTAGAAAATAATTATTGTGAAGTTAAATAATTAAGTTAAATAAGTGAAATAATTAAATTAGTGTTTAATCGGAAATAAATAAATTTAGTGTGTTCTAGAATTTACATCGTTTGTTTTATTCACAATCCAGTGATCGAACCTTGAATTTGACAAGGCAAGAACGTTACAATATAAAAGAACGATCCATTTGAAGTTTGTGTTGTTCTTTTGTATTCGAAATTAGGTGGCTGTGTGTTTTTAAAGGTCAATTTATTGATAGATAGTTTTATTTTAGAAAAATTCCGCAGAAAAGAGGGCAGAAAAAATTGATTGTCATTGCCTTCACCGGGACGGCTATTTTATCTTAGCGATTGGGTATCCTGTTAGCCTTGTCGCTACATACTCAATCGCTATATGAGAAAGTAGCCATCCCTGTAAAATTTTGGAAATGCGATTTTCCTTTCATATTTTCACATTGTAAAGTTCGCGATGACGGGCATTTAGTTATGTAGCGTCAATTCCAACGATTGAAAAATTTTCTTTCAGCGTTTCAAATAAATATGGGCGGACAACTAATCACCACACTCAATCCCACAAAGAATATTTACTACCAGGATCCAATCCTACAAAGGCTATTTATTCTAACTATGACTGAATTATGTTCGAGAAGATGTTCAAATTAAAGCTAATAATTTTATATAATTGACCTTAATGTTAAACTGTTATATACTGAATAATTTGATTCACAACAGCGTTCGCCTCGACGCTATTATTTAAGAATAAACTAGGTGCTTAGCAGGTAAATTTTGAAATTCATTTTGAAACTGTTTTTAAAATGATAATTTTAATACTTTTGCATGAATAGCTCTCGGATTACATATATGAAGACTTTTACTGGTAAAAACAATATTTCTAATTATTGCATTTTTATTATTTTCCAGAAAAATTGCATAAATACATTTTTTGTCTATACAGAGAGAAATTAAATCCTTTAAATGAACAAAAAGCTCTTTCAAAAGATATAATTTTTTTTGCTTATACATAATTCTAAACTTTGATCTCAATTATTAATAATTTATTTGTTGTGCCTTCCTTATAGTCTTTTATGTAATTTGTGTTCCATTAAAAGCTAAAAATTCTATATTACGAATGAGATTATAATTTATGTTTACGTATATAGGGAAGGAGACATGATATTATATAAAGAAGCTTTTTGTGAATTTTCCTAAAACCAAAATGTTATTTAAAAAAATCAAATAAATTATGAGGTGACGAAAAGGTTATATTTTAATGAATTTTATTTTTTTTTTCTGTACCGAACAGAAACCAACAAACCCCAATAAAGAATTATTTCAAAAAAAAAAAAAAAAGCTCATACAATTTAATAGACAAAATTGAAAGAAAACATTTTTTTTTACTTATAAAAAGTCAATAAAACTACGACATAAAAAAATTCGAATTTCGGAAAGCTTCACATTTTTGATAGTACATAGTTTAAATTATATATAAGTCTTCTTAATTCGCTTTTCAAAACAAAAGAAAATCGAATTTCCGCATTAGATGACAAAAAAAAATTGAATTTTCCAAAGACATTTTTAGAGAGTGGTGTGCGAGGAAGATAATAAAAAAGATTGCAGTAATACAAAGTGGGTAGTCATACTATACATGTAGGATGATATGACTTTTGTTTTGCAGGGGATGAGAAATGTTGTGTATAGTTTAGCGAATATAGTATAAACTAGATTTTTAGAGCTTTTATTAATAAAATCTAATTTCTCTTTGATATAAATATTAAATGGTAATAAGTTTGAGGAAAGATAATTTATCATAAATGCTCGTCTACAGTATGTATCGAAATTCAAAAATGTATCTTTTAAATAAAATGTGCAAATTAAGAATCATCGGGAAATAGCAAGGGTCTCAGATAAAACAATTTCCAAAATCAATTTTCGGTACACCTGTTTGAGTGTCAAAACAGTTGGCCTCTCATCTCTCTTTATCCTACCGACACCAATATACAGAAAAAAATTATTTAGTATCTTTTAGGTCTTCTAAGATTTGCGTCCATCATAAAACTTCTAAATACCACATACGTATTGGTTATCGTTACTTAAAAATTTAGAATGTTCCCATTTAGTAATTTGTATATGAATCATTAACACTGTCACAATTAACATCATTGAAGATGTGCATACCTCCGAAGCTCCTACGAAATAAAGCAAGGTCTTTACAAAAAGTTATAGTTATTATTCGCTTATCGTTGGTTGGTAATTATGCCTTGTGCAATAATTATTCCAAAAATATTTATTTTTATCAAGAAACTCGCTGGCCGAAAAGTGGAGACCATGTGTCCCGGGGCTATACGTTGTTATACAGTGGAGCTGACCACGGAAACCTTGGAGATTACCTCGGATTCCTTGTTTGGATGTCCAAGTTGTCAATAACCAATTGTGCAAGCTTTGCTTACGGATGAAGTAAGAAAAGCTCTCAATAATTTGAGTAAGATAAAGACTCATTTTACAATGAATTGGATGATCTGTTGTTATCTATACCCGAATACGAGGTAGAATCGTAATTAAGGACTTTAATGCTAGAGCTGGCTGAAATTAGACCTAATTGTGTGAAAACATAGGTCCGATAATGGTGAGAAAATGATGTACTTTGCAATTGCTCACATGGAGACATCCTCGCAATAGTTCCCGCAGCCAAAGTGCCCACGTGTTAATTTGAAAAGGGCGAGCTTGGGTTATCCAGGATGTGAGAGCTTATCGGTCAACAAACCGAGTAAATAGCGCAGTGGTTAATGCTGCGACGTTTGGATCGGGAAGTACCGGGTGCGAATCCCAACAGAGGCGGGATGCAAAAGGGATTTTTCATCTCCCGATTACGATCGGTGATTAAATTGAAAACATCTATGACCCTCTGTTGGAATGTAGAACTCAGGGTGACATGGAGCTATGCAATGCGCAGATGGTATACTGTACTTGTGTGAATGGGATGAATGAATGGATTGAATGAATGTTGTGTGAATGTAAGGTAAGCCAATGCCAAGCCCCACAATAGAAGTTTTCGTACAGGTCCGGGAACACAGCGAAACAGATAAAACGATTCAACTGTAAAGGTCTGATAATGAAGATCATCGACAATATTGAGGAAGCTAATTATCTGGTGAACTCTATCTGGGAGATACTGAAAACTTCGGATGTCAGTGCTGCTCAACAGACTTTAGGTATGTATAGTGAGAGTCAGACCTAAGAATAGTTGGTCTGATGACGAGTGTAGTGTCGTCTTGCAGTCGAGCACCAAAATATGGCCAATAGTGAAGTGCAAGAACGACTCACAATCGCGAGGAAAAACAATGCAACTCTTACTAGGAGGGCAGCAGTTCGCGTTATTTCTTTAGTGGAATTACTGGATTGCACAATACTTTCAAGACTGCGACCTAGCTGTGTCAATGGCGAACCGAAGTTATGCTTAAAGAATGGAAAGTGGGCGCGATTTGCTTTCTAGTGAGAATTATCGCGGTGTAGCTCTCCTTTGCACAGCACACAAGTTAATGTCCTACATTATATTGGATAGAATCACCAATCCAGCGGAGGGCCTGCTTGGTGATTATCAAGGAGGATTTCGTCCGAATCTTTCAGTCACTATGGTCAGGTCTTTTCGCTGCGGATGATTCTGTATATCAGGTGTTCCTGGATTTCCAACTGGCCGATCATTCGATCAATCGAGAGAGTTTGTGGTTTGCGCTGGAATACCTATAGGTATGCCAACAAAATTGGTACAATTGTGTGTAATGACAGTGACACTGTGTCTATGCTGTGTTAAAGTTGAGAACAGGCTATCAAGAATTTTTGTAGTTAACTCGGATGTTCGGGGAGATGGATGCTCTGTCCCCGATTCTCTTCAAGCTCATGTTGGAGTACATCAATCGTAAAACTGAGACACCTTGGAACAACATTTTATATCTGCAGTCCAATCAGGTGCTTGCACATACAAATGACATATGCGTGATTGGACTGAATAGCAATGGAGTTTTCGGTTTCTGACGGATTTCACATCAATGAGTCCAAAACGAAATACAGAATCTCTGGTTATAGAGATAATGGTTCACCAGATTTTCATAGTGACCAATACACGGTTGAGGGAGTGAGGAGGTTCCGATATTTGGGTTCTCTTATCTATCACTCACGATAACAGTGTGGGTGAGGATATTAGAGTGCGGCTGGCAGCAGGTAGTCGTGCTTTATATCCTCTAAGGCTACTGCTAAAATCTAAACACCTATCAAGTGTCGTGAAGCTGATGCTTTACAAAGCGTTGATCAGGCCCGTTGTTATGTTTGAGAGATGGCTCCTTACATTTAAGAGATGCGTGTGATTTACGGCCGAAAACGCGAAGTAGATGGCACATACCGAGCTCTGTACAATAATGAGGTCAGAGATCTGACGAAGATCCCCGATATTGTATATGGAATAAGCTCTCGGCGAGTAAGCGGGTTCGGTCACTTTCTGCGTTCTGGTTCGGAACGGATTGTGCAGCGATCTCTGAAGGGAGAGCCACTATATGGCAGGCGCAGAGGTCGTTGCATGCGTATGTAGACCAAGCTTAGTATGACAGTATGAAGACCAAGCCCAGGAACGAACCGTTGAAGCCAGATTGTTGACACGGTAAGAGGCCAGTAATAGCCTTTAAACACTGTTTATTATTAGTATGTATTGCAAAAGCTAGTTGAAAATCATTCAAACTCCGAAATCTATCTTGCAATGTCCACATCCATGGGTGTGAATGACCGTGATGGTACACTCGTTCTTCTGATGAGTCTGAACTTAATTGTAACAGCTTAGTTAATTAAGTTTTAAAAGCAATATTATTGGACGCGCGCGCCCTTAACATTTAAATCGAAATTTCTATTTCGGACTCGTATTCGCAGACTCCTTTGGATGGTCTTTGTCGAATTAAACGATAGGAAATTGCTTGTTTTTTAAATAAATAATTTCTTTCTTGCGCTTCCTTCTGTTCCTTCGATAATGGCGGGAACATTAAGCTCTTCTTAATACAACATTGGCCACAGCTGATGGTGTCGAATATTTTGGAGCCATTTTGGATCCTTCATTTATTTTGGATGAGAACTTCATCTGGACGCACTATCAGCAGGATTTTCTTTATTAAAGGTATACACCTCCACTGTGTGTGAATTGATTGCTTTTATATCTGGAAAATCCTATTAGCATATAGAGTCCGCCCAAAATGGAATCTCTGTATTTCGTGTGTTTTGTCATTATGAACTATCCTCATTGAGAATAGCATGGCGACGATGATATTAATGCTTAGCTTCTTAATTTACACCTTTAACCTGCTCTAAGCTATCTAAAGCCTTATACTAATCCATGCATAATTGATATTACAGAGCGAGTAACAAATCTGGATTCTTGGGAAGATGTTTTCTCCATTTTGAATATTGACTGATTGGTTTGTGAAAGCCAGTAAGTTACACTATCGTTGTTTTATTCATTTATATTGATAAAAGTACGTATTGATAAATGGTTGGATCTTCTCAAATAAAATTGTTGGCGGTTTTTGCGTTAACCTGAGAGCTTAAAATTAAAAAAACACCTTGGATTAATGCGTAACTGTACTGTAGAATGAGTTGTATCGGCTTCTTCCAGACCCATTCCGGCAATGTCTGTTTTAATCGGGGTTATTGAAAGCTTAAGGATATTTATTGTGAATAATTTGTTTGTTTTATTTTTTGCCTTGACTTATCTGCCAAGAAATTGAAGAAACTTTCAAATTGCTGAATTTCTTTCGGGTTTTCGAGGATCTATAGTATTTTGGTTAAAATCTTTAGAAGTCACTCAATAAAGTGGTTTATCTGAACTGTCTCGATTAATTAATGTGTGCTGACATTCCAGAGCGATATCGTATATTGACCATAACCAGTAAGCGGATTAGATTGCCCTCAAATTTGGAGATAAGAGTCTCCTTTGCAGTGAGATTCTTCGAGAAGTAAATAATCGGTTTTCCCATTAAACAAGGTAAAACTATCGCTTTTATAAGCAAATCTGCTTTTAGCATCTAGAAGTTAAGTTCATGTCACTACACGATTAAACAAGGGACATAATGAAGTTTTAAAAAAACTCAAGTGTAAGCCTCCAGTTTAAGTGCAGCTATATATAGGATTTTTCTAATTATTTTTGTTATAAAAGTCTAGAACAACATAGTTAAATGCTTAAGATGAGAAACAAAACTTTGTTCAAATAATTACAGCTTTAAACATTTTAATGCGAAATTGCACCCGCTCGAGTACACTTGCTATATAGTGTGATCCTCGACTCGTCTCGTACAAAGATGAATTATATATTAAAAAATAATTTAATCATTTCGCACCATAAATTCCTTAAAACTATACATACGTATACATATATAGACACATCTAGCTATATAGCTGAAATGTAAAACGAATAAAGCTCGACAAAAAATTTCGAGAAAAATGCCAACAACTTTTTTCAGTTTAAAGAAACAAAACAAAAAATCTTTTTGTTTTAAATAAAAAAAACTTTACATTTCAAATACTTCTGTTTAAGAAAGCGACAATAAAAGTTTAGCACAAAAGCTTTTATATGATTTTTTGCAGCACAAATCAATAGACAAAAAATGTATATGTGAATATACATCATAATATATGATGAATGTATATGTACATAAATATAGAATACACATTTTTCACAAAAAGCTTACTGCAATAAATTAAACATAAGTTAAAAGTTTTAAAATTAATTTTTACGAAATGAAAACGTAAAACTCCTCGAAAAGAATACAAAACCTTTTTTTTATGTTTCATCCCTATGTGTATATGTAACTTTATAAATGGTCTCCTTGACCAAACCCGATGTTATTTATTTATGATGCTTTTATTACTTTTTTCTTTACCAAAAGCTATTCATAGAAAAATACTGTAAATCGTAATAACTCAAATAATTTCTTTTTTCTCAGTAGGTACTCGTATGTGTAGCTTTTGTAGAAACCCAGAAAAAATTTGAATTGATTGGAAGCCAAAAAGAAATGATTTCGGTTAA
Source organism: Tipula unca (assembly GCA_951394425.1). Lineage (NCBI taxonomy): Eukaryota > Metazoa > Arthropoda > Insecta > Diptera > Tipulidae > Tipula > Tipula unca. The sequence continues at coordinate 148,175,008 of OX596381.1, read as the reverse complement.
AAAGGAGCTTTTGGGGAACATTTAAAGTAAGTGTGTTAAACGACGGTGAGTAGCTTTCTTCTTGACGTGCGTATACTAAAATAACTTTAATTGTGTCTTGGAGGTGATGCGAAAAAATCCTCAAATCAGTGACGATGGTGTTGCTATCTGCCGCAGCTTTACGAAATTTAGGTTTAATACTGAAATTCCTTACTATATATAGAGTAGTCATTTTTATGTGATGCTTTGCAGACTTTACGACTGCTTCGTGTAATCCGCCACAAAGTGTGGCGGGTGCGGATGGAATGAACTAAATCAATCTTTTTAGCTCTTTTGGCAAATTTATGTAAATAGTTGGTCTTGCAAAATTCGTTCCATTACCATTTACTACAAGTAAATGCCCATGGGTATGCCGGCTAAATCGCCTATATAAATCTATACCTCTACCACGTGGATATGCCATGTGATACTATATCTACTATAGAATACAATCAATATATGTTCACGTAAAACTAGAGGTGCAAACTGAACCTAAATCTGAATCTAACACTCGCTCAGGTTTTGCTGTTGTTAACCCTGAACTCGAACCCTTTAAACCAAAAAAAACTCATGCAGTTCGGATTCGAAATATAAAACTTTTTCTATTTAAAGCGAGACCGAAATGGCATTTCGGAATCTGGCACAAAGGAATCTTCAGTATAGATTCGTACGTAGTATCTTTGGGTTATTACCCATTATATACGTCAAAATTACTCCCATCCCATATTCGTTTTATTGTCATGCACCAGGCAATTGTGCGATAAACAATTTTTAGCTTTGTTGTTGCATAGAGTTGCTACCCGCGGCTTACAATAAATTAGATGTGAATTGATCCTCATCCGAACAAAACACCGTATATTTCGCACAGCCCTAAGCTATATCTTATTTGTGTGGGAGAATACATTTACCATTTTATATTAATATTTTTCCATTGGCGCACCAATCACCTAACCAATTATTCGCGATGAGAAGGATTTGGGGTCTGCCTTATTGCCCTTAAATTCAATTACAGGTTGTTTATGTTCGGTATGATGTTTGGTAGTGGCCTCTCGATATTGGCAAGTTTAGCGTTTAGCGTTCAATTTGAGTAAAGCAATCTGTTACCTGTATAAAGGTATAGTAGCCGTATCTTACGAGTATTAAGAAATTCGATTTGGTTTTCTCTATTCATTGAAATTGACAAAGTTTTTGATTCGGAAGAAGTGTTTGAATCGTGCCCACGGACTAGAGAAAATCTATGTACTGAGAAGATCTAATGAACGGAATAAAGAAAAGGTTGCATCCTTTGAATTATACGTATTCATCATGAATTGACCTATATATACAAATATGAGAAAGTTATCTCAAATGATTTATCCGCTCCATAGGGGCTATATAAATTACGATAGTAGCCTTAAAGAAGATTGTGACGATGGAAGAACTCGAACGATCCTGCAAATGGGTTAATTAAAGAAAGAAAATATTTTCAGAACAAACCTCAAAGCATGATAACTATAAATTACGAATGAAAAAATAAATTGTCTGGAAATATAAGCAAATTGGATGAAATTTTCTCTGTAGTCAAGTTACAGTTCTCGGTGGTAATAACTTATAAAAAGATTGGAATTGACCTCTTTTGAAGGCACAGACAAAAAAAATTGATGGGACTTGGTGCTTGTAATGAAGACTATGCCGTTTTCAGTAATAATGTTCAGGGTACACCGATTAGATGATGGACGTAACAGAATCTGTTAAAACTGGTAACGGGTAAATTTCTTGCAACTCTTTCTGATATATGAAATATACATATATCATATATGTGAGCAAGTATACTATCGGGTAACCCAAAGGCATTCAAACTAAGAGCACTATAATATTTCCGTTACAAGCAAGAAGCAATACACATGGAGCTGGTTGGAATGCTTAAGCTGGAAATGATAAATGTGTCCTCACTATAATATTTTACTAAATTCTAAACTCTAGTAAATCATTTACTATTCAAGCAGAAAGAACCAATACTTCCAACACTATGGTCAGTTTCTCGCAATAAAGTGTTCTTGAAGTATGGTATACCATCGATTGTGATAAGTAAAAATTCCGGTTATTCTCCGTTTTATGCTAATTTTGAACATGAAACGAGAAAGAAATACAAGCAGCCGTCCCTTCCTTAGGAATAAATTGATGAATTATGACCATTGCCAAAGTTGATTTGGAAAATGTATCAAATTCACAAAGCTATTCATGAAAATCTTCATGCAGTGTATGTGTACTTATGTTCGAAACGATTCCACCCGCACATCAGGTCGTCGGTAAGAAGTAACATTTATCAAAAATATTCATTATTTGACATGGGGATCAATTGTAAAGTCGCGTTCAAGTTAAAATTCTTTCTTAAACAAAGTTCCTCACTATATGAAAAGAATTATTATGAAAAACCGATAAGTTAGAACTGCAGTGAAAAGTCAATTAATAGAAATAATAAATAAACTGCGGAAAATGAAAACAAGTCAGTAGCATGTAGGGGGCGCGAAGCGGAAATTTAGCTGACTATGTTTTTTCGCTGCACAAATTCAGGGATGGGCGAGGTAGATTACGCTATGTATTCTACGAGGCTGTCGACACGTAAAATATATAACGTGGATTACTTTACTTACAGTGTTTTGTGTCAACGTCGACAATTAAGACAACGTTAACCACCTATACGATATTTTAGAGTTTAAGCTCGAATTGGCCAGTTCACAGTTGTATTTGTAAAAAATCTTATATGAAGAAACTAAATGTTTTTCGAAAGGATATATGTAAGTTAGATTTAAATGCATGGAATAGTTTAAATCTGTCTGCATCCGTATCGTATTGTTATCCTTAAGAAATCTGATCACCGTAGTTTAAAACTAGTTTACAAAATCAAACTATGAACTGTCTACATCATCGACTTTATCGAAAATATCTATGTTGTCTATATACAATATAATAGGGTAAACAATTTGTCATTTATAACCTCACAATAAATATTAACGCGGTCAATGGGCGTTGTTTTTCAACTTGTCGTAGCCGCCAACAATTTACTTGTTATTAATACTAAAATTGTAAAATCAGATTTGACAAACAAATAATGCAGAACATAAAAAAAATCTGTGGAATCGTAATTGCTCACGCAAGCCCTTTGGCAAAATACCAATCGATTTTCGTTCTTGAATAATAACTCTGCTTCGGCTAATATTAAAAACTAAATGCATCGAAATTCGATTCCAGTTAATCCTTTACACTTTCATAATCTTACGGGTAATATACTTGCACCATCCCAAATCTGGTTAAATCTGGATAAAATCTGGAAATTGTGACCAACTACCGCAGCATGGTGTAAGCTCAAGCTCTTCCTCCCGAATGATGAAAGCATTATTATTTGGTTTGATTGCCAAAATTGTTGTGAGCAGATCATCGAAGAGAAGCCACTTTGATGCTTTAATTGTTCAAAATTGTATAGAATATGAAGATTTGGGTTATGTCACTTGTCAAGCCGTTATTTCCTGTTATAAGCTTAGATATAAGTTAATTGGGCATACGGGAGACATTGACGACACTGCCATAAAAATCAAAGTATATCTTCAAATTCAACTCATTTCAAACAAAATTTCTAATTTTTCAAATTTTGAATAAATTACTTAAGATTGAGTAACAAGTCAACGTTAAAATTCTTTTTAAATAATAATTAAAATTTGATTGAAGCCCATACTAGAGTTTTAGCTAGAATTTTACTTAAGAAAATCAACTCAACATATTTCAAAAGCAATTCAAGCACAAATACGATTAAACATAATTTAAAACGCACTCAACTTTTGTTCATATTCCGCTGAAATATTAAATTAAATCACTCGTTTCTAACTAAAGATTTTGTTTCAAATTTACTTAAATTTCTCTCTAAAGTCAAATTAAAACTTGGCTTAAATTCTTATACCTTAAATTATAATTCGAAATCTATACGCAAACTCACAGAACACAAAATAATTTTTCAATCAATGCGTTTAATTTTTAACTAAATTTATATTGTGATTTAAACTGCACTCAAATTTTGTTGAAAATTGACTTTATTTTCACTCATTTAATTCATCCAAGAAACCATTAAAGATTTTGGCTCAAATGCATACTAGAATTCTACATGGAATTTCACTCAAGAAAATTCACTCAAAAAATATATACTTCCGAGTCTATGCCAACTAAAATATGAGTAACTATATTTATAATTTAAATTACACTCAAATAATTTATAAATCACCTTTAAAATTTTACTCAACCTCGTAGTACAAATTGTGCCCTAAATTTAACTTTCAAAGTTCCACTCAAAATATATAATTCAAAGTATACAACATCACAATCAAATATAACAAAAAAATATCTTCTAATAAATGTTTGAGTTTTAATTAATATTTAAATTGCACTCAAATTATGTTGAAATTTATTTAATATTGGTTGAAAACCATAGTACAATTCTACCTTGAATTATACTTAAAAAATTCCACTCACACAAATAAGTAATTATAAAAATATTAAATTTTGGAAAGCGGGCATTGTAGAGCATTTGTATAGTCTCATATATAGGTCTATAGCCCTTGACACGATACCTAACGCCGTTGCTTAGGGGATGCTAATTGATTTCCCAATATATTTTAATGTTTTAAAGCAAATTTGAACAGTTCAGCAGTATTGCTAACATCAAGCTTTAAATCTGACAACCGTATAGTTTAGAATTGGTTCACTAAATGACTCTATCAATCGTCTACATTATCAACGTTTTCTTCGAATTTTTAAGACTGTTTACGATATCTATCGTAACGTCACGTGTAGAGGATCATAAATCCTCCCGCCGAAGGCCATAGGGATGTAGTACGTATGGCCGGTTGTTCGTTATCGGGAACTTTTCCGATTTCTCTTGAAGTACGGTATCTCTTCTTGATAAGGTAGATTACTGCTGCTACAATTGCTTGATAAGGCTTGCGTCTGCGTTATAGATTTATGTGTTATCTGTGTCTCAGTGTCCAATTGGTTTTATAAGATAGTATACGATGCTTTGGTCCACTTCGTAGACATATTTATTGCCACTGTAGGTGGTGCCTTGAATATAGTAATTTCACAATTCTCGAATTCAATTAGAGTTTGGCCTTTGATAGATTTTATTTGTTGATGGCATTTAGATGTAAAGTCTAACTCTTTTATTGTAGCTATGTATAGTTATCCGCTTATGAGTTCGGTAACTTCTTCTTCTAGTAGTTGGTATGGATATATCGGGCTGGTTGTTGTGATATTATGCTCGGTATGCAAGTGTTCGATATTGTTAATATTATTGACAAAAAGAGGTTCGGGTTTCATTTGTGATAATGCATTCGCGTTGGAATTTTTTACACCCTTCTTGTAAATAATCTCGTCATCGTATTCTTTCAATTTCAATCTCCATCGAATCAACTTAGAGTTTGGTGCTTTGAGATTGAAAAGCCACGTCAACGGTTAATAATCCGTTATAAAATTTTCAATTTTTGAGCGAATAAATATGGTCTGAAATATTTTGTGGACCAGACAATAGCTAATAGCTCTTTCTCTATTGTGGAATAATTTTGTTCTGTAACCGTTAAGGTTCTAGATGCGTAGCAAATAGGTTTATCCTTTCCTATGGAAGCCTGCGAGAGTACAGCTCCAATAGCTAGATTACTCGCGTCAGTGGTTAGAATAAATTATTTGAAATAGTCGAGATATTGTAAGATTGGTTCATTTAATGACAGGTCTTTGCAATATTCAAAACATTCCATATACCTTGTATCGAGCCATTTTCTTTCCCTTTCCTCAAGCATTCCGTTAAGGGCTTGGTAATATCAGACTTTTTTTTTATAAATTTACGGTATAGTATCCCAGTAGACCCAGAAAGCGTTTAATTTATTTCTCCGTTTTAGGAAATGGAAATTCCTTAATAGCTTTTATTTCATTGGGGTTGGATTTAACTCCATCGCTAGTTACAATGTGGCCCAAAAAGACAATTTCTCGATGGAGAAACTCCGATTTGTCTATTTGAACCTTGAGTTTTGGCTTATTTCAGGCTCTTGATGTGCTCCTGGAGCGACGTGGAAAAAACAATAATGTAGTCCATATAATTTCACCTAATACATTATCCATGATCCTCTGAAATGTCGAAGGGGCATTCTTTAAACCAAAAGGCGTTCTGATATATTCGTAGTGCCCGTGGTCGATAGAAAATGCTGTTTTAGGTACGTCTTGTTTTCTTACTTCAATCTAGTGGAAGCCTGATGCAAGTACCAAGGTAGAGAAGTACATGCACTTCCCTAACTTATCGAGAATATCGGCGATGTTAGGTAAAGGGTAACGATTTTCAATAGTCTTCCCATTTAGTTTGCGATAGTCTATCACTAATCAATAATTGACTTTCCCGCTTCCATCGCCTTATTAGGCACGATTCAAATATGGGACGACCAAGGAGAGAAGCTGAGACGTATGATTCCATCTTGTAACATTTTACCGATCTGCCTTTTTACCCCTTCCTTATGAATGTGGGGGTATCGATAGCTGTTGGTGATAAAAGGTTTATCATCTTTAAGATTTAATTCGTGTTTTACATTGGTTGTAAAAGTCAAACGTTGTTCTGTTTTAAGAAATAAATCTTCGTATTGATGATATAATTTTAAGATAGCTGTCTTTTCTTCAGAGTTAAGATGCTCAATTCTTATCAGGTTCTATATTTTTTTACCTTGAATATCAAGAATAATTAAATTATCATTGATTGTAGTATTAGTGATATACACATCTCCATTTTCTACATCAACTGGAAGTTCAGCGGTAGTTTTTTCTTGGTATTATATTGTACACATTCAAAGAATAGTTAAGTTTAAATAATAGAGGGATATCGACCTTCTCAGTTTTACGGACAAATTTAGCAAGGTCTATATTGTTATGCCAAGTTGTTGCATTGTCTCCAATCCAATTAAACCATCAAAGTATTTGTGAAAAATAGAACGAATTCTATAGGTTCCTTCGTGTTAAATTCCTTTAGTCCTGGGACAATTACTTTCTGGTATATCTGGTGTGTGTTAAACATGGTTTTAGTCCATGATGGATGGACTCTGAGAACCTCACTTTCGTTCAGATCAGGGACGTAAAATTGAGGCTCTTCCTCATAGCTTTCAGCTATTACTTCTTCCTACTACCTCCTTCGTTAGCCCCGTATAAGTGCCGTGCTTGTTTTATTATTCGAGGGTCCCAGGTTCAATTCCCGGTGGTGACCAAAAATCACGGTTGGTTTTTTTTAATGTGTAAGTATATGTGGTTGTCCGGGTATTGCACCGTGGGCCCGTTAGTGGCATTGAGTGCTGGAGTAATCCGCCAAATTTTAATTTTTTTATATTTATCTTCCTCCTGGTTTTCGTTGGTGTATATAGTTCCAGTACTCGGAACTTACCAGGTCCTGATGCTTAGAGTTGATAAATATTATTAGTTTTATTGAAATTTGTGTATTGCTTATATCGGTTTTCATTGGACGTAGTATCCAGTGGTTCTGCTCGTCTTAGTGGAACCATTGGTGGTTTTGAAGCAAACCTGTTATTGCCATTCCCATCCATTTTTCGGTTTTGATTGTGAATGGCGTGAGATTATAATATTGTTGTGTTTGTCGATGACTGTGGTGAGGATAGTTCTTCGATTGAAGCATTGGTGAACCACTAGGGTAATAATTCCGTGAAGGATTCCCTAATTGAAGAATGGGTGAATGAATGCTTCGGCCAAACTAAGGGGCCCCATAGCTCGAATCATAGATCCGAGGGGTTCATTTAATCCAGCCAGGAATGTATTAAGGCACATTGCTTGGTAAAGTTCTCTTAGCTCTTATGATTATTGCACTATTTTCATTCAGTTTGATGTGATTAATTATTGTGCTCTGGATATCAATTATCCGAGCGAAATATATTTCCAGTGTATCGTTAGTGGCCCTGGGAGATATTGTACAAATCTCTCACTAAATTTGTTTCATAAACCATTGCTTAGTCGCACTTCCACTTTTAATATGGTTTATATGCACTTTGTACCAAATAGCCTTTGGTATACTCTGAATATAAAAAAAATGATTCGCGTAAGCTTTGTGGATATTAAAAAACATCCTACCAACTGCGCCACTTATATTTCACGGTAGGGTCACGTACAGTAGATCGTGACTCACGTCAAAAGAAAGCTTATGAAAAGCGAAATTTTGATTGATACACAGCTTTTCTTACACTTTGATGAGTTTAATGCACGGTTAAAATCCAACTAATTACTTGTAGAATTATACTACCGCTTCCAATCGTTTAACCCACCATAAATTTCAGGCCAGTAACATCCATATTCTTTACAATATATGTATGTATGTATATAGTTCTACCACCATCGTCTCACTATTTCCCAAAATAAATATATGTACAGTTAAAAAGCTTTCGGTTATACCTGGTTCCAAACTTTTACGGTTTAATTTTATTATTTAATCATAAAAACGTAAAAGCACATAACGCGCATAACATTGTCACCCTTTATATATTATCATACATACGTACATACGTCTATATAGAGTTAAATTTATATCACACAATTACAATGTCTTTGTCGTTCGTAGAATAATATTTTATGTTCTAAAAATATTCAAAGTACTTTAGTGTATATAAGTATCTTAGAGAAAAGCTCAACAAAAGTTTTTTTTTCTCGTAATTTTTACTTGCTACATATTATTACTGTATATATGTATATGCTATATGTACCAGTCTAGTAAAATTAAATTAACATAACACAAATTTGTAAGTTTAATTATAAATATTATTTTCATTTCAACCCTCGTATATATTCATACCACCCCGCATTACCATCCTATATACATATATGTATATTATGTAGTAATATACAGACAAATTCTCGAATCATCATATTGCAGTAGAATTATATACGGTGTGTGTGAGTGTATGTATCATTCATTCTCGTATACATACAAACGTATATATTGTGACGACACAAAAAAGCTCGTGCATTTAAAATTTTTTGTTTACCTCTTTAAAGCATTTTTCGATGAGGTTTAAATAATTTTGTTTGATAAATCTATATAAATAAATAATATTTGGGGGTAGGGGGGGGGGGGCAGGTGCGAAAATTTGGTTCGATAGGTATTTGTGGGTGGAAAATTTTTGAAAATTCAATTTTTTTTTTTGGATGGTGCAAACAAAATATTTCGTCTGTAAACAGGAAAATCTAATTAAATTTATTTTTTTTTTAAATATAATTTAAATTTTATATTTACATGCGATGTGATTCGATTCGATACGGGGTTTTGTATATTTTTGTTTGTGAGTTTGTCTATAGAGAATTTGTTATATCGGAATTTGAAACATTCTATACATAATAATATTTATGTAAATTAGTTGAGACAGATTCTGTGGGCATAATTGTTTTATTAGGTAAATAAACTTGATTTTATAAATTTACTTAAATTTATGTTATTCAAATACTTATTAATTGTTATTTCAATTCAATCAAGTAAAAAATCAAATCATATTTGAATTTTAGTTTGAGCAACCAAATTATCCTATAGGATATTACTTTAAGGTACCATAATAATTCAAGAGTGTTCCTAAAATTCTGAGTATTCCTAATGGTTTTTTTTTGTTTAAATTCTGTTAAACTGGCAGGTCAAAAATTATATTCTCAATATTCTTCTAATTGCAAGCCTCTAGATTAAACAAAACGTAGTTTTATACTCAACAATTTCAGTTCTCATATTTCCAGAATGGGGTGGGAATGGGGGCTTAAGTTAAATGGTCTACAAACAGCTCAAATGTCATCCTAACATGACCGCAGCATGAAGATGCGGTGCACGCTGCTAGGTAACTAACGAGGCTCTATAACCGACTATCGAGAATTTAGTAAATGATGTTCTTAAACCAGACCCACTACCAACTCGTACTGGCTAGAGTGGTAGATGCTCTAGGACCAGTAAAACCAACAATGAGTACAACAAATTCAGATAATTGTACTCCAGATACTATTTGGGAGAGCTCTACTCTCGAACGAGGCTGGCTCAACGAATTCTGGGGTGAGCCAATCATTATTTAAAAGCCATTTTGGGCAACACAACCTATTTGGACTAAACCCCAGCGTAGCAAGATTACCACCACCATTAGCGAATACCTTGGAAAGGGATAACGTAGAACTGCGCAATCAGATTTACGAAATAGAAAAGTTAATTCTAAATCTAAAGAAAGATCTCAAAAACTTACGGCGGGGAAACAAGGAGTTCAAATATGCTCTATATGTAGTTATATCGGAGAAAGAAATCACTAAAGTACAGTAAAAAAAGGAATGTACAACGGGAATGAGAAAAAAGTGGTATGGCCACCTCCAGTTATAATATCGAATTGCAATAATTATCTGAGTATTAGACATATAATGGACAGCAATCAGATAAAATTTCAAGCTACAGCGTTAAATAGTGGTGATATCAAAATAAATGTCCCAGACTGTGATATAGCTATAGCGAACAGGAGCTCTTTATGAAGAAAAGACAACATGGTTTTCCTACGGAGATAAGCAAACAAGGCAAACCAATCGTTCTCTTGGCTTCTTCCCATCTATTTTTAAATTTTGCTTTTGAACATACTTGATTGATAAAAAAATTGATGTAAACGTCTACGATTTAGATAAAAATTGATGTAAACGTCTATGATTTATAATGCAAATGCAGTGGGTACAGTACCTGCACGAAGCGCAGATACGGTACTCACGGTTATGTGCGGTGTCTGCATGTGACCACATTTGCATTATAAATCATCACGTTAACATCAAGTTTTATACAAATTAAGACGTTTACCTTAATTTTAAGTCTAGTGGCTAAGACGGTTTACTTTAAATTTTGCGGCCTCGAGTTCGATCCCACCCCGAAACTAAGTTTTGCTAATCTCTAAAAAAAAATGTAGTGCAAAAAACTGCAGTGTAAAAATAATTTAGTGTAAAAAATGTAGTGTTAACTTCTATATCGACAAAACCGAAGACAACCACCTAAATTCGACGAAACGACCTAGAAGAAATTCCCAAGTTCATCGGAAACATAGATAAGGAAAGTAAATACACGCGTCCATCGAACGGACCTAGGGAAATAAAAACAAAACAAAACAACTCAGAATTTTAAGATTAATCAAAATAAGGAAGTAAACACACACGACCGTCAATTCGGTCAATACACGCGTCGACGATCATAAACAATAATCAAGGTCGTCGATAGAAAAACAATACAATCGTCTACGTCTACGATCATACCAATATCAAGGTCAAAAGAGAGTAAATCAAGGGGTCACCATATTTGACCTTATAAATGAGTTCGGCTGAGGTGGGCCCCTAACTACTTTAACTCATCTCTGTATTAGTATTACAGACGCAATCACCACTATTCCGATGGTGCCCTCGAAATTTTACCATTAGCATTGATACCTTTGATTTGGGCGTAATAATTCAGGAAGAAATTGGCACGTAAGCACACTAGCTGCCCTCAGATGGAGGGCACTTCAAGAAGAACCTATTGAAGAACGTTAACTATTTTAACTAAGAAAAAGTACGAATAACTAGTAACTAATAACTAGGAAATTTTATAAATTTTAAGAGAATCTGGTGCTTTACAAATACAAGCACGATGAATGAACTTTTACTTTTTAAGCTCAAAAAACATTCCCATCTTTGACTTTGAAAACCGAATGTTGAATGGTTCATTTATAAAAATTTTCTCGACTAAATCAATGGGCATGAATTATTTTGAAATTTTCTCTTGGAGCTAATAGGGTTACATAATATGACCAAAATCACCCTAAGGAAAAATTGAATGGTTCGTATTTAATGTTTCCATTTACTAAACCAATTTTAATAGTTTGGCCAGACTTTGGACTGTTTTTTTTAGTAAGATCAAGGTCCATTCAAGGTTTATGAATTTTTTTGAAATTTTCTCTTGAAACTTACAGAGTTTTATTTGTTTGAAATCCTCGTGAGCAATTCGTTTCTTTAAATATTTTTGCAATTCATCAATAATTATTTATTTTACGTATTGCTAATTTACTATACACATGGCTGTAAAACGTATAACCTTAATTATGTGATCATATTTTAATCATTTTTATTGTCTCTGTTACTTCTACAGTAAAAAATTTGTTTAGTTCTTAGAAAAACAGGTAAAAGTAGATAGTTCGATTAAGCATCTGGTCACTGTGTTTAAAGCATAAGTTTAATCCGTTGCTGCTCATCTCGACACAGAATTATTTGATGTTTCCTATCATCCTTGTGGAATCCTACCTGACGATACATTTTCTCTAAGTCCCCAATCACTACAGTCCCCAACTTCAAATAAGCTGGATTGGACGGAGGGGCTGATCATCAAATTTTTGATTCATCCTTCTTTACTCCATGTTGAGGTAGAATATACATTTTTCGTAATTCCTATTCATTTAGGTTCCTCTCTGTCACATATAATTTCTCGAATTCTGAATCAGCCCGGAATTTCTTTTGCATGGCCATTAATCTGAACTAAATAGTTTAAGTTTGGCATATTTCGGTACGATTTTCCTTAAACTAAAGCCTTGTAACGAATTTTCCATCTTCTGCCCTCGCTGTGGTGGTTTTGAACAAATGTTCATACATGGCTTCCTCGTGCGTATATTTCGCTTCAGATTCGGGAGTATTTTCAGTTTACCAAAACTTGCGCAATGTTTCATCAATGTCATTTACTGTAATGACTGCCTTAATGGTTTCTGTGGTAGTAGTCCTATGTACGCCACAAGTTATAGCTTAACTAAATATTTTGTGCTTTGACATTGCCATGTGTAATTTCGGATCGCTTCCCCAATTCCCATAATATGTGTACTTCTATTTGTACGTGGAAAACCCAATTTCTACACGGTCACAAAAGAGGTTTGAGAAGCAGTATTCAATAGGGCGTTTTTTTTTAAATATATCACACTCGATTAGCTCGCGATCTTTGATGTAGCCCGCAATACGTATGGAATATGTAAATGTTGTGTACACTTCCTTTGCGTTACCTTTGCTACAGGTATGTTTTTCAATTCAGCATCTTCACTATAGCAAATTTTGGAGAGATACAAGCGAAAACTGTCAAATGGCGGGCCGAATCATCACCTATAACAGGGTACATTGGTTTTATAAACCAATAAAAAGTGTATGGCAATTACTGTTACCATCGTGCTTGATAAGTATGATCAATTGGCTTCTGAGAGTTGTTCTCATTCAGAGTGATGCAAATAACGAGAATATGTTGTCAACAGAAGAAAGGTCAAGGTGGTTACGCTTATGTTTCTAGATAATGAAAAACTGTATATAGAATACTAATTAACTGAGCTGCGGAAGCGACACTTTCGGAAACCTAATTAACAAAGTGAAATGTACATTTTCGATGGTACACATTGGCTGCAGCTCCGAAACAACTGGAGAACAACTGTGAATACACAGAGTACTTTAAGGTACTAATTGTGTAGATACACTGGGTACTTCAAGGTACAAATCGCAAAGTAATGATTTGCTGGGCTGAAAGTGGAGACCATGTGTCCCAGGGCTACACGTTACTTTACAGTGGAGATGACCTCCAGAAGGATGTTTTGGATTTCCAAGCAGTCAATAACAAAAGTCAGCCAGGATCAAGATAAAGACTCATTTTGCAAACACTTGGACGATCTGATGAGATTTATACCCGAACACGCTGTTAGAATGGATGTGAGAACTTATCAGTCAGCATGTAAATACGTAGGCAGCGATCATCATTTGGTTACTGCAAAGCTACGATGGAAGTTTTCGTACAAGTTTGCGAACACAGCGAAACGTATGGGACGTTTCGACTGTGATGGTCTAATAAATGAAGATCAAGAAAGATAAAGATATCAGGCTCTTATTAGCGACAACATTGAGGAAGCTTATTGCCAGTCTGATTCCAGATGACTCTCCTCAAATACGGACTGCGGAAAGTTAAATTGAGGATCCATCCCATGAGGAATTCACTAAGGCTATGCAGATATTAAAGCAAAACAATTCGCTGCGATGAAGTGCATTAATTCGGAGCTCATTCGGGGATACTTTGTGGAACTATCGTTTTGAGGTTATTCGATTCGAAATTGGCCGAAATATGCCCCATCTTCAAGAATTGAGACCGCTTGAAGTGTGAGAATTATCGCGGTATAGCTCTCCTTTGCACAGCATACAAGTTACTGTCCTACATTATATTGGATAGAATCTCGAGCGGAGGGTTGATGACTATGAAAGAGGAGACCGCAAAATAGATCAGTCACTGATTAGATATTTTCGCTGCGGATGGTTCTATCTAAATATTATGATACGTCCATCCCTGTATATCAGGTGTTCCAGGAATTCCAGCTGGCATATGATTCGATCAACCGAGAGAGTTTGTGATCTAATCTAGAATACCTAGAAATCCCAACAAAACTGGTACGATTGGGTAGAATGACAGGGACGCAGTCTCGATGCTGTGTTAAAGTTGAGAACAGGCTATAGAAAATATATTTTAAACAAAATGCATGATTTCTGTTACTACACGTTTGAGGAAGTGAGGAGATTCAAATACTGGGGCTCTCTTATCACTCACGATTCCAGTGTGGGTGAGGATATTAAAGTAAGCTGGCATCTAATAGTTGTGCTTTTTCTCTTCTAAGGCCACAACTAAAATCTAAACATATATCAAGTGCCATGAAGCTGAATCTTAATCAAACGTTGTTCTACGGCATAAAACGCTGTGTGGACATAGAAAAGTTATTGTTCAGTTGCATCCGGCAATAATTTGACTGGCAAATATGTACTTAATTTAAATATTACTACTACGGCCGCAGAGTGCTACAATTTTGTCAAGTAAAAGTGAATATTGTTAATGGTTCCCGTATATCAAGGCAACTTGGGCGGAGCATCCAGTTTCTTTAGAAGATCTTGAGAAATTTTTAATTTTAATTTCTGTGTGTTGAACGAGACCATAACAAAATCAGTTTTAATTCTTATTTTGGCAAGTGAGGTAATCAAAGTCAATAAATACTTTGTTAAGTTTATTGCGGATAAATCTTCCTTTACAATTTTGTTGTTGAGCAACTTTTTTTCAAGTTGCCCGTTGTATATTAAAATCCTGGTCAAAATCGTTCGCAAAGCATTACATACTCGTATACCTTTATCAAAAAAAAATAAATAAAAAACTACCTGTTCAGACCGAAAATGTTTGTCAATTAACTTTCTAAATTATAAAGCTGTATACACATACATACATATAATTAAGTCATATAATTGATAAATTAATTAATTAATTTTATGGCAATTAAATTATTTAATTTAATAGGATTATAATGTTTTGTAAAAGATAAACGTATAAATTGACTTATTATTTTGGTAAAAATAAATAAATTAAGACATTTCGTCTTCTTCGGTTCGTTTTCTTTCTATATAGTTTTTACCAAAGGTGGATGGATGGATGGGGTTAAGAAAATTGTTTAAACCTTTTTTTTTTTTTTGTATTTTATATTTTTGGTCAATAATTATAATATTTTTAAAATTATTTAATACCTACATAGATGGATATAAATAAAAATAAAGAAACTCATTTATCATAATTTTTCTTTGGCAACAACATAAGGTGAGGACATTATTTTTGCCATAAAAGGGTATAAGTAATCAAAATGTCACAAGAAACATTTTTGGGCTCATATCATAACTCTGACCTTACTTTGTCTGCCTCTGTCTGTCTGTCTGTGTATATTGTATGTGATTTTATTTAAACATAATATGTGAAATATTCATATGCATACAAATATCCATTTTGGTTGTAAGATTAGGTAAATATTTTTGATACATAAAAATGAAATTGGCAACATAACGCAGCATAGCACTTGAATTAAATTCCACTTCACGTTTATTTATTTTTATATTTTTAAACATTTTGCATGTTTTTGTGTTTGTAGTCCTTGTACGGCAAGTATTTAGATGATTTACTATAATATATGCTAAATTCGAAACGAAAAAAATAAGTCGCGACGACAATAAAAAATTTATATTAGTAAACATTCCGTTCCTATAGCCTTTCTATAATCTATATATGCAATCTGATCAGACAAAATGGTACATATTCGCGCTCAACCACAAAAGACACATCAAAGGTGCCCAAAATGGTAAAATTAAATCATCGTATAACGTAAATAAATCGTTCATCGTACCGTTTGTTGATTTAACGATGTCTACGAATAAAAAAAATGTTCATCGCTGGGTAATAAATGTGTACTACTGTATTGCTCCTGTGCTAAAAGCATTAAATATGTAGGCGATACAATTTGTTTATTTTGTGAATTTGTTTGTTGACAGTAAATTAAAATGATACGAGTATACCGCTTTGATATAGTATATTATGTATGTGTACATAAAAAGCACAAAAAGCTCTCGCAAGTAAATATGCAAATATTATGTCAATTTTTATTTATTTATATTTTATTTGAAAGGAGGAAGTGAATTAGACTAGTTTTTGCTACGATATTTAATTTCGAAATTGTTTTGAATACAAATTTGGCTTATATGCTTTTGGGCGTGTACCTTGCATATTGGTATTTATCGTTTTCGTCGCTTGACGAGGATTGTAGGGAAGCTTGCGTATTGCAAATGAATCAAATGTAGACAGTTTTTGACATAAACCTGTAGTGGAAGTAAATATACCAAAGAAATGTGCTTAAAAATCAAACGTAAATAGATGCAAACATTAGGCAAACTGCAAACCAAACTAATCAAAAATCAACTGTCCGCTATCAATCGGCTGCTACAGAAAAAAATATTGCCAACTTAAAGATCTATATCCCGAAATGAAACAACCTATATGTGCGAGTTATCGGGTAACAGTCAGGTATTGTATCCTGTAATACTCCACACATGGTCTCCACCGGCAACTTTTAATTCGGCTCTGCTGTTAACGACGGAAATCTGTTATGCTGAATGCAGATGTCGATTGTGAAGTGGATCAGTGTTTGAGTGTCAACCCGAACCAATGAGCCATTGATTGCCAGCTTAGAACGATCCACAATTGCTTGAATCTACGTCTGAATCTAATGTTTACCTGGAGCAATTTCGTTCCGTAGCTGTGAATTGTGGTGCCTTTGGCGGCCGAATAGATTAGATTCGCTGATTGTCAGGTTGTAATAGTTGTGTTCAAAAGGAACATAGTCGACCAGATTTTTGGTTGTGGGATGTTTCCATCATGATCCCATTGCTTATAAAATTTTTGGGAGTGGTCTTATTCGTTTAAATATCCAATTCGTTTAAGGTTCACTCCTTTCATCATACATATATGCATTTGTCTGCCCGAATCCATTAATAGTTTGAAATGCGCTTGATAACATTCTTGGCGTTAGGAAAATTCCTTGACTTAAGTGTGATTTTGTTGTAATTGCAATTGATATTGCAATTTTTTTCATTCACATTTACTCGTCATTTCGTGAATTCCACCCAACAGCTAATAGTTTTATGTCTGCTGTGAGGATTCCCCTGTTACAGTAAATATTTATTTGATTTGGGTCTAAATCATTGGGATGTTGAATACAATCTAGAATTTCCTTACAATTGGATGACCAGTTTCTCAATACGGAAAAACATATTGCTGTAATTTGTTTCTAAGTTGTTTTCCCTAAGCTGCTGCAATCCGAAGGATCATGGCATGGATATTTAACTATCTCTTTAAATTCGAAATCGATCGTCATTGTTAATATTCTTTGGTCAATTTTAAGAAGAAAACGAGGATTGAAATTAATCGCAACCTATGCGTATTCGAGATCTATTCTGTACTTATGGTTGTAATTGGCTTGCCCAGCTGGGAATCTGTTGTCAAGAAGTTAATCCCATTGAAACAAAAACATCGATCGAAGGCGTCATCAGTAAGTGACTTACTTTCCATAGTAAACTGGATCAATTCGTATCTCTGAAAACGACACAGTGAATCATTCAAACTGAGCTATTCTAATCATTCCCGCGTGTTTATAATTACAGATCAATCAGGATCAGCTCCAAAGTTAACCTAACTGTTTTGAAATGCCCGCCGTCAGTATACACTTTGTTATTGTAACTCTCCGGACGTAAAACATTCGTCAATCAGGCTTATCAGCAATTGTTTGTCGACGAACAATGCTTGTTTCGACAGACCATTATCACTAACAAAAGACTGTTCTGAGTGCCGAGGTCGTCCAGCTCCATCGAAAATGTATTGAGATTAAATTGCTGGAGTTGTCTTCTAATTTTATGACATCGCGTAATTACTGGATCGGATAAGCTTTGACAAATACGGTCTTCGTATATGCAATGATAATTCCAAGTTTGGAGTGTCGATCGTAGTTTCTCCCGGTTTCACGATTAACGTTTTGGGCACTAGGCCGAAAAAATATGAAGTCATATAAATTTCTTATTTTCTGCTTCTGTGATTGATCGGAATGACCAATCTCGTTTTATTCGATAACCTTATCTAAGTTAAAACAGATTGCGACGATGACGTCTAAAACAAAAGTGTACCATACAACCGCCTCGATTACTGTGTACAAGTACAACCTATAATGGCACATCATTCATGTAACACGAATTAGGTTCGTTTTGTGAAGCAAATCAAATCCGATGTAGTATATTGTATATGCGTCGCGCCGTTTTATTCATCATCGAATGGATGATATTGTATATAGGTAACATACATCACACCGTTTCATCTATTTTCATTACCATTGTCATTACCAGCGACGGATAACTTAAATGTGTACACGATCATATGAGAACGATTCCTCAGTTTGGATTCGCAATTATTCAAATCATCCCAAATTTTTTTTGTAAACGTTTTTCATATACATATATTATTGTCGTACGAAGTAATTGGCACAATTACCATGGAACACCATGGCGCAATAGGCACAACGATTTATCACAGCAGATGGACACCATACCAAGTCGAAAATACAAGAAAATTTTTCCGGTACTCATGGTTCTCGAGACCCGTTAATAAAAATCCATATTACAGGTATGCGTCCATACAAATGTCGTCTCTTCCAGGTCTTCATCCGTTATGAACGAGTGGGTAAAAGTGCCCTATAGGTGTGGGGCGGGTCACGCTAAATGACGGCATATGGACCGGTTAAAGGTGTTACGCAACCCGTGCCAACAAACTACCAAGCCATCATGACAAAACCAAGTCGCAAACGGACTCCTCTGGATATCTGGCGACCTCCAGTTGTAAGTTGCTTTACCTGCGTATACGGATTTCTGGGCAAGTGGGCAGAGATCCGTATATTATTTAGTAATATTTCTTCTCTACTCGTTGGACCACTATGTCTATTAATTTAAAGAAAACAAAAAACAAAACCGAGAGATCGGCACTGTCCAAAGGCCGGAAATATCGAGCGAGAACTCGAACCGTAAAGGTGGGGCTTCTTCAACAACACCAGAGTTAAAGTTCTAGGAGAGAATTCTGGACCCCTCCATCCTGCAGAGATGTGGGATGGTATCAAGGGCGCGTTAAGCTCACGGCGTGCTCTGATGCTAGATCAGTGGATCTATACAAAAAGGCTGTAGCGGAGGTATGGGAAGTAATGCCTAGCAGGCTAAGAGCGCGCGCCTGGCTACCAACCGAACCGGCTAGTCCAGACGAGATCCTGGAAATAATTAGGATCAGTAACCCAAGTGTTCCGACAGATTAGCCACTATATGGTAATCAAGAAGTCCATAGCTCCTCTTGCCGTGGCTAAGAGAGTAATTGACTTCAAGCAATTACTCTCAGAGTCTATAAAACCACGAGGCTGAATTGCACTCATAGGAACCTGGTAGGGACGGCAGCCTGTCCACGCAAGAGGTATATGTAGCAGGAGGGGAAATAATCCAGCTGCCCGTAGTGTCGGACGAGGAATACTTGTCGGACTCGCGCGACGAGAGGGCTGGTCACGTTGGATGCTGGTCCAGCATCGTGGAACCAAGTTCCGGGTTCCATACTCAACCAAAATTTCATTAACTCAACTCAATCGCTGTCAGTGCAATCCATGGAGGCCTTACAATTACCACTTGTCTCTGAAGGAAATGAGTGAGCGTTTCAACAATCAGATAGTCTGGGTCTCCCACCACTCGGACGTCATTGGGAATTGCAGAGTGGACTGCTACCGGAAAGGGCAAATTTTTAGAGGCCTATTAAGGCACTCAAGACAGCGCTTTAAAAGGAGGCAGTAGCCTCAGCGAATAAAAGGTGGATTAACACTCTCACATGTAGTATAGCAAGACTAGCCTGGCCAAAGCTGGACTTGAAACGCTCAAAGACACTAATCTTCCTACGAAGACTAGATTCCTAATGGACCGCCTCTCTGATCTAAAAAACTGTAAGGTGCGAGATATATCACGCTAGATAAGTAGCTCAAACTGGTTCATATAAGGTTAATGGGGAAGTAAGATCCTGTAATATCACAATGGACTGTCACCAGTCTAAGTGTGCCGTAGCAGCCACTCAACCTAACCTGTATGAGCCCATAACATATGACCCTATTTCGCCAATTACAACAGATGGCTGGTTTGGCAAGAATATATTAGCTCAAACGTTGTTTACAATTTTTTTAAATGAACATATCAAATTTTGGGATGATTTTCAAAATTCTTGGATGGGATAGAATAGATATATCTGATGATAATTTTTAATTTTTCTGGGACGGAATTTTAAGATAAGACACTACGTCAAATATTGTTCAACCAACGAGTGCTCCTGTTTTTCCAGTCAATTTTTCGAGCAGTTTACTATATGAGTGCTTGAAATGGTTAACTAAAATTTGGTATCGAACTTTTTTTCTATTTAATATAATCTACAAATAATTTAAAAACTAAAAATTTCGACCCTTCCAACTACTCAAATGGTAATGCACAAGAAAAATTGTCTCTACAAAAATTGGTTTATAAAATCATTAATCCACCCTAGCACTGATAGGAGGGATTTATGTTTTTATTAATCAATTTTTGTTTGGATGGTGAAATGAACGATGTGAATGAATGGTGTGGGCCTTATATATGCATCAATATAATATAGAGGCTAGATGAACTGTATCGTTCGGTTGGTGGTCAACTTGACTGAAAATAAACCAAATAAAGCATTAAATTTATAAATGATTGGCTGATAATCGTTTGGAATTCACTCCATTTTCCACAATATTCCCATATTCCATTACTTATGACCGCATTCATTCAATAAATCCATTTCATTTTCAACTCACCTGTATGTTCAGCAGAATGGTATAAACAGCGGTGAATTGATTTTGGGAATGTCGGATATCATCAATCATATTCGGCAAAAACTCTAATTATGGTTTTATTACTCTTTTCATTCAAACACCTATACATCCAAAATGCAAGTGAGACGAAATACATAGAGTAATACGCCAGCATCATCCAGGCGATTCTTACTCGTAGTACTCTCAATAATATCGTTTGAACTATAGCACATTGGAATTGGCAGCACACACCAGCCAAAGCAAAAAAAAAAAACATGCGGATATTTTCGAAAATAAAACGTTTGGTAAACGAAGTGCTCACCTAAACTCAGTTAGTTATATTGAGCAATGGAGCCAACTGAAAATTATTTAAAAAATGACAAACAATTTTTGGACAAAACCCATAAGGAGATAGAAAAGAAAAGAACGAAGAGAATTCGCCGGTTGTGCATAATTTCATTTGTTTATTGACGTTCGCACTGTTGAGTCGGTTGAGTAATTAGCATATTTGGTAGCTTTTCTTTGGTGTGTTCACGCCCCACCGGAGTTCATATAGCACACTGAACTCAGTTTTTCTTAAAGTTCTAGGAGAGAATCCTGGACCCCCTCCATCCTGCAGAGATGCGGGATGGTATCAAGGGCGCGTTAAGCTAACGGCGTGCTCTGATGCTAGATCAGTGGATCTATACAAAAAGGCTGTAGCGGAGGTAGGGGAAGTGTGGCAAGGCGCGAGACTGGCGGCTGTAAGCAGAGAAGAGATTCCTAGCAGGCCAAGAACATATTTAGCCGAGTTCACCTGCTCGAATTTGACCATAGACGATAAATTATTATCTAATATCGCCTCTCGGGACAGCACGTTACAGAACTTAAGCTACACACTAACCTGATATTAAAACAGATCGATCGCTCCTTTCTAAGACCATTTCATATATACAAATATAATTAAACCACTTTTGAATAATAATGTAATTATGTTTAACAATCAATTTAAACAACTTTTTTTTTCTCAACATAACAGAATATTAAAATCATAATTTTTCGATAAGGCGACTATACTTATGTATTTCTGTACGATACGACTGCACATAGTATACCATAAAGCGAAATGAAATGGTAGCCAATTTTTAATTCATATCCTCATTTTAACTTCTTTTGTTTTACAAATATGTTGCAGTTCACCATCGAAGAGAACCAAGCCATGGTAAAAATAATGTGATTCTACAAACTGTATGGCAAAAAAAAATCGTTGCATTATTCATAACTGAGATTTTTATGCTGCTTTTTTTGCTGGTGCTTTTGCTGCTCCTTCACCAAATATTAACACTAAAATGAAATTCATTGTAGAGCTTTTTTTTTTTTTTCTTGTTTTCAAGATATGTATTCATATCCATACAAATGGACATACATAAATTGTTTTTTTTTTATACTATACCATTCTCTCCTCGCCTTGGTGATGATGTTCTTGTGTTGAAATCTAAAGAAATGAGAAGTGTATATGAATGGAACCACCCGTTAAAAGCAAAACAAAAAAACCATCCTATATAATACTTAAAGTATTAGTGCGGAAAGAATGAATAACGCCAACCGAAACAAAACAAAAAAAAAATTAACTTTAACTTTTATACATATTCCATATTACTTCCATACATACATATGTATATGTATACACGAGTACACGCAGTGAAGAGCTATTCACGGCGTTCCTCTCTCCCTGTGTGTTCGCTCATCGTGTTCGCCAAACAAAAATTTAAATAAAATCGTTTTTAAATGAATTTTTGATAAGGACATTAAACACTGTTTTGTTTTAGTTTTGGAGTAGAAAAAAAAAAGTTTGAAATTCGATGGGTCGTGTCTGAACGTATATATCCTAAAGTCTAGTCCCCATCCTACGATCCGAACCCAATATCTACTATCCAAACCGAAAAAAAAATCGTAGAGACTTACAAATTGTTTTTTTTTTTATAATGATATGCAAATGTTTATTGTGTTCAACAATTAAAATTTTTTTGCCAGTCTCTTCAAAAATTAGGCTTCTAATTGAATACAAAAAAAAAATGATAGTAGTAATAGTAGTAATAATAATAGACAAAAGCAAAAAAAAAAGGATTTCAATTAGAAGAGTATAAGGATTATTATCAAAATCACGCACAATCTAAATTTTAATTTAATGATAATTTTGGGATAGACGCACACACACACACATATACACACAGAAAAGGACGTGAAATGATATTTTAATTATTGGGAAAATTAAGATGACAAAAATTTCAATATAATTAAAAAGATAAGTGAAAGAATGTATGTGTAGATGGTATTATATTCATATAGATGCGATAATATTAATTGAGTTGAGCAAGAAACGTTTTAGATATTTTATCTAAACTGAATGGGATATGCTTTTATAAGTATATAGAGAGTGCAAATTTGCTTTAAACAGTATAGCTTGGTAAGGTAAAACTGTTCAGTTAGTGTGTGGTGCTTGGTTATTGTTGCTGATCAGGGCCCTTTTGCACCAACTATAGTTGAAAAACAAGCCATACTAGTATTTAGAAAATAAATTTAGTTAATAAAAATTTGTAGTATTTAATAAATATTATTTAATAAAACAATAATTTATTAATTAATTAAACGAACATGAGTTTACATTAAAAAATTGTGTTTTGTTAAATTAGATACATATTTTAACTCAATATTTAGTACATATAAGTGTATCATCAGTTGTAATAACTAAATTTCATTAAAAAACACAAAAATATCAAAATTCTTCTTAACAAAATAACTTTTTAATATTAAAAGAAGTTTTGTTAAAAAATTAGAATTTTTCTCTTTAAAATATAACAAAGTGAACGAAAATAAAAAAATAATTAGTAGGCTTAAAAAATATACTCTTAATGTTTTATTTTTCCTAGATTTCATTTTCATTCCGTCATCGTTATTCAACGCCTTCGTGTGTATTTCAACTGCAGTGAATAAAAAGTGAATAAAAACGTGCTTGCTATTTGTAATAAAATAACTATTTCATAATTTAATTGGTGTGTTCCAATGGCATGAGTAAACTACTCAAAAGTACTTGTATCTACTCGCATCTACTCATACTCAAATGGTGGTGTAGATGACAAAAGTAGTTACGCATAAAATTTACGATAGGGTATTTTAGTTAAAATTCCTCCTTCCTACTACCATACACACTGATCAACGCTTTACAAGTACTAGTGAGTAGTTTACTCATGCCATTGGAACACACTAAATATAAAAAAATAATGTTCCACTCACAACCGATGCTTGTGCTGCAATTGCCTCAGAAATTAAATTAATGTTTTCATCAGAAGAAGAAGTAAATTATATTTTAAATATATAAGTAAATTATTATATTTTCATACAAATTTTCTTTGTTTAGATTTTCTATTATCAAAAACGACGAAATGCAGCTCCATTAGGTCGACTATATACGAGTACCAGATTCCACAATGTGAAAAATAAATTTAAGAAAAGTGGTCTAGTTTATTCTTCTACAACGAACAAGTGGATTTAAGTTGGTAATATCAGAGATAACATATATACTTATTTGCTTAAAATTTTAAACACCTTTATTTTTGTTTATAATTAGATCGATATAGATTTTAACGGTTTGTGCCATGATACAAAAATTTTTTTTGATGGATACGAGGACTTCCAGATCAATATTCTTAATATTTTCATGAAACAACTAAAGGATCATAATTCAAAGGACATGTTAAACCTCATTTTAACACAAAACGAGAATATTTCGAAAAGTAAGTAACAGCAAAACCAAGAAAAATGCTTGTATATTTATGTAATTGTCTGATAAATTTTTATAGAAGGAAAATGTGCTGCTATATTTTATATGCTATCTGCTGTTTTGAAACCGCATTTTGCTAAAAATACTGCAGATTCACGTGTTCGAGGCCAGAAACTAAAGTGGCTTTTAAAATAATAATAATAATAACAGTGTTAAAGGCCATTACTGGCCCCTTACTGAATCAACAATCTGGCTCCAACGGTTTCGATCCTGAGCTTGGTCTTCATACTGTCTTAGACAATCTGAAGAGGCCAAGTCGTTCTCTACATCGTGGAGCCATCGTCGCCTGCAACGACCTCTGCGCCTACCATATGGTGGCTCTCCTTTCAGAGATCGCTGCACAATTCGTTCCGGATCAGCACGCAGAACGTGACCGAGCCAGCGTACTCGCTGAGATCTAACTTCATGTACAATATCGGGGATCTTCATCAGATCTCTGATCTCGAAATCGTACAGAGCTCGGTATGTACCATCTATTTCGCGTTTAGGGCCGTAAATCACACGCATGATTCTTCTCTCAAATGTAAGGAGCCATCTCTCGTACTCATCCGTCAGCGCCCAACTTTCACATCCAAACATAACAACGGGCCTGATCAACGCTTTGTAAAGCTTCAGCTTCACGGCACTTGATAAGTGTTTAGATTTTAGCAGTGGCCTTAGAGGATACAAAGAACGACTGCCAGCTGCCAGCCGCACTTTAATATCCTCACCCACACTGTTATCGTGAGTGATAAGAGAGCCCAAATATTTGAACCTCCTCACTCCCTCAAACGTGTGGTGGCCACTACTAAAATCTGGTGTGCCATTGTCTCTAAAACCAGAGATCAGGTATTTCGTTTTGGACTCATTGATCTGGAGTCCAACAGAAGCTGAAAACTCTACAAGCGGATCAAGTATTTCTTTCACTCCGTTGCTATTCAGTCCAATCACGCATATGTCATCTGCATATGCAAGCACTTGATTGGACTGGCGACATGAGATTAAAGAGTATCGGGGACAGAGCATCTCTCTGCCGAACACCCGAGTTAACTGCAAAAATTGCCGATAGCCTGTTCTCAACTTTAACACAGCATTGAGACTGCGTCACTGTCATCCTACACAGTCGTACCAATTTTGTTGGCATTCCTAGGTATTCCAGGGCAGACCACAAACTCTCTCGATTGATCGAGTCGTAGGCCTGCCGGAAATCCAGGAAAACCTGATGTACGGAGATGGATGTCTCATAATATTTAGATAGAATCATCCGCAGCGAAAAGACCTGATCAGTGACTGATCGATTCGGACGAAATCCTCCCTGATAGTCACCAACCAAGCCCTCCGCCAGAGGAGTGATTCTATCCAATAAAATGTATGACAGAAACTTGTATGCTGTGCAAAGGAGAGCTATACCGCGATAATTCTCACACTTCAAGCGGTCTCCCTTCTTGAAGATGGGGCATATCGCGGCCACTTTCCATTCATCAGGCATAACTTCGGTTCGCCATACTAATCGAATAAGGTCGAAAAGACAGTTCCACAAAGTATCCCCTCCGAATATCAAGAGCTCCGAATTAATGCAGTCCACTCCAGGTGAGCGGTTACGTTTCATTCTCTGCATGGCCTTAGTGAATTCCTCATGGGATGGCTCCTCAGTGCAAATCTCCGCAGACTGTTTTAGAGGTGGCTCAACAACAGTCTGTGACGCATGATGAACATCAATCAGCTCAGTAAAGTGTCCACTCCATGCGTCAAGTACTGCGTCGATGTTGACACAGAGGTTTCCATCCCGGTCCCGAATGGCGGTTGACGAAGGCCTGAAAGTATGGTGCAATCCAGTAATTCCTTTAAAGAAATTACGTGAACTACGCTCATTGCTGAGTTGTTGTACTTTCAGAACCTCGGCCTTCCACCATTCTCGCTTCTTCCGTCTACAAATCCGCTTAGCTGCCCTTCTTGCAAGAGCTGCCTTGTTTTTCCTTGCGATTGTGAGACGTTGTTGCACTTCATTATGGGCTATATTTTGTTGCTCAACTGCAAGACGACACTCGTCATCAAACCAATCATTCTTGGTTCTGACTTTCACTATACCTAAAGTCTGTTGAGCAGCACTGACAACCGAAGTTTTCAGTACCTCCCAGACAGAGTTCACGCAGTCAGACTGGTAATTAGCTCCCTCAATGTTGTCGCTGACAAGATCCTGATATCGTTTCTTTTGATCTTCATTTATCAGACCTTCACAGTCGAAACGTTCCATCCGTTTCGCTGTGTTCCCCGACCTGTACGAAAACTTCCACCGTAGCTTTGCAGCGACCAAATAATGATCGCTGCCTACGTATTTGGTTGCTGACCGATAAGTTCTCACATCCTGCACAACCCGAGCTCGCCCTTTTGAAATTAACACGTGGTCAATTTGGCTCCGGGATGTGTTGCGAGGATGTGTCCATGTCTCTAGGTGTATCTGTTTGTGAGGGAAGAATGTGCTTGCTACTCTAAGATCATGAGCAATTGCAAAGTACATCATTCTCTCACCATTATCGGTCGCAGTTTCGTGTCGGGAGTACGGACCTATGTTTTCACACAAGTCGGCCTGATTTCTGCCAGCTCTATATTAGGTTAGGTTAGGTTAGATAACGGTGGCCGTCCTAAAGGACTAGCATACAGACACAAAATTGGTCCGTAGCTGTACCACATTCGAGTTTCCTCCTCTTCACTCGCTAAACCATCCTGGGAAGTTCTCATAAATTTTGTTCTGCTGTACGCTAGACTAGGTCAGGTGCAGATGGAGCATTTTCCCCCTCCTCCTCATCACCACAGCAGCGGCAGAAATCGTGGGCTAGGACGCCCAGTCTGCTCGCATGTATCCCAATTGTTGTACACCCCTGTGTAGATAAATGCATATACATTAGTTATAAATGATAAACGCCTAAATGTTATACATAAAAATATACGAAATAACACGCGTTTCAATATCATAATAACCTAAATAATAATTTAAAAATAAAACACAAATTACAAAATATTAATAAAAACCTAAATATTTGTATCATATTATGCAAACCAAAATATTTTATGCAAAATATTTGTACCAAATGTAAATGTAAATTATGTAAATATTTGTACCCAATTACTTTTAAGTAAACCAAAATTTATGCAAAATAGGAAATAAGTTGACATACTAAAACTAATATATATAGTCCACATAAATTAAGTTCATAGCATATATTAAGTTCATTCGCATAAACTAAATACACATAAAGTAGTTCATCAAACTGGTCTATTAATAAATCGAACATAAGTACATAAACCTAAAATAGTGTTCTAATTTACAAGGATTCCATTATAAGTAAGTATACCTTATCCATCGATACTGCCAAGCTCCCACCAGTGGTAAGCGAGTATCGACACCTTAACAAACCATCCTACTAACATCAAGGCACCAATTTCGGTAAACATTGATGAGCGAACCTCGTATGGCAAAGCGAGGAGGGAAGTAATAAGAGTGTTTCAGCGCTCCTACTCCCCTAGCGGCATTTGTCTACCGAAATCTTTCTCCAACTAACTAATAGTATCCCTAATAGATACTTTCTCCTAATATAACAACCAAAATATAATAATATAATAATATAATAAACATATATACAATATTATTCCACTATATCCTACCATATATATCCACAAGATATACAATACAATGAGACAATTTCCCGTTATAGCTCCCACGACCATACCAATATGGTGCCGTCGAAGCGATATCAGTTGGCATGATCTGGACCGGTCAAGTCCAGGCCAGGTCTGCCTGGTTATTACACATGAAATGGCGTTAAACCATCTGACGGCCTGGTTAGTGACTATCAAGGAGGAGTTCGTCCGAATCGATCAGTCACTGAACAGGTCTTTTCGCTGCGGATGTTTCCATCTAAATAGTACATCAGGTGTTCCTCGATCTCCGGCAGGCCTATGACTCGATCAATCGAGAGGTTTGTGGTTTGCTCTGGAGTATCTAGGTATGCCAACAAAAATTGTACGATTGTGAAGAATGACAGTGACGCAGTCTCAATGATGTGTTAAAGTTGAGAACAGGCTATCAAGAAGTTTTGCAGTTAGCTCGGGTGTTCGGCACGGAGATGCTCTGTCCCTGATACTTTTCAATCTCATGTTGGAGTACATCTTTCGTAAAACTGAAACACCTCAGCGCAATATCTTATATCGCCAGTCCAATCAGTTGCTTGCATATGCAGATGACATATGCGTGATTGGACTGAATAGCAACGGAGTGAAGGAAATACTTGATCCGCTTGTAGAGTTTTCAGCTTCTGTTGGAATCGAGTCCAATTGGAGTCCAAAACGAAATACCTGATGTCTGGTTTTAGGGACAATGGCACACCAGATTTTAGTAGTGGCCACGACACGTTTGAAGGAGTGAGGCGGTTCAAATATTTGGACTCTCTTATCACTCACGATAACAGTGTGGGTGAGGATATTAAAGTGCGGCTGACAGCTGTCAGCCGTGCCTTGTATTCTCTAAGGCCACTACTAAAATCTAAACACTTATCAAGTGTCGTGAAGCTGAAACTTTACAAAGCATTGATCAGGCCCGTTGGTAGGTTTGGATGTGAGAGTTGGGCGCTGACGAATGAGTACGAGAGATGGCTCCTAACATTTGAGAGAAGAATCCTTCGGGTGATTTACGGCCCAAAACGTGAAGTAGATTGTACCTTCCGAGCTCTGCACAATATCGAAATCAGAGATCTGATGAAGATCCCCTATATTGTGCATGAAATAAGATCTCAGCGAGTGTGCTGGCTTGGTCACGTTCTGCGTGCTGATCCGGAACGAATTGTGCAGCGATCTCTGTAAGGAGGGCCCTAAGTTTTTTTTTTTTTTTTTTTAAATTAAAATTGGGCGGATTACTCCAGCACTCAATGCCACAATGGGCCCACGGTGCAATACCCGGACAAACACAAATACTTACACATTAAAAACACCCAACCGTGATTTTTGATCACCACCGGGAATCGAACCCGAGACCCTCGAATAACAAGGCAAGCACGCTACTTACTGTGCTATCGAGGGCGGCAAAAAGGGCGGCCCTAAGTTAGTTTGTGTCATACAAAATCTTATCATTAGCTTCATTGTTATTTTCATCATAAGCTTCATCATTTTCCAGTAATGGTGCCGGTTGTCTAGTCAATACTAGATTTGGCACTGGCAAATTATTATAAAAGCTATGGTAAACTGGGGGTATGTACTTGCGAGCAAATCCATCATGTTCCTTTTTTTCTATAGTTACTGGACGACGCATTGGATATAGTTCAATCCGTCCCCTTTCCTGCCTTGCCTTTCCTCAAATTAATTTCACAAAATTCAACTTCACCACTGTTTCTTTAAATTTTATGGAAAGTGGTGACTTTCGCTCAAACCGGAGCCGGAAATTGATTACCATCAACAGACTATTTTCTGTTTCTTCCAGAATTTTTGTCGATAAAAATTGGCTTTTAAATGCTTAATAATGCAAGCTGTGATTTCCTGAGATTCCCTGCCCCCTTCGGTTTCATCCCACATGTACATAAAACCTGTTTTGGTATTGATTACATGTATGCCGAAATTATAATTATACATATTGCGTTTGTAATATGCCACCGATGTTGAAACTTTTGGAAATGGCAACACTTTTTGTAGATCGATAGTACAAACGTAATGCTCATTTGACACGACTTCATTTTTAAGTGAGTCTCTGGCTTGTTGTGCTTTTCTTAAGTGCAGCTCTTGTTGTGCCACCAGTCCAGAAGATTCAAAAAACTTAATTTTCATAGTCAGCTCATCGCATATTCTGCAGGTATCTTTATTAGGTGATTTAATTAAATTTGGCGCTGAATATATTGTAGTAAAATTTTTGTTTAACCGGGGTAATCTTTTCGGATATACACTTTTCAATACATCGTCATATAATATACGAATGTTTAATCCTGAGTTTGAATATTTACGTTACGGGTTACCTTGGTTCGATATGATTTTATTAGTCCTCTTAAAAACGAATTTTGTTTTGAATAATCTGCAAGTCTCCAAAATGATGTAAAAAATAATTCTCTGTTGTACTCACTAATCTGTTCACCACATTTTTTACTACACCCGCAATCAAGATCACTAATAAAGATTTTTGCTGCAATTTTACGACCTTTTTGCGTAATGTATTCCGTTCCACTATTACGATTGAGCTAACGTACATTTTTTTCCAACGTAATGTGCTTCTTAACCTTTTTCTTCCACATTTTTGTACACAGTAGCCTAATTCTATAACGAATAAGTAAACGTGAAAATGCGAAAACGAGTCCTTTACACGTTTTCATACCTATGGTATTCTATAACTTTACACCAAGTTAAATTAAAAAATGAGTAAGATATTAAACTTCAATAAATTACACATACAATTTATCTTGTGTAGTTCGTTTTCACGGATAAAAATTTAAAATTTAAAACTAAAATTTCACGAAGAAGGCGGGCTAGTGCCGAACAAGAAAAACATGTTTGTCCTTGTTACTCTTTATATTATATTATGAAACGAAACACTAGCAAAACGTCAAAGTGGTTTTAGACACGATAAAATTATTCAGCAAGAAAAAATTTACACGCTGACTACTTTGTTTTATAGAATACCATTTAACCTAAATAAGATAGAAATTATGTAAATTTTTTTTGTGTAAACTTTTTCAATGTTTCGTTTTTTCACATTATCTTGTTTTTACAGAATTAGACCACAGGTACTGCAACACCAGCTCTTATGAAAGAAGGGTCATCAAATCGGTCGGGTAAAGATATTATTGTCGTAGTTTCATCTGTTAGTGAATTCATAAAATCTGTTTCTTAAAACTAAAGTAATTACAGTGCGGTGTGCTATAAAATAAGTAAGTAAGTATTTAAACCGAAATAATAATGGAATTCCGTTAAATTTTATAATCAGTATTGCTTTTACTGTACTTATTATTTTTAATCATTAATTAAAAATTTGCTAAATTATCTATGTTATACATAACCTATTTATAAAGAAAATTAGGGGAATTCCCTTATTATGTCGGTTCAAATTGAAAACGTTTGTCAATGCAATGTTATTACCTATTTTATTGCAAACCACTGTATATCAATGTTACTTACCTGTTAATTTCGGAATATCCTCACTATCTGAAGATTCCGAAATCGGCACATACTCTTCATCTACATCTGCAGAAAAATCCAAATCACTATCCATAATAATAAAACGTTTTTTCATATGAAAATAATTGTAAACACGTGAGCTTCCATTTATTTTATTGGATTTGGAATGTGAATTAAACCAAGTGAAGCGTCATGTCCGGTGGGTTTTGATAAATGTTGGTTGGTGAAAGAAATTACTTCTTCACATCCGATGATTTTGTTGGTCTGAGACTGTTCAATTGGGTTGAACTTTGCAGCCCAGCTCTGGAAAAGTTCGATCTGAGGTTTTCCGTATTGACCTTATTACAGTTTAAGCAGTTACATTTTTTACATTATCCCTGCCGCAGCCGAAACAGAAAATATGTGATAAATCTTGTGGACTATCTTGATAGTAGTGACCAATGCCTTGACAATTCCAACACAACACCAACTGTCCTCTATTCGGTGTGGAATTGTGGAGCGCATCTAGTATACTGTATTGATGACAATTCTCTATGTTGTTGGCCAACTGGATAGAAGCATAATCATTCTGCAGTTCATTTATGGAAAAGCGACGTGTAGAAAATGAGTTCGCGGATCATAACCACTTTGATTCCATAAATTTTTATATGCCTGAGTAAGTATACGAAGTTGGTTTATTGAACAGATTACTTCACATTCATAATTTTATCACGTAATACAGGTAATAAATTATTTTTTATAACTTCATAAGTAACTCGGATTCACTTAATCGATTCCGTAAAGCTTTGGACTGTATCGCGCATGTTTTGCACTCGTCGGTAAATATTTCATCGGTTTTCTACTTTTTTCTCAGGACTAAGTGAACCATGAAATCAAAGCTTGTTTTATTTTTCCCGCAATTAGCGTGAGGATTTCCTTTAATAGAACTCCATAGGAAGGTATCAGCATCGCCTGAGATATAATCGAATATAAATCTATCGAGAGTACCATCTTCATCTATTATTTCTAATAATAATAATAATAGGACACTTATCTTGGAGTGAAAATAGATTTGAATGGATTCTTGGAATACCAATATTATGAGCTAACGGAACATCTCAGATTACAGGAAACGTTAACTGCCTCTTTATTTAATGCATCTATAATATTTTCAAACTCTGATGGTGGCCCAGAATAACCAAGCGGAAAGTTTAGGGTAGCCGAGTTGAAGTTGCAGAGTTGAACTTCTCCTAAGCTGGTTCGGTAGTATATTAGAAGAAGTTTTGATTTTGGATACATCAGCATTTAAAGTGTAATGTTACTGTGTATAATAGTGAGTTTCTTGTGGGTACTTTCCTGAATATTGCAGGAACCTTTATCTTTAATGCTTATACCAAATTTGGTATCGAATCTACCATTGTCAAATGTATTGAATTTATGCTTAATTCTCGCATCGTTATCTCCGAGCTAGATGATAGTTCGGTTTCAGTCAAAGTTGCCAGGGGTTGTCCACCTCTGTTGTAGCTTTTGGTCATTGACGAGCTTCTTGTGAAACTTCAGGAATTCGGCCTCATCGCTCAAAGTTACGCTGATGACCTGGTTCTGACAGTAAGCATTTAAATGAATGTCTTATCTGATTTAACGCAACATGCTCTTCTCATTGTAGAACAGTGGTGCCTTGATAGTGGTTTACGTGTCTAAAACTGGCTTAGTTATGTATTCACTTGGCGTAGAAATACTGATGCATTTTCTGTGCCATCACTTTTTTGGTGTATAATTAATAGCTCAGCCTCCGTCAAATACCTTGGTATTATTTTAGATAACTCTCTTGGAAGTATCATCTGAATTACAAACAACAAAAATGAATAACGATTTTTTGGCAAAGCAGAAGAGCTTTTAGTTACTCTTGGGGCTTGTCACTCAAAATGCTTTCTTTTATATTCAAATCACTGGTTCTACCAATGTTAACATATGCATCTGTGGTTTGGTGGCCAGTAGTCAATTTAAAATCATCACTTGCTAAACTCAACAGTTTGCAATATATCGTATATAGAGCTGTTACTGAAGCCATGTCTTTGACTTTACTTCTAGCTATGGACTCTATTCTATCTCTGCCCCAACTACAGTCATTCGTTCTTAGCACAGCTTACTCAGCGGCGTTTTGCTTGAAATGTGTTGGGGGCGTGGGACGCATTTGGTATTATATCGCGACATAGGATAATTCTTAGTGTATTTAAAGCAGCTGTGCCGGAAATTGACATGTTCATTCGAGGTGGTTTACCCATCGAGAGATATGTGGTTCTCACCAAACTTTCGCAAGCGGATATCTGAATTGCTGGCATTTTTTTCAGATGGCTCGCTTTCTGAACAGTGTACTGGCTACGGTATCTACTGCCCATCGCTGGGTCTGAGAACTTCTGGCAATTTGGGTACTTACTGTACTATTTTTCAAACGGAATTGATCGCGGTTACTCGCTGTGCCTTTACAGCTATTAATTTTGCGGTTATTGGTGAAGATATTATTTTCTGTACTGACAGTTACGCAGAAAATTTGACAAAAATTGGAATGTTTCGTTGGCCCCGAACCTACTGCTCCGTTGCCTCTTTACATTGGTAGAAACATAATCGAAAATGCTGCTTTACTTCACTTATTTTTTTATTTTTTTTTACTAAAAGGACTTGGCATAGACACTTTTACGGTCCATAGCCTTACCTTACATTCACACAACATTCATTCATTCCATTCATTCCTCTCATTCACACAAGTACAGTTTACCACCTGCGCATTGCATAGCTCCATGTCACCCTGTACAGTGACATGGAAGATGGGTCGGCCCATGAGTTCTACATTCCAACAGAGGGTCATAGATGTTTTCAATTTAATCACCGATCGTAATCGGGAGATGAAAAATCCCTTTTGCATCCCGCCTCTGTTGGGATTCGAACCCGGTACCTCCCGATCCAAACGTCACAGCTTTAACCACTGCGCTATTTGCTCGGTTTACTTCACTTAAAGCAAGCATGATCTTCCATCCCCACTTACCGTAAGGGGAAATACTTAATTAGTGTGTTCAATTCGAAGCTTACTAAGTACGCTCTTTCATTAAAAAAGGATAACTTAACAATACTATAGTATTGATTCTTACTGGCCATGGCCGTTTAAGGGTCATCTCCATAACTAGCCAGCAATGCCGTATGCAATGAATACCTTGAAGATGATGATGATAGCATACACTTCATCGGCAGCTGCCCTGCTTTCGACTGCATTAGATCTCATGTGTTCAATTCCAGGACAATTCATGTGCATCTGCAGGAAGCGTGTGCTTGATCTGTATCATTAGAACTATAGATGTACCTTTTGGTTGATTTGAAACGGTTTTTATCTGACTCAAACTCTATGAAAATGTCTCCATCATAATCCCAAAGATGACTAGCTACAGGATCCTCTAAATATACGTGGCTCACATTGTCGTATTAAAATGCCGTATACGACCGATAACAATTTTAAGCTTAGATGTCAACGATAGGAAGTGTTTTCAAATTATAAAACAAAAATAAATTAAAAAAGTTTTGTTAAACTAATAAAAGTTTGAAATATTATATCAGCTTTTACCGCACAAAACTTTTTTTTTTAATGGCTACGACATTAAAAATAACTTTTAATTAGTAAACGAAAATGGCGTATTAATTACACACAATATTGATAGAACAAAAAAAAATTATTTTAAACACTTTATACTATATACTCATAAAAGCTTCTTTTTTTTATTTAAAGCACAGAAGCTTCATATTTTTATTACTTATTTATAATTTTTATTTTTTTATTTTAAATTAAAATTAAGAATTTTATATTTTATCATTCAAAAGTTTAATTAAATTTTTTTCTACCTAAACTTTGAACAAAAAAAATAAAAAATTTATAAAAATCAAAATAAGAAAGAAGAAAAAGCTTTCTGTTGCTATTATTGTTGCTCAGTGTGCTACTAAAGGTAATGAAAAGATATCAAAAATATGATTGTAAAAGTTTTTTTTTTTAAAAAAAGTTTTATTTTTATTATTATCTACAGCAAAAATTAATTGTTTTGTATAGGTTTGAGTGAAATGATAACAAATAAATGAAGAATTGCAAGCTTTTTGTATTAAGATTTTTCT
The DNA here is from genome assembly GCA_951394425.1 of Tipula unca. Lineage (NCBI taxonomy): Eukaryota > Metazoa > Arthropoda > Insecta > Diptera > Tipulidae > Tipula > Tipula unca. The sequence goes on along the minus strand of OX596381.1, from coordinate 148,138,636 downwards.
CATTTTATTGAATTTGTTTTGTTTTGTTATTTTGTATTTTATTTGGATAATGGAATCAAAATGGGAAAACTTTTCGTAATATGTACACACAAAACACATCTAGACACAGCACCATTAAAAACATTCCGACCATATGGATAAATAAATGTGCATGTTGTACATTGAATCTGTATGCACATCTGAATGCAATTTTTGAAAGTATTTTTTGTTGAATTTAGATTTGCTTCGTGGTATTAACACATTAAACTTAAACAACACCAGTTAAGAAATAAAAACACATGCAACAAAAACTAAACCAAAAATACGATAACTATGCAACCACAGGACAACGACAACAATAACAAATCCGGGATGATATAAACAAACACAATACACATGCGGAGAATTCTTTTCTCGTGTTTTTTTTTTCCTTGACAATCCTAGATTTTATGATTCTTTGTTAGTTCCAAAACTAAAAATAAAAATGTTTTGTGTTTGGTGGTTTTATTGTTGTTGGAATATTATTTAAAGTTTTATTTCTATTGTATAGTTTTTTGGCCATTGTAAACAATAAAAAGCATATTTTCCACAAAAGAAACCATTTAACATCGCATATACACATATATAGTAAGGATTATAGAGCCATATAGGGGGGAGAGCGAGAGTGAAGGCAACCTAAAACCAAAAAATAAAAAATTTAAATCTGTGTATACAATATATACACACACACGTATTTGTAATTTATTTATATGGTTCCTCTTATACCATTTTGGGTATTGTTGCTGTTGGTGCTGCTGCTGCTGAAACAAATGGACTGTATGAGAATAGAGATGACCATAAGATTATAGTTTATATATGTTCACTTGTATAGTTTTGCCCGCAGCATATTTAACTAATTATTCACATATGTGGTAGTTTGCACGCTACTGAATAATAAAATTGCTGTGGATGCATGCAAAATTGTTTATGCGACAAGATGCTATGGGCAAAATTTCAGAATTTTATACGACAAAATGAATGGAATATAGTTTACAGTTCTTCATAAAACAAAAACCAATGAAATAACTTGTGGTGCACGGTTTTGAAAGATGTCAAAGAAAGCAGATCAATAAATTTAATGCTGTTCTTAATAAAGTTTGTTCACAAAAAATGTGTGTGGGTTTAAATAGTTGTTATAATTCTATAATAAAATGATCCAAACTAGATTTGCTTTCAATTACCGGTGTAGATGACAAAATTCAAAAAGTAATTAGGTTAGGTTAGGTAAGGGTGGCCGTCCTAGAGGACTAGCATAGACACATAGTTGGTCCGTAGCTATACCACATTTGAGCTGCCTCCCCTTCTTATGAGCTTACCAAGAAGCATTTAAAGTCCCGAACCCCTAACTTCTTCAATGGGGAAGTTCCCATAAATTTTGTTCTGCTGTACGCTAGACTAGGACAGGTGCAGAACAGATGGAGCACACTTACCTCCTCCTCATCATCACCGCAGCTGCGGTAGAAGTAATGGGCAGGGACACCCAGTCTGCTCGCATGTATTCCAATGAAACAATGTCCCGTTATACCTCCCAAGACCATACCAATATGGTGCCGTCAAAGGGATATCAGTTGGCCTGATCTGGCCCGGTCAAGTCCTGGTTATTACACACGAACTGGCGTTAGACCATCTGACGTTCGTTCCTTTTATGGCTTCTTCCTGAAGCAACAGTTTACATGAAGCAAGCGGTATCTTTATATCCCGCCTGCTTTGGGTTATTAGACGTGCTGTGCCCTTGCGGGCAAGCTCATATGCCTTTACATTCCCTGCGATATTGAAGTGCTCTGGCACCTACGTCAAGCGGATGTTGAACTGATCAGCCATCTCATTTAAAGATGCCAGACAGTTCTGGTCTACCTCCGACGTCAGGGAGTATGATTGTAGCGTTTTGATAGCAGCCATCCGTAAAAATGCGAATGACCCTCGTAGATATTACATTATACTTCAACCAGTCCATGACTTCCATTATCGCGATCAGTTCAGCATGAAAAATGCTGCAAAAGTCGGGAAGACGAAATGAGAGGTTGACCCCTAGTGCTTCACAGAATACCCCGCAGCCAACCCCTCTATCCCTTTTTGAGCCATCCGTGAAGAAGCTTAGCGCCTCATTGTCCATAACCGTTTCGTTCACCAAGTCCTCTCTGGTGGGAAACTCAGTTTGGAATCTCATCTCAACAGATGGCAAAGGGACAGCGTAGTCGGTAGCTTCCGGAATACCGCTGTTACATATGATAAATGAGTGCCCTATATTGTTACAGGTTCACATAGATATGGATTTGAGTCGAATGGCTTTACAAGATGCAAGCTGCTCGGTCGCAATATCCAAGGGAGTGAGATGAAAGAGAATCTCCAGAGCTTGAGTAGGTGTGCTCCTGAGAGCCCCACTTATACACAAGCAGGCCGTTTTTTGAATTTTCATCAATAGTTTAAGGCTGGTCATAATTTTTAACGCTGGCCACCAAACGACAACCCCATACAGCAGTATTGGTTTGACCACTGAGACGTAGAGCATGTGGGGCTACATACCCTATCTCTTTCCAATGGCATTTTTGCAGGAGTAGAGCGCTATAGTAGCTTTCTTTATTCTCTCTCTAAGATGTAAGAGGTATATCGCTCTATCCGTAAAGATCAAACTAGTACCATTTAATGTTGGCAGGTCACACTGATGAAGTTTTTGCTTCCTGGTAAAGAGAACCAGCGCCGTTTTTTGTGGGTTTGAGTTCAGTCCGCAGCCGCGTGCCCACTCAGAGAGGTAGCCAAGTGCGCACTGCATGCATCTCACTCAGCGTACAAGCATATCTACCGAAGACCGCAATAGCAACATCATCCGCGTAAGCAACCACCTTATGAGGTGGCCTCCTCTATATCCACGAAGGTTACTATTGAATATTCTTTGTATATTCAACTGCATCACTTTCTCCAATTCAATCGGGCCTTTTAAGGGAGTGGAGAGCTGTTTCCACCGATCGTCCCTTACAGTATGCGTGTTGAGATCCTGACAGCTAACCCGGCTTGATTGAGCCTCTAATGTAAGCCTCTATTTGTCTTTCCAGTGCTTTTAACAGCTAAAGTCTTTGGGATAGCAGTGAGAGCTTTTTCCCACCTTAGGTATAAAAATATTAGTTTTACAACAGTCGATTTTCTAGGATGTGTGTGACAGAATTCTAGGCTACCTTTGAAGATAACTTCCAGCCAGGGTAGGGTTAAGTCAATAGTTCGCTGGATATCCACAGAAATAATGCCCTCAGGTCCTGCCGACTTGTATGGCTTAAAGATGTTTATTGCCCATAGGATATTCCGCTTTTTTACTATATGACTTACGGAGTCTACACCCCAATTTATCATGGGTCTCTCCGAAGCTAGTACCGAGTACTCCAGGAAATGTGTTTCTATAGTAATAGCTCCAGTGATTCCTCACTACATGTAGTCCATGAACCATCCGGTCGTTGTATAGATAACTCGGAATGGAAGGATTAGAACATAGTACTTTGCGTAGCCTGGCCGCCTCCGAGGACTCCTATATATTGGCCACAGTAGAGCTTCCAGGTCCTCGTTTTGGCTGCTCTTAGCTCGTACTTATAGGTTTTGAGGACTTCCTTGTAACAGGCCCAATCTGCAGCAGCATTTGTGTTGCATTTCATGCATTTCATACGAATACCTTGGAGTTCTCTCGACCACCAGGGTGGCCGAGACTAACCCAAGGGCCTACTGATAGGACATGCACCTAACATGGGCTTATTTAAAGCATCAGATAGCTTGGTTACTAGAGCATCAAGCTCCTGTGTAGATACAGGAGGGTTTGGAACCGATACCGGTAATTAGTTACCCAGAATCGTTCTGAAGCAAACCCAATCAGTTTTCTTCCTATTCCTGAAGGGTGGTTTGCTAATGGATTTTGTATCCACTTCGTACTGGAGATAACAATGGTAAGAAAAGGAATGGTCTGCGGACACTTTCCACTTCAATACCCTCTCCTTAAAGAAATCCGAGACAAATGTGATGTCCTGCACTTCTTGTCTATTTTTAGTTATTTTAACCCCTGCTAGTGAGGTTAATCGTCTGAATTTGCAATCGTAATATTTTCATTAGCCTGAAACAGTTAATTTAGAATCAGATCATTGTATGACTTATATAAAGTTATCACTGAATTGTGAACTTCCTTCTCTAATTACCAGGCCACAAAAATAGTTTTGAAGAATAATGAATTATGGTCAGTTGTTTGAAAGAGCTAACAGTGGGTCAATTATTACAAATTATACCAATATGGATTTCGAGGAACGACTAATAGGTGGTTTAGATAACAGAACTAAAATTACTGTATTGTTATTGAAATGTTGAGTAAAATATAGTTCCGTATTGGATCCTGTCTGATTTACTCATATTTACAGTAACTTTCTTTCTAGAATTTAGTTTTTGTCAACAAAATAGTTGTTGTCGATTATTTGGACCTTCGTTAATAATGGATCGACTGGACAAATTATAATAGCATACTTTTATACAATCAGATGCAATAACTTTAAAGCTAAAGACGAACATTTATTTCTAAAACGGCAATTCCAACGATCAAACAAGGCCGTTTCTATTAAGCAGCAGGCAAATCATGAGAACTCCTTTGAGACAGCGGAGCAGTGCGGTCGAAAGTTCTGAATAAAGTAAACCCCAACAAACAGAAGGTCAGTATAAAGATAATTATGCAACCAGCAGCAATAATGGTCTACTGCTAGAGAAGAATCTAGAAACAGATAAGCAGGAGCTATTGGAGGTGAAACCAACATAGACAAATTTAATGCCAGATTGTGTAATGAAGTAAAAACTGTTAAGTCAGAGAATGAGATTGAAGAAACAACAGATAATAGAAAATGCCTGTAGGTAAATCAAACTAATATTCCCCGATTATCGAGAGCATCCCAAACCACTCTAAAATTAGAACAGTCACAGCCCTAAATAATGACGTGTGGAAGATAAACACCACAAGACTCATATAGGAAGTTAACCATGAAGCAAAATGTTGATGGCTATACCGCAGTGAATGTCAATGTTACAAATGACTCAATCAATTCATACTTGTATAATCTAAACGATGAAACAGACACGGACTATTGTCTATATAGAAAGCAACGAAAGGAGTAAAAAGACCAAAACTGTAAATACCTCCAATCATATAAAACGATGGACCCTGCGAACAAAATGCTATAGGAAAAGCTGATCTATTTGCAGAACATCTATAGAGGAAGCCTTTTAAATGTTTCCCTTCTCAAATTGCTATACCCAATAATGTTTCAGAGACAACTATAGAGAACCATAAAAACGATTTGGAAATCAATAGAAAATAAATCAAAACAGGTACCGTATGCTAATATAGCCAAATACTTACCTTGAAGCTAAGCTAAAGTGGAAAGAGCACGTGAAAATGAAAAAGGAAGAACTAAACATTAAATCCAGAAAGTTTCTCAGAGATAGACTAGGTTGGAGCAGATTGGCTTTTAAGACACACTTAGACCGGTAACGGATCATTGAAATCCACAGGGTCTTGATTGTAAAACCACAGCTTTTACCTTCGCCCCTAGTGGAACTAATCAAACCTTTTTAAACGTAGCATGAGAGGTTGAGATCCCAGAGGCTGCCCATTATAAACGTACCTGTGTATACCTTTTTTATGCAAATACTGGACATGAGCATACATAGGAAGTGGACTGAAGTCTCTTCCTCCTTCCTTTGCATGTTCAAAAAAGTCAGTGTCCTGTGAGGATTAAGTCCAGGTTTGGCCAAACTTGTCTTGGTACGCTACATGTGAGGGTGTTAGTCCACTTTACAAACGCCGAGGCTTTGCCGTTGTTTAATCGCTAATGTAACTGCTGTAATAGGCCCAACTAAGTTTACCATTTACTTCGTGCAATTCCCCGTGGCGTCCAAGTGCTATTATAGTTGACTGGTTGGGCTAGTAGACAGAATCTTCTAAAGGCAAAAAGTGTCGAAGCCTTCCATCATTTTATCACAGAAAAGTTTCCAAGACTTCCTTTGTGCCCTTATTTTATAATCTTACAGGTTTCTTATAATAATAACAGTGTTAAAGGCCATTACTGGCCCCTTACTGAATCAACAATCTGGCTCCAACGGTTTCTATCCTGAGCTTGGTCTTCATACTGTCTTAGACAATCTGAAGAGGCCAAGTCGTTCTCTACATCGTGGAGCCATCGTCGCCTGCAACGACCTCTGCGCCTACCATATGGTGGCTCTCCTTTCAGAGATCGCTGCACAATTCGTTCCGGATCAGCACGCAGAACGTGACCGAGCCAGCGTACTCGCTGAGATCTAACTTCATGTACAATATCGGGGATCTTCATCAGATCTCTGATCTCGAAATTGTACAGAGCTCGATATGTACCATCTATTTCGCGTTTAGGGCCGTAAATCACACGCATGATTCTTCTCTCAAATGTAAGGAGCCATCTCTCGTACTCATCCGTCAGCGCCCAACTGTTTCAAAATACAGGTTTCTTATAGGAGTCCCAATTACGACCCTCTCGGGCTTTTGGCTTGTGATAGCGCCCACCAGCGAACACTATTCAGTTCATCCTTGGTCTCTCACTCTCAGGAGCTCCGGCGGTAAAAATTCCGAAAGTTTTGGCAAAGTAGATTATGCGGTGTAATTTACGCTGTTGCCGACACGTAAAATATTACGTAGATTACTCGGCCATGGTTTTTGTGAACGTCGACAATTAACATAACGGCCACAACCTACTATTTGTATTTGTAAAAAATCTGGTAATTCATATTTTTTAAATTTATCTGATCACTGCAAAATGTTAGAAACAACGTTAGAAATTGACAAAAAATAATTTGATAGTTTTAGCTTAAATTTTATCTGCTCTATAGTTATAAAATAATATCAGAGCTTCGATAAACAGTATATGTATGTAACAGATAATAAAACAGGCCATCCAAATTACATTGAATTATTGAAATTTTAAATTTTTTGAAATAAATTACGGAAATATAATAATTTAAAACTTTTCGAACACTAACTTAATTTACTGAGAGGATAAGCTAGATTAAAATGCATTGAATGATATTTTAAAACTGTCTTTATTATCGACGTTGTCGATATTGCCTATAGCGTCTATACGGGTTATTGACGCGGCAAAACGATAGGGCAAACCAATTTGTCATCTATAATCCCACACTAAATATTACCGCGGTCAAAGGGTTTGTTTTTTAACTTATCGTAGTTACCGAACATTTACTTCTAATCAATAATGGATGCGTTATTCCGATTTATTTCTCCGCATACCAGAATTGACAAACAAACAGTGCAGAACGTAAAAAAAAATATGTTGAATCGTAATTGCTCACGATCCCATTTGCAAATTAACATTCGATTTTCGTTACTATATACCACGCTATTGACCAATAGCTCTGCCTTGGATGATATTAAAAACTAAATGATCTGAAATTCGTTCACACTTGCATCATACACGTAATTCTTACACCAATCCATGTGATCAAATCTGCAAATTATGCGGCCAATTATTACCTCAACATCAAAGGTGCTCAAACTTTTCCTTCCCGGTTGACGCCAAGTTGATAATTTGGGTTACGTCACGCGTCAAACGGTTATTTTGAAAATGACTTGATTACCGGAAATATTGACGACACTGCCATAAAAATCAAAGTATATATCAAATTCAACTCATTGCTCAAGTTAAAACATAATTTGTATTTTTTTCAAATATTGCTTAAATTAAGTAAGATTGCGTAACAGATCTACATTGAAGTACTCTTTAAATTAAAATTAAAACATGATTCAAGCTCATACTAGAATTTTAGCTGGAATTTTACTTAATAAAATCCCCTCAAAAGCTAATCAAATACAAATACGATTACATATAATTTAAAGTTGCACTCAACACTAACTTAACTCGTTTAATTTAACTAAAGATTTTGTTTCAAATCTACATAAATCTTGCTCTAAAGTGAAATTAAATCACTTGACTCAAATTCGTATACCTTAATTCAAAATCTATACGCAAACTCGAATATGACAAAATAGTTTTTTCAACTAAATGATTAATTTTTAACTCAATTTAAAATGCACTCAAATCATGTTCAAGTTAAAGTGAAATATTACTTTATTTTCACTCATACAATTCATCTTAAACACCATTTAAGATTTTCGTTCAAATTCATACTAGAACTCTATTCTAGAATTTCGCTTACACAAATCCACTCAAAATATAACATTTAATTTCTACTAAAATTCAAATAAGTTTAAAAAAATGAAATATTGAAAAGCGGGCATTATCCAACATCGATTTCATGTGACGTTTTTCATTTTCTAAGTTTTTAGGTATCTCTTTTCATGTGCTCGGTATTCTGGGCAACCAGGGGCCTCTAGATTGATTTCCCAATATATTTTAAAGCCAATTTAAAAGTTCACCAGTATTGCTAACATAAAGCTTTATTCTACATCGACCAAATTGTCTTGCAAAATTAGTTGTTTTAGATGTTTTCGATTTTATTGAAGTTTAAGTCATTAACGCTAGTTCAAAAGATTATTATAATTGAAAATTGATATTATGCAAGATTCTTTTGGCAGTTGACAAGGAATCTTGTTTCTAGTTTCAACTGATGTTATTTACCTTTAAAAATTTTTGGTCTAGCCAAAGTAGGAGCGGAGCACTTCGAGCAAACTTAGGTCGCACACAAAACACTGATATCGCAAACATGACAGAATTTGAATTTAGTAGTGGATTTCTTTTGACGGCCTGTTTTTAACCTTATCTTACCTAAACTAAATTGAAAGGAGCTTTAAATATTTATTTTATGTAAATAAAACTATGAGAAGATTTATTTTGATTATAAGCTTAAAATGCATTGGAAAATACTTTAAAACTGTCCCACTGGAATCGCATTAAACCTAAAAACAAAATCTGACCACTGGAGGTTAGAACTAGCTCACTAAATCATTCTATCATTTTCTACAAATGGTCTAAGTTTTCCTCGATATCTACGTGGTGTACGTTGTCTACGGGTTGTCGACACGTCGACTTAGAAAATAATAGATGACGCGTAAATACCCATCCTTGGTCACCCTCCAATCCCTGACTATATGATGAATATTGTCTGAAGCGAAAGTTATGTGTGGAAGTTTTGGTTTATTCCTATAGTAATAAAGGTGGGTTCTCGTTCACACTAACAGATTGGTATTTAAAAAATTATTCAAAATTAATTCACCCCTTCCATTGATGTCCGTGATTCCCCAGAATGTGATTATTTGGCGAATCCTTATGTCCCGGTTTATAATGGCTGAGGCCAGATTGTCTGGTGAGAAGCTGTCTGGGGGAATCAAGTTGGTACTTGTTGCCAGCTCAGTACCTTGCAGCTTCTACCAGTGTGCGTGTTACCTCCCCGTGGTGACCACCGGGCAACTATTACACCATGTGGTGTACTAGGCGAAAACACGGCGCTAAACAACTGGGCCGGGTTAAGGTGTTAAGGCCCAGTCTAAAAATAAGCTCAGTGTTTAACGGTGTATCCGGATACTTGGCGCCCTCCGGATCATGTAGGTTAACCTGTGCATTGCGGATCTCTGCACAGGTGGCCTCCTTTCTCCGCTACTCGTGGGAACTATTATGGTAAATGAAAATAGTAAACAAAAAGAGACCGGTGCTCTTAAAAAACCGGAATCTAGTACTGCGGAGACATCGGCCTTTAGGCCCGGTCTCCAAAGTGCAATTAGGGGCAGAAGACCAAATGAGGCTCGCCCCTCGAAACCAAAGGCCAAAGGCACGAATGCTGCCCCTCCATCAGTGTCAAACTATCAGACCAGGAAAAGAGCCTGGCGCATGATCTCTAAGATCTGCAATATTCCGTTGGAGCAGAGAACGGATAGAGACAAGGATACGCTTGCGTGGGCAAGACGTATCACTGAGCCAAAGCAGGAGGGTTCCTTTGTGATCTCACAGCCGAAACGGCAGAGATCTGATGATGAACTGCCTACGGAGGCTAAAAAGAAGCGGGTTCCGGATAATGTTGCCAAGCCCTTCAACGAGGTGCTAAAAGATCACCTGATCATGGCAGTCGTTGACAGGGCTCAAGAAGATGGGAACGTTACGGCCCTTAACTGGAGGAAGGTGGATAAGGCCTTGACCGCCAAAAATCATGAGGGAGAACCCAGGACCTGCTCCGTCCTGCCGAGACGGAGATTTTGAGATCATTGGGACTAAGCTGTACGCTCCTAACGGACGAATCGACGTCAGAGGAGTCTGACTCAACAGTGGTGGAGGGAAGCAATATCTAATGCTTAAGATCCTTCAGATCAACCTCCATTAGATATTGCTTCCCTCCACCACTGTTGAGTCACAACAGTCTATCTATCAGTCTACATCTATCTGCTCCAATGAATCTGAGAATAAAAGGTGCAGAGACAGCTTGTGTATAGTGCAGGTTAAACTGAACAACACTTAGAATACTGCTATGATAAACCGACTTACAACTTTGTATTCCCTGCTACCGTGTCGCTCCCCATGGTATTCTATCCTGAGATGTTGATAGCTTTCTCTTCCCGCGATTCTGACAATTAATTCTGTAGTCAGACTGAATGGAATGGAAACTGCCCACCGAGGGACGTACAGCCACACCGGAAAGTTCCATTGGCTGGTACTCCCTCTCTACCTCTACTCGAGACCGAAGTCGACTACCCTCTTTGTAAGAGCAGTTAACGATTCTTTATTCATTACCACTGTGGATAAACTAGAGTCCTCTTTTGCCGCTTGTAGTACGATATTTTAATCACCGGTTAGAAGATCAGGATTACTGATCCTTTTGATGTTAGGAATCTCGCCTGGGCTAGGTTCGGTTGGCAATCAAATGCGTGCCCTTGATCTGCTAGTATCTTCGCTCCTGTTTATGAGAAAAATGATAGTCCATAAAACAGTATAGGATTATTGACACGATCTTGGTCCTTAATAATTTTTTTCTAGGACGTGTATTTTTATAAATATGTTGTATTGTCAAGTTAAAATAATCACCCGATAAATCAACTGACCACCAAAGCATGCTCCTTCACAACATCACCAAACAAGTTAGGACTGGGTTTGTGAGGATCTACTTTCGCATGATACAAACGACATCTGATCAGCTCTCAGCTGGCCCTCGTGGTTTGCAAACGGCTCCGTTTTGGAACGTCAAATGTACACGTGAGCCTGGAGGGCATGACAAATTGATCCTCCACATGACGTGCTGTACCAAGAGGATATACGTCACGAGAAATACGAGAATTGGTACACAAAGTTACCAAACAAACGTGTAAACAAAGATGATTTTTAATTTAGTTAATGATTAATCACAAAAATGTTATTTTTTGTGAGTTAATCCGATTACAAAAATGACACAAATAAGGAGATAATATTTAAGTACAAATGTCAAACAGTCATACATTACATACGCAACAGACATATGAAAACTTTTTTTTTAAAACAAAAGGTTGAACGTATCTCTCTCATGTAAAAACGATACCCAAACGATGATAAAAATAAAAATAAAAAGGAAATCAATTAGGTAAAATTCATATCTCATGTAATTCACTTAGAATACATTTAACACAGAATACTTTAATCCGCTTAAGGTATTTCAAATAGATACATATATATACATGTACATACATACAGACAAATATGTATGTACAAAACGAGGAGCGAAATATTATAAAATTTCTCGACAAATCATCTCATTCCCTATTTATAAACGTACCGTGTCGTTCGAATATATGTACGTATAACCCATCCACCACCATCTCCCTATCTCACTCTCACCTTTCGTTTCGTTTAACAATTCGTATTACATCTTTGCTCTTAATTACAAATAAAATAAAAAAAATAAAAACGAATTTCCCTTAACTTATATACCACACACACACACATACATATACTCGTATTTATAATACGATATACGTACGTATTCCCTTAACGACACACTTAAAACATAAGAAATCGATTAAAATGATAATGATAATGTTTTCTTATTATCATTTTATTTCCCATGCTGAAGCTTTTTTTTTTTTTTTTTTGAAATTTTGTTCATATACATACATACATGAGCTTTTTGTTTTCGTATACCATTTATCTATATATCTACATATACATATCTATTCATATATGTATATGTATAAGTATATCGCTCTTAAGATAAGATTGATTAATAAAATTTACAATTATATGTGACAAAATTATAATAATAATTACTTTTGTTGTTGTTTTTGTTATTGTTATCATGGTTATTATTATTATTATTATTACGATTGCTTTTCTTGGGTTGTTAATATAATTTTCACGAAATCGTTTGCACACACAAACAGCCATGGAAAATATTTATAAAGATCTGTTGTACCCAGAAAATCAATTACAACGAATTTTTTTATTTTTAGAGGAGATATATAGGAAGAAAATGGTATCACACAATGTATGCTTGGATTGGAGAGGGATCTTACGCATATCGCACTCCCGCTACAACAGTGACACAACTAAAAAAAAAATAGCATTTTGAGTAAAACTTTGACCAGCGAATCTTTGAGCATTCGTATAATAAAAACTTACAGAATTTAACGAAAGTGTATTGTTACGGAAATTTTGCGAATCCGTAGGACGATCTTACAAGGAGTTTGCGACTATTTGAAAAATTCAATTAATTATTTTAAATAAAATCAAAATATTAAAATGTCGTCTAAATTAAATATTCAGACGATTGAAGAGTTGGAAGAACTATTTGTCCTATTCAAAGAATTAAAATCTTTAAAGGATATTACAGATAAAGTAAAGAAAAAGCGATCTTGTGCGGTTCGAATAATAAATCGCACAACAAATAGACTAACGAAAGCAATCTCGACTGCTTTTGAAAAGCCTAAGATCCTAAGACAAAACTCTGGTTAAGAATGATACTTGCAAACTTGATAGCCTTCGCATACCTTCCGGGAAACTCACCTTTTGTAGGCGAGAAGTTGGTGAGCTACTATGTTGTCTGTCCATTTTCCTGGATGTGACACTGTTGATTCGAGTGCGGTTGCCTCCGAGCATCCTGACATTTTTGTTTGTACACCAGATTGGAACTTAGCTCGTAGACTGGTCACTACTGATGTTCTACACTGAAGTGTTTTCTCGTTTGCACCGTTCAAATCGAGTGGTCCTGTAGTGTTCACTGGTGGTCAACCTCACCAGAAATCCACAAAATGAACGCAATAATTAGTAAGTGTGGGCTGATAAGCGGCTAGTGGTAATTGTTTGTGATCAACTCCATTTTCCTAAATATTCCACCACTTACAACTCCATCCATTAAACAAATTCCTCCCCTTTTCAACTCACCTGTATGATCAGCAGAATAGTATAAGCAGTGAATTAACTACGAAAATGGCAGATGATGCTATTCTGATTCGCTGCGGTATATACTGTTACGTTCTTGCCTTGTCAAATTCAAGGTTCGATCACTGGATTGTGAATAAAACAAACGATGTAAATTCTAGAATACACTAATTTAATTATTTCACTTATTTAACTTAATTATTTCACTTCACAATAATTATTTTACTACACTTTAACAACACTATATTACACTTTAATAACACTTTATTTTATTTTATAAACACTTTCCTTTTAATTACTATTAGCACTCTCACGGTTAAAACACAACTGATTTTCTCCCAAATGTTTGTCGCGTATTTATACCAAATATTCTAACCATTCTAGAAATCTCCAGAATATTCGATTAGTCTAGATAAGTCTAGACACCTCTACTGTTCTACTTTATAACAATTTTACATTAACGATAGCGTCGCTATTCAAACAAAGATGTCGCCACGATCGTAACAATACTAATGATATTTTTATTGTTTTATTTTCATCAAACACACACATACATCCAAATGCAAATTGAGCAAAATGCATCAACTGATATCCGGCAGCATCATCCAGGCGTTTTGGACATAAATTACATCGTTTGAGCTACTATCATGGAGATGGCAGTACAGATCAACATAACAAAATACAGATTGATGTAATGTGCGAAATTGGAACGTTGATGAACGAGGAGGTCGCCCAAACGCGGTTATGGGCAGTTGAACAGGGGAGCCAACTTACAAACTAAAACGTGACAAGCAATTTTTGGGACAAAGCCGAGGAATAAGAGAAAAACAAAAAAAAAGACAGTCAAGTTTTGGATCTCGATAAGAGAAGAGATCATAACATAAAAATGAAATTGAGATTAAGTTGAAGGAATTGTTAAAAGATCAACGGCGTAACCTTTTTGGCCGCGATCATCTATGTATTTAAAATTAAATTCTTTAACACAAATGTTTGTATATATGTAGGTATAAATTGTAAATAATAAAATTTGTGCTTTGATAACTAGATATTATAATTGATTAGGATAAACTTGCGTCTTGACCATTTATCTAAGTCAGATTATTTCTAAATAAACAAAAATAAAGCATGTAAATGGTTATCATAATTAATTGCGATGTGTTTTCTTCAATTGATTACGGTGTAATTTTTGTGTGAACAGTACGAGCGCAAATAGACTGGTGTGAACATTTTAGTGGCAATTGCATGGGACCACAAGCACAGTCTAGTGGGCACAAAAAATAATATATATTAAAAGTGGTAATATAGTGTCAAGTGATAGACAAGACTTCCCCAAAAAGAAAGTGGAAACACTTGGGTCAACAAAGTGGGTGCAAAGTGTGTGTGCTGCGTATGATAAAACGGTGAAACAGTGGAACACAAGCAGACGCAAGAATTCAAGCAAGAGGGTGAACGAGGCCGCGGAAATTGTACAGGTGAGTTTCCCTCAAATTATTACTTCCCCACTTTTCCTCTTTGCATGCATACAATTGCCATTAGCCGCGCGTGCAAATCGTTCTTTTCCATTGACGCTCGCGGTGTTGCGTGTCGTTGAAACATTTGGTGGCTTTCTTGGTGTGCAAACGCCCCGCCCGAGTCGTCCTGCTCCAATTTGAGCATAGCCGGCGACACGTGCTGGTAGACTGGCGCCCAACGAAAGATTTCTTTTTAAAATTGTCTACCCAAGCCACCAAATCCAATAAACTGGGTAATAGCACGTTACAGTCCTGAAACGGCGTTTTCCCTGCTATATTGCAGCATGGTTTTCTATCCATCCGTACTCACCTGCTCAATCTGTTCCAGACGTGCATTGCTTTTAGTACTGAACCACGATCCTGGAGTAGGAGTAAGTAGTTTTCGTACCTAAAACTAGCAAGTCGGATTATACCGACCCTAATGCTTTTAGGCCCATTAGTCTGACCTCTACTTTTCTTAAAGCATTAGAGAGGATCATCGATAGATTTATTACGGATAACTATTTAACTACCTCCCCACTCAGTAACATGTAACATGATTACAGCTGCAACTCTACATAACCTCGTTACAAGAGTCGAAATATCACTTAATTACAAAGAGTTTTTTGTAGGTTTGTTCCTGGACATTGCGGGAGCTTTTGATAGCACTTTGTTTTCTTCGATCACGAGTGCGTGTACCAATTTCAATATTAATCAAACCATTGTTAGATTCATCGAACCAATGCTCAAGTCCCGTATAATTTAGACTGAGTTAGATGGCTCATCAGTGTCTGTCAAAGTAGCCAAAGGCTGTCCGCAAGGAGGAGTCCTCTCACCGTTGCTGTGGCTCATGGTTATCGATGAATTACTTGTTAAAATGCAGCGATCTGGGTTCATCGTGCAAACCTACGCGAATGATCTCTTTTTGACACTTTCTGGGAAATACCTGAATGTCTAATCTGATCTGATGCAGAACGCCCTAAATATAGTGGATGTTTGGTGTGATAAAAGGGGGTTGCACGTCAATCCCTCGAAAACCGATCTAGAGACAGTGCTAATATGTCTGTTCCCACTCTATTTGGTACAGCAATTACAAGGACAAAGCACTTGAAACACATAGGCGTTATTCTAGATAGTAAACTCTCCTGGAAATTTCACCTTGATTATAAGCTACAAACGGCCGTTGCTATCTTTTGGCAATGCAAAAGGGCCTTTGGCAATTCCTGGGCTCTGACCCCCAAAATGATGTTATTCATCTACAAATCCCTTACTGCCGTATTCAGCAGTTGTATTGTGGCCAGTTGTGTAACTGACGTCTTCAAGGCTGGATAGACTGCAGATACAGCCTGTAGGGCTATAACCGGGGCTATATCGTCTACTTCCCTTCTTGCTATGGAGTCTATTCTATGCTTACCCGAGTTGCAGTGTTACTTTCTTGGTATGGCGTGCTCTGCTGCATGTCGACTGAGGTGCATTGGGGCATGGAATGCCTTCGGGAGTTATACAGAGCATAGACAGATTCTTAATAAATTTATGTCACATATTCCGGAGGTTGAAATGGTGAATGACAGGCTATTGCCCAAATTTAACTTCACCAATTTATTCTCCGTCGTTTTCCCTTCGAGAGAACTGTGGCTCTCTCAGGATTACTATGGACAGTTGTCTGAGTCGATATAGATTTTTTTGCGGATAGCTCTCGATCAGAAGTCATTTCAGGGTTTGGTTTCTTTTGTCCAAAGTATGGGCTCAGATTCTCGCGAAGTCTGGGCAAACACTGCACGGTTTTTCAAGTTGAATTATTTGCACTTACCCATAGTGGAATTAAAGAGTTTAAGTTTAGTAATTTAGGCAAGGATATTATTATCTGCACGGATCGTAAACCCGTGCTCAATACCCTTAAAAAATATTTGACTACATTCAAACTGGTCAAAGCGTGCATACACTTCATTAATCTCTTTTGCTCTAATTCGAGAGTAAGGGGGGTGCCTGCTCATTGTGGCGTTGTGGGAAATGAGGTTGCTGACTTTTTAGCGAAAGCTGGATCGCGCAGTAAATTTTATGGCCCCAAGCCAGGAATTCCTCTTTCCTTCAAAGGTGGTAAGGATGCTATTAAGAAGTTCGCTTTACTTGAACTGGTGCAGAAGTGGCGTTCTACGCCTAGCTGTCGAAAGGCAAAACGGTTCATCATCGAACCCAACGTGAGGGTCACTAAATATGTGTTATCCTTAAAAAAGAGCCAACTCAGAATTCTGGTTGCTCTTATTCCGAGCCATGGACCTTTCAAGGTTCATCTCCAACACATGGGACTACCTCAGGATGATCTTTGTGACGATTGTCTGGAGGAAGTGGACGACTGTCTACACAAAAAACGGCTATTTCAAGGTGTACATTGTACATATATAATACTGTAGGTGGATAATATATTGAAAACTTTAACAATGTAAAACATGTTAAATGTACATTTATAAATAACTTTCTCAAGGTTGTTCTTTCCTCAGCACGCCTTGGAGCTGGAAAAGAGACATGGGTTATTATATATGCAACCTGTGACGCTTTATGGAGAAGCCTAGGTCGGTTTTGCAAAAAATACAATAGTAAAAGATTTCCACAATTTATGTAATTTTCCAAATTGTGCAGATGCCATTGATGGCAAGCACGTTGCCATAAATTAACCTCCTGTTAAGACGATTGCAAATAGTAGACGAATCTGATATTTGCAGTATTGTCTGCCTACACGATTGTGAAGATATATTTTTTCGATATTTCGCGTGACGATTGGAGCATCACGGATTCCACGAAGCGGAATTTTTCTAAAATAAAACTATCTATCCGTTAACGTTTAAAATAAAAATAAAACTTGACGTTTAAAATAAAACTATCTATCGATTGCCGTTAAAAAAAACACACAGCCACCTAATTTCGAATACAAAAACAACAACACAAACTTGTTGTGCCTATAGCCTACTTTTACAATCGTCAATACATTTGTCGAAAATATTCATTAATGATTTTGCCGCTAGATGTCACTGTACAATTAAATATAAGATGACCGCTCGAAATACACATTGACATTTCATCATAATAATTGTGAATTTGGTTAAAAAATAATGGGAAATTTTATTGCAAAAATAAGTATTAAAGGTATTAATTAATTGGAAGGTTTTATGATAAATAAAAACATTGAATTCGTTTTTGCATCGTAATTTCCATTTCATTTTATTTTTAGACACCAAAAACACCACAAGGCTGGTATGGAGTCGCAGAACAGTTCAATGAAAAATGGAATTTTCCCAATTGTGCTGATGCGCTTGACGGGAAACATATCGTTATCCAAGCTCCAATTAATAGTGGCTCCCAATGGTAGAATTTCAAAAATACTTTTAGCATCGTACTAATGGCATTAGTCGATGCAAATTATTGTTTTTTGTACGCAGATTTTGGAACTGAGGGAAGTGTGAACGATACCGGTGTGTAAACACGAAACTTTTTAAAATGTTAGAGATCAAACAGTTAATGTTACCTCCGAATCAATTACTCCCCAGAAGAGCGAAACCTATATAACATTTGTATTTGTGGGTGATGGTGCATTCCCACTCGGAAACAGAATTATGAAACCACATCCTGGTGTTCATCCGCCAGATAGTACAAAGCGTATATTAAATTATAGACTTTCAAGAGCACGCAGGGTCGTGGAGAATACGTTTGGCATCTTACCTTTAGTTTTTCGCATTTTTCGAGCGCGGGAACAAGTGTCAATGATTACTAGGGATGGAATGTTGGACAAGGAGCAATTCACGGTATTGCGACCGGGGATATGGCGAAGAGATAATGATTTAAATTCCTTTCTCCTATTTAAAAAAAATGAGTAGACGGGCTACTCTGGACGCCAAACTAATCCGTGAAGAATTTGGTGAATACTTCATGGGAGACTATATACATAAATTTAAATTATTTAATTCAATTGATTTGAATGGTTTTACTCATTTACTGGTTTGGCTTTTGAGAAGTACTCCTTTAATGAAATTGCATGCTGATCAACAATAACATTTGGGCTTTCAATTTCAGGTTCGTCGATCGTTTCTTGAACAAGTGGCAGAGGAGGACTTTAGTTATCTGAAGAGCTATACGTTATAGAATTGGATGTGGATGGCCTTAAGCTGTATATAATGTTTTGAGTATAAGGATGGAGATAGACCGAATGGAGTGATTTGATGGATTGACAGAACTTATATTATTGGGCGGTATTGAGTGTACCTCGTCGATTAATTTTTCTGTATTGTGGATAGGATACGTATTTTGTAGACATATAGAATACGAGTATGGTGTGGATGTCGCAAAATGGGTTCTAGAATGTTTTTTAAATCCAGATTGGAGTGTAACACTATAGTAAAATCTATTGGGCTTTTAGCTATTATATTGTTGGGCTCTATTTCGTCTGGCTCGTCAACAAAGTGATCTATATTTGGATTAGAATACGCAAAGCGAGTGGATGTTGGTTCACGAGGTTTGTAATTTTTCTCGAAAGGCGATTCATGTATGATTCTGAAGCAGTTGTTGTTGGTTTTAACGAAATGGGAATGGGAAGTGACTGGCATCGGTACATTTACACACTTTGCTGATTCATTTCCATCTAGCTCCTTCCATATGATGAATCCATATGAAAATATGACATCACTACTAACGACTTGATCATCACTAACGATTTTTGGGAAGGGGTGAGTTTCTTCAGGGTCTATATTTTCAGTTATTTTGGCATTTTTCTATTAGACTATAGAGCCTTCTTCATTTTTTATATATTTGGCTGTAAATTTTCTATTTAAAAATTATAAAAAATTTTAATGAGGCGTTTTTATTAGAACACTTCAGCTGTTTTCTTATTAATTTATTTGATTAAAGTTTATTTGGGTTTTTAATTAATATTTTTAGTAATTTGAGTAATATTTGTAATTAATTCGTTTTATTTGAAACTATTAAATACATTTTCATGAGACAATTCGGCATTTGATAGGTTTTTTGACATTTGTACCGTTCCATAAAAACTCCATAGAAACTTTATGTTATTGACTTTGGCCTACTATTTTCGATGGCTACCGTTTTCCTATAGTAAGCAATGGAAGAAAAAGGTAAACAATAGTATTGTTTTCCTTTTTCTTCCTTTGCCTACTATATAAAACGTAGCCGAAAATCGTAGGCGTAAGTCAAAGTAGAGCCCAAGGAATCATTAAAGGAATATTTGGGTTTCTAGATAGAACGGTTTCTTGAAATTTGTTTTCCGAGTTCGACGTTTTTAACATACTAGAACATATTAATTCGGTGCTTTTCGATTTTAAATGTTTTGACAGAGCTTATTTTGATTTTGGTAAAAGTGATGCGTTTAACTGATGCGTTACATTTTTAATTTTTAAACTTATTAACGTGAAACGTTTCGCCAAGTTACTTTCCCACTCTTATTAATTTGTTGAAAATCATAACTGCAAAGTATACGTATCCATAAATTTCAAGACACAACTTGTAATTTCCTGTACCCCTCGATTTCTTTCATGCCATAAATAACATTCCGTTCTGCCGGTTTTTAATTCTGAGATCGTTAAGTTGCAACTATTTAACTTAGACTTGTGATAAAGCAAAAACACGTCCGCTCGTAGAGAGGACAACACAGTGTGCAAGTCGTATACTGCAACTATATATAGTCTACTGGATTTAGCATTATCTTCATTTTGTCCTTGCCTTGAAAGCTCTTTTTCATGTTGGTGTTTCGAACTTGTGTTTTAAGTTAAGTTTGTTCAGATTTACGTGCGGTTGGCCAGCTTCAATACAGTTCTTTTGATAATGCCTCCATATATCAGAGAGTATTTTGCCTCAGTCGATATACTTGCGAGATGCCATTATACCTGCATTCAATCCAAAGAATAGATTTAATATGTTTTCGAACTTCATCTTTGAATTCTGTACAAACTGTTGGATGATTATGATGTTTTCCACGTAAATCCTCTGCAATTGTACCTGTATTATACTTTTTTTCCAAACCGCTCTAATCGGATCATTAATGTCCAACGTCGCCTTATTAAATTGTTTACAAACTCGAAGTCAGTCATTATTAATTTCAACATGAAATGCGTTGTTTTATTACGATAATTCCCTGTGTTTGAATACCAGGATTTAGGCTTAATTTTTATCATAGAAACTGCAATGTAGCAGCTTTGCTTATGCAAACCAGCCAAAGACCAATAATTGTCAAAAATTTGTTGCCATTTAGCTTCATTAAATTTGATTTTACAGCCAAATTTACACTTATTACCACAAGGAGAGTGGTATTTCCTGACGTTTTCAGTATTTGCAGAAGTATAAAACTATAAACCAATCGTAAGTTTCAATGGATTTCCCTGATCGACCATCGGACTCGCTGTAATAAGTTGATTCTCCACGAGACTCGCTGGAAAACAGAGTAGCTCTTGTCGCAGCCGAATTCTAATTACAAATTTTTTTTTACAGGTGATTGGAGAATAGTGTAGTATTTCATAAAATTATTCATAATTTTATTAAAAATCTTCAAAGCTTGGTTTCTCTTAACACCCATAGAAATTGGTCTACAAGATCCATCCATGACAACCTGACCTTTTAAACCAAGTTCGTGAGGAACTACATTGTTTGGAAAATAATTAGTTTGTGCTGTGGTTCCATAAGTCCCGGTGTTATCTACAGCATTGGCTTCAATGCTTTCTATCTCTGGATGGGTCTTATTTTTCATTTATGAAACATTCGCGTGCAGTTTCACCAACTTTTGTCCAAAATTAAAAAAACAACAATTAGGACAAATAGTGAAGTTTGTCCTAATACTAAAAAAATGGTTTGTATCTCTGACAAAAATAAATAAAATTCGCAAACGTAGAAAAATTACCAGATATCAAAGACAAGAAATCTAAATACAATAATATTCAACTACGAAGCATATTCCAATTAACAACAAACACTAGTGCAAAAGTCACTCGAGGAATCAACACGAGCATGCACTTGTTTAAAGCAAATGAACGGAAACCTTAATGTTCCAATTATTAAAAACATTCCTCTATCTAGTAGGTCAGTGACTTAGGACTAGGGTGTATATACATTTTTGGCTAGCTAAGGGCTACATCTCGCTAAAAATATTAAAGCTTTCATATATCTAGAAAATAAGGATCTTAGGACAGGTGCGACAGAGCGAACATTCTCGACCATCACTTCAACACGACTATGTCTAAGCCCGATTAGCTCGAATTGAACCTTAATTTGTCCGAGCTTAAATCGGTCATAATAGCAGATCTCGAGATAGATCGCAATCTCGATTCACGTCGCAATCTCAGATACGGCACAAGTGCTGATCATCATAAATTTGGTACACGAATCCATAAGTGTAAACCCTGCAATTTTACAGGCACACTGACCGTCGGCGAATCAAACAAATCAAAAAACTCGCAAAGTCACGGGTAAATTCATCAAATGACAACACTCCGATCACGAGCAGATTATTCCTTTACGATAGTAGATATAATCTGAATTTTTTAATAGACAATGGAGCTGCTGGCTTATCAGTAATTCCAATTAAACAATTTTTGAATTCAAAGATTTTCAACAAGAACAAGTCTGATATAATACTTTCGGCAGCCAAACGGTTTTTTACCATTAGCATTACCAACCATTTTAACTTATGAAACTAAATTTATCCAGGTTGATTCGGACTTAGACCAATAATTGGCGCTGATTTTCTGAGTAAATTTGGTTCTAGTCGATGTTAAAAAAACGGCTGTTTATTCAGCGACAAAGCTGTCAACGCTTGCCACAATGGATCGCTCTGATATCCTTTCACCGATTTATTTTATTATCGACAACACCTATGGCATAATACTAAAAAAGTGTAATTTACCAGTTAAGCATTCCGTGGTACATCATAAAGTCGCTGAAGGTCATTTACCAGTGTCAAGACCACGAAGGCTAGATTATGGGCGCCATAAAGCTGTGCTAACCGAATTCCAGCACATGATATAATTAGGAATTAGCTGACAATCGGCATCTTTCGTTTCAAGTCCATTACATATGGTCAGGAAAAAACACAATGTTTGGAGACCATGTGGGAAATACCGCGGTGACTTAACCTAGTTATACCTGGGGGCTATGAGACCGCTTGAATTGTGAGAATTATCGTGGTATAGCTCTCCTTTGCACTGCATACAGGGGTAGAATCACTCTTCTACCGGAGGAGTTGGTTGGTGACGATCAATGAGGATTTCGTGCTAATCGATCAGTCATTGATCAGGCCTTTTCGCTGCGGATGATTCTATCTAAATATTATGAGACATCCATCTCCGTATATCAGGTGTTCCAGGATTTCCGGCAGGCCTATGACTCGATCAATCGAGGGGGTTTGTGGTCTGCCCTGGAATACCTAGGAATGCCAACAAAATTGGTACGGTTGTGTGATGCAGGCTCAATGCTGTGTAAAAGTTGAGAACAGGCCAACAAGAATTTTTTGCAGTTAACTCTGGTGTTCGGCAGGGAGATGATCTGTCCCTGTTACTCTTTAATCTCATGTTGGAGTACATCTCTCGTAAAACTGAAACACCTCTTCGCAACATCTTATATCGCCAGTTCAATCAGTTGCTTGCATATGCATACCAACGAGTTTGGGTTCTCTTATCACTCGCGATAACAGTGGGGGTGAGGATATTAAAGTGCGGCTGGCAGCTGGCAGTCGTACCTTGTATCCACTAAGGCCACTGCTAAAAACTAAACACTTATTATCAAGTGCCGTGAAGCTGAAGCTTTACAAAGCGTTGATCAGGCCCGTTGTTATGCTTGGATGTGAAAATTGAGCGCTGACGGATGAGCACGAGAGGTGGCTCCATACATTTGAGAGAACAATCATGTGTGTGATTTACGGCCCAAAATGCGAAAGCGATGGTACATACCGAGCCCTTTACAATATCGAGATCTGATGAAGATCTACGATATTGTACATGAAATATCATCGCAGCGAGTACGCTGGCTCGGGCAAGTTCTGTGTGCTGATCCGGAACGAATTGTGCAGCGATTTCTAAAATGAGAGCCACCATATATGGTAATCGCAGAGGTCGTTGCAGGCGACGATGGCTCCACGATATAGAGAACGACTTGGCCTCTTCAGATTGTCTTAGACAGTATGAAGACCATATGCTCAGGATCGAAACCGTTGGAGCCAAATATAGTTGACTCAGTAAGGGGCCACGGCCTTTAAAAACTGATTATTTTTTAATATAGTTACTACGCCAGATCGTTATCCTACACCCCACATATAAAATTTCTCCATGCACTTGCATATACCCGAATATACACGAATGCCATTCGGATTACGCAATGCCGTTCAAACGTTTCAGCGTTATATGAACGAAGTTACTCACGGTTTAGACTTTGTATTAGTCTATATCGACGACATATTAACAATTTCAGAATCTGAGGAATTACCTAAACTGCAATACTTGGATGAATTATTCCAAAAATTAGTGGAGTTTGGCATACAATCAATAGTGCTAAATGCGTATTTGGCGCCAGCACACTTGACTTCTAAAGTCATAAAATTACTCCTGATGGTATTCTACCTACTGAAGAAAGAATTAATGCCATTAGGAATTTCCTATAGCACCCAATTCAATTAAGGAAACACTTGTCTCTATTCACTCACACTTGGCTGCTCTTGTTAAAAAGCCCAAGAGGTCCAAGAACATTTCTTGCTGAAGAGTTATTTGTTGCTTTGCAGAAGAGTAATTTGTCTAACATTACTTTGTTAGTACACTCGCTGAACGCTTCAAATTTCAGCATTACTACTGATGCATTGAACTCTGCCGTATATAGGAGCAGTTCTGCAACAACTTAATAATAATATTTGGCAGCCAATGGGATTTCTCTCCAAGATGCTATATCGGATGCCGCGAAAAAGTACTCCACATTCGGTAGGGAGCATATTAGAGATCTATCTGTTGTCTTCAGTCAAAACCTGAGATAAATCCGAGATAATCTCGTCATTTGGATTTCATGTGACAGGCAAAGACAATGTGGTCGTGGAAACCTTATATCACGCACCACCGAAACTGGCTCAGTCGCGACTTACTTCAACTTGAATAAAATTAGCCAAACCCAAAAAGCCAATTTTTGGAATTTCCCGCCATTTGTAATTTCCGCTATACAAATCAGTAGTGCCCTACTACGGTTAAGAGCAAAATTAAAATAGTGTCTCTTCTGTAAATTAGTAGTTTGGAGATGTGCCACTGTTGTAAAGGGAGTGCGATATATGTTTCGATTCGTACACATAATCGTGCATAAATCTTTAAAGTCATACAGCGTTACCGTTCGTGTCGTATCATTGTTACGTTTGTATATTATGTACATAGTGTATACTGTCAAATGATAGAATATGAAAAGCTTCTTCTTTTTTTTTTGCAGAAATATCATTCGAATCGTTCTCGTCGATAAAATTTTTCGACAATTTAAATGGTAATAAAACTTAATCACCAAGCATCTACGAAATGTATAGACTATTTATCTATCTATCTTATCAATCTACATACCATATATATATAGAAGAAAGCTCTGTTCAAGATCAGTAAAATTGAAATGCCAGTTAACAATCTATATACATGTACCTACACACACACACACATTAGAAATAATAATAGAAAATAGATAATAAGATGTAAATTAGAAATGATACTGTTATATACCGCGTGTCTGATATATTTCTCAATTTAGAGGGATAATGGTGAATTTTTAGCATTTATAATGAGTTCAAGCAAGACATAAAAGCGAGATAGACAGAATACTCATCTATACATGTCTACTGTAGATATACACTTTTACAATCAATTCATTTTGAATTAATGTTATATATGTTTATTACACATATTATGTTGGTGTTGTACGTACACCCTGCGAATGTGTGTGTGTGTGGAAAATGGTGGAAATTTTATTTATTAATCGATTTTCCTGAAATAATATAATTTATTTTATGTGAGTGTATTAAAAAGAAGAAAAAATATAACGGAAAATATATAAGAAAAACGATTATGGTAATTTGAATTTTCATTTTTTTTTCTTCTTCCAATTCCAAAATGTTCGAACATTAAAATTTGAAGTATACATGTACACAACATACAAAAGAAAAAAACTGTATATTTATATCTGCACTTAGCTCAATTTTGTTGTACTATATGGTTGGTATAACATAAAGCTTTTATAACATCCTTCCTACATATAATAGAAAACAAGTATATAACCTTATCAGGAATGCTTAAATTGTATGGCCTTTAACGTGCGGCTATGATGCATAAAATTAGTTTTCGTTTCGATCGCAGATGAAATTAAAGAGAATAAAATAGGCTTACCAAGAAATGAGCTTACCAAGAAGCGTTTAAAGTCCCGGATCTCGATCTTACTAAGATCCGATAGGTCGTTCAAAGTGGAAGTTCTCATAAATTTTGTTCTGCTGTACGCTAGACTAGGACAGGTGCAGAGCAGATGGAGTATATTTTCCTCCTCTTCCTCATCACCACAGCTGCGGCAGAAATCGTGGGCTGAGACACCCAGTCAAATCCAGGCCAGATCTGCCTGGTTATTACACACGAACTGGCGTTAGTCATCTGACGTTCGTTTCTTTTATCGCTTTTTCCTGAAGCAGCAGTTTACATGAAGCAAGCGGTATCTTTATATCCCGCTTGCTTTGGCTTATTAGGCGTGCTGTACCCTTGCTGGCCAACTCATCTGCCGTTACATTCCCTGGATGTTGAACTGATCGTCTCTGACAAATCTGACAAAACTGACAATCTCATTTAAAGATGCCAGACAGTTCTGGGCTACCTTCGACGTCAGGGAGTATGATTGTAGCGTTTTAATAGCAGCCATGCTATCCGTAAACATGTGAATATCCTTCGTGATAGTACATTATACTTCAACCAGTCCATGACTTCCATTATCGCAATCAGTTCAGCTTGAAAAACATTGCAAAAGTCGGGAAGACAAAAAGAGAGGTTAACTCCTAGTGACTCACAGAATACCCCGCAGCCAACCCCTCTAACTGTTTTTGAGCCATCCGTGAAGAAACTTAGTGCCTCATTGTCCATAACCGTTTCATTCACCCAGTCCTCTCTGGTGGGAAACTCAGTTTGGAATTTCATCTCAACAGATGACAAAGGAATAGCGTAGTCGGCAGCTTCCGGATTACCCCTATTGCATAGGTTGGATGAGTGCCCTGTATTGTTACAGGTCCACATAGATATGGATTTGAGTCGAATGGCTGTGCAAGCTGCAAGCTGCTCGGCCGCAATATCCAAGAGAGTAAGATGAAAGAGAATCTCCAGACCTTGAGTAGGTGTGCTCCTGAGCGCCCCACTTATGCACATAAGCAAGCCGTTCTTTGGACTTTCGTCAATAGTTTAAGGTTGGCCAAAATTTTTAACGCTGGCCACGAGCCAGATTACTATGTGGGGCTCCATACCTCATCTCTTTCCAATAGCATTTTTGCAGGAGTAGAGCGCTATAGTAGCATTCTTTACTCTCTCTACGGTATTTGGTATCCAGCTTAGCTTGCTATTCAAAAACAGTAAACGTTGCTGGTAAAGAGGACCAGCTCCGTTTTCTGTGGGTTTGCGTTCAGTCCGCCGCCGAGAGCCCATTCAGAGAGGAAGCCAAGCGCGCAATGCATGCGCTCACTCAGCGTACAAGGATATTTACCGAAGACTGCAATAGCAACGTCATCCGCGTAAGCAACCACCTTCAACCACCGCTTGCTTCATGTAAACTGCATAAAAGAAATGAACGACAGATTGTCTAACGCCAGTTCATGTGTAATAACCAGGCAGATTTGGCCTGGAGTTGACCGGTCCAGACCAGGCCAACTGATATCGCTTTGACGGCACCATATTGGTATAGTCGTGGGAGCTATAACTGGAGATTGTCTCATTGGGATACATGCGAGAAGACTGGGTGCCTCAGCCCACGATTTCTGCCGCAGCTGTGGTGATGAGGAAGAGGAGGAAATTTTGCTCCCTCTGCTCTGCACCTGTCCTAGTCTAGCATATAGCAGAACAAAATTTATGGGAGCTTCCCCTTTGAACGACCTATCGGATCTTAGTAAGATCGAGATCCGGGACTTTAAACGCTTCTTGGTAAGCTCAGGATGGTTTAGCGAGTGAAGAGGAGGAAACTCGAAACTGGTACATCTAGGGACCAATTTTGTGTCTATGCTAGTCCTTTAGGACGGCCACCCTTACCTAATCTTACCTAACCTAACAGGTCATTTATGACCAAGTTCCAAAGAAGGGGGGGATAGAACCGCACCTTGAGTTGTCCCTGTGCTCACGTATCCGCCGGCAGACGTCCAACCCAAATAAGCTGTCACGATCCTGCCTCTAAGCATTTAATCTATCCAGCCTCTGAGTGACCCGTCTAGCCCCAGACACGCAAGGGCCCAAGTGATTGCCCTTGTCTGACGTTGCTAAAGGCCCCTTCTATATCCAAGAATGTTACTATTGAATATTCGTTTTATTCAAGTAATTTCTCAATCGGACCTATAAGGGAGTGGAGAGCTGTTTCCACCGATCGTCCCTTACAGTATGCGTGTTGAAATCAAGACAGTTCATCCGCCTTGATTGAGCCTCTAATGTAAGCCACTATTTGTCTTTCCAGTGCTGTTAACAGCTAAAGACTTTGGGGATAGCGTGAGAGGTTTTTCCCGCCTTAGGCTCCATTTTCTAGGAATGTGACAGAGTTCTAGGCTGCCTTTGAAGATATTTTCCAGCCAGGGTAGGATTAAGTCAATAGTTCGCTGGATATCCGCAGGGATAATGCCGTCAGGTCCTGCCGACTTGTATGGCTTAAAACTGTTTAATGCCCATAGGATATTCCGCATATTTACTATATGACTTACGGAGTCTAATCCCTATTTATCATGGGTCTCTCCGGAGCTAGCACCGAGCACTCGGGGAAATGCGTTTCTAGTAATAGCTCCATGAAACATCCGGTCGATGTCGATAACTCGGGATTGAAGGACTGGAACATAGTACTTTGCGTAGCCTAGCAGCCTCTGAAGTCTCCTGTATGTTGCCTCAGTGGTGCCTCCAGGCCCTCGTTTTGGCTGCTCTTACTCGTACTTATAGGTTTTAAGGACTTCCTTATAACAGTCCCAATCTGCAGCAGCATTTGTGTTCCTCGCTTTCTTGAACAATCTCCTGCATTTTATACGAGTACCTTGGATTTCTCTCGACCACCAGGGTGGCCGAGACTTATACCCAAAAGCCTACTGATAGGACATGCACCTAACATGGCTTTGTTAAAAGCATCAGATAGCTTGGTTGCTAGAACATCAACCTCCTGTGTAGATGCAGGTGGGTTTGGAACCGATACCGGTAATGAATTACCCAGAATGGTTCTAAAGCAATTCCAATCAGTTTTCTTCCTACTTCTGAAGGATGGTTTTTTAGTAGGTTTTGTATCCACTCCGTACTGGAGATAACAATGGTCAGAAAAGGAATGGTCTTCGAACACTTTCCAGTTCAATACCCTCTCCTTAATAAAATCTGAGACAAGTGTGATGTCTAGCACTTCTTGTCTATTTTTAGTAATAAAGGTTGGCTTACGCCCGATATTAAATATATTAAGGTTAGTACTTAAAATAAAATCAAGGAGTAACTCACCTCGTCTGTTGATATTCGTACTTCCCCAGATTGAGTGATGCACATTAGCATCACTGCCCATGATGGCTCCGACTTTTTGTCTTTGAGCCTCTGTTATTGCACTACCCAACTTACGTGGTGGTATATTTTCCTCCTCATATGGTAGGTAGGCCTCATATAACCCAGAGATTTGGCGCGCCCAGCTCGATGCTAGCCACCACTACATCAGCGTAGCTTTAATTTAGTAGTATAAAAATGTTCAGATTATTTCTAGCGAGAATGCAGGAACGTATCATATACCTTCATTTTTCTGAGGCCCAGCACCTGGTCTCCACTGACCCAAGGCTCCTTGACCAGAACCACGTCAATGGACTTAGCTTCCATTTTGAGCAGAAGGGCCGCCGAGGCGGCTTTACAGTGGTGGAGGTTGATATGAAGGATCTTAAGCATTAGATAGTACTTACCTCCACCACTGTAGAGTCAGACTCCTCCTCTGATGTCGATTCGTCCATTTGGAGTGCACAGTGTAGCCCCATTGGTCTCGACATCTCCGAGTCCAGGGATAGTGTCTCCTGAGCGGAGGACCAGCATTCGTGCCTTTGCCCTTTGGTTTCGAGGGGCCAGCCTCATTTATGGTTATGTCTAAGGCTGCATGATCCGGAGGTCACCAAGTATCCGGATACACCGTTAGAGACTACTTCGAAATCTACTTCGAAACATCCACAGGGAACAATCAACCATTTTCGATACACTTCTCGATATTTTTGGACTAACATTAATCAAGACGTAACTCGGTGGGCAAAATCTTGTTTATCTTTTCAAAAATGTAAAATACAGAGACATACGAAATCATCACATGGGCAATCCGATATTATACCAGGTCGATTTGAACATATTCATTTATATATATAGTGGCATGGTCGGACAGACAGCTTTAAAGCCCCGAGGTAATTCTACCCATTCGGAATCCCAATTGTTTTACTTGGAATCCAGTGAAAGAAGATCTAAAGTGCTCACCAGCTGAACTTGTTTATGGACAAACAATCAAGCTACGAGGTGAGTGCTTTATCGAAAATCCTTATCGAAAAAACTTCATAAAACTATGCAGAACCTAATCCCCACAATCACAAGTCAATCTAAACAGAATGAAATTTTTGTCCCGAAATCTGTGATGGACAACTGTAATTATGTTTACGTGAGGGTAGATAAGGTTTGCACGGGATTAACTCCACCATACGAAGGCCCGTACAAAGTAATACGACGGCTTCGAAAACAATTCGTCATATCGATTAAAGACACGAACCACAATATATCAATTGACAGATTAAAACCGGCATATATGGAATTCTGTGTTCAGCTGACCGAACAACAAACTCAAAAACACACAAAACTGTCCGGATTGTAGCGGTTAGAATATTTAATTTCAATATTCTAATTACTACAATTAAACATACAAAAGAAAGCCAAGGAGCATATGGATAGTGTTAACATTTTACAATGCTTCGAACAATTTGTCTTTCCTCACAGCCATCTCTCGGCTATAGAAAATATTACGCCACACACAGCGAATTCAACATGACTGCGTACAGACGGAGAGATCAAAAATAATCTCGACAGGTTGGGTTTATATATATATTTTTTTATATGCAACATGCTAGAATAACCACCGTATGACATGGTCGTGAGAACAATTACCAAATAAAATTATAATTACGAATCATTTGTTTTCCTAATAACAAAAACAAAAAAAAAGAGAATTTAAAATTTTAATTATGGCTCTATTAGGCTTGTTTACTCTTTCCAAGATATTGGGCTTCCAACTAAGCTTACTGTCCAAGATTACGCTCAGAAATCTTGCCTTATCAGTAAAAGATAGTCCTATGCCGTTTAAGATATAGGTGGGTCTACTACCGGGATTTTATATATCCTGGTAAAGAGTATCAGTTCAGGTTTGGACGAGCTGATTGCCAGCCCACATCAGATGGCCCACCTCGTAATGATTTGGAGGGCGTTTTGGATTACCTCCTTCGCCGTGTTTAAATGCTTTCCAGTGACAGCTATCGCTACGTCGTCCGCATAAGCAATCACTCCAACCCCTTCTCTCTCCAGCTCTAACAGCAACCCATTAATTCCTATGTTCCAGAGAAGAGGGGACAGGACGCCCTCCCTGCTCTTAGCCACCCACCTCCTAATGGTGAATTCGCTCAGCTTTGAGTTAAAAATCCTACTCCTTAGCATGTGATTCATTAACCCACTTACAGGGTTGTCTACCCCAAGGAGCGATAAACCCTCCAGAATTGCCTTAGTTTTTACATTGTTAAAAGCGCCGTTGATATCAAGGAACGTCACCATACAAAACTCTTGCGAGAATATTGATTTCTCAATCGTACGTACCAAGGCATGTAGAGCTGTGTCCACCAATGTCCCATTAAAGTACGCATGTTGAGACTGTGCCCAGTCACTAAACTTTATTTTAGATCGTATATAAACGTCTATCAGCCTTTCCAGGGTTTTCAACAGAAAAGATGATAGAGTTTCCCGCTTTCGGAATAAAGATCACCCTGACCTCTGTCCACTTCCTCGGAATACAGACCAATTTTAAACAACCTTTGAAGATTACTTCCAGCCAGGGGAGAATAATCGACGAGTTGTTTTGATTTTCCACTGGTATAATTCGGTCAGGACCAGCCGATTTATACGGTTTGAAATCTTCAAGTGCCCATAGGATCCGTTTTTTAGTTACGATATCTTCTATGCGCAATGAATGTGTTTCTCGATGAGTACTAGTCTCTATCATGTCGTCACAGTTTCCTGGAAAGTGGGTTTTGGATGAGAAGTTTTAAATATTCCTCGCTAGAAGCAGTCCAAGATCCGTCTGGTTAATTAGATAACTGGTACTGGTGGATTAGTAGACAGTATCTTTCTAAGAGTAGAGGTCTCAGAGACTGCTTCTATTTTATTACAGAAGTGGCTCCACGACCTCCTTTGTGCCATCCTTAATTCTATTTTGTAAAATCCTCCTTATAGGAATCCCAATCTTGAGCCTCTCTCGTACTCTTCGCTTTATTAAAGGCCTTCCTACAAGCCTTTAGGTATTTTCCCAGTTTCCTGGACCACCATGTTGGTTTTTGCTTGACCCTGGGCTTAACTATTGGGCAAGCAGCATTAAAGGACAGGTTGCAGGCACTATAGCAATAATGTTCACTATTCAATTCAGTTCCTCCACTGTCTCTGGTGGCTCAGGGGCCCCCGGCGTTAATAACTATTTTAACATCTCGCTATACTTGCTCCAGTGTGCTTCTAGGATTCCTGAAAGCTTTCCTGATAGCACGGGAAATGTTAAGGTTGAATGTAACATATCGATGATCATTGAAGGCATGTTCTCCTGCCACTCTCCATTCCCTGACCATCATCTGGATGGAGGTGACGTCTAGAACCTCTTTCCGATTTTTAGTAATAAATGTGGGTCCTTGTCCAATATTATAAAAGGTTAGTATTTGATAAGTACTCAAAAAATAACTCAACCCTTTCGTTAATGTCTGTGCTTCCCTAGATTGTGTGATGCGCATTAGCATTACATCTAAGAATCACCCAAATCCTCTTTGTTTCGGCTTCGAGAACCAGGTCCCCCAGGTTATCCGGCGTAACCTGCTTGTCCCGGTCCATGTAGGCAGAAACCAGACAAATTTGGCTATGCCGCCAACCTCTAGGCTGACAGCAGTTATGTCACCATTGCTGTATTGAGAGAGTAAAAACATATTTAAATTATTGTTCCAAAGAACGCAGGATCTAATTTTCCCTTAATTACTTAAGTATATTAGTTTATACCCCTTCATTCTAAGGCCATGGATCCTGTTACTGTTTATCCAAGGTTCTTGAATAAGGACCACGTCCTCTTCTAATCTAGTCAGTCTGAGGAGTAAAGCAGTTGACGCCGCCTTTGTATGGCGCAGGTTGATTTGTACGATATTTAAATGTTTATTGAATTTATTTAATTTATTTTAATTCCTATTTTATTTATTGAATTAACTTATTTTATTTATCGAATTAATTTAATTTATTTAATATATTTTATTTATTGAATTTAATGAGTACTGAATTTATTGAATTTATTTAATTTGATTTATTTATTTGATTTATGTATTTGATAATAATTTATTTCACTTATTAGTTTATTTATTTAATTTATTGAATTTATTGGATTTATTGAATTTACTGAATATATTGAATTTATTTAATTATTTAACTTATTTAATTTAATGAATGTATTGGATTTATTGTATTTGTTGAATTAATTTAATTTATTTGATTTATTTAATTGATTGAATTAATTGAGTTTATTGAGTTTATTGAATTTATTAAATTTATTGAACTTACTGAATGTATTGAATTTATTTTATTGAGTATTGAATTTGTTTAATTTATTTCATTTGTTTAATTTATTTTAATTATTATTTTATTTATTTAATTTATTGAATTTATTGGATTTATTGAAATTACTGAATTTACTAAATATATTGAGTTTATTTGATTTATTGAATTTAAAGAAATGTTTGTAAATTGTAAATTATAGTTTGTGGGTTATTACAAAATTTGTTTAGTTTGATTAGAAAGTTTGGTTATTAACATTTATGTAATATGTTAATAACTAATGTTTAAGAAATTTCAGATTTTGATAAATTAGCCCGTCCCTCCTCAGCTGAAATTATTATAATAAAATATTCAAATTCAAAATATAATTATCTCAAATTAGAAATGCAACACGAAAAATTAAATATTTTATTTATTCAATCATTAAAATAAATTTTAATTTTATTTAATTCTACACATTTTGTTTATGTTAAATTCGCAGGAAAAACTACTAATGAAAATTCATTGGATTTTGTGCATACCGAGACAACAAAAATAAAATTAAAATATGATAATTTAAAATTATATAAATAATTTTGTTGTTTTAGTTGTTGTTGTTATTATTATTGTAATTATACCAATATAATAATAATAAAACAATATTTTAATATTATAATTACAAATAATTTTTATTTTTTTTTTTATAATTCATAAAAATATTTATTGGAAAATCCGATATAAATAATAAAATATATAACAACTAAAATATGTTTTTATAATATATGTATTAAATTTATAACGGTAAAATGGTTGACAAATAGAGCAGATGGTATAAAATAAATAAAATAAAATAAAAATTTGTTGATGAATTAATTTATGTATCCGCCGCCGTATCTAAATATTTATGGCTGTTTGACCGCCGCCGCCCGCCACCGATAATCATCCAAAATTGATTTATAATTTTGTTTTTTCACCTCAATACCCGAATCTAGCAACAAATTATACGATAATATATTTTAAATAAATATAATTTAGTTTTTTATGTTTCAATACGTATGTATGTATTACTATTATTTAAAATCATTGTTTTGTAAATTGTTTTTAATAAATAATAATGGCCAAAAATAAAAAGATAATAATTTTTGATTAAAATTTATACGCGAAAACGTTTTTTTATTGTATTACTACAACAATAAATAATGCGCGATATAACAACATTTTGGCTGTTGTTAAAAACTATATATGCGTATATGTATATATATAGTTTTATGGTTTTTCATTAAAAGCAATGTTGTTGTTGTTTTTTTTTATTATTATTTTTGTTTATATTATTTGTCCAGATTAGATTTGAATAACAATAAAAAATTGATGGATTAAATGGGTCAGCAAAAATGTTTAACAACCATTTCACTGACTCACCGCATGTGTTATATACACCCTACACTATACGCTGATTTTCAATTTTTTTTGTTTGTTAAATTTGGCCAACAGCAATAGCACATCAAAATCGATTCATTTTACATATATACTCGTAGGTAGTCAAAAGTTGATTTCAATCAAATTTGGGCATATTCATCAAGATAGAAGTATTTTCAAAGCTCGACGGGAATTATTAATACACGTTTTCATTTCGTTTATTAGAACTGTTTTCAACAATAATATTATCAGTATAAAATTAATGAAATTTGTTTGAACGAGGATGGTATCCTGTTGACAGTGTTTGGTTCGCTAATGCCAGTATGCTTTCAGAAATCAGTGAACTTTGAGATCGTTGAAACAGCAGATTTCTTCTTATTCTTAAGTACTGACTAACCTTCCGTGACCATTTAAGATTTAAGTCCATTCTGTCAAGACGACACATCTGGGTGTGAATTTGAGATTTCCAATGTAAAAATCAATGTAATGGATAATTCCTGTAAATCTGAGTTTTTCAGTAGTCGCCTAAATATGGAAAATAAACATTTTTCTAAAAAACGCAAATTTATAAACAGCGTCCTAGTATATGTTGAGGCCTTGTTTTTCTTTCGATATTCTACACACAACACGAACACACCAGGGTGTGCAGTGTTATATAATAATATTAAAATAACATGTATTACCAGCGTTATACACTTTATAATTATAAAATCTTAATATTACTTGTGTTGTACTGTATGTCAAAAAAGAAAAAGAACGGATTTTTAATATATTAAATAGATTTGTGTGATGATATTTACTCTGACCACGCTTATGCCGGTTCTGATACAGAAGACAACTATTTTGTTCCTAATAACGATGATGCCTCTGATGGAGAGCAAGAATCCACAAACCCGGAACCAGATTTAGACGAAGATGACGATGGTGAATATACAGACGAAAATATTGATGAAAACCACCTGCGCAGCTGCACCAAATCAACCGTTTATTGCACGTGATGGAACATAATGGGCAAGAGAACCACCTAATATCCATCGCGTTAAATATAATGAAGCAGTACGGTGGCCCTCATAAGTCCACTAGGAAATAAAACAGACAAATCGTAAAGCGCAACGTTCATATGAGCAATGGAACAATAAGCATCCACGTTCCATTAAAATTTAGAATTCGGTAACTCCTCAAGAGTTCTACACATAATTAGGAATTCTTCTAACTACTTTTTAGTCACGGTCGATGGACAACTTTTTCCTTATCGAGAAAGGACTAAATTTACCCAATTCATTCGCTCGAAGCCGGCCAAATATGGCATCAAATGCTGGTGGGTATGCAATGCAAAAACAGCGCACCCATTGCAAACCGATATACACACCGGAAAATTGGCACCTGAGTCACGAGAAGTGAACCAAGGTGAAAGAGTGGTGTCACAGCTAGTTGAATTTTACAAAAACACTGGTCGTACTGTCAGCATCGATAATCTGTTTATTTCGTTACCATTAGCACAACGCCTTATGCGATGGAACTAAGCGGTTGTTGGCAGGCTTAGGAAAAATAAAACACATATACCTAAAGAATTTCAACCATCAAAAAGGTCATTTCGTCTACCGAATTTGGTTTTTATGACAACTCTAAATATGTTCTAAAAAAAAAAGCTGTGATATTGTTATGAACCCATCACAATGACAAGGCTGTTAGTGGTGCTAAAAATAAACCCGATATCATCCACTACTACAACTCCACAAAAGGGGCAGTTGACACCATTGTTGTACACAATATAATCCTGTCGGCAGCGCCAATATTGTATAAATGGTTAGTGTTAATATTGTATTTTATGATTTATATATGTTTGGTTATTATGTTGTGTGGATTAGGGACTATGTTTATACAAGCTCTGTAGTGTCAATATTTTATAAGTGTTAATGTTGGTGTGTATTAATTGGGTGGGTTGTCTTATAGATACGTTTGCCGATATATGGCGTAGTATTAAGAGATGAGTAAAGATTGAGGCAGCAATGGAATACTATGTAAGTTTATTCGTCAGAAGTGTGAGAGAACGTTAAGTCTGTATTACATATGTTAGTAAGTAAATCGGGAATGAGTACCTTTAACTACCAGAAAGGAGTCTGCGCGCCCACAGACGCTGCGTATCTGACTCCGCCTTGGTCGTGGCAGGTAATTAAAAGGGGACTCTTTCGGTGCCGTGAGGTTATAGTAGTTGAATTTTAACAATACCCGCTTACCACTGGTGGGGGCTATGACAGTATTGTTTTGTTTTTATTTGTTGAGATATACTTACTTGATACTGTTGATACTGGATTCCTTTGCTGGTGAATTAAATAAAAACTGAGTTGAATTATTTTTATTTTGTTTATTAATTTGATCTGTTTGTATTTGATGATTATAATTGGAAATAACTTATTTTAATTATTGACTTCGTTATTGTCGACGTTTATTTGTGATGCTTTTTTTCGATTTAACAGATGGTCCATATACGTGACGCATTCGATGTGATGTTCGAGGTTACAGCTCAGGATTACACGACAGGATTGATTTTAAGCACTTTTGTGACGCATAGCCTTCGACTAATCTCCGGAAGTATACCCGTCAGTCTCAGTAATCCTGCAGAATGCAGATATCGGTAAAAGTATGAAAGTCGATCCAGCGTACTGAAACAATTCGAACCTGCGGTAATGAACCACCACTAAATGATAGCTGATAGAGATTTTTGACCAATTTCTGATCCATTCGTGTTATTACCCAGTTAAACAATTTTTAACCAACGCTAACCAACATCTCTGAAAGGTGCCTTGTCATCATTGTGCATCGTTGACTATTGGTTTATAACTCTCAATCGCACCACCTATTTTTTCACTACTCTTTAGAGATTATTTCACTATAATGATACACGTGGCACTTCAAACATTCGTAAACGCTTTACAAACCCCTGGTTTAGCTACGTTAAAAGCCTTTTCGCATCTGAATATCAAGAATTTTATCATCAATCCTTCTATAGTCCCAGCATAAAAATCAATCATCGGATAAAAATCTCTCAATGAAGTTCCGTCCTCCACTAAACTCAATCTTAAGAAATAGAAACTAATCTGAAGTTTCGTCTAAGTCAACGAACCTGATTTGAATTTCTTTATTTGCGTCGTTGTGTTTCATTTTGGCAGTCGAGCGCAAAACAAGTCGATATACCAAACTGTCTACTTACATCGTTTTTGTTGATCGACACAAGCACGAACGCAATACTTGAGTCAACCATTTAAGAAGATCTTCACGGGTTTTCTATTAATTTAGTGCCCACACCATTCATTTCATATTTTCCAGAAAAAATGTATTTATAAAAACATAAATCTATCGATATCATACAAATATTGTACTTGAATGAAGACTTAATGGCTCACACCGGGGATACTGGCTAATTTATTACCATCTACATAGAATATATCTATGAATATTCGCTAATCAGTTCTAGTAATCTAGCGTTAGGATGATTTATCCTAAAATTATTTCTTCTCTATTTTCGATTCTTGTTACTGGGATTGATTTAAAGTATATCGAAATTATCTAACGGGAGAGTATTGGTTTGAAATTTTTGATTATGGATTCCGCTGGGTTACAATTAACTATGCTAATGGCTACTTCATGGAAATGTTTAAATATTTTGAGTCGAGGTGTGTGTACAAGCTACCAAAAGTCACAGTGACCTTTCCGCTTATTCCTGTTAACATGGCTTTATTTGCTTTGACGAATGTTTCCTTTACTAACGACACTGCAGCACCGGAGTCAATTATAGGGATTGTATAGTACTCTCCTTTGATACTCCTAGTTTTAAACTTAGAAAGCTTATGATTAGGAACTAAATTTATTTTGAAATTATAGGAAGGTGAATTTTCTTGGGTTACTACTTTATAAACCTGTGCTACCGTGACGACTGATCCTTTTGGTGGCCAATCATCATCATTCGGCGCACCTATAGTACCCTACTTTTCGAGATAGAATTTGATTTATTATTTCGAGGGTTATATGAGCTGTTCTGTTCATTACCTGGGGCGAAACTCGACAGACTACTTGTTCTGTTGTTCGATGCGGACCTTGGTGGGTCACTGATTTTATTATTCGTGACGGAAGGCTCTCGATGAGGTTGTATTAATGTATGTTTCAGGAGGTTCTTGATTGATTAAAATTGTTGTTATTCGAGAAGGTTCTCGATTGATTATTATTAATATTCGAAGAGCTGCTTGATGGATTTTGTTTATTATTCGAGGAGGTTCTCAGGGATGACTTAACCTACTATTCGAGGAGGTCCTCGATTTATTAAAATTGTTATTCGAGGAGGTTTTCAATTGAAATAAATTGATGTTTAAGTCGTATGGATTTGGATTTAATGAATTCGTAAAATGGTATGACAGGTTAGGACCTGGTCGGGATGTCATGTTGGAAATACTACAGTTAAGTTTCCTGTTGTTCGACGAGTTTCTGGTCGGTTCCCTGTGGATACTATAATCATCAGTCATTTTTTGTATGTAATTTATTGACACATTCCCTAAATAATTTGTCAGTTTATTTTTGTTTGGGTTTAGTTTTCTATGGAAGTTTTGTTGAGTTTTATTAAATTAACTTGTTTCGTGGAGGTGAGGTTCCAATATGTCTTCGTGGTGTGGATACTTATTGGTTTCTGATTGGTTGGATATCGTTTGTGTACTAAAAATTGGATTTGTTTGGTGTTGCAATTTTCCGGGTATTTAGCAATACTTTCAGAAATTTGGAGGTTGGTAATTTTCTCTCGTGCCATGTAACACCTATCCAGGAATAGCAGAAATGCTTACAAAAACAAATATCTACAACATTTTACATTTAGTGGAGAAAACCTTTGGGTGCCAAGAAGAAGGGCACAAAATATAATTTTTGTCGTCATGCGAAGGATTGATTTAATAAAAAAGTGTAGTAATAACTTCACATGTGTTATTTGAGTTTAAAGATTTAGGTTAAGATTTTTAAATTCCACGGCAATTCGACTACATCATTGCGGATAACAAACGATATATATCAGATAGGCAAATATAAATATTTATCACTTCCACATGTTCAGCAGTAAAAATTTTGAAACCGACAAAATAATGTGGTACTGACGTAAAAGTTTCACGCCTTAATAAATTTTAGTAAATTAGTCTAAATGTAATAATATTTAAAGGAGGAAATTGATTTTAATTAAATTTTATTTATATTGGTTTTTATATGTGTGTGTGTGTGTGTGTGATATTAGTTTCTATGCATTATGTATGTATGCGTACATACCATATATAGTTATGTATTATTTTGAATTTATAATTTAATTTTGATAAAAGAGAAATTAATTTTTATTTTTAAAATTTTGTGTACAAAAAAAAAATTATTTTGGTAACATGAAAAATTCCTATTCTAAATTACATACATACATATACATATGTATGAGTCTGTGTACATACATAAATACACAAGTATAGTGGGATTAAAAGTTTGTAACTACACCAATTTGGTTACTACACCATTATATCAATTTATTCATACTCACATGCATATTCGTAGGCTGGAAATTTTGTGCCGCCATCCCTAAAGCACTCTATAGTGGCAATGTAAGTCAGCACAAAATCCACATGTAAAAAACAAAAAATAAAAATGGATGAGTCTCGTACATAGTATACATAGCTAGGTACTTTGTTTTTTAATTATGCATTT
Source organism: Tipula unca (assembly GCA_951394425.1). NCBI lineage: Eukaryota > Metazoa > Arthropoda > Insecta > Diptera > Tipulidae > Tipula > Tipula unca. The sequence continues at coordinate 148,097,623 of OX596381.1, read as the reverse complement.
CAATTTCTTATAACCGCAAAATCATAAAAATGTACATTTTAAAATTACGAGATGACACAAAAAGCAAATTTTCTCAATTTTCCCACAAAACCTCATATACATATATGATTATAAAATTCCTATTCATGTTGGGTTGGTTGGTACATTATGTACGTCTAGCAGAGAAGTGAAAATCAAATTCATTATTTTACTTACACCTTAACACTTTCGAGTGTCGATGTAACACTTTTACACGTTTCGATATAATTTTTTTGCTGCGATACGAGTGAGGTTTTATGTACGTTTGATTGAATAGCCCCTGCTTGTAGATAGATCGGTGTTACATGGTCGCAGAAACGATGTCATGAACATGTTAATATAACGAAACGATGAAAATTAAGATTTCCATTGTATCACATACATAGAGGGAGAAAGAGTAAGTGAACGAAACGAGCCAACTGAAAAACTAACTAAAATTTTTATTCTAATGCTTTAGGATTCAATGAAAATTTTCATTGTAAATTCATAAAGTTTTTCCGTTTAAAAAAAAAAAGTTCTACTTGTTTTTGGGAGAAAAACTTCGTAGGTAACTACTATATATACACATAATATAAAAGCACGATTGCAGTAGTACAATATAACACACAGTAACATAATAGCGCACACTATACACTACCACTAACACCGCATCCAACTACAACACCAATAACACAACATCAAAACATAGAAAAGCACTGTGGATATAGAAAAACATAAAAAACACAAAAGTTTTGTGCTCGTCGTTTTATTGGTGTAAAGGAAACACGTGTTATTATGTGTTAGTTTTAAATTGCACAAATTTTCTTCAATTTTCTTCATCTTTGGGAGTATGTTGTTGTCTATTTCAAACAATTAATAACCAAAAACATAACCGGGCAAACAGAGAGAAAGAACGAGGGAAAGAGTGAGAAAAAGAAAAGCTTAAAGCACGTATTTTACAAGCAATTTTACTTTAGCTTTTGTCTGTGTATGTGTGTGTGTGTAATATTTATTATATAGATAGCTTTTTGTTTTTATGCTTTTAAGCTTTTAAGTAGAAAATTAATTTTAATTTTAACAAAATAGCAAAAGATTTGTGTTCGTTCGTTCATTTTTTTTTTGTTTTTATGTTGTGGAAAGGATTAATTTTCCTCTTTACGTTTATGATTTACGTGAATTGAATCTTATCAATCCCTATTCATCTTCTTTACGGGTTTTAAATTATTTTGACACTCGCGTATCTATACCAAATTATATGTATACAGACGGAGTGTAAATTATTTGATGGTAATATGAATTATAAAAATATTTTGTGGGATAAAATTATATGTAGAATGCGCGGCATTCAAAAGCTGTAAAGTTATATACATTCTTGCATGCATAATTATGATGTATATGATGTATGAATGTATATGTTATTCAGATTTTGTTATATTGAGGTTAACATATGTTATGTATATACGTACACATATGTATATTTAGTAAAATTAAATAATTTGCAAGCTATACAAATTAAAAATTAAAAGCAGCAATTAATCTGTTGAAGATGATGAACCTGATATAAAAGAATATATTAAAGTAAAAAGTTTCGGTATAATTATAATTGTAAAGATGAGAAACCCACTCATCGGTAGATTTAAAGATTTATTAACCTTTTAATTTATTGTTTAACCTAACAAAGAATTTGTGGCACCTTCCGTTTAATCAATAAGTCTTTTACGTAAACTATGCTACAGTTAGAGTGGAAAAACATTTTGGATACAAGTTATAGAAGTGGGAGTGAATTTGTTTGGTGACCTTGGATGACCTTTAATGACTTTGGTTTGCTAGTTACAATCCAATATTATATTGTTTTAGATGGGAACGAAAGTTTTTGAGATAGCCAGTTCACAGTATTCAAAAAAAGATGCACCTTTTGTATAGCGAGGTACCTTTTTGGAATGCCTTTGTATTGAGTTTCTTATTGTGTTAGAAAATTCATCTTCAAATTCACGCTTTCTTTGGAACCAACCTGTCAAACTTTATTGTTACGAACCTCAACATGAGCCTCGAATACTTTTGGTTTCACAACAACGGCCTCGGACACGATATAAAGACAAAAAATTTAAATTTGGAACATGGAACGTGCTTAGACTCAATCGACCGGAGAGCCTCGATCAACTCGCCGGAAAAGCATCTAATTATAATATGGACCTCATAGCGCTGCATAGGAAACTAGACTAATCGGTAACGGCATCACCGCTCACAGTCGCTACGGACTACCTTTCTGTCGTAGCAATAACATTAATTCAGCGTTGGTTTCTTGATTAGCAACCGATGTCATCAATTCGTGATTGATTTCATCCCTGTCAACAATCGGATTTGTACACTCAGGTTTCATGGGCGTCACTGTAAGATCACATTTGTGAACGTTAATGCTCATACTGAGGAGAAGCCGGAGCAAATCAAAGACGCTTTCCACGATGAGCTTGAAACCGTCTTGAGAAAAGTTCCGCAACACTACATTAAAATTGTTTTGGGTGACTTCAATGCTGTAATTGGCAGTTCGGTCAGCACTTATACATAAACGCATCCATAAAGCCAAATGGAAATCTACCGACGGGACAACGGTCAACCAAATCGACCACATCCTCTTGTTCAAAAGTGATTTTTGTAGCATCAATGACATCAGAACCAAACCACGTACAAACATCGTTTTCAGCGTATCACTCGTTGGAACACAGCGGCATTGATCAACGAAGTTACCAGGACCGGGAATCTTGGACGATAACCCACTTCCTGACTCCGTTCAAGAACAGTGGAATATCATCAAAACGGCGGTAAATAATACCTCAACGTCCACTAGTGGCCGAACTCCATCCAGACCTAAAAATCTTTGGTTGGACGATGATTGTCTAGGTGCTATTCGGGAGAAAGATCGCACACGTCTACGAGAATGGCATGAACAACAGGCGCTCAATATCCAAAAATCTAATCCTGAGAGACAAACATAGCTGCATAAGAGAACTAGCTACCAACTTTCATTCGCGTAGCAGCGCTATTCGCAACGAATCCAGTGAATTATGGATGGACACTAAAACTGTCCTCGAAGAATGGCTTAGGTATTCTTCCGCATTTCTAAACCAACAGGCACCACCTTCCGAGCAACAACCTCTCTTACTTCAACGCGATATTAACGTCGAGATGACTCCACCGCCCCCCTCCAACATAAGACGAAGTGAGAAACGTGATATTACAGATGAAAATTTACAAGAGACCTGGTGAGGAAGGTATCTGCAACGAAATGCTCAAATATGGCGGCGATTATTTATTTTACCGCATGTTTGAGCTCATATCAATAATTTGGTCTACATAGAAGGCATCTGAGAAGAGTGGAAGACAGCTCTTAAATGTCCGCTTCATAAAATGGGGGACCGGTTAAACTGCAACAACTACCGCGGTATAGCTTTGCTGTATACAGGCTACAGGGGTTCGGCCAAGGTAGTCGCGGCAAAGTTATCAACATTCACCGAGAGGATCTTGGGTGATTATCAATGCAGTTTTCACCCGAATAGATCAACAACCGATCAAACTTACACTCTGAGGATGGTGCTAGAAAAATGCTATAAAAGGACATTCTTGTGCACAGCTCCTTTCAGCAGGCGTAAGACAGCATTAAGAAGAACTTGGTATGGAACGTCTTGTCCTATCTGGGCATTCCGTCAAAATTGGTTTCTTTGTGTCAGGTTTTAATGAATGGATCAATATGTAACGTGTAAATAGAAGGTAAAATTTCGGATGCCTTCGAGATAGCATCTGGAGTGTGGCAAGGAAACCTGATAGCTCAGATTCTCTTCAACTTATCATAGAGTATGTCATTCGTCAGCTTAATATAGTGCAGTGCAGTATATTACAAATCATCCCAGTTATTAGCGTACGCTGATGATATTGGTATTCTAGGTCTCAACATCATCTCCCTGAAAGAAGTCCCCCATCCATAGGAAATGACATCCCAATAAATTGTCCTTCACATCAATGAAGCGAAGACCCAATACATGGTGATTGCCAGAAGGCAGCCACGTGGGGATTTCCGGAGACACACAGTATGAAAAAGTTGAAGAGTTCAAATTTCTAGGATCCCTGATCAGTGAGCAAAACTTCGTTTCTGTCGACATTGCATCGAGGATGCAGCAGGATACCGATCATTTCAGTAGGCTACCGAGCATTTTACGCCAACATTAAGGGCTTTAAGTCTTCCCCACATATCGCGCAAAGTGAAACTGGACATCTACAAAGCGCTGATAAGACCAGCTATCACCTTTGGTTGCGAGTCTTTGACACTAACAGCGCAAAACATAAAATAATTCGTATAATTCTCGGGCCCATTCAAGAGAGAGCCACCTACAGGATGCGTATGAATCAGGATGCGTAAAGTAGACATCACGGATTCATAAAATCAGCAAGGCTTAGATGGCTCGGACACGTTCTTCGAGTCGACACCAATGAAAGTAGGACCTCGAGCGAGACCACCTACCCGGTAGTTGCAGTGGGTTGAACTATTTGGAGGAGCATTGTTGGGGCCGGCAAATCCCTCCATGGGATGTAGCACCAGCGAAGAAAAAGAAGAAAGTTGTGGTTAAATAAGTACATATTGTGACGAGTTTGATGATTTTATGCATGACCTTTTTCACTTGCATCTCGAAAACCTATGAAAATTAATTTAACCAGTTCAGACCAAATATCAAAAGTCACGTCATTTCTAGTGTTTAGACCTAATAGAGAATAGTTTTGTGAGAGTTACTTTAACGAAACCAAAATAATAAACGAAAATGGAAGATCAAAGAGTAGCTTAAACCATTTAAACCTATATATCCACCCAAACACTTTTTTCAAATAGCCGCCCAGAGATTGTATTCCATGTAGAAAAAATGCCGCAGACTTCCAGAATTAGCTTAAAACTATAGTGAGTTTATGTCTGAATACATCGCATTAGGCTACATGACAGCATTTACCGATTAAAAAGCAAACCATAGGACGGCTATTACTTAACTCATCACAGAGTCTGCGTAAACCATTTGAATGAAAGTATTTATGTTATAGATGAGACCAACCTAATGACAAGAGATGCAATAACACTGAAACACGCAATAGATAATATTTTATCGCATTCTTTATGTATAATTGAACAGTTCTAAAATTTGGACTTGTTGAAGTATCAAATGTCCGCAAATATGGCAACCATTTGAGGTTAAGCGGGTCTGGTACGTAAAACGCTTTAAAAAATGAACAAAATCATTGCGGATTCTGGCGTTTCCCATTTTTTAAACATTAATTTTTTATGTGACTCGCCTTACACACGAACGGTCATGCAATGCAATAGTGGTAGCTACTAATCAAGAGAGTATTAAGTTATTCAGTATTGTGAATACATCATCTGAAAAATTAGTGTGCTGACGTATCTTCATTAAAAAAAATGTATTCTAAACAATACACAAATAAAAACGATGATAGATGACATTTTCGAAAGGCGTTCGAGGTGACCTAATATATTTAAAAACATAGCAGTTACGTAAAGGGATTTATTGTGATCCTATTCCTACCTAAACCATAGACCCAAACAAAAGGAAAGCCGGTCAACAAAAAGCAAGTGAAATTGAGATCCAAAGTAATTTCTATTTTATGAGTGGAAGGAAATCCAGACGCACTGTAGTTAATAATGTATATATAATTCAGACTATTGAGTGCATATTTTCCAAGCAACTCCTCAAATTGTATCCTAAATTTATTACTGTGAAATGAATACAAAAAAATGACAAAGAATTACACTGTTAAATATAGAATTTTTACCAATTGAATTTATTTATTTGCATGAGAGCATATGAAAAACTGACTGCAATTTCGGATAGCTTATAAACGTAGACCCACTTCTATCTTTGGGTTCATGAGAATTAATTTCAAATGGGATTATCCGATTTCACGCTAATTTGTTTGTACCGAAATGATTGGTTCGTTTAATTAAGTCCGGCTGCATTAACTTTGAACTTCACAGCAGTTCTTCACCAGATTAATTCGTCTAGAATAGAATACCTCGTTACATTACATAATTTAGGTATGGTCCCTATTCTAAAATCTATACTAAAACAACTAATTTATCATCATCTACGTACGTTCTTGAGATGGATTGGTGCTGAAAAATTCAACGCAGTTTTGAGTTCCGACCCGTATATATGGACATATCTCGGAAACTCTATTTTCCAGTTCAGTTTCCCGTATGAGGGTTGGTGTAAGGGTATTACACCGTGGACCCGGTAATGGCATTGAGTGCTAACTATAATTTTTTTTAATCCATGGTCATTCTATGACCATTAAACTTACATTCTCTAAATTCTAAACTGAATGGGTTAATCATTCAGAGTGGCTTTTCAACTTTCATCTGTTCTGAAAGCCGACTTGAATATCGCCATATCGGAATATTGTATTTTAAGATAATGTACACATATATTTCATGAAGTCATTTGGTTCGTAAATTTCTATTAAATTTGCTATAGTAGTTCCATGTCTATTATTCATCTCTACGTATTCCAATATATTTGTCTAAAAAACAGGATTTTGGAAGTTCATCATAAAAATTTAATTTTATTACCCAAAATGCTTCTGATACACTGGTCAATCTCCTAGACTATTGTTGCCTAAGATACAAATACAAATATTGTTGTCAAATCCATTTCACTGTAGTAGTTTTCTTAGAGCTTCTATTATCTGACCATTCAACATACTAGTTTGTGCCTATATTTGATGTTATTTTCCCTCAGTGCGAGGTTGTTCTGAACAAAATTTTTTTTTTAAATCAGGTACAAAATGCTGTTCCGATCAAATTTGGAAGCGAAATTGAGCTAAAGAAAAAAAGTCAATTTCGTTTCTCAAGTAGTGGCTGTTCATTCAACCCAAATTAGAATGAATTGTCTACCACGTTTTCTGAAGAATCCCGATTTATTTAAAGCAAATTTGCTAATGAATGTACAAATACATATTTTAAAATCTGCTGCACGAGTCACCTGTGTAATGGCACCTAAATAGACACATACTTCCTTCTACATTTTTTCTATTTTCTTGCTTTATATAGCTAACACAATTTTGTGTTCCCCGAAATCCATGTCACCCGTAAAGGCGCAAAAAATTGGTACATCCGTTTGGCCTTCATCAACATAAAACATCCGTTCTGAAATAAAAAAAAAAACGTCTTAATTCACCTATCTACCTATTCTCATCCTTCGCACAGACGACTGTATACACAAAAACTTTTGCTGGAAATGAATGTCACCAAAAATGTTTGCTCTATACCGCACCAACGTGCAAACATACAAACCCAGGCAAAAATTAAATTCATTTCCTTTTTTTTTTTTGTTAATATTTTTAATATTTAACACAAAGTTAGGAACATAAATTATAAATTTATTAGTATAGAAAAAAGCTCGCACCAACAACAAAAATGAAAAGTAAATAAATAAATGTGTATGTAAGCTCATTTTTCCAGGTTTTTGCTGTTGTTGTTGTTGTTGTGTTGTTATTATTTATAAAAATCGAAAATTTACTTCCGCAATTTTTCTTCATAAATACATTTTAGCAAAAAACGAAATGCGAACGGAACAGAAGAAACCACGGCATAAACATTTAGTTACTCGTACTATAAAATCGCGTACATATAGCGCACGAACAGAAAGGCACATACAAAAAAAATATTTCAAAACATCTGTTGTATCGTTTGCTCAAGCTTTTTTCATCTTGTTTTCTCGACTTGCTAAGTATAAAGCTTAACGAAATAAACAACCCAGAAGTACATACATAAAACCTCAAATCCGGAGTATCCTGCCGAACAACATAAAATAAAAGTTTCATGTATTAAGCGAAACACACACACACACACAACAAAAAACTTAAATTTGTTATCTTCTTTTATGTTCTTATATCTTCATCTTATCTCAATATATGTATATACATATACATACATACTATATACAACACTAATTGTATAGATAAAGCAAAAACAAAAACAAAAAAGCTTATTTTAATCTAAAGCTTTAATTTACAAAAAAAAAAGTTGTATTTCTTCCTCCACACACAAATAAATTAATTAATCAATTTTACATTTTAATTAAATAATAATAATTTATTTTTATTTTTTGGTTAAATTATATAATTATTTGTTGCTGTTGTTGTTATTTGTGTTGTTTATTATTTGTTTAAATCATTTACGATGGAAAATAATTTTTATTTTTTTTTTTAAAGAAAAACGATACAAGATGGTGCGCGGTGATATGTACGAAGAGACGATGGGGAACACAATAAGAATGAACGGAAATGAAATCATTTAAACAATTTTTGTTGTTATTGCTGTCTTGTGTATTTCGGTTTCCGGAATAAAAAATGAAAATACAAAATGAAAATTAAATTAATTGAAGTTATAATTAATGTTTTATTATTATTTTTAATAAAAAAAAATTTAAAAAAAAATTGTATTGTATTTTCGGAAGAGATAAAAACAAAGTGATGCAGATCATATAAATTATTGTTATAGTTTAAAGATGAGGATATTATAACAGTTTGGAAGGAACATTACATATATGTGTTTGTGATGTAATTATAATAACTGATCATTTTTTAATGAAAACCGTTCACAATCACTAATTAGTCCAAAAATTGTAATACTCTTAGATTAATTAACTTTACTTCACTATATTTAGAGACGACCCATCACTTTGACTGATGATACGCTGGTGTCTTTAAAAAACACAACATAATGTTGCCGACAGATGAAATCACTGTTCAATGAATTATTTTGGAAAAACAGCTCAAAAAAACCAATTGGGTTTGACTCATACTCATACTCAATGGAAATATTTTTGATCCGTTCCAAAATTTAACATTATTATATAAATGTTTTATATAGCAGACTTACCAATATCTTTTTGTTTCTGAATTTATTATAATTAATGTTGATCCCATTATCGACTAAAACCATTGCTCATCAAATTTGATTAATTTATAAAAGCTTCCGGAGCGCTAATAATTTTGTTAACTATTTAAAAATAAAAATCTGTTGCTCTTTCGTCAACGTCTTGTTTGTAACTGAATTAAAACAAAAAAAAAATCGGTAAACATAAAACGAAGTATACTAGATGATAACATTTGAATTTCGTTGAAAAATAACGGTTCATGAGAAATGTTGGATTTGCATGGTCGTTATTTTTGTAGCATTCATCCAACCGATTATTTTTTCTCGCAGCCATCTCTTGGTCAATAGCTCAACGTCATAAATGAACAGTAAAATATCGATATCTAAAAACAAAACGATATACGAAATTATACGATTGGACAAAGTATGTTTACAGAAAAATATGAATAATAAGATTGATAGTTGAGTTAATGGACCTAATAATTCCATCGAATTACGTTAAATATGTTTGAAGTTATTTGAATTTTCTGGATTTTCATCAAACTGCCTAGGATTTCTTGGGATTAGAAATGCAGCTGAATTTTTAATATTCCGGGATGTTTTCGTTTACATTTTATTTAGCTGCACATACGTGAACAAAATGATAGTTGTATGAAATTCTATAGAAGAAAAATGTAGCTCCAAAATCTGGAACTTCTTAAGGAGTTATACTCAACCAGCAGCAAATTAAATACAATTACACACACTACGACTCATATACCAATTCAAACGCTCGACAAACATAACATGAACTGATTGAACTATGTACACAATTAAATTGAAACAACATTTTCTAGTGCAGAATATCAACGACGATGGGCAAAACATGCTTTCTTTTTATCGTGTATCGGAGATAATATAATGGAACTTTTGGCACGTCATTCATGCATTCTTTTCTCGATCGGAGCCTGACATACACCTCATTACAAGGTCCGAAATCCGGGTCTATAAAATTCAAATGCGACACCATAAAAAAACCCCTGTTGTCAAATGAAGTTAGCCAAAATATCGAAAATGTTTTCGTTAACTTGAAGGTAAATAACTTTGCTAGCACTATTCAAGTGAACAATTAGGAATCAGGTGAGCACCATGTAGTTAAACTTCCAAAATATTAACGAATATTAATCCTGAAGAGCCCCGGTTAAAGTTTTGTTGCTATAAAACATGACGAACTTTTGCCATTATTCAAAATACTTCACGCTCTAAATTTTTGATTAAAGCAATTTTCTGTTTCATGCGAACAGTAAAGCAGTGTACCCCAAAATAATAAAATAATGTCAACCGTTCGAAAGATCATCAGTATACTCCCGTGATTCTGAACAGTCCACTTCAGAACTGGTTTCTCCAAGGTCCATAACATATGCCTTGATGATGTGACCTAATTACTTGATAATCAACCGGTCATGTGTAAGCGTTTTGTAAGAGTGAAGAAATGGATCGAGTATATCATCCTACGATACATCGGGCGTAAAATGTACACAATAAAGGCTTTATTCGGAATAGACGCAGCCATGAAAATCAAATTATTTTGCAGTGCTCATACGGATAGTTCAGAAATAAACAAAGGGCAGCCAGCTACTATATAGTTCGAACTTTTAGATGTCTATAACTTTCATAGAGGAAGAGCCTTTGCAATAATATATCTAAATAAAAGATCGTTGTTTAGTATGAAAAACAGAGGTTTGAAACATCCTATTTTTGTACAATGTGACATTGATTTCATACAAATTCAGAGCAAAATAAAAATTGAAATTTTTAGAAAATCCAGAAGAAACACCAGTTGTACTACAAAACAAAATCGTAGTATCGAAAAGCTGAACCTTAAAACGGAAAGAAAGCATAAAACCCAACCTCCAAAGTTCCATGACATTATTATTATAACTAAAATTGGTTGGAACCTATGAGGACTTTGCACTCAATGCCACAAGTAACTTATCTTCAAGGCAGTCCTCAAATATAATATCCTCTCAAATGGTCTTGTCGCGTCAGGATCGCTTCCAATTCTTATAACTGGTCCTTTTTCAAAGATCAAGCAAACTTAGATGATCTTAAATTGGACTCTCTAATGATTGATCGCCTACCGTCAACTAGAAGTCGCAAGCCACTGAAGCCTTTACTCTTTCAAAGGATAGTTCTTTATATAGTTTTCTTATTGTTAAGCTAAAAGATACCAGACTGATACCTGTAGTCAGACTAAGAACAATAAATGCCAAAACCAGTGCTCAGAGCGAGAGCTATCTGCAAAGTAGCCTACAGACTCCTCTACATTTGAGAAAACCCCGCGAAATCAAAAAATATCTCGAAACATTATTAACATTATTAAGAATTTGTTTATGTTTCCAGATAGATCCGATAATGTTCCACGCCCCTAATGCACCACCGCAGGCGAAGTTCTACAGAAAGGGCTGTGACTGGAATGAAAGTGTAAAACTGAGGCTAGGAAAGAATGGATCCCATAGCAAAAAAAATGAAGTTAAGCACATACCTCCAGTAATCGCTCTACAACATTTTTTAAACTATTAAGCTTGGCAGGACCAGCGATTTAAAAAGAAGGCCAATTTCAATAATGAGAGGAATTATTCAAATATCGTATAATATAAATAATATTCGAAAAATTAATAATAAACTAGAAAGCATCCATCTCCTTTCCGGATCAGAAAATCACACGCATGATTCACCTCTCAAATCTAAGGAGCCAGCTCTCGTACTCATCCGTCAGCGCCCAACTTTCACATCCAAACATTACAACGGGCCTGTTCAACGCTTTGTAAAGCTTCAGCTTCACGGCACTTGATAGGTGATCAGATTTTAGCAGTGGCCTTACAGGATTCAAACACGACTGCCAGGCGCACTTTAATATTCTCACTCACACTGTTATCGTGAGTGATAAGAGAGCCCAAACATTTGGACCTCCCTCAAACGTGTAGTGGCCACTACTAAAATCTGGTGTCCCATTGTTCCTATAACCAGAGATCATGTATTTCGTTTTGGACTCATCGATCTGGATCCAACAGATGCTGAAAACTCTACAAGCGGATCAAGCATTTCTTTCTCTCCGTTGCTATTCAGTCCAATCACGCATATGCCATATGCATATGCAAGCACCTGATTGGACTGGCGATATAAGATGTTGCGGTGAGGTGTTTCAGTTTTACGAAAAATGTACTCCAACATGAAATTAAAGAATATCGGGGAGCATCTCCCTGCCGAACACCCGAGTTAATTGTAAACATTATCGCTAGCCTGTTCTCAACATTAAAACAGAATTGAGACTGCGTCACTGTCATCCTACACAGTCGTACTAATTTTGTTGGCATTCCTAGATATCCCAGGGCAAACCACAAACTCTCTCGATTGATCGAGTCATAGGCCTTCCGGAAATCCAGGAACACCTGATCTACGGGGATGGATGTCTCATAATATTGAGATTGAAACATCCGCAGCAAAAAGACCTGATTAATGACTGATCGATTTGGAAGAAATCCTCCTTGATAGTCACCAACCAAGCCCTTCGCTAGAGATGTGATTCTATCCAATACAATGTAGGATAGTAACTTGTATGCTGTCCAAGGAGAGCTATATCGCGATAATTCTCACACTTCAGGCGGTCTCCCATCTTGAAGATGGAGCATATCGCGGCTACTCCATTCGTCAGGCTAACTTCGGTTCGCCATACTAATCGAATAGAGCCGAAAAGACAGTTTCACAAATTATCTAAAAATATCAAGAACTCCGAATTAATGTAGTCCACCCCAGGTGAGCGGTTTCGTTTCAATCTCTGCATGGCCTTACTGAATTCCTCATGGGATGGATCCGCAGTGTAAATCTCTGTATTAAAGGTGGCTCAACGATAGTCTGTGACGCATGATGAACATCAAGCAGGTTAGCAAAATGTCCACTACATGTGTCAAAGGTATCCATCCCAGTCCCGGATGGTGGTCACGCAGGCCTGCAAGTATCTTATTGTTGATTTTATAAACAGTTGATTTTTTTTACGGATGACGGTTTAGTTGCCTCCTACGCAAACCAAAGGATACTGTGGTGGTATTCTTGGGAATCCCCGAACAGGGACCAAATATAAATTTTAAGGAAACATTTTTTTGAAAAGCTCTAAAATTAGAATACCAATGAAGTGTTTCAAAAAATTCCCAGAATCATTTTAGGGCACTTCGATTGAGAGGCACAATTCTATATGAAAACGAATAATCAGGAATTTTTTTTTAACGTAATTCCAAGTAGGTCCCGCATTTATTTTAAATATGCATGATGAATAATTTAAAAAAAATTTTAGCTTAAAAGTTTTTGTTGTATCGATTCAATTAAAATTTTAATTGAATTTCGTCATTGTGGAGGAACAACATCAAGAAAACTTTGTTTTTTTCTTTTTTGCCAAAACTCAAACAGAATTTTCAATTTTTTTATTTTTTGTTATTTATTTATAAAATTTTAATTATTTAATTTTGAATTCTAAAGATGTTTATTGTCGCTTGTCGAAATTTTTTGTACATTCACAGTTTTTTTTTTTTTTTTATATTCAAATCAGATTAAAATCAAATCAATTGTTGTTAACACAAGACGAAGATGAAGGAAATACAAAATTTTTATTTTTTTTATTTTATTCATTTCGATTAAAAATGAAAGATGGTAAAATATAGAGCGCAGCAACAACGATAGTATACAAATAAAGCAGAAAAAGGACAAGATAAATTAACACTTCTTAAAAAATATACAATCAAGGATAATTGAAAAATTTGAAAATAATTGATTTTTCCTCGTACACAACAACAACCAACAAAAGTTTGGATAAAAGCGCTTTCTTCTTTTTTTAAAAGCCGGAGTAAACAAATAAACTATTATAATACTCGGGTCGCCCAAAAAAAAAAAATTCAGAACGAAAACGGAAAAAGGAAGCATATTGGACCAATAAAAATATTGCCGAAACGATTGAGATTCTAGAATTTTAAAATACAATAAAAGCTTTTGTTTTGTGCATTTTATGATTTTTTGTTGGTTTGTAATTTATTTATAACGTGTGTCGGTACATAAAAATATTTGTGGTTTTTTCCATACATGCATATAAAAAAGGTTTGATGGAGGCCCAGTACATACACACACAGCTACACGCACACACACATACACATACACATACAAATATACACCCAATGGAGGTTTATTTGAGTCAATAAAAGTCAAACACAATAACATAAATAATAATTTATTAAAATTAATTCCCATAAATATGTGAATTATCCAATAAAAAGCTTTTTATTATTGTTCGCCAATGTATGTATACGTATATAAGTATGTATACCTTACATCCAAATACAATATACTCGTATACATAACTATACTCATCCAGACATCTGGAATTATAATAAAAATAAAAATTTGTATAAATTTCGATTAAAAAATTATTTATTTTTATTTTATTTATTACATCAATAAAAGCCATACTAGGTTATATTTTATATACGTACGTTCATATACGTACGTACGTACGTACGAACGTATTGAATGGAGCTTTTTTCATTTTTATATTTGTGTTGGAGAGATTGAATTTAATATTCCAATCAAAAACATGATGAATCAAACGAAAACGAAAAAAAAATAAAATAAAAATAAAAAATTTAACTGAACACACAAAAAAAGACAAAATCATATAAAAGCTTCAACATGTTTCCCCCCCTAAAAAAAAAAAAACAAATAATAAAAGAAAATTGTTTTTATTATTGGCTTGTGATTTTCTTATCAGTATACGAAAGGTCGAATTGTGCAATTTTGCTGGGTATCGATTTATCGAGAACTCATCTAATTTCAAATCGAATTTTTCTGTATATAGTCGAAATTACATGATACATTCAGTACACATAAAGCTCATACAAACTATTTTTCTTATACTGAATCATAATAAACATATACTGATTGTCTCATCTTTGACTCAACATACGAGTATACATACATAACGTTTTATGATGAAAGTTAAGACAAACCGCATCAAAAAAAAAATATGTACGTAAAGTCGCAGTTATTTTAAGAACTTTTCCGAGCAAACACCACTGTTCTTACCATTCACTGCTCTCTTTGTTTGGGTACGTGTATGTGTGTGTGTAGTGCTGTTCCTAGGATTATACATGTGCGACAAACGAAAAAACAACAAAATCACACAGATTGGTTTACAACGTCAAAATTTACACATCACAAAGCTTTAACGAAAACATGTACACGATATTAAAAAATCTCCTGGTACAAGATAAACACCTTACCATGACCCCTAGCGGATAATTCATGGGATTCACATATTACGTAAAAATAAAAAACAAAAAAATGTACAAAGAAATTTTGCTTGGGAAATTCGTTTCGTTTTGGTTTTTTTTTGTTTTGTGCTTTTTTTTAGGAATGAAACAAAAAAGTTAATAAAAGCTCTTTTACGTTCAAAATTATTTTTTTTTTATATATTTTTTATTTAATTTTAATAATAAAATAGGAAAAATTAAATTAAACAAAAACAAAATAAAACAAACAAAAAAATAAGAAATACAATTTGTTTTCTGTGTTTCGGTTATAACTTTTATTGTTTTAAGTGGTATGTGCCGTAATAATGATGAAATGGCTGCTGCTTTCGTTTCTTAGAAGTGTATTATTGTGTGTGGGTGTGTGTGTGTGTGTGCGTTAAGCCCATAAAGAATTTAATTTTTATTGTAATCGTATGCTAGGGAATTTATTTTGTGTTGGTGTTAAAATGTGTATTTTTGTTATGAGGAGATTTTTTTAAAAAGATTACGAATGGAATAGACTGAATTCTTTTCTGACTTATGTATTCCCCATGTGATTGCTCAACTATCAAAAAGCTATTACTCATTAAAATGTTTCTTGGCCCATTTTAGTATATTTAAGGATAATTACTTTCCGTTTATTACTTGTTACGCTGTGTTTAGGTAGTAAATTTGCAAGTAAATTCTAATAGCCGGTTCATCAGCTGCGTTGCTGAATGGACGAGCTAGGTTTTATGTTATTGTTGCTGCCAGAATTGTGCCCATGTTTCAAAGTTCCCATGTTTTTAGTGTAGGCCTTTTCAAACAAAATCTTAACCCTACCAAACTGATAGTTGATCCAAAAAAAATGTACTTCGGTAACAGCTCGATAATTTTTTTGTTGTTTCTAATTGGCAAAAAGTTGTAAATTTACAAATTATAGGGAAATTCAAAGTTTTAAAAATTATTAAATAAATAAAAAACAATTTATAAATTAAATAAAAAATTTAAAATATCAAAATTTTATTTAAATTGTGGAAAAAAAATTAGTTGTACAGAAGTTAAAATTTTAAAAATTTAGAAATATTTATATTTTATAGAAAAAATAAAACTTTGAATCTTAAAAAAAAAAAAAAAACTAGTAGTAAATTAAATAGGTATTTTAATAATTAAAAAAAGCATATTTAATATTTTTAATTTACAGGCATTTTTAAAACTAAATATCAAAATTATTGAAAAATAAACATCTACCAACAGAAAAATTTTAAAATTAATTTTATTTTTAAATATAACATACACATTTTAACAATTAAAGACAAATAACTTTACTAAATTATAAAGTTAAAACTAAAAATTGTACAAAAAATTATAAATAAAAACATTAAAATCCCAGAAAAAAGATTAATAATTTTAAAAAATTCATCCAAATAAATTTTTTTAAATTTTATAAAATTTAAAAAAATTGAAAACTTTATAAAAATGATTTTTAAAACTTGTCCTAAATTACAAAAATAACAATTAGGACAAATATCACGCGTATGCTTAAAAGTGTGAAGTTTGTCCTAATACGAAATTAATTTGTTTGCATTAATGACAATAATAAACAAAATTTGGATAAACCGATCAATTGTTTAAAGCTATTTGTCTTATTACCAAACGTAGAAAAATTACCAATGCACAAAAACAAGAAATCGTATTCCAATTCAAATAAAAACTAGTGCCAAGTTTTACTCAAGGGATAAACACGAGCGTGTACTTGTTTAAAGTAAATGAACATTGAACGGACCTTACTGTTCCGATTAATAAAAATAATCCTCTATCCAAGTGACTATCTAAGTGACTTCGTACAAGGGTGTATATACATTTTTGGGTAGCTGTGTACTATATCTAACTAAAAAATATTACAGCGTTCTTAAATCGAGAAGATAAGTATCTTAGGACAGGGCTTTTTTACCACGTTGTACAAATTTGAGATTTAAAAAAAATCACCTGCTGAACCAATTGGATCGTACCCAGATAGCGATATAGGTAGCCGGAATGTTATTGTCCCTATTTGCGAAAACAATCATTTTGTTTTAGCAATTCTGAATTTTCAAAAATCATTGATAATTACGTATGATTAATTAGCTCCTGGCAAAATCCTAAACAGAATATTTAAAAAAGTGAAGCATTTTGCTAATGGAGTTTTATAAAAAACCATCACAAAAATTCAAAGGATGTGGCAATAGTGACTTGCCACAACAGATAATAATAATAATAAACAGTATTAAAGGCCATTACTGGCCCCTTACTGAGTCAACAACCCGGCTCCAACGGTTTCGATCCTGAGCATGGTCTTCATACTGTCTAAGACAATCTGAAGAGGCCAAGTCGTTCTCTACATCGTGGAGCCATCGTCGCCGGCAACGACCTCTGCGCCTACCATATGGTGGCTCTCCTTTCAGAGATCGCTGCACAATTCGTTCCGGATCAGCACGCAGAACGTGACCGAGCCAGCGTACTCGCTGAGATCTTATTTCATGTACAATATCGGGGATCTTCATCAGATCTCTGATCTCGATATTGTACAAAGCTCGGTAGGTACCATCTATTTCGCGTTTTGGGCCGTAGATCACACGCATAACTCTTCTCTCAAATGTTAGGAGCCATCTCTCGTATTCATCCGTCAGCGCCCAACTTTCACATCCAAACATAACAGCGGGCCTGATCAACGCTTTGTAAAGCTTCAGCTTCACGGCACTTGATAAGTGTTTAGATTTTAGCAGTGGCCTTGGAGGATACAGAGAACGACTGCCAGCTGCCAGCCGCACTTTAATATCCTCACCCACACTATTATCGTGAGTGATAAGAGAACCCAAATATTTGAACCTCCTCACTCCCTCAAACGTGTGGTGGCCACTACTAAAATCTGGTGTGCCACTGTCCCTAAAACCTGAGATCAGGTATTTCGTTTTGGACTCATTGATCTGAAGTCCAACAGAAGCTGAAAACTCTACAAGCGGATCAAGTATTTCTTTCACTCCGTTGGTATTCAGTCCAATCACGCATATGTCATCTGCATATGCAAGCACCTGATTGGACTGGCGATATAAGATGTTACGCTGTGGTGTTTCAGTTTTACGAAAGATGTACTCCAACATGAGATTAAAGAGTATCGGGGACAGAGCATCTCCCTGCCGAACACCCGAGTTAACTACAAAACTTGTCGATAGCCTGTTCTCAACTTTAACACAGCATTGAGACTGCGTCACTGTCATCCTACATAGTCGTACCAGTTTTGTTGGCATTCCTAGGTATTCCAGGGCAGACCATAGACTCTCTCGATTGATCGAGTCATAGGCCTTCCGGAAATCCAGGAACACCTGATGTACGGGGATGGATGTCTCATAATATTTAGATAGAATCATCCGCAGCGAAAAGACCTGATCGGTGACTGATCGATTCGGACGAAATCCTCCTTGATAGTCACCAACCAAGCCCTCCGCCAGAGGAGTGATTCTATCCAATACAATGTATGACAGTAACTTGTAAGCTGTGCAAAGGAGAGCTATACCGCGATAATTCTCACACTTCAAGCGGTCTCCCTTCTTGAAGATGGAGCATATCGCGGCTACTCCATTCGTCAGGCTAACTTCGGTTCGCCATACTAATCGAATAAGGTCGAAAAGACAGTTCAACAAAGTATCCCCTCCGAATATCAAGAGCTCCGAATTAATGCAGTCCACTCCAGGTGCACGGTTTCGTTTCAATCTCTGCATGGCTTTAGTGAATTCCTCATGGGATGGCTCCTCAGTGCAAATCTCCGCAGTCTGTATTAGAGGTGGCTCAACAACAGTCTGTGACGCATGATGGACATCAAGCAGGTCAGTAAAGTGTCCACTCCATGCGTCAAGTACTGCGTCGATGTTGACACAGAGGTTTCCATCCCGGTCCCGAATGGCGGTTGACGTAGGCCTGAAAGTATGGTTCAGTCCAGTAATTCCTTTAAAGAGATTACGCGAACTGCGCTCATTACTGAGTTGTTGTACTTTCAGAACCTCGGCCTTCCACCATTCTCGCTTCTTCCGTCTACAAATCCGCTTAGCTGCCCTTCTTGCAAGAGCAGCCTTGTTTTTCCTCGCGATTGTGAGACGTTGTTGCACTTCATTATGGGCTATGTTTTGTTGCTCAACTGCAAGACGACACTCGTCATCAAACCAATCATTCTTGGGTCTGACTTTCACTATACCTAAAGTCTGTTGGGCAGCACTGACAACCGAAGTTTTCAGTACCCCCCAGACAGAGTTCACGCAGTCAGACTGGTAATTAGCTTCATTAATGTTGTCGCTGACAAGATCCTGATATCGTTTCTTTTGATCTTCATTTATCAGACCTTCACAGTCGAAACGTACCATGCGTTTCGCTGTGTTCCCAGACTTGTACGAAAACTTCCATCGTAGCTTTGCAGCGACCAAATGATGATCGCTGCCTACGTATTTGGTTGCTGACCGATAAGTTCTCACATCCTGAACAACCTGAGCCCGTCCTTTAGAAACTAACACATGGTCAATTTGGCTGCGGGAAGTTCCGCGAGGATGTGTCCATGTCTCAAGATGTATGTGTTTGTGAGGGAAGAATGTGCTTGCTACTCTAAGATCATGAGCAACCGCAAAGTACATCATTCTCTCACCATTATCGGTCGCAGTTTCGTGTCGGGAGTACGGACCTATGTTTTCACACAAGTCGGTCTGATTTCTGCCAGCTCTAGCATTAAAGTCCCCAATTACCATTCTAACATCGTGTTCGGGTATAGATCCCATCAGATCGTTCAAGTCATTGTAAAATGAGTCTTTATCTTGGGGCTGGCTGACCTCTGTGGGCGCATGTACACAAATTATCGACAGGTTAGCTAACTTCATGCGCAAGCGAAACTTACACAATCGGCCACAACAGATAGATGGATATAATTGTGGTGTACATATCATTTATGCAGTCGATTATACCATTAATCAAGAGTATACTTTAAAAAGATTATTTCTGGAAACTGAAATTCAGTAGCAAACCTTTACGTCTTCTGTTTTGAGAAACATTAAGAAGATGTCAACGAAACTGCGCATTGCTCATCTTGCGAACGGTCTGTACACAAAAGTTGTGTCAAAGTTTTGAAAATTGAAAGTGGTGTATGCATTTTATCTAAAAGATAATTAACTTAAATTTAATTTTGATATAAGTGAAAAAATTAAATTATGAAAACTAAAAAAACAGATTTAAAAAAATTAAAAATATTCCAAAAAAATTTAAAAAATCTAAAAAATAAAAACTGAAAAAAATTAAAACAAATCAAATCGAGTCAAGTCAAAGTTCGACCATGGAGTTCATAGTCGAAACCAAATGCAGAATCGTCAATTATCAAAGTCAAAATTGAAGTAAAGTCGGTATGAAACAGTAAAACGAAAAGTCAAGGTCGAATTTAAACTTGAAATTAAAGACTAAATGAATGTCAAAATTGAAATTAAGTCAATGTACACGGTGAAACCGAATACCGGGAAAATCATAATTATTATAGTCGATTTCTACGGTCAAACCGATATCAAGGTCGAATTCACTGTTGAAACCAACTACAAAATAAAAACCCTTGTATTAAATATTTAATTAGCAGATTTAAGAAAGCTTTTATACTTTTCAGTTAGATAAAGCCCTCAGCTTACAATTGACACATATCGCTATCGCGGTACGATACTAAAATATATGAACAACGTGGTAAAATACACCTGTCCTAAGTTACTTATCTGCTAGATTTAAGAAAGCTTTATTATTTTTTTAGTTAGGTATGGTCCTCAGGCACACAAAATGTATTTCGCTATCTGGGTACGACCCTTGGTTCAACAGGGCGATTTTTTTTATATTTTGAATTTGTACTAAAATACAGGGTTGTAAAATGCACGCTTGTTCTATGTCACTTAACTTTAAGATTTTGAATTTCTACTCAATTTTTTTTTGTGTAGACTTACGGCAATATTACATTTTCAATTACTTTTCTTGCAAAAGTACTACTAGTTTGGGAAAAAAATCATAATAACGATTTATAAATTTTACTTATACATTCTCACATAAAAAAATTAGGACAATTTTAGGACAAACTTCACACCTGTAGAAAAATATTAAAATAATATTTTTTCAACAAAAAAAAAATTTTAAACATTAAAAAGCCATTTATACTTATTAGAAAAATTAAAATAAATAAAATGACGTTTTTATCAATATTGGATAAAAACTATTATAAAATACAAAAAATATATATATAATTTTGAAAAGCCGAAGTTTCCAACAAATTAACGAACTATAAAAGAAACAAAAATTGTTTATACGAATACAGACAAAATAAACTTTAGAAAAACTTTTCTATTTTAAAAACTAAAAAATTGATAATAGGTCAAAACTACAGATAACATAAACAGTAATACAAATAGTTATTCAAAAAAAATTTAAAAATCCAGAAAAAAATAAAAATTAAATAAATTTAATAAAATTATTTAAAAAATAAAAATTGACATAAAAAAATAAATAAAAAATTAAAAATTTACAACATTTTACACTACAATCTTATAAAAATTTTAATTTAATGATTTTATGTCAATTTTTTTTAATACATAATTTTTTTAAATTTATTTAATTCTTATTTTCTCTCTAGATTTTCAGAACTATTTAAAAATTGATTAAATAATTTTAAAAATTGAACGATATATATATATATATATATATATACATATATATATACATATATATATTAGAATAAATGAAAAGAATCAAACAGGTTCAAAGTTAAAAATATTTTTTAAATTAAGACAATTTTTTTAAAACAATATAAAATAATTATGGGACCATACAATTTTAAAATCAATAACTAAAATTAATACAATGTATTTACAGATATTAAAACAGTTATTTGAAAAAGTTGTATTACTGTTATTAACTAGAACTGTTATACTGTTAAATTAACTAGAAAAAAATTTATTTTATAAACTTTTGAATCTATATATTAATTATGTTTAAAAAATAATTGTGTAGAAAAACTGGTAGACAGTAAACAAAATTTAAAACGGTTATAAAAACCAATTTTTTTAATAAATATAAATAAAACTGTGAAAATTTATGAATTTTAAAAAATTGGAAACCATCTTAAAATCTTATGGAAGAAATCAAAATTCTAAGTTCCTAATAATAAATGAATAACTGCTTTTTTAAAACTAACATTTTAAAACCCGATTTAGATATAAGATTTTAAAAAATAAATAATTCATAAATAAAAATATTTTAAAAATTAATAAAAAAAAAAATCTTTTGAAGCTAATTCCATTTTTGCAATTAAAAAAAATAAAAATTTAGCAAAATAAATTAACATAAACCGTGAAATTAATTCAAAATCTGTTGAGAAATGCAAATTTTAAACACAGAATATAAAAAAAGTACAATATTTTAAAACTATACATAATTTTACTTATAAAATTAAAAATTGTAAAAAATGTTAGTTGGCATAAACTAGTAACTACTCGCACTTCAAACAAATTAAACAAAATGTTTAAAAAATAGATATTTATTAAATATAAAAACGTGGAGAAAATAAACACTGAAATGATCAATAACAAAAAATATTAAGTTAAAAAAATAAAAACTTTTTAAAATTATAGTGAATTTTTTTTTTTGTTTTACTTCATATTTTAATTAAAAATTATAAGAAATATAGACAAAAGTATTTATATAAAAATTACTATAAAACATAAATATTTAAATAATTTTGAAAACTGTTAAAAACATTTTAAATCCAGAGCGAAAATAAAGTTTAACAAATTTTTAAAAAAATTATAGAGAATATTAAAAATTAAAGAATAGATAAAAATAAAAATATGCACTGTTCCTTTAAATTTTTTCTAAAATCTATAAGAAATTAAGAAATATTTTAAAAATGTAATCATATTTTTAAATTTTATAAACATATAAAATTTAAAATAAATTTAAAAATTAGAAATATTTTAAAAGAACGTAGATAAATTCAAAATTTTTTTAACACGAATAAAATTAAAAACTGTAAAAAAAATAAAAATATTATGAAATTCAAAATGTAAAATAAATTTGAAAATCTTAAATAAATTTTAACGATAGTCGATTTTATAAAATTATGTGAGGAAACATAAGTTTGTTATAAAACATAGAAAATTTAAAAGAAAAAAGGACAGGATTAAAAAATTTTACAATTAAATTTTTAAATATAAAGTATTTATGAAACTACAAAGTTAATAATAGTCTTACAAATCTATATGTATATAAATAGTTTAAATTAAAATTTTATTATTTTTTTGTTTCAATTTATATGTTTTTAGTTTCCTTAATATATTTTCATTAATTTTATATTTAGTTATAACTAACTACATATATTGTTTAAAAAAAAAAAACTATTTTTAAAATGTATACATCTAATGTATACATCTTATTATTATTAATAATTTTATAATTTAAACAGTACAAAAACTATGCAAAAAGAAAAAAGTAAGTTTACAATTCCATAAAGCTGTATTAAATTAGTTACTTGTACTAGAGTTCGAAACTCGTTGAATGCTTTTGCAGTTTGATTTTACCATTTATACGTGGCAGATGCATAGCCCCATTCTAGCCTGTGTAACATATAGCAATGCTGTATAAGACCACAACAGGTGCAAAAATGATAATGAGAAATATTAATAAATGAAATGAAATCGAGAGAATCAAATCTATAGAAAATTTATATGGGATCAGAACTAAATAATACTACTGAAATTAGCAAAAACAAATCTGCATTATCGACAAATATTATGGTACAGTAGAAAAATTTCAGTAAAAATTTTCCAGCAGAAAAAAATATACATTTTCGACATAATTCATATTTATTTGTTTGAAATTGCAATTACTTTAGAAACTAAAATTACTTTTTTAATAAAAATATTTTTGTGATTTTCTGGTGTCATTCAAATTAACTTTTAGGATTAAACAATCCACCCATTTATAATTTTTCGTGTAAGCGGAAATTCAATTAAGAATAAGACTAAGGTAGGGACGTTTTTCGAATATGGGCCATTCCATATGAATAAAAAATGGGTGGGGGTTATAATTATTTTTAATCTGATCCCACATAAAACCTGATACGAAGCACAGAAGTTCTCTATTAGGATAATAGCCCAAACTAATAGCCAGGTAATACGACAAATCAAAAGTGCCAGCTACCCGAATTTTCGAATATGGGCCATTCCATATGAATAAAAGATGGGTGGGGATTTTAATTATTTTTAACCTGACCCCTCATAAAATATTACCTGATACGAAGCACGGAAGTTCTCTATTAGGATAGTAACCCAAACTAATAGGCCGGTGAAACGACAAATCTAAAGAATCGGCTACCCGAATTTTAGTATATGGGACATTTCGTAATAATAATATAGATGAATTACTTGCCATTAATCTTGTGATTAAATAGTTTAAAAAAATTCAAATTTATATTTTCACATCTTATACACAAATAATTGTAATTTAAAATTATATTTAATTTAATAAGTTATACTATTAAACTATGTCGATAAAGCAAATTTGTTTCTGCTGACATTTTTCTGTTAACTTCCGCAAAGTAATTAAATATTTTTTTTTTAATTCAATTGATAAAATTATAGTAATTTTAAAAAATTTAAAACTGGAAAAAATAAATTATAATTATTGAAATACCTATTATTCCTTTAAAAATAATAAATTTATAAATCTAAACAGTTTTTTAAATTATTTTTTTAAAGGAATAATAGAAATTTCAACAATTATAGACCACATAGGTAAATAACAGTTTTGATAAATTTAAGAGTGAAAAATAATTTAAAACCTTAAAATAATTAAAAAAAAATTTTTTTTAATACTTTAAACTTTTTTTTTTGAAATAATTTAAAACAACTACGATTTTAATAAAACTTAATAAAAATTTAGAAAACCATAGAGTAAGTAAAAAATTAAAATGTAAACGATAAACAATTTCAAAATTTTTATGTTTTTTTAAATTATAAAAAGTTAATAAAAGTAGTTAAATATTTTTCTTAATCTTAAAATTCTTTGTTTTTTTTATAATATAAATTATAAATTTTTACAAATTATTTAATTATTCTATAGTTTTAAAAATTATTTTTCCTGCATACATTTTATTAAAAATTAGCCGTTACTCACCACACTGGGTTCAGCTTCGGTTTTAATGGACCATACTAAGCATAGCAATTTGCCTACTAAAGCCTGTAACGAGTTCATATTACATTGCTTAAACACTTAACATATGCTTATTGTCATAACAACAACAAAATGTTAAAAACCTTAATAAACTATTAACCTTCTCAAAGACATTCATCGATTTAACAAAAGTTGTAATATTTTAAATGCATTATTTTCATGCGAGTGAAGTTAGACCTAAATTAGAACTAAATAAAAAATCGTTTTAACTTAGTACAAACTTCACACGCCATATATGACTTGTGAAGTTTATACTAAAACTAAATATTTGTGAATGTATTAGTCAAACAATAGTGTATTTTAAAATACAGTCATCATTTAGGCAAATAATATAACATTTAAAAAGTAACATTGATTGTAAATTTATGAAATAAATAAAGCTAGGGATTCAATATTTACCACAAATCTCACTAAAATTTTCAGGACTGAACTAATACTACAATCTTGCCTAACCGTTTGAGAAGCTAATGGCTTTCACATGGTCAAATTAAGGTTTCAGTAAATTTACATTTTAGGTTTTCTTAAGAAATTGCGTATCATAAGATTTTCACTATTTGGCATGATTGTAGTGTTAGTTCAGGCCTATCGAAAAATCATAGTGGGATTATTGCTAAATAGTGAAAATTTTAAGATACGCCATTTCTTAAGAATTTCCTAAAATGAAAATTTACTGAAACCTCAATTTGACCATGTGAAAGCCATTAGCTTTTCAAAAGTTTTGGCATGATTGGATTATTAGTGTTAAGCCTTTAGTTTTATATATGGTTGAGCACTTAGAACTATTTGGATATCCAATTTTTACATACTGTAATAGATACAATAAATAGCTATATACCAATAATTTAATGTTCGCCTAAATGTCATATATTTTCGATAATTATTCACTAATACATATACATATTACGTTGTTTTTGTTGGTTTAATTCTAATTTAGGATAAACTTAACAATCGTATAATTTTCACCATTTCAAACATTGAACATTTACTATTTACCAACAATAACTATTATTTACTAACAAAACACAATAAAGTTCTGTTGTGATATGGTGAAAAACTCTAAACCTTATTCTATCAACTTTAAGAAGATTAAAGTAATAGTCTAAATTGTTTCCATTAAAATCTCTATTGATTTTAATATTATTGAATGTAAGATGGATTATTTGAAATGAATAAATTTAAAAGCTTTTATAGATAAACATCGTCGCCATTTATATTTAGATGCCAGGAACATAATGTGTAAGCTTAACAGATTTAAATAATAAAATTACTGCTAAATACCATGAACAATATCTATCACATGCAACTTCAACAATTATGAATTAGATTCTTGTTGTAAAAATCGATTAAACAAAATAATAGTAATAGTGTTACAAAGTTGCTTGAACGTTGTACATCAATTACTTAATTTTTTTTTTTTTTAATGGCAATTACTTTAAGTAGTATATAGTACAAAACTAAATCATAAAAGTAATCATTTTAATGAATTGAACTTTATTATTTCTGCTTAATTATCTACTATGCTTGTACATCACATCGTTCAGTGATTTCTTCGAATTGGAAAAGCTAACAGCTTTTGTATCGTAAAAAATGAATAAAATTTAAAGTTTATGTTAAATATTTTATTATGTATTTACGTCTATGAACATCAAAAATGGAAAATGGATATACATATAGAACTCAATTATTTGAATAGAAAATGTAAAGTTTGGTTAAGCGAAAATGGAATGTTCTGCACAATATTGATTAAAAATTGTCACTCATATTAACTATGGCATAGTAATATACTGTTGACTCTAATTTCACGATCGAATCTAATAACTACGTTCAAACTCAAATTAATTTGGTTATTGAACGCTCTAGTTGGTCGAATGGTTATCCCGAGACAATGAGTATTAAAGAACTTAAAATTTGAAAATTTATTAGTCAGAATCGATCGGTTCAGCAAATTTAAGTTAGCCTATGATTTCATCCGAGGATTTTTTAAAAAAATACCTTTGACAAAACAAGCGTAAAAATGTATCCCAGACATTTTAAAAATATTTAATTTATACAGTTGGATCATCCCAGGATCTTATACAGTCGACGTATACAGTATACAGTCGATACCAAATGTTTTGGCCTGCCTGGAAATTTCTCATCGTGATTTATTATTTGAAACTCTAAAGGCTACCTCGGTGCCAAATATGAATAAATTCTGCCCGTATTAAGCTGACATGGGACAAGTCTGCGATGAGTCACCTGTATAAAAGCAAAGCCTAAATATGTTTAAAAAGCCTGGGTTGGAATTTCTACGCTTGTTTTGCCAGATGTATTTTTTTAAAGTCCTAGAATGTAATCCTGGGCGAACTTCATAGGGGTCAAATTTAAATACTAAATCTCTCTTTTTTCTTCAACAAGGTCAACAGAAAGGCATATTCTACTGCAAAATGTCTGATGATGCTCTTTTTAATAGATTTGTCACGTGCGCTTTAATGAATTCTATATGTTATTGTATTATAGTAGTGGTGTCGATATATATAATACGTCGTAGAACAGAATAATAATTCTTCCGGGGAACAAATCAAGAACACCAAAATGAAGGGATTTTCGCGAAATGATAACGCAAAATATGACCAAATAGTCTTTTTCAAGAGGTGGATAGATTTTAATTATTTTGATCCCTCTATTTTCTCTACCACGATTGTGACCCAAACTAATAGACTGCTTAAAAGACAAATGAGCACACGATGAGGTGAGCATTCCATCTCTCAATCTAGGTAGTATAAATAAGGATACTCCACGATGACGATGGCTCCATGGTGTAGAGAACGAGTTGGCTTATCATATTTCTAAGACAGTATGAAGACCAAGCTCGGGATCGAAACCGCTGGAGTCCGTGTTGTTGATTCAGTGAAGGGTCAGCAATGGCCTTTAAAAACTGAAATAATAATAATTAAGGATGCTCAGAAGCGCAAGGTTGGAGTCATTTTACAATTTGAGAAAGTATACGGGTACATACGAGCGAGGTGAGGCCAAATGTTCACGGCACATAGCAATCCGTTTGTCAAAATTTAGGAGGGCATCCTGGCATAATTGCTTGTCTATTCCACTAATATGCCTTACTATGCCGTCCTTTAGCTCTTGAATTATTACTAACTTATTGACATAGACCTTGCTTTTGAGATAGCCTCAAAGAATAAAATCCAAGGGTATCAAATTGCATGATTTTAGTGGCCAATTGACCTCGTTGTTTCGTGCTATAATGCCACTCTTAAATTGGCTGTGTGGCATATGGCACCGTCCTCTTAAAATGAAATGTCATCCACATCCATATCATCCAATTCGGGCCATAAAAATCAGATATCATGGTTAGATAGTGTTCACCATTCAGGTTCACCAGCCCAAAAACCACACCAAACCTCTTTGAGGACGCATTGGTTTTCGACAATCTGTCTGGGGTTTACATCGGCCCAAATCAACAACTTTGCTTAATAACTTATCCGCTGAGATGAAATCAGCTTCGTTATTGATCTTTTATTTTTAAATTACCATCATATTGTGTTTGCTCGTGCCTCGAATCAACGAATCCACCGCGCTTGAAATGATCTGGAGGCTTCAATTTCTATGTTAACTCAATTTTGTAAGCATGCATACTCAAACCTTTTGTTATAATTCGACGTCCTTGGAATATTTTCGGCTGAACGGCCTGTACGAACATGCACTGTTAGAATTTCTATGCAAGATATTCAAAAGTGTACGTTCAGGTGGTTCTTTTCTTTTTGAACGCCCAGTTTCACGATGTTCGTCTGTCTAGTCTGCCAGAGGGCCATAACTATTGAACTATATTCGGTTACAAGAAAATCTCCGATGCTGAAAACAAATACTGTGCATTCAACCGAAAACAAATACTCTGCATTCAACGATTAATTCAGTCTAAAACTAAACGTAATCCAAGGCAATCACGCCACTTGGATTATATTAGTTAATTTAACACGGATATCCAGCGTTTTCCGTCTGCGAAGAGAGTCATGTGCCAATTTAATTTACTTAACTTTTTTCTGAAACGGTAGTTATTTGTGGAGTAAAAAGTAATAAAAATTCTCGACACCAAAATTTTATCGAACTTGCCAAGCCGTCACATAGTAAAACACATGAAAAATTGTCCAGCGTTGATTCTAGACGAAATTTCGTGTGATTTACTATGTGAATATAGCGCCGAGAGTTTTTTATTTTAAATATTATTTAAATTTTATTAAGAATAACATTTCGGTACCAAGTTTTAGTCGACCTTGGCCAGCACTCACATAAAATACGCAAGATTATAACTTCCATTAAAAATAATCCAAAGGATCTCTGATTATGACCGTACCATAAAATTGAGTACATCCCGTTCCATGCTAAGACGAACTCGAGCTCAAAAAGCTATACGAATTACCGAGTTATTAAAAAGCTATAAATCGTTCAAATAACCAGAACTTGTCCGCTAAATGTGTCGTGTGTGTGGCGGTGTTCTATTACCAAGTTTTCACAACTTGTTGGGAATATGTTTTGATGGATGACGAAAGGTACGTGAAATTGGATTTGAAACAGGTTAGCAGGTCAAAAGCAATATATCTTACCAAAAAGTAGTGACAATGCTTCCGTTAAATATATAAGTTAGATAAATTTATGATTATTTAAGAGTTATAATTACAAGCGATTTGCAGTTGTGGACTCAAGAGCCAAGTCTTTGTCACATAAAAGAATGACGACAGAAACCTTTTACCTTTTCATTCTTACCTTTTCAAGTTCAAATTTTAATTTTTTTGTGTATGTCACGGATGATTTTTGTTTTATTTTTATTTTTTGTTATTGTTTTTGACAGATTTAATCTTTTATTTATAAATTTTTATTTCTTTATGTTGGTAATATTTAATCAGCTGTATAATGTTTTGGATGTATATATTAGAACGTTTTTTTGCGTGTTTTTAGTGCGTTACACTTACTTTAGTTTTTATGTTTTCATACTTGATGAGTAGTAACTTTAGTGTATTTCACCAGAATATTCAGAGTTTAAGGTCGAATTTTGATATGTTTAACGTGTACCTGTGTAGCCTAAGTCATCAACCAGATTTAATTGTCGTCTCTGAAATATGGATTTATTCACATGAGTGCCCAGGTTATAACTTGCCAAATTATTGTTTCGTGGCTTGCTGTAATGATGATTACAGATCAGGTGGGGTTGGTGCTTTTGTACATAATAATTTAGTAATGAATTCTTTTCGGTGTTATAATTGGTCTACAGCTGATGTTCTTACTTTAGATGTCAAATTAGGCAATCTTGGTTGGACCTTTGTTTGTATCTATAAGTTTTGTAATAGTGATATTAATCTATTTTCCAGAGACTTGGAACGGTTACTGCAAACAACTAGGGCTAATAACATGGTTAGTTTTGGTGACATTAACATTAACTTATTAGACAATAATGCATCTTATAATTATCTGACCTTGCTGGCTTCTTTTGGCTTTCTTAGCCTAATAAATGATCCTACCAGACTATTGTCATGTCTTGATCATGTTTTTGTCAAGTCCCATAACACATTTAATTTTGCAGTTGAAAACTTACCGATTCATCTCTCTGATCATAACCTTATCAAACTACTAATTTCGTCATCTCCGAAGTGTGCAGCCCAAAGTGCCTGTACTTTAGATAATTCAAGGATAGACTATGATCAACTTATTTTATATCTGCAATTCGAATCATGGGATGCGGTCTATTGCGAAACAAATTGCTATATTGCGTTTATGGTTTTTTTGAATATTCTAAAGACGCACATTGCACAGTCTAGGGTATGTATCACTGGAAATAAATTAAAAAAATTGAAACCTTAAAGAAACCTGGAAAAATGAACACCTTAAAGAAACTATCTAAGAAGTTAAGACATCATCCAAATAACGCTAGATTAGGTAGAGTTGTCAAAAAACTATCGAAAAATGTAAAAGCAATTATAAAATCGATGAAAACTCGTTATTATAAAATGAAATTCGAATCGGCACGTAACAATTCTAAGCTTACATGGCAAATTATTGATGATGTTTTGGGTAGAAATATAAAAGCAAAACAGATTGCAGATATCTGCAAGCATCAATCTGATACAATTATTACAGATTCTCAACAAATATGTACTGAGTTCAATACGTTTTTCCTAAACGCCCCTTTAGCCATTAGCTCTGGTTTCGTAAATGTTATTTCAGCTGCTAATCATAGTGAATTTAACCGTTATATCTATGGTACGTTTACATCACCTAGCACGTCTTGTTTTTTTGTTAGAATTCACGCCATGGACATCTTGTCTGAAATAAATAAATTAATAAACAAGCCTTCTAAAGGTATCGACGGCATTGATAATCTAGTAATTAAGAAGTGTTCCTGGTATCTAATAGACGTATTGAAGTACCTATTTAATTTAAGCTTAGATACTGGAATATTTCCTGATGTTTTAAAATTAGCAGTCGTGGTTCCAGTTCATAAAAAAGGTGATGTACTGCAGTTGAACATTTATCGTCCAATATCGCTCCTAAGCACATTCTCCAAACTATTTGAGAAAATGATTAAATGCAGACTAACTAAGTATTTAAATAAAATTAATTTCTTGCATCCTAATCAATTTGGTTTTACAATAGGTAAATCTACCGAACAAGCGCTATTGCACCACCTAAGTCATGTTTTTTTAACTATTAATAATTCCCAAAAACCTACATCATTATTTCTCGATATTTCAAAGGCGTTTGACACTGTTGATCATTGTATACTTTTAAGTAAATTGTTTAATTTGGGTGTAAGAGGTCAAATGTATAATTGGTTCAAAAGTTATATTAGTAATCGTCGCCAAGTTGTTAAAATAAATGATACGATTAGTGACCCCGGTAATTTGAGCTGTGGCGTTCCTCAAGGCTCAGTTCTTGGACCATTATTATTTATCATTTATATTAATTCTGTTTTTGAGAGCAACCTCTTGGGCAATGTGACCGCATTTGCAGATGACTTAGCTTTGTGTTATACATCTGCAAACCCCTTGGAGGTCAAATGCTTACTGCAAACCGATTTAGCCACTCTCAGCAAATGGTTTTACCACCACCGCCTTGCAGTGAGTGATAAATCCAGAATTTTACATTTCGGTCGTTTGTTCCCTGTCCCTGTGAAGTACCACATCGAGCAATGTACGGGTAGCCTTTGTTCATCAAAATGTTTTAAATTGGTGTTGGTGGATGAATTTAAATACTTAGGTGTCACAATTGACTCCCAGTTGACCTGGAATTCTCATCTTGCCAATGTTAGGAAGAATGTTATTATTTCTATTTATAAATTCTACCACTTACGCCAAATTTGTCCACAGTCAATTTTGAGAAATTTATATCATGCCTTAGTTGAATCAATAATAATGTATGGCATCACAAGTTGGGGTGGGATTTATTTTTCTAGAATTGAGGCTCTGTATATTGCTCAAAAACGTATTATTAAACTAATTTATCGCCGTCCTTCTACCACTGCAACAATTCCACTGTTTCGTGAATTAAACCTGTTACCTTTGAGATGTTTGTATGTGTATAAAGTTTTAAAAATGTTTTTTGTCCGCAGTGGTAGTTTTCATTTTCGCATATCTCATACACATAATATAAGAAATCCAAACATTTTTTCAAGGCTGCGTTGCAACAGTGAGGGGTTTAGAAGATTTTACTTATTTATGGCGCCATATTGGTTTCATAAATTACCCATAGATATAAAGCTCATCCCTACTCACCGGAAACATTATTTCGAGAGTGAGGCCCGTAAGTGGTTGATGTATATTACCAATATTGAAACTTACTTTTAAATAGTAACAACTATCTCTCTGTGACATTTAATCTATTTTAGTTTAATTTATTTAATTTATTTCATTTTTAATGTATTTTAATTATTAACTATATTTGAACTTGTGTTTTTTGTTTATATAAGCTTTTTGTAACGTCCCAACCAATCATAGTTTTTCTTCTTTTTTTTGTAATTTGCTCCACTACAGGTTTAACTAATGATAATAATAATAATAATAATATGAAACGTATTTTGTTCGTTGACACGATTCAGTAGTAAAATGTTGGCCTAATTAAGCTATAGTTACACTACTCTAAAGCTTGGCACAGATTTTTTATCGTTCTGGTTTTGGATTCAGTTCCAAAAGATGTTTTGTTCCGGTGTCCAGCGCCGGTTTTAGGAAATCCTTTTAGTTCTGGTTTAATTCCGGAACGGAACCGGGTTGAAACCGGTTAACATGTTTAGTTACATCTTTGCTCTTTCAAATTAAGATTAATACAAAATTGTTAAAAAACAGGTTCATATTAATGTTTTTTGAACACAATCAACAAAAATGTTGGTGTCCGCGATCGAAAAGGATGTTTCTGTTTATTAAATCTATTACAATTTGAAAAATATTTCGGTTAATTACAGTTTAATGTTCCGGTTAAGTTCCTGTTCGAAGCTCTGCTTTAAAGACGCTATAAAAGAGACTAATCAAATCAATGTTATCTCAGAAGATCCAAGCCGACCGGTTTCGACCTATCCAAAAATATTTGGAAATAGAGAAAAGAAAATTTGCGGATGCGATAAGATTGCTGAAAATATGCGTTTTAAAAAGAACAATATTGCTGCCAACGTCACATCGGACACTGTGTAGAATATCATTGAGAAACATCGAACAACATGTGCTTGAACTGAATCGCCCTTTTACAAAATACAATGTTGACAAAAAATATTGCCAAGTAATCAACGTATTATTTTACGTATCGACAACCGAGTAGATTACATGGCGTTATCTATACTTCGCCCATCCCTGATGACAAACGAATAAGAATAAATTTCCTATAATTCGTAGCTAGCGAATTGAATAATTTCAAGTGTCTACGATCACATTGTGTTTGCCTAAAATATTGTTACGATCGTGGTGACATCTCTGTTTGGGTAGCGACACTATCGTTAATGTAAAACTGTTATAAAGTAGAAAACTAGATGTGTCTAGACTAATCTAGCCTAATGGAATATTTTGGAAATTTCTAGAATGGTTAGAATATTTGGTATAAATATATTTGGTATTTGCGATAAACATTTGGGAGAAACATTAGTTGTGTTTTAACCGTGAGAGTGCTGATAGTAGTAAAATGGAAAAAATGAAACACTTAACGTTTATAAAGTAAAATTCAGTGTTCTTAAAGTGTAATAAAATAATTATTGTGAAGTTAAATAAGTGAAATAATTGAATTAGTATTAAGTGTAATTAATCGGAATAAATAAATTTAGTGTAATCTAGAATTTACATTGTTTGTTTTATTCAAAATCCAGTGATCGAACCTTGTTTGACAGGGCAAAAACGTAACAATTGGTTACAGCAGCGGGATTGTGAATTAAAAGATGATTCTAGACGAGTTAAAGATTTCCGATTTAAAGGAGGAGTTGGAGCGGCGTGGTTTGTCAACGGTCGGTCAGAAAAATGTATTGAAGCAACGATTACTTCAAGCATTGGAGATGGAGGGTAATGATCTGCTATAATGAGGATGGAACAGTCCAACTTAAAAGTTAAAAAGTCAGTTGAAAAGTCCAGTAATGAATTGAACCATAAAATGAAACAGTCATTTGATCAATCAAATCAGTAAATGTAAGAAAATAAACACTCATGAAGAAAATTAAGCAGTCAGTGGGCGAGATCAATAACACAATGGCCGAGAAATTTAATGAAATGTATGTAAAAATGTAAAAATTACAAAAGGACATGCAAGGGTTGGAGCAGAAAAACAAATGCAAAGTTTAGAAGAGAAGGTTCTAGGCTTCGAAAAAGAACTTATATACATCAAAGTTAACGGTGCATCTTCGCAAGTAGGCCAACCAGGACCATCGATGAAATTTAAACCACCGAAAGTCGATAGCACAACATCGTTTTCGGTTTTCAAATTTCAATTTGAGACAGCTGTTAATCAAAATATTTGAAATGACGCAAATCGTGGAACAGCGTTAATAGTAGCTCTGAAAGGAGAAGCGGCTGAAACACTGCAGACTATTCCGCAGCAGGACCGTAGGAATTACAACGAAATAATGAAGGTGCTGGATCGAAAGTATGGAAGTGACCATAAACGAGAGATGTATCGTATGGAGCTAATGAGTCGATATCAAAAGCTCGGAGAGACTCTTCAAGAATATTCTGCAGCAGTCGAGTGGCTAGTGCATTTGGCACATGTGAATACATCTCCCGATTACATGGAGAGAATTAAGATGGACGCATTCATCGATGGAATACGGGATCCAGAAACACGTAAAGCAGTCATGTTAACAACTAGGGCGACTTTCACCGAGACCATTGCATGTGCTTTGATAAATGAAACTGCGCAGTCTATTATAAACCCGTCACTTGGAGTGAATAAGGTGTTGGGCAAGTGGTAGGATGGGTCATGTTTCACGAGATTGCTTGAAGTTAGATGGAGACGACCAAGATCACGATCTCCTATGCAACGAACATCAAGTTTTGGCAAAGGAGTAGCGACAGGACACCAAGGTATTAGGAAAGTACGGACATGTGACGAAACGGGTCACATATCACGAGACTGTCGGGAAACCAGGTGGAGACGGGCGGAATCGCGATCTCTGGGGCGTCGAGGATCGGATAATGAGAAAATTGTGAACAAGAAGGAACAACAGGTGCATGAAGAAGCAGTTGGACTGAGAAGAGTCAGATGTTATTCCATACCTGTAACAAGATTGGGACGAGGTAGAGACGGTTTAGCAGTTAAAGGTGAGGTTGACGGGCAGTGGTCTACTGGATTAAGAAAGGGCAACGAAGAAAACCGAAGTTGTTAAACATAGAGCGATTAGAGCTCTACAGGGGAGGTAAGCTGGATCCTGTTCGGGACGAATCAGGATTAGGTACGGAGTAATGCTACGATCATGGCGACATCTCTGTTTGAGTAGCGACACTATCGTTAATGTAAAACTGTTATAAAGTAGAACAGATAGATGTGTCTAGACTAATCTAGATTAATCAGATATTGTGGAGATTTCTAGAAAGGTTAGAATATTTGGTATAAATACGCGATAAACATTTGGGAGAAATCTTAGTTGTGTTTTAACCGTGAGAGTGCTAATAGTAGTAAAATAGAAAAAGTGAAGTTAAGTGATTATAAAGTAAAATACAGTGTTCTTAAAGTGTAATAAAATAATTATTGTGAAGTTAAATAAGTGAAATAATTGAATTAGTATTAAGTGTAATTAATCGGAATAAATAAATTTAGTGTAATCTAGAATTTACATCGTTTGTTTTATTCACAATCGAGTGATCGAACCTTGTTTTACAGGGCAAAAACGTAACAATATATTACATAAAAAATTTAGGAATAATTCTGCCCAGATAGACTGATTCTTTTACAGCAGGATTTTGTGTCGCAAAGATTTATATTTTCTGTTAAAAATAAACAAATCAATAAAAAATCTTAAGTATGGCCAAAATCCTATATGCGAAGCGCTATACCAAAATCACTCAACCCAAGTTTCACACGACGATTAGAAAAGTAAAGGAACTACACATTTAAGAAACTATAAAAAAATCATTAACTTATTAGTTTTGATCCCAAAAAACCGCACACCATACCATATCGCATAACGATTCAGAGTCGGGTTATTAAAAAAAAATTTTGGAAAATTAATTTTTAATACTTTTTTTGTTACTTAAGTTTCGGAAAAACTTTTTTTTTTTTAATTTTATTTTTCATTAATGTACACAGAGTAATTACACAATTTTCTTGTCGTCTTTTATATATAAACATTTTGTGCTAAAACCACAAGACGAAATAAAAAAAAAACAAGAAATATTAAATTATATTGTAATTGACATTTTATGATACTTTTGACCTTCCTTAGCATTTCTATAATATATAAGAGGAAAACTCTCTTAACGAACGAACCCACATCGTAAAATTTTATAATTAAGGTGTTAGCATTTAAAAACAAACTGGTATCTACAGCTTTAGTGAAGGTGAATGTGTCCACCTACATACAGGAAGTATATTTTGATGTATATACATTATGATTTAGTTTTACGTCAACTATAAAGCGTAATCTTATTACTACTGTCATATACATACATATGTACATAATGTACTTGGTATGTGCGATTTTGTGCAGTTAAATTGGAAATACTATTTTGTAACAGTTTAGATGTAAACATACACAACAAGTACCAAATACAATTTATAACAACAAACAATGTTGAAACTAAATAAAAACCAGTCAAGCTAATAAACATTCCATATATAAGAAATTTTACTTGCAGTTACTTCCTCTTTCTCCCGACGACGATTACGACAAAGACGATGATAATCTATAGAATTCTTAAGACTGATTAAAAAAAAAAAAAAATTCTATTTTCTTATCTTCATTTTTGTTTAATTTATTTTATTTAGACAACTACAAAAAAATCCGAACGAAGATTGGGCGAAAATAGCATAAAGCACTAAAATGCTACAAATTGTTGAGTTAAGTTAATTTATTGTGTCATTGCTGGAATTCTTTTGTATTGTACATAAGTATATATACGTATAACCATATGTAGACTAGACACATGTATAGAGCGCATCGAGCATAAGAAAAATGATCAAGAAAATGTATCTTTAACTTATTTAAAATAAATTTTATGTACCAATCCATATCTCTCTATAGTAGAGCTTTTTTGTTTCATTTTATAATATATAAAGTTTCAAGATGTAATATATATTTATATATTTAAGATGCAACTGCATAATACGTGTACAACTCAAATACACAATGCAATCTAATTTCAATTTGTATGTGTACAAATAAATTCACGATTTTTGTTTTTATACCTTTCTGTGTGTGTGTGTGTGTTTTTTTTTTTATCATTCTTTTTAATATACTTGAGATGGTTGCGCAAAGTTGACATATCTTGTCGATTTAAATTTATTTTTATTCACTCAACAACTATACGTAGCTTTCTTGTTGTTCCTCCGCATTTACACAACACTGAGACACACACACAGTATACTCGTAATTGCAATAAAAAAAATATATATATACATATAAGAAATCTTATTCCAATTCTTTACTTTTTATTTAAACTAAGCACAAAAAACACTATACACTATATATACTGTCACAGCGACGAGCTTTTCTTTAGCGCGTTTTTTGTTGTTTTGTTTTTTTTTTTAACATGAAACTGTCATAGTTTCTAGCAACTGGAATGGAGAATGTACTTAAATTTTATTTGTATTTCGCTATTTTTATAAAATTAAAATTCAATTTGATGCAAGCGAATGTTTATATTCGTATTTATAGCAAGGATGACACAATGTATTAAAAAAAAAGAGAATATTTTTTTGTATATGTATGTACGTTTCGTGCATATCAAACTTAAAAGTAACGATATTCGCGAATATCAACAACAACAACAAAAATGTTAACTTCGAAACAAGTCTGGATTTATATGTATATAAATGTATAGTATATATATATAGGATAACAAGGCAGATCCCAGGAATTTGTTATCTGTCAGCTAGCATAGTTAAATCTGTCGGAACTATATAATATGTAAAATAGAAACAAGCTAAATTAATTTTAACAAAACAGTCTATACTTGGAACTTAACATGAAAAGCAAAATGAATTTCTTACCAAAGCCACCTTAATGTATAAAGCCGGCGTGTTAAACAATGAGCTATAAATATACCTTTGACACTTTTGTCCAGGGATGGGCGAAGTAGATTCGCCTCCGCGATTGCTTGATATGTTGAAATTAAATATAGAAGACTGCTACTCCAATAACTACATTTGATATACCGCACGGCAGTTATACTGACAATGAATTAAAAGTGATGGTTCAAAATTGCTTGCAATTAGTTTCCGTTTACTTAAGGCGGAGAATTTAAATCACCGATATTATCTTAAAACCAGTATTTGCTAAATTTTTGTGTTGCTCTGCGTGAATTAAGCGTATCTGACTGTGAGTGGATGCGAGCCTGTTATAGTGACCAGCGATTCTGGTATGTCGCATAACAAATAATAATTTGACACATATGTGCAATTTGTCCTAAACCTGTCCTAAAAAGCAACAAAAACCATTTCTTCATATGCGTTGTAAGTAATCAAAATGTCCCGATGAAACGTAACGTTCAATATTGGAAAAAATAGGAGAATAGGACGTTTAGGGCTACCATCAGGGATGGGCGTTTACGCGTCATCTATTATATTCTACATTGACGTGTCGACAATCCGTAGATAACGTCAACAACGTCGATAATGTAGACAATTCCTAGAGTGGTTTTGTCAATTAGTACTAAACTAAAGGGTGACCAAATTTCTTTAGGAACACTGCATTATTGGTGATAGTTTTATGGAATGTCCGTCAATGCATTTAAATCTCTTTTCAAAAACAGCGGAATTTAAGACTAATCGTGCTCAAATTCCTGTTTATCAATTACAAAATTATTAAATTGACCCAAAACAACGATATATTGCGTTATATAGAGTGGGGCCCTCTTTATTACGGTGGAACGGTATAGAACAGCTCGCAGTAAAATCGGAAAAAACGGTTCCCATAAAATCAGACAAAAAGGTTATAACTTTCATTGAAAATAATCCGGCGAAGTTTAACAATGACCGCGCCATAAAATTTAACCCACCCCACTCCATGGTAAAACGAATTTGAGTTCAGATAACCAACACTTGTTCATGTATATAAAAATCAACAACTTTTCTATTATTGTGGCAAGATTGTACTGTCCACCAAGACATTCTATTAAAAACAAACAATACTCAGAGTTCTTCAAGCGTCTAGGAAAAAGGTTCATTATATAGACGTGACTTCAATGTGAAGAATATTCACTAGATTAACTACAACTAAAGGAAAAAAATTACTGATTGCCATTAAAGAAAATGGATGTGAATCCATATCAACTGGAAAACCAACATATTGGCCAACTGACCCCGGAAAAATATATTTTTATAACCAAAAGTTATAAAAGGAACCGCCCTCGTTAGCACAGTAACTAGCGTGCTTGTTCTATTATTCGAGGGTCTCGGGTTCGATTCCCGGTGGTACCCAAAAATCACGGTTGGGTGTTTTAAATGTGTAAGTATATGTGCTTGTCCGCGTATTGCACCGTGGGCCCGGTAGTGGCATTGAGTGCTGAAGTAATCCGGTCAATTGTCCGGTCAACGATATTAACGTTGGGACATTTTTGGAAAGTATAAAAGGTTTGCATAACATCAGAGATATACGGTGGTGGGCGAGATAGTAGAGTGATTGGCTTTAGATTGGTTGACCAAGGTTTGAGTCCTATTAGCGACGGTATTATTTTAATTTAATTTCTTCTGTATTCAAATAGGTTCAACACACAGCTTCTTCTGTTAAACATTTTTATATTTTTCAAGTAGTGGCATGTATACAATATGGGTGGGTATATAGCGATGGTGAAATAAACGCAGATCCCATTGCCTTTGCTAAAATTTTCAATATTTTCTATTCAAATGACAGATATACACGAATATCACTGTTTATGTATATGTATGGCGGTGGCTCGGTGGTGAAAGAAGCTGTGTGATTGAATTTTAATCATGACTAGTTGAAACCTGAATATCAATAATTTTAATTGAATAGCAAATTGATCATTTTTAAATCAAAAAGTGATTTTTTTTAATTAAATGAGAAATGTGTGGATGCCCGCTAAATTATTTTACCCTTAATCGAGGTTCGAACACTGCACAACTTCTACGATTTCAAATCCTTTGACACCGCTAACTTTACCACCTCACCATTTCCATATATAGATTTGCCGCATACTCATCCTTTATGTTTGCCAGTTGAAGGGAGAAATTAAATAAATTAAATTAAAAATTATTTAATGCCAAACCAAAGCTTGAACTCATGTTGACAATTCCAAATGCAACGACTCTGCTTACTGGACCACCGGCGTATATAAAGTTGGTGCTCTACAAATCTTTTATGTTTGCCAATTCAATATCGGCGTATTAAAACTTCGTGCTGAACAACGATAGAAATCTTTACATGGCACAACTGATAGAAATCTTGACAAAAAGGTTATAACCTTCATTAAAAATAATCCGGGGAAATTTAACTATGACCGTGCCATAAAATTTAACACACCCCACTCCGTGGTAAAACGAATTCGAGTTCAGGAATGCTATGAGTGCTACCGAGTTATTGAAAAGCCAAATCGTTGAGATAACCAACACTTGTTCGATAAAATATGTGCCAGACTGATGACAAAATTTTCACATAATCTAGTGGATGTGTTTTGATGGATGACGAAACGTACATAACATTGGTTTTCAAATACTTCAAGTTAGATACATTTGCAAAAAATGTATGATTTGGCCAGCAATTTGCAGTTGTGGAGCCAGGTTTTTGTCACATTTTTCATAACGACGTATTTTGCCGCAAATTCTTCAACACGATTCAGCAGTAAAATGTTGGCCTTATAGCTCGTTCGCACGACTCTAATTCCAACAGATGCAATAAATTGGCACCAAATTAATCAAATCAATGTTATCAAAGAGTCCACAGGTTTTCGATGTATCGAAAAAATTTGTGGTATATGGTGGAAAGAGTGCTAAAGTACAAAGGTCACACCGGCAGTTATGCCAGAAATAGAGGGCATCAAACAACATGTGCATGATTTTATCCGTAATAACGAAAACTATAGAGGTGATTTATGCAAAAATTAAAAAAATTCAATTAAATCATATGGAAATTTTATTATCATTCGAA
Source organism: Tipula unca (assembly GCA_951394425.1). NCBI lineage: Eukaryota > Metazoa > Arthropoda > Insecta > Diptera > Tipulidae > Tipula > Tipula unca. The sequence goes on along the minus strand of OX596381.1, from coordinate 148,055,364 downwards.
AGAACATTTCTTGCCATTTATTGTTTAAAGATTACTTTACATTAACTGCGATGGTCCATTCTCAAAGTTCAATTTTTGATGACGCGTTCGAGAATATCATTAATTGAACACTATTTTAACTGTCGACAGTGACTAAAAACCCTGCCAAGTAATCTACGCTATATTTTACGTGTCGACAACCGCGTAGATTACATGGCGTAATCTACCTCGCCCTTGTTTGGTATGACCTCACATAATAACTAGGAAACTATAACACTGTAATAACATACGTACCGGGATGTCAGTAGTTCTAAATTTTCCGAAAATTATTTCAGTTTTTATAACAGTAGGATTTTCAGATCAACAATTCGGAAGAGTCATATAATCGAAAAATGTGAGGTTATTACAAATTTGGTTGTCCTAAAACTCCCAATCGCCTGTTTTTCTCAAAACTGAAATATTTTTCGGATAACTTAGACCCAATGACATGTTGAAATATTCGGCATTATGGAGTTAACTTTTTAAGGATTTCCCAATAAAATCCGGACTAAATCATAAAATCAACATAAATTCTAACCATACTCCTAACAACGAAGAAAAGAAATGAAGAGTCCTGCCTGGAACCTGTTCGCCTACCATTTGGTGGCTCTCCTTTCAGAGGTCGCTGCACTATTCGTTCCGGATCGTCTCGCAGAACCTGACCGAGCCAGTGTATACTCGCTGAGATTTTACTTCAAGTACAATATCAGACAGATCCTTCTCTCATATGAAAGAAGCCATCTCTCGCACTCGTCTGTCAGCGTCCCCCTTTAAAAAGCTTCAGCTTTACGGCACTTGATAGGTGTTTACATTTTAGTATTGCCCCTGTGGTAGGAAGCACTCACATGTCTCGTTAATCTAAATTGCACGAACATTAGTAAGAGACGGCTCAACAGTTGGATCGCTGGGATGACAACCAACATCCGCAAAAAAATGAACTTTTTATAAAGTCAACAAAACATCACGCTATACCAAAGTAAAAAAAACATCATTTTGATGACAATTTAAGATGGTTCAAGAGACAGTTTCCCTCTATATCCTCCTATACAACGATATGGCCTAAACAAAACCAATTTGATCATCAATCAACAATTCAAAATTCGAAAAATTAAAAATCGGGTACATTAACATCATCTTAGGCGAAATCACTATCCTCCCAATTCCAAATTTGGAAACATCTAGACAATTCTACTATAAACAGACTTGATGTTTGTGTAACTAAGTTATGAGAAATAACAATTCAATGCTGCGAAACTTTTTTATAAATTGACGATACAGGGGACAGAAATCCATCGCGGTTAATCGACTGAAACAATCGTACGATCGATATTCCTGTTAAAGAATTATTCGTTCGAGAATGTTACTGCGAGAGAAGTATCGATTTAAATTAAATTTAAATATTTTATTATTTTAATTGGTTGGCCCAAATAATCACAGTAATACAGTAAAGGTATCATCTACATATTTCTGTTTCGAGACATTGTATAGCGAAATGAGAAGGAATAGTGTACAAAATTATTCTAATCGGCTGAAATCGCTATGGGAAAAGCTTAATTAAATAAATGAAATAGCTCTGCTCTCGCAGGCCGAGGTTCTGAAAGTACAACAATTCAGCAATGAACGCAGTTCGCGTAATTTCTTTAAAGGAATTACTGGACTGCACCATAGTTTTAGGCCTGCGTCAATCGCCATTCGGGTTGGAAACATCTGTGTCAACATCGACGCAGTACTTGACGCATCAAGTGGACACTTTACTGACCTCTTTGATGTTGTTGAGCCACCTCAAATACAGACAGCGGAGATTTGCACTGAGGATCCATCCCATGAGGGATTCACTAAGGCCTTGCAGAGATTGAAACGAAACCGCTCACCTGGGGTGGACTACAGTAATTCGAAGCTCTTATGATATTTGGAGGGGATACTTTGTGTTACTGTCTTTTAAACCTTATTCGATTAGCAGGCGAACCGAAGTAATGCCTGACGAATGGAAAGATGCCGCGATGTGCTACATCTTCATGAAGGGAAATCGTTTGAAGTGTGAGAATAATCGCGGTATAGGTCTCCTTTGCACAGCATACAAGTTACTATCCTATACCTTATATTGGACAGAATCAACCCTCTAGCGGAGGGCTTGGTTGGTGACTATCAAGAAGGATTTCGTCCGAATCAATCAGCCATTGATCAGGTCTTTTCGCTGCGGATGATTCTATCTAAATATTGTGATACATCCATCCCCGTACATCTGGGGTTCCCTGATTTCTGGCAGGCAAATGACTCGATCAACCGAGATAGTTTGTGGTCCGCCCTGGAATACCTGGGAAAGACAACAAAATTGGTACTACTGTGTATAGGATAACAGTGATGCAGGCTCAATGCTACATTAAAGTTGAGAACAGGTTATCGACTTTTTTTTTATCCCCGATACTCTTTAATCTCATGTTGGAGTAGATCTGTCGTAAAACTGAAACATCTCAGCGCAACATCTTATATCGCCTGTCCAATCAGGTGCTTGCATATGCAGATGACATATCGTAATTGGACTGAATAGCAACGGAATGAAAGAAATAATTGATCCGCTTGTAGAGTTGTCAGCTTCTGTTGGACTCCATATCAATGAGTTGAAAATGAAATAACTGATCTCTGGTTATACGGGCAATGGTACACCAGATTTAAGTAGTGTCCACTATACGTTAGAGGGAGTGAGGAGGTTCAAATATTTGGGTTCTCTTATCACTCACGATAACAGTGTGGGTAAGGATATTAAAATGTGTCTGGCAGCTGGCAGTCGTAATTTGCATCCTCTAAGGCCACTGCTAAAATCTAAACACCTGGCAAGTGCCGCAATGCTTAAGCTTGACCAAGCTTCGTTGGGCGCTGACGGATGAGTACGAGATATGGCTCCTTACACTTGAGAGAAGAATTATGCGAGGGATTTACGGGCAAAAACGCAAAATAGATGGTACATACTGAGCAATATGCAATATTGAGATCAGAGATCTGATGAAGATCCCCGATATTGTACATGAAATAAGATAGAAACGAGTACGCTGGCTCGGTCACATTCTGCGTGCTGATCCAGATCGAATTGTGCAACGATCTCTGAAAGGAGAGCCACCATATGAGAAGCGCAGAGGTCGTTGCAGACGACGATGGTTCCACGATGTAGAGAACGACTTGGCCTCTTCAGATTGTCTTAGATACAGGGATGGGCGAGGTAAATTACGCCATGTAATCTACGCGGTTGTCGACACGTAAAATATTACGTCGATTACTTGGATATATTTTGTGTTAACGACAGTTAAGACAACATCAACAATCTAAAGTGGTATTTGTAAAAAATTGTATACGAGAAAACTGTATCATGAAAACTAGTTTACTATAGTTTATTAACACAGCACATTTTTTTAATTTATCCCATCCCTCTAAAATATTAGAATCATGACAAGTCATAATTTGATAGTTTTTGTTTTAATGTCATCTCATATTCTAACCTAATTTTATTTTCTGCAGAGAGAATAAGTTAGATTAAAATATATTGAAGGATACTATAAAACTATCACCTTTCATAACGCATTAATATCCTAATGAAATCTAGTCAGAGACTTTGTCTGCCTTGTTAATATTGTCTATGTTGTCTATACAGGATATCGACGCGGCAATACAATAAAGCTAACCAATTTATCATCTATATTCCCACACCAAATATTAACGCGGTCAAAAGGTAGCCACCAAAAATTACTTCCAAAATCAATAATTCAGGTTTTTCCGATTTATCCCTCTCCATGCCTTTAAAACCAGATTTGACAAACAAATAAGGTAGAACGTAAATAAAATGCTGTTATGAATCGTAATTGCTAACGAGCCCATTAGCAAAATACCATTCGATTTCCGTGTCTGTAATATAAAGAGTTAAAACAATCTCACTGGTTTCAATCGTAGTATTGACCAATAGCTCTGTTGATAGCATTATTACTTACTTTGGTTGTCATGATGGTTGTGAGCAAGTGATTGAAGAGAAGCCACTTTGATGCGCGGTAACTGTTCGAAATTTTATAGAAATTGCAGATTTTACTCACGTGCGTCACCGGTATTTCCTATTATAAGCATTATAGATATAAGTTGAATGCGTATACGGGAGACACTGATTGACGACACTGCCATAGAAATCAAAGTATATATATTCAAATTTAACTTATTGCTCAAGTTCAAACACAATTTCTCATTTTTTTCAAATTTTGCTTAAATCACTTAAGATTTCGTAACAAATCTGCATTGAAATACTCTTTAAATTATAATTCAAATTTGATTCAAGCCCGCATACTAGAATTACAAATACAAATACGATTAAACTTTGTTTAAAATGCACTCAAATTTTGATCATATTCAGTTAAAATATTAATTTATATTCACTCGTTTAAGTAAAGATTTTGTTTTAAATTTACATAAATATCGCTCTAAAGTGAAATTAAAACTTAACTCAAATTCTTATTTAAGGTAAATTATAATTCAAAACCGATACGCAAACTCAAATATGACAAAATAATTTTCAACTCAATGTTTGATTTTTAACTCAACTGAAAATTGAAAATCCACTCAAATTTATTTCAAGTCAAAGTGAAATATTACATTATATTCATTCATTCAAGTCATCTAAAAAATTATTAAAAATGTTGGCTCAAATTTTTACTAGAATTCTATCTGGTATTTCACTTAAGCAAATCCACTCAAAAACATATACTTCGATGTCTATGCAAAGTGAAAGATGAGTTAATAATTATAATTTAAATAGCACTCAAATTTTGATGAATGCGTTTAAAATTTAATTCAACTCCATAGTACAGTTCTACATTGTATTTCACTTAAAAAAATCCCCTCAAAATATATAATTTAACATTTACTAACATTTTCAAGAGCGGCCATTTTTACCCCCAACTTCGATTTCAAGCTATGTTTTTCATATGCTAGTTTTCCTCGATGTCTCTTTCCATGTGCTCGGTATTTCGGCCGACGGGTTTAGAGCAAATGTAGCCTTATGTACATTTAGCCCTTGATACAGTACCCAACGCCGTTGCTTAGGAGATGCTATTTCATTTTCCAACAGTACTACTATAACATCTTCCGAATTGTCTTGCAAAACTAGTTGTTTTAGATTCTTTCGATTTTAATTAAGTTTTGGTCATTAACGCTAGTTCATATGATTATTATTTGATGATTTCTAAATTACTTTATTCCTAACTCATTCCAAATTCCAAATTTATTTAAAGAACTCCTCAAAATTTGTTTGCTTAAATCAGAGGAGAGCGAAAGAATAAATGAACGAAGCTAATTGTCTAGTTTTGTACAAGATTTTTGGTATAGTTTGTAGGTATATTTTTAGAGTTTCAACCGATGTTTCTTACCTCTAAAATGGTCTTAAAAAACGTGAGCAAACGTAGGTCACACGCAAAACGCTGACATCGTAAACTATTTTGATCGCTAATGACAGGGATTTAAATTTTGTAGTGGAATTCTTTTGGCTGCCTATCCGCTTTGTAAATCAGGAATGGGCGAGGTAGATAATTTTCATAGTTGTCGACACGTACAGTTTACTGACCAAGATAACTGAGCAATATTTTTTGTTAACGTTCTTAACTGTCGACGTTGACAAAAATAAGGTTGAGTAATCTTCGTCAGTAAACTATACGTGTCGAAAATATCATCAACCTTCGATATTTTGGCATGTTCAAATTGAATGTTCACAGGTGGCAAATAATAATTTGAGCGCCTCATAGTTTTAATTTTAGTCAACATTCAGATTACAATTTACATAATTCTAAATTTCTTAAAGATAGATTATGAAAATATTTTAATTTTAACAACTTTTCTAACCTAACCTAAATAGAAAGAGATTAAAATGTATTGAAAAAGATTGTAACACTGTCGGCGTTTTCTACGTATTGTCTACGTTGTCTACGCTATCTACGTTGTCTACGTTATCTACGGGTTGTCGACACGTCGACGTAGAAAATAATAGATGATGCGTAAATGCCCATCCCTGCTTACACAGTATGAAGACCATGTTCAGGATCGAAATCGTTGAGCCAAATAGTTGACTCAGTAAGCGGCCAGTGGCCTTTATAAACTTTAAAAGCAAATTAAGCCATCTTCAGACATAACTCTCTATAGAGGCTGAATTTTTATAAATTTTCAATTTCTTACATATGATTTTGAAAAATCTAAATTTCGCAGGATCCCCACATAAAACTTTTCCTACCGGTATTAACAAAAATAATTCACAAATGTATCGAAATGAATCGTGTCTTTTTTATTCAAGAATTAAAGAACTTCTTTATCGACATATATCGGCTGGAAATTATAGGTAATTTTAGTAGTACGATAGAAAGGGAAAATTTTGTTTAGAAATTAGCATCATATTTTCAAAAGGAATTTATAAAGTTTTTCGTTCAGTCTACATTTTTTATTACTTTTTAGCAACTTTGCTGTTCGATTGGTATACTTAATAAATTTTCATTAGACAATTCGACTGCTAATTACTTGCCAAAAACTTCATGATTATGCAAATTAATAATTGCCATCAGAAAATCTCTAGCGCGGGATTTTACAGTAACATAATATTATAATCTTATTCAATATAGATAGTTTTAAAACTTTCGAAAGACGCATATAAAAAATACAAAGTTCGAGTAAATCATTTATGTTTTCATCTTTAAAAATAAATTCATCAAATAACCTAAAGTACATAAAACTACATAAAAGAATAATAAAAGAATTCCAATGAAATAAGTATTAAATAACAAACATTGGTCCTTAAAATTAATCTCAGCAGAAATAAAGAAAACGAGATTCTTGGAATCATCGTTGGATATTTGTTACAATTTTTTTCCTGTTCATATATGTATACTCGTACATGTAGAGCAATAACAACAGTACATCGTGGTGAAACGAGCTGAACAAAAAATAAACATTTCGATAACATACAAATTCTTAAGCTGAAGAGGCCTTTTCTACAATCAGATATAGTAAAAATCATTTTTATTGCTTTTCAAAGTTTTTTATTTTATTATTTATTATTTTTGTGTTATTGGTGCTGCCACCGAGCGGTTTGTTGTACATTCCGGTGTACAGAACGTTATATTGATGGATTTATTGCTCATCTTAACGCATTGCATTACATACTTTGCACAAATTTGGTGCGGATGAAGTTTGTCCTCAATTTGTCCTAAATTACGTCATTTAAAGATAGGACACTTTTAACACAAAATTCACTCGCCTATATAGTCGAAGGACGTTTTTCCTAAAACGGGAAGATTAAATTTATCGTATATTTTAAACGTTTAAAACTTATGTCAATCCAATAAATAATCATTACATAAATAGATATAAAATTAATATTAAACTAATTAAATAAATTACATGGCCATTTAATTAAAATTTGGTTTTGATATTACAAACCAGCTTGGCTTTTTAACATTCAAAAGCTAGTATTTAACGTTATATTAAATAATTACTAATTTTGCATTAATAATTTATTATTTTTAGTGTAAGACAAATTATAAATAAAGCACAAAAAAAACTGTTTGCCGATTATAACACAAAATAAAATTTATTAATTTTTAAGGCCATTGTGATTTTTATCTAGGATATTTCATATCCAAATATGTAAAAAAGTACGAAATACGAATTTCGTAAGAAGTGAGCAGTTTATAGAATAATTTTTAATGAGAATGACAGTGACCGCACCTTAGCTGATATTTTTTGTTAGGCCATAGTTAAGTGACCTGAACTACAGAATGCGGAGATTTGCATTGAAGATCCTTCCCTTGAGGAGAGAGTACTAATGCTGTGCAGAGATTAAAACGCAATCGCTCAACTGGACTGGATGTTCATCATGCGTCACATACTGTTGTTGAGCCACCTCTAAGACAGACTGCGGAGATTTGGACTGAGGATCCATCCCATGAGGAATTGACTATATGGCCGCATGCAGAGATTGAAACGAAACCGCTCACCTGTAGTGGACTGCATTAATTCGGAGCTCTTGATATTCGGAGGGGATACTTTGTGGCACTGTCTTTTCGACCATATCCGATTAGTATGGACAACCGAAGTTATGCCTGATTAATGGAAAATGGCCGCGATATGCCCAATCTACAAAAACAGGAACAACTTGAAGTGTGAAAATTATCGCGGTCTAGATCCCCTTTGCACAGCATACAAGTTACTATCCTACATTTTATTGGATAGAGTCACTCCTCTCTTACAGTTAACTCGGGTGCTTGGCAGGGAGATGCTCTGTACCCGATACCCTTTAATCTCATGTTAAAGTACAACTTTCGTAAAACTAAAACACCTTGCATATGCAGATGACATATGCGTGATTCGCCTATATAGCGGCGGAGTGAAAAAATAATGTATGCGCTTGTAGAGTTTTCAGCGTCTGTTGAACTCCAAATCAAAGAGTTCAAAATAAAATATATGATCTCAAGTTGAAGGGACAATGGCGCACCAGATTTTAATAGTGGCCACTATACACGTTTGAGAGTGAGGAAGTTCAAATATTTGGGTTCTCTTATCACTCACGATAACAGTGTACATGGTACATACCGAGCTCTGTACAATGTTGAGATCAGAGATTTGATGAAGATCCCTGACATTGTACATTTTTTATTTTGAAAAGCTTGTATTATTTTAATATTGATTTTCTTAGTATAGCCCCAAAGCTGAATACCATAAGTCCATACAGGTTTTAAAACTTGTTGGTATAGTAGCAACTTATTAGGTATTGACAGCTCTGAATACCTTCCAATTAGCCAATACATATTTCTATATTTAATGTGTAGTTCCTCCTTTTTCTTTTTAATGTGATCTTTCCATTTAAATTTAGCATCGAGAGTCATGCCAAAATACTTGGCTGTGTTAGCATAGGGAACATGTTTGGAATTTAGTTCTATTGGTATCCAGTTAACTATTTGATTGGTGAAGTTAACGTGCGTTGATTTTTCTTCATTTAGCTTAGCCGCTTGTGTTTGGTAAATCACTTGTGTAAAGTAAATACAACACTGGCCCTAGCACGCTACCTTGGAGAACCCGTGCAGATACCCTCTTTAGCTCGGAAAATTTTTCTTCACATCTAACGCGAAAATATCTGTTATCAATGTAAGATTTCAATATCTGAAAGTATTCTTTTGGCAAATCTCGATGCAGTTTATATTCCAATCCAGGATGCCATACTTTATTACATCCAGAAATATTGTTGAGCATATTTTGTTATTTTCAAGTGCATCTTCAATAACACTTGAAATCCTGTGAATTTGCTCTATGGTGGAGTGGTTTTCTCTAAATCCGAACTGATGACGTGGTATTAGCTTTCTCTCAAGTATTATAGGTTTCATCATTTTGTATAACAGTTTCTCAAAAATTTTCGAAAGTACTGGAAGCAGAGAAATTGGCCTATACGACTTTTTATTATTAGATGGTTTGTTCAGCTTTGGTATCATAATTATTTCTGCTACTTTCCATTGCAGAGGTAGGTACATATTTCAGTCGAAATGAAGCGTTGATTATATTTTTTTTTTTTTTCAATTTTATTTAAATATTTTAAATAAACAATTATTACAATCTAGTCACCTGGACTAATGAGCAATTTTATTCTAACTTAATTTACTATGTTGTATTAATCTATGGCTTCTTCCCACTGGTGTTCCATAGTGTCTGATAAATTGAATTAAACCACATCGTTATTGTGGATTTTACATCAGCATTACACTGTTTACACTAGCAATTACACCAGCTCAAAAGGTTTAGTTCGTTTGAGCCTGCGTACAATATCTGTGTTGTTTAACAGCTTAGTTGCCTCAGTGTTAACATGTTGTTCGAGCCTTTGCCTATGTCTCACTGCATTTATTGGATTTCCTTTGAAACAGTGTCCACTTTAAGGTTTGGTACAACCCCAAAGTTGTATATACCATAAGTCCAAACCGGTTTTAATATTTGTTTATATAATAGAAGTTTGTTGTATGTTGATAGAGCGGAGCTCCTTCCTATCAGCCAATACATCTTTCTATATTTAAGCATGTAGCAGCTCGAATATTCGACTCACCGATATTCGATTCTGCCACAAACAAAACAATTAGTGAAATTCAAATATAAACCAACTTATTTGAATTAAGCGTTCACTAACCCCATCACATATCCATCTATCCAACCACCACTATCTAATAACCGAACCATTACTATAAAACATTTATAGTAAAACCATCGCCATTTAACAACATCACCACGAACAACAATGTTCGGTGATGCAATAATAATCCACTGCACTTAACATAAGTGCAATGTCGACCGTCGCCGGCGCATCTGTTCCCTCTCCAAAATACGACATGTATTTTGGACACGAAGGCGACGTCATACAACAAAACAAAACAACAACCAACAAGACAACACGTCTTTAATGTACAACAAGTTCGCCATTACAATTTGGTTACACGTCGCGAATTTTTATATACAAAATTACGTTTTTTTATTTTGGTGGCAATATACAAAACAGTGGTGGTGAAAATTAAATAATAAAATAAAATTTAAATAAATAAATTTAATAATAAATTATCAATTATCAAAATAAATAAATTATTGTGTACGTGTATTTATTTCACGAGAATTTTAAATTAGGAGCAACCTCCTAAAAGCACCAGTTCTTCACTTTTCTTTTTGACGTGTGCTTTCCATCGTAGTTTTGCATCTAGTGTCATGCCAAGATACTTAGCCGTGTTGGCATACGGTATTATTTCTTGATTAATTGTAACCGGAATATGTTCGAGTCGTTTGTTTGTAAAATTGATGTGAACTGATAGAGTTTCGTTAAGTTTAATTCGCCATCTTTTGGTCCAGTTATGTATTTGAGTAATAGCTAACTGTAAACTATTAGTTGATTCTTCGTTGCTATCTCCAACAGCTAAGATTGCCGTGTCATCAGCAAATGTCGCCATAGTGTTGTTTTCTAATACAGGGAGATCATTAGTGTACAATAGGTATAAGACAGGACCTAATACACTGGCCTGCGGTACTCCTGCCTTGATTTCTTTCAATTCAGAATAGGAATCGTCTAATTTTACTCTAAAGAATCTATCTTTCAAGTATGATTCTAATATTGTAGTGAATTGCATTGGTAGTACAGTTCTTAACTTATAGTTAAGTCCTTCGTGCCAAACTTTATCAAAGGCCTGTGCAACGTCTAAGAATATCGTTGAGCAGACTTTTTTCTCCTCTAATGCTCTTTCAATAATATTAGTTATTCTGTGTACTTAATCTAATGTTGAGTGTTGGTTGCGAAAACCGAACTGATGATTTGGAATCAGGTTTTTCCTCTCAATTATCGGATTTAGTCTTTTTACTAATAACTTCTCAAAGAGTTTAGACATAACTGGTACTAGTGATATTGGCCTGTATGATCCAGTTTTGTGTGGTGGTTTCCCAGGTTTAGGAATCATAATTACTTCTGCAATTTTCCAAAGGCTGGGTACATATTTCAATCAAAAGGTGGCATTTATAATATTGGTGAGCTTTAATAATGCTTTCCTTGGTAGTTCTTTTAAAATTTCTGCTGTGATAAGGTCATAACCCGGCGCTTTTCTCGGATTCATATTTGTTTTTATCTCATACATGAGTTCTTTTGGTGTTGCTCGTAGGATTTCTTCACTTTCCTGTACAACCTTTCCAGTTATTATTTCGGCTTCCAATGATTGGTCATCATGTGGTTCAAATATTTTCAGCAAAATTTCGTTCTTTATCTTCGTTATTTCTGGCCCATTTGTTATCTTCTGTTCTGATTGGAGGAATCTGCATTATTGGCCTTTTAATTCTTCTGGTTGCTCTCCAGAGAGAATAATCAGTACTAGTATCATTAGATAATTTTCTGAGGTAGTTACTGATAGATTCGTCTTTCAAATCTTTGATTTCCCTTTTAAGTAGCTGAGTCAGATTGTTTAGCTTAGTTATATCTTGAGGGGCTCTAGTTTGTTGTTGTTTATATGAACAAGTTTTCGCACCCTTTTCTCAGGAAGTGCGTTCACTATTTCACCTGTAATTAAATCATAGCCAGGACATTTTTTCTTACTTATGTTATGGTTAATTTAATTTTTCAACTCTCGTAGAGTTACAGGTGGTATTTTCCTACAATCCTCCTTGTGCACTGGTATTATATTTTCATCCGCTGATTTTCTAGTACATGGTTGGAACGTTTCTTCAAGATGAGATGCAAACAGTGCTGCGTTCTGTTTGGCACTTGTTACCCAATTTCGCACATCATTTTTTATCGGCGGTATTTGATAATTTGGTTTTCTTAATGCTTTTGTAGCTTTCCATAGAGAATACTCAGTTTCTTTAGTGTCTGTCAGACTACCAAGATAACGGGTGACCGATTCATTTTTTAGTTCTCTAATTCTTTGTTGAAGTTTATTGCAGAGGTAATTATAAATTATTTTGCTTTGTGGTGCTCGGTTTCTCTGCCATGTTTTCCTTGCTTTCCGTTTTTCATTAACCAAGTCCCTGATCTCGACTGGATAAATGAAATTATTACGCTCCTTGTTTTGGATTAGAGGGGTGCTATCCCATTCTGCTTGTTGTATATTATTGATTAATAATTGTACATGAAGTAAGAACTCAACAAGTACGCTGGTTCACGTTCTTCGAGCTGATCCGAAACAAATTTTGCAGCGATCTCTGAAAGGAAAACCACCATATGGTAGGCGCAGAGGTCCTTGCAAGCGAAAGTGACCCCACAGTGTAGAAAACGACTCCGCTTTTTCAGGTTGTCCAAGACAGTATGAGAACCAAACTCAGGATCGACATCGGTGGAGCCTGATTATTGACTCATTAAGAAGCCAGTAATGGCCTTTAAATATATAAAATCTAAAAGCTACAAAGCTGTTGTGGCCAGAAAATGGACGTTTTTATATGTTTGGATATGATATATTCGAGTTTAGGTAAGTAATATTTAAGTTTGCTGTGCGTCATTTATTAAAAATCAAAATGGCCTAACAAAAAACTATCACTCTATGTGAGGTCACGGCACATTTCAATAAGAACTATTCCATAAGCTGCCCACCTCTTACGAAATTGGTACTTTTTCAGACGTTTATACATATTTGGATATGAAATATCCGAGATAAAAATCTGTTACGAGGCCAGAAAATGTAGAACACAATGGCCTAACAAAAAAATATCAGCTCAGGTGCGGTCACGGCCATTTTTATTAAAAATTATTCCATAAACTGCCCACTTCTTACGAAATTCGTACTTTCTCGGACTTTTATATATATTTGGATATGAAATATCCAAGATAAAAATTTGTTGTGCGGCCAGGAAATGGAGAACACAATGGCCTAACAAAAAAATATCAGCTCAGGTGCGGTCCAATTATTCCATAAACTGCCCATACTTCTTACGAAATTGGTACTTTTTCGGATAATTTTACATATTTGGATATGAAATATCCGAGATAAAAATCTGTTACGAGGCCAGAAAATGTAGAACACAATGGCCTAACAAAAAAATATCAGCTCAGGTGCGGTCACGGCCATTTTTATTAAAAATTATTCCATAAACTGCCCACTTCTTACGAAATTCGTACTTTCTCGGACTTTTATATATATTTGGATATGAAATATCCAAGATAAAAATTTGTTGTGCGGCCAGGAAATGGAGAACACAATGGCCTAACAAAAAAATATCAGCTCAGGTGCGGTCCAATTATTCCATAAACTGCCCATACTTCTTACGAAATTGGTACTTTTTCGGATAATTTTACATATTTGGATATGAAATATCCAAGATAAAAATCTGTTACGCGGCCAGAAAATGTAGAACACCATGGCCTAACAAAAAAATATCAGCTCAGGTGCGGTCAAGGCCATTTTCATTAAAAATTATTCCATAAACTGCCCACTTCTTACGAAATTCGTACTTTCTCGGACTTTTATATATATTTGGATATGAAATATCCAAGATAAAAATTTGTTGTGCGGCCAGGAAATGGAAAACACAATGGCCTAACAAAAAAATATCAGCTCAGGTGCCGTCCAATTATTCCATAAACTGCCCATACTTCTTACGAAATTGGTACTTTTTCGGATAATTTTACATATTTGGATATGAAATATCCAAGATAAAAATCTGTTACGCGGCCAGAAAATGTAGAACACCATGGCCTAACAAAAAAATATCAGCTCAGGTGCGGTCACGGCCATTTTCATTAAAAATTATTCCATAAACTGCCCACTTCTTACGAAATTCGTACTTATTTTGGGTTGGTTTAGTATGGTTTTTTATGCAATATTATGACGAGTTATATGTTTTCCAAATTTTAATTTTTTTTTGTCTTATTTAAGGGTGCGTTATATATAATATTTTTTTGTTGTATTTATTAATTGTAATTTATTAATTGGACAGCATTACTTAATTAGAACTTAAATAAAATATTTCCGCTCCAATATATGCAAATTATTTGATATTAACACCAATACATTTACCATATATTAAAAGTTAGGACACTTTTAGGGCAAACTTCCACATCGTCAAATTTGTTGTATTTCATAGAGTTATTAATTCATATAACACATATTTTGTGTTGTTCGATGATTAATTCTATTTTCGATTCAAATCCGCAAACAATTTTGATTCAATTTTAGTGAGGAAAATCTATAAAATATCAGATTCGATATGATTTTTTTCGGTATATGTAACACCAAATATGTGCAATATACATATACATATATTGTACATATACCAGATAATGTAATGTTGAGGTTCGATATTTTATATATTGGTATAGGCTTTTTCGATATTGTTGTTGGAACCAAAATATATTATTTTAATAAAATCTATAACATAACACAAAATAATAATAAAATATATATACGAATATGAATTTATTTGAATATTATGTAATATGTATCTATAGATATGTAGATATGGTTTTTGGTGAGGTAGTTATGTGTATGTGGGGTTAGCAGTATAGCACATACTCATATACATGATATATAAAAATTGTGATACGGTGGAATAGGATTTTTTTTTTTATACACAAATTTTTGGTCCTTATTTGATGCGGTATTATCCATTTTAGTCGAGTATTTCAGTCCGTAATACACAAAACCGTCTATATCGAGTGCGGTCTTCGGAGGGTAAAAAAAATAGATATGTTGCATTGAAAAATTGAAATACATTACGTTGCATAAAATATTTGTTAGTTTTTTGTATGTTACAATAATAAAATATGTATTTTATTTAATTTCGATAGAATATACGTTATTATTTTTATATTCTAGGTTGTCCAATAAATTTTGATATACGTCTGTATAATCTAATATTTACCTATATATCTGTGTGCCTGAACCCTATAACATATACCCAGCACTTTATACCATATATATATACATAATATATTGTGCCACCCACTCCATATACAAATTGAATCGTATCCAAAACATATACCATCATTCGGCGGTTTTGTATTTGGTATTTGTTCGATAATGAATTGAAAAAATAACAACGAAAAAAAATCTGGCCAATTCATATATTAATTGTGAAACTAACATGACCAGGGATGGACGTTTTTACGCGTCATCTATTTATTTTCTACCTCAACGTATCGACAACCCGTAGACAACGTCACTAACGCAGACAACGTAGACAACGTCAAATATTGTAGACAGTTCCTAGAAAATTTTGTTCGAGTTCAGGAAGCCTATGAGCTTCCGAGTTATTAAAAAATCAAATCGTTCAGATAAACAATCCTTCGTCCGCTTAACGACTTAGACTGCTCTATGACTAAGTTTTGACAAAATTTAATGGTTGTATTTTGATGGATGACGAAACGTACTTGAAATTGAATTTGAAACAGGATACAATTTATCTTATGAAATTCATAATAAACAAATCATTGCAATTCAACGTGATAATAATTCATCGCGAATCGTGATGGCAATTCAGCGCGGAAATTAATTATTAAATTATGATCAAATTCGACCTGTTGGATGGAAAGATGGAAACTAGGCCACGGAACATGGTTATTTCTTGACTGTGATGGAACTCGACATGTTGGATATAAATGAGATTTTAAAGGTGTATAGAAAATGACCAACTTGAATGGAACTAGGCTAATCCTTGACCAATTATAATGAAACATGTTGAACGACATGTTGGATGGAAATAAGTGATTTTTGATTTGAAAAAAGTGGGATTAAATATTTTTTGAATATGGCCAACTAGACTAGAGCTAGTTCATATCTTGGATTATAACGAAACTGTATCTGTTCGATAGAAACCGGAATTAAAAATGAATTTTGAGATTATGATGTAATTCGACATATTCGGTTGAAATGAAAATTTTAACATGATTATTGAGATATGTTTTGGAATATGACCTTAGGATAGTTTTGGGATATAGCCTTCACTGATTAAGATTAAATTTCTCCATTTATAAAATAATTTTCATTCGCTTAATGTAACAAAATCTGTTCTCCTTGTGAAAATTATAGTGTAACATAAATAATACATATTATCTGGGAGTGATTTGTCTTCAATCGAAAAAAAAAATATTTTTAAATTAAATTAAATTTGCTTAAATTTCCAGTTGCCTATATTCCACAATATGATACAAACATAATTTTTTATTCCCCACAATTAATAATATTCTAGAGCTTTATCCAAAAATCAATTTATAATCCAATTTAAATGCAACATGTTGGATTTCATCAGAATCGGTTAAATAATAGCTCAGTTTAGTTTCAGTATAGGAAGAAAATACAGAAATTCATAATCCTCAACTATAGTAGTCAAAATCTCAGAACATTATCGTGATAACCGGCGATGTTTTGTACATAAATTAAAATTCAAAGCGCGTGAGCTTTCCTTGTTCTGAAAGCATTGAAAGATTACAAAATCCACCATATGTATGTATGTTTCATTTATGCCTGGAATTCAATTTCATAGAATTATTCGAATCATTACAATAAATTATTTTTTATTTTAAAATTACAACTGATTTGTCTATCTTTCTATAAATGAACATAATTTTGCAGAGATATAACAGATTAGTAAGTCTCTAAAAATTTGGCCGCCCTATTGTGGTCTTCGCGATTCCAGTGGTTTCTTTCTTACTCCATTTGTGTTACTCAGCATACCACTCAACATTTTGATGTTGACCAAGCCGTTATATGCGTTTCTTTGCAGGAATTGTTATCCCTTCTCGCTGACGTATTCCATTTGGAGGTTCCTATGTAGGTTATCGTTTCTTATGTACCAAGGAGCTTTCACTATTCCACGTAACACTTTATTTTGAATAGATTGTATTATATTAATATTGGTTTTCTTAGTACAGCCGAATACCATAAGTCCATATAGGTTTTAAAACTTGTTGGTATAGTAGCAACTTATTAGGTATCAGCTCTGAATATCTTCCAATTAGCCAATACATATTTTTATATTTAATTTGTAGTTCCACCTTTTTCTTTTTCTTATTTTAACTTAGCATCGATAGGGATGCCAAGATATTTGGCTGTGTTAACATAAGGATCTTGCTTGGAATTTAGTTCTATTGGTATCCAGTTAACTAATTGATTGGTTGATTTAACGTATGCGTTAATTTTTCTTCATTAGGTTAATGCGCCAGTTTTTGGTCCAGCTTCGTCCACTTTATAATCAGTATCTAAAACTGCAGTATCGTCCGCGAATGTTGCTATTGTTGCTATTCCCGCTTGTGTTTGGTAAGTCGTTTGTGTAAAGTAAATGCAAGACGGGCCCCACCACGCTACCTTGGGTAACCCCTGCAAATACCCTCTTTAGCTCAGAAGAAAACTTCAAATCTAACGCAAAAATGTCTGTTAGCAATATAGCATTTCAATCTGAAAGTATTCTTTTCCAAATCTCGATGCGGTTTATATTGCAATCCAGGGTGCCATACTTTATCGAAGGCCTGTACTTACATCCAGAAATATTGTTGAGCATATTTTCTTATTTTAAAGTGCACTTTCAATAATACTTCGAATCCTGTGAACTTATTGCTCTATGGTGGAGTGGCTTCCACTAAATTCAAACTGATGTGGTGATATTAGGTTCATCTTAACATTATAACAGTTTCTCAAAAATTTTCGAAATACTGGAAGCAGAGAAATTGGCCTATCTGACTTTTTATGATTAGATTTATTCGGCATCATAATTATTTCTACTACTTTCCATTGCAGTAAATGGATTTAATTTAAGAATATTGGGAAATGGTCTTTAAATAACCATTAATCGGTATTTTATTTTCGGCTTGATATTCACTGAATAAAAAATTTCCGGAAATACTACGATAATTTAACCAATACATGTTATCTGTATTCGAGATTTCACTTTGCTACTAAACTGTGCCATCATGCTAGTCCCTCCAAAATTCCGAGTAATGTGGCTTGATAAGGGGAATTTGAGTTTATTAGCTCAGCTAACAAAAAGCATTTCATTTAATATTTAACATTACATCTGATTTTCTGATCACTTAATCGTCGTTTGGGTTCTATAGGTATCCAGTTCTAATGGCTTGTTTCTTTGAAGCTGTTTTACTGGAGTTGTGTTGTCAAATATATAACATATCTCGGCATTTTGGGGGTGACTTCTAGACGGTTTACGTGTTTCTTCGCATGGTTCTTTATTTCTTCACTGACGTATTCCATTTTTAGGTCCCACATTTCTTATGCACCATGAGGTATTTACTATACCACGCAGAACCTTATTTTGCTGGTATTATTTTTATGCAATTTTTGCACAATCTTAGTATTTGGCAATATGAGAACAATTTATTATGTAATATTAACACAGAACTGCTTTGAGCCAGAACATTTTCTGTATTTAATATTTAACACTTCCTTTTCTTTTTCACGTGCTCTTTCCACTTCGCCTCAGCATCATCATGCCAAAATGTACAATTTTAAGATTTAGTATAAAATTATAAAACGGCCTCTTTAAGATTTATTATAAAAAATACCGAGCTCTGTACAATATCGAGATCAGAGAAAAGAGGACACCATATGCTAGGCACAGAGGTCGTTGCAGGCGACGATGGCTTCACGGTGTACAGAACGATTTGGCTTCTTTAGGTTGTCTAAAACCGTATGAAGACCATGCTGAGGATCGAAACCGTTGGAGCCGGATTGTTGACCCAGTAAGGGTCCAGTAATTAGATACCGCAAATTAACTGATATTTTCATTCATCGGTAAACGGTAACAAATTGTCATGAAAACTGGTTAACCGGCAAATTATCGGTAAATCGATAATTTATTACAAATTTAACAATTTATAACCTTTCACAATAATAAAAACATAGTAATAGAAATTATTCAATCTTCATTAATTCATGCATACCTTTTTTCTATTTTAATGAGATAACTCAAAATCTGAATTTATTAAGTATTTATTAAATATAAAATCAAAAAAAGGTAGTTACCTGTTATTGTTCGTCATTTTATGGGGTTCTGTACAATATGTAGAGTATTAGAATAGCCAGAATGTCGATCTTTTGTTGAACTTCCACAGCTAGATTATAGATAGACCAGTGGGAATGCGGATATCGCATATTTAAAAATAATCATTTTCTTTTCTATACATATATTATCTTTACAAGTTGTCTAATATGAGATTTACTCACACATGCCTCTAACCCAGTGCCGGATTCAGAGTAGACCGGGCTCTGTGGCAAATATTAAATAAACAGTTAAACACCTAAAAATGGTCTACCAAAAATCATGAACTAGTACCATTGTTGTTTATTTCTAGAAGGCTCCCCCAAATCTGTCGAAGGTTGCTTCGATTAATTTTGTTAAGTTGAATCAAAGCTGCAAGCTAGCAAACTTTTTTGAAAGCTAAAACTAAATTTTTATAATCAGCCAATAAAAAATTCAAAATTTTAAATTTAAAATAAAAGTTTAAAATTTTTTCTAAACTTTAAGAAATTTTATTAATTTTGATAAAATATTGAAAATCCGATTAAAAACGTAAATTTGTAAAAATCTCTAAAATTTTGTTTAAATTTTTTATAATTCGAGTGACATTTGCAATGGAAATTCGAACTAAAATACAAAATTTGAAAAATATTCCAAATTTCTAGTTAACTTTCTTTAAAGTAGTGAGTTTTGAATATTGTAAAAATTAGAGTAATGCTCTGAAAATCACAAAATGTCCACCATAAATTGGAGATTTCCGCATGAGCGTTTGATACTCAAATTTTAAACATTTAATAATATTTAGAAGATCTCCATTTCGCACCTAATCGTAATTAGAAATTTACAAATTTCAGAATGCGAATATTTCGAAATTTGCAAATGTAGTTTTTCATTTTTTTTTCAACCATCATATGGCCCCAAATAATTTAATATGAAAAAAGATCTAACTCCTAAGAACTTGCGAGGCCGGGAATAATTCTTTATGTTTTGAGTTGGCCATAGTAAGGGCAAGCTCTGGAAGTACATAGTAGACGAGTGGTTTGAAAAGCGAGTAAGTTCATTCATCAAGGGCTTCAAGCCATAAGATGACATCATAAGAACAAATTCAGATGAAGAAGACTTATTAAGAATATTGATATGCAGTCACCAAAAACTAACAAATATTTAGATTTATTACCTGCCAAGATATTACTAAATCCATCTACAAAGACTGTCGTGTTCGAGGCATGGAGTTTATACACACAAAGAATTGAGAACAAAATACAGTTAAATTTGTTGTTAACCTACATAATGTTGGAATATAAGATATCGCATCACATTCAATCACCTCATTATTGTACACCACAACTCCACCAGCTCTGTTTGACGAATTAAAGTTTCCATAGATCTGAAAACCGGAAATCTGATAATTTTCCAGCTCATAATAATTAATCCATACCTTCGACAGTAAAATGATTTGCGGCAGCATCTCAAGCGCAGCAACATTTGCTAAAAGTAAATTAAAATGTTTACGTAAATTACGAATATTTTGGTGAATAATAAACAATTTAGACTTAGTTTTCTTTGGTGAAGCTGAAGGTAATGTAGTTGATAATGCAGGAATGCAGGCAAACCGCTGGACTAAAAGATGGTTGAGTGTGGAGTTAACGGTAGGTGACAGCATGACATTTAGTACTACCCGTGGACGATACTTAAGCACATTGGTATATTTACTCCACTTTTAAACGAAATAAACGATAGATCTTCAATATTCCTGCTTTTTGAAAATAGTGAGTTGCAGCTGAGATCACTTGAGACATCAATGCCAAGCTTTGTTGATATATGCGATAAGATTTGTTCAGAAGTTGTGCTGGGATGAAGTCTGCTTACATATAATAATTGTTTTTCAGCCACTTGTACCGAGTTAGAGTATCCTTTGATAAATTCTGTCCACGAATAACGTTAATTGCAGGTGAGTTAGACCTTTGTCCTTCAACGTGGTGCAAGGTGATGTATTTGTATAGTTGTAAGAGACGATTTCATCATATCGGAGAATGAGGGAAAAGTATCGCAAAACTTGGCTAATATAGACGTCAGAACATCCAATCGCTTAACTACTGAAACCATGTTTAGTTCCAAGTACGTTGAACAATAATATTGAAGGTGTGGAGCCACTACAAATACCACTGCATCTAACCATATTCTCTTTGCCATTCCACTCAGCATTACACTTCCTACAGGCAACATCTGACATAATGATGGAAAAGATTTCCCACAGCGTTCCAAGGGTATATCTATTACAGGACAGTTGAACTCGATATTTTGTTGAATGACCTAGGAATATGTATAAGGCACTGTTATCAAAAACACTGTGATATAATAAACTGTCGCTGACTTTTGGAAGGTTATATGTATGGAACAATTATGAAATTTTTTTTTTTTGTTTTTTTTTAAATTTATAATTAGTAGAAAAAAAACCGATGTTGACTATTCAACGACTCAACTGAGAATGAATAGAATATACCATATTACCATTACTTGAAGCGATATTTCATTATTTTCAAGTGCATCTTCAATTATGTTTATAATTTTGTGCACTTGCTCACTAATGGAGTGATTTCTTGGAGTGAAACCCAAATTGATAAGGAGCTGAAATTTAATTGCAACTTTTCGAATATTTTTGATATCATTGAGAGGCAACGAAATCGGCCTTAATAAGCTAATTAAATCATACCCTGGGGTAGTTTTTGTTCTTAGGTGCTTGTTGGTTTCATATTTTAACTCTTGGTACAGGTTGTATTTATTATGTTCATCCATTTTCATTACTGGTGTTAGAATGTCATCCGCTGCGGTTGCCGAGGTGGTAGAAAAGTATCTTCGAAGTGTGCTGCGGGTAAGCAAATTTTTTGTTTGCCATTTTTAGCTCAGATTACATCGCCATTTTTGATTGGAGGTACTTTGAGTCGTTTTGTTACTTTTCAAAGAGAGTAATCGGTTTGCCTAAACGAAGAACTGTTCCACACTATACCATCACTTTAGTGACTGAATTAGAAAAATGCTAAACTGCTAATTTCACTTTCGCTTGGCTGAAATTTTATACATTCCCATCAATTCGTATGTTCGAATTGGATTAAAATTTAAAATGACAAAAGTCAGATTACATCGTTATTTTTGATTGGAGGTACTTTGAATCATTTTGTTACTTTTCAAAGAGAGTAATCGGTTTGCCTAAACGAAGAACAGTTCCACACTATACCATCACTTTAGTGACTGAATTAGAAAAATGCTAAACTGCTAATTTCACTTTCGCGTATGTTCGAATTGGATTAAAATTTAAAATGACAAAAGTCATAAATTTTTGATTTGAAGTCAATGGGTAAAATTTAAATTTATGTCATTTAAAAAGAAAATGCTTTAAATGTTTATTACATTATTATTTTATTTTAAATGTAGTTTTATGATATAAAAGCGTTATTGAACAACATTTGTTGTAATAATTTTTTGTTAGATTTTTTTGTTTTTCGTACTTAAGGTCAACCTACTCCACGTTAAACTGACATCATCGGCCGAATACTTAAAGTCAACATTACTATTGCTGGACTTAACACCGTCTGTATCAATTTGTAGCCTTCGTTCGATGGAATTCAAATTCAGCTGTTTGTTCTTGGCAGCGTAAATATTTTGCAAGCTTTTCTGGTTATATTCAAATAGGAATTTCGATATGAATGTGGCAAGATATTTTTGGTATGCAAACTCAATGTCATCTTCGAATTTGCTTAGTTGTGATTCGGGTAGTGTCAAAATTGAAGATACTACCACGGGTTTTACGGCTGGTATATTCTCATTACCAAACAACACAATTGTACCATTTCTAATTTTTGTAAAATCAACTTCACCTTCAATTTGGTTTAGACTACTGAATGTGTGTAAGATCACTATTTTCCCATCAATATCTGTATTTACCAAGTTTGCGTAGACAATTTTAATGGTGCCCGTCTTTTTAAAGACCAACAGAATTGCATTACAATCAGAGGTCACTGCATGAGTTTTAATTTTTATATTCTTCCATAAAATTATTAGTTCTTCATTATCTATGCGATATGTCAAATTAAACGATTTGATAATAACATCAACGGTTTGTGGTATTGGTTCGATTTGTAATTGTGTCGATCTTTGTGATTTGGAATTCAGCAATATTCTTCCGTTTCGATCAATTGTAATCGTTTGGAATAGAACATCGTTAAATTTAAAAGAAAAATCAATTGTTTTGCCAGTAACAGGAATTTGAGCTGTATATTCCTGGTTGATTGAATCAAATAAAGCACATGCCTGTGAAGCATCTTCCACATAACTAGGTATTATCTTCTTTGTCAGTTGATCATTATCCATGATTTCCCATGCAGGATACGTAGAATTGTTGATTATAGGTTCATTTTCAACGACAGGTGCAATGGTAGGCGTGACCAGTTTGGCATTCCAGATATTCGTTATAGGTAACACTGCAGTTGTATTGCCATGGGAAGTTGTGGTGGTTGGTCCTACTGTGGTATTACTGAAGAAGTTTATTATAGGTGTCACTGTAGTTGTATTGTCATCGGAAAATGTGGTGGTTGGTCCTACTGTGGTATTACTGAAGAAGTTTATTATAGGTGTCACTGTAGTTGTATTGCCATCGGAAAATGTGGTGGTTGGTCCTACTGTGGTATTACTGAAGAAGTTTATTATAGGTGTCACTGTAGTTGTATTGTCATCGGAAATTGTATTTGTTGGCTCATCATTTCCTGGAGTGCATTGCTCTACGTAAATAACTGAATTGGTGGATATATCACCTGGTTTTAACCATGATCCATAATATGAATATTGTTTTAATGTTTTATTATAGTAATATATTAGGCGAGTCCATACCATAGGTATGGGACCATGAAACCCGTCATATGCTACGATAATTTCACCAGATTTATAAAGAATAATGGCCACATTGTAAACAACCATACTCCCATACTCCCCTCTTGTTGTCAAATTGTTCCATTTCACATAAAAATATGCCGGTGTTTTACGATACTCGACAGTTGAATTCTTAATGTCATCGGTAGTAATATTTCTTTCAAGTGAGGGCGATATAAAATCAGCTTCACCAATACCGTTCCTTAAAATTAAAACTCCATTCGGAGTAATAGTTACTAATTTTGTGTTCTGACTAGCGTACTGGAAGGTAAAATCAAGCTGAATATGTAATGACCTAGAATCAAATCTTGCTTCTTCGAGTTGATACATCGTTGGTAGTTTCAATTCCAACTTTTTAGTAATGAATCCTGGTGGCTAAAAAGAGCAAGCATTAGTAGACTAATTCATAATATTCAAATATGTACACTCGCACACACATTCATATGCACGAGTATGTATTACCTCGCAAACTGAATCGTCTGACTGCGTTAAATAAACATCTTTCACATATCTCAAAAAATTATATTCGATATCAAATGTTTCCGAAGAACTGAACACAACCATCACTAAAATAATTAAATTTGAAAATGTCCACATTTTTTTCTACAGTTTTCACTAAGCACTGGCTAATTTACTTATTTTCACTGGAAGGCATCTAAATTAAAACTGACTATATGCTTATGCTTCTGATATGTATACTTACGAGTACATATATGTTTGTTACCCAAAAACAAAATCTTTTATCAAATTGCTGGTATGCTATCTTTTCAACATCCTGAACCTATTTTTACATATCAAGTAGGGTTAATGTACATTATTTTTAATAATTGTTGTAGATGAATACGATTTACATATAATATGTATATATAAAAATTGTATGAGAATTGCGCGCACTTCACTGCCATATAGATAACAGTTTTCTCGAAAATCAAAATTGTATACTCTACGGTCAAGTGAGGTTTTATATTCCTGAACGATAAAAAATATTAAAAATAATATTTAAAGCCGGATGTAACAGCTTGATTTAAAATATATATTGTAACAAAAATGCTCATACAAATTTTGCTTTTGGGAATTTCCAATTATGTTTCCCACTGGATTAATTACATATAGTTATGAAATTCAATTTTCAAATGATCGAATGCAATATTATAAATATTGGGAACACCGATGGTTATTACTCAATTCTGGAATAAATAACATAAATGCTCTTCAATACAATCGTCCGTTAATGAACATACTGGTCTAGAATTGAATGATGCTTTTAGATGTGGCACAATAAATTTGTTAATTTACAAAATGGTAAATGCTCTAGATGGTGCAGTTACCCTTGATGGTGTTGTGAGGCTTATATCAATTTATAATTGACGGCGTGTTGCACTTATGACAACCGTATTTATGTTTTCTTATGACCAAAAGCGTTAGGTTCATAGATCCTTGCAAAATATTTGCATTATGTGCTTAATAGCAAATCAAACTGGTCAGATGGTACTTATGGTAGGATAATTTTGTTTATATGAATCTTCCCCCTATTTGTAGTAACCCGCGATTTGTCCAGAAATGGGTGTAAAGAGAGAATTCTGCGTTAAGTGCTCACTGAAATAGCTTGAGATAGTTTCATAATTTTTGTCATGTACTTCTTCTGATTCTTGAGGTATATTACGAAGCCATCTCATTTCTTATCATTATGATGATTATTATAGAAATTCCAACAATATGTCAATACTCTATTTTTGTAAGACAAGAAATATTTCTCACTTACATTTAGCCTCCTTATACATTTGATTTCATTATTCTTCTGAATCGGCGATATTGAATAGTTGCGCTTTTACTGCGGTGTCCGTGAAACTAGACCAAAATTATTGTATAAAACATTTATGAGTGCGTCGTCCGTAATAAAGGTCCATATACACATTCAGAGTTTCTGATTTGTGACGTAGGAATTCGGATGCATCACAAAACCCATGCAGCTCCAAATTGCACTGATCGTCGGTGTTTATCCAGCGTGGAATCTTCAAGAACAATAATGAATATTGTTTTATACATTAACCAGTTAATCTAAATTTCTTCCGTTAAGTGTTCGCATCCTATAAAAATCATTTTATTAGTGTTGTGGAAGACCATCCTAAATAATCGAAAATGTTGATCCTCTCTGATACGCGGTATGGAGGCATGAAGGGTTAAAATCGTTCAGAATTTGGCATTTTTCGTAGTTAATCATCTCTGGATTAATCAATGAAATAAATGTTGCTATAGTTGTTGTCTCGACCTGAACTGTTACCAATAAGTAGGGGATGCATTATTCACATTTTGTTCATCTTAATGTTATATTTTTGGTGTGGAGAGTAATGATGTTGCACAGCTTCCGTTGTGTGCAGTAAAGTACTATGTACGTAACCTCCCTTGCGTGCAGAGTACGCAGTACTGTACGTAGAGATAGTATTTTCGAAACGAACACGTTCTATTATTGATTCATTTATTGATTCGTTTTTATTGAGTCAACATGCGCAGGAGACCTCAATTTTGGTAATAAATTGTGAGGATTTTAATCTGACCTGGAAATATTGCAGTGTATTTGAGGAACAAAATTCACAAATTTTTAAAATTCTTCAACGCAATTTGCGCAGATTGAATTTATGATGATAAATAATCAATGGACTGATGAACGTAATAGACATGATTTGAAGATAAAATTTAAATTTATGTTATTTAAAAAAGAAAATGATTTAAATGTTTATTACATTACTAATTTTTTTTAAATGTAGCTTTAAGAGACAAAAGTGTTATTGATATCGACATTTGTATTATTACAATTTTTTGTTAGTTTTTGCTGTTTTTCGTACTTAAGGTCAACCTACTCCATGTTAAACTGACATCATCGGCCGAATACTTAAAGTCAACATTACTATTGCTGGACTTAACACCGTCTGTATCAATTTGTAGCCTTCGTTCGATGGAATTCAAATTCAGCTGTTTGTTCTTGGCAGCGTAAATATTTTGCAAGCTTTTCTGGTTATATTCAAATAGGAATTTCGATGTGATTGTGGCAAGATATTTTTGGTATGCAAACTCAATGTCATCTTCGAATTTGCTTAGTTGTGATTCGGGTAATGTCAAAATTGGAGATACTACCACTGGTTTTACGGCTGGTATAATCTCATTTCCAAACAACACAATTGTACCATTTCTAATTTTTGTAAAATCAACTTCACCTTCAATTTCGTTTAAACCGCTGAATGTGTGTAAGATCACTATTTTCCCATCAATATCTGTATTTATCAAGTTTGCGTAGGCAATTTTAATGGTCCCCGTCTTTTTAAAGACCAACAGAATTGCATTACAATCAGAGATAGCTGTAAGAATTTTAATTTTTATATTTTTCCATGAAATTGTTAGTTCTTCATTATCTATGCGATATTTCAAATCGAACGATTTAATAATAACATTTACGGTTTGTGGTATTGGTTCGATTTGTAATTGTGTCGATCTTTGTGATTCGGAATTCAACAATATTCTTCCGTTTCGATCAATTGTAACCGTTTGGAATAGAACATCGTTAAATTTAAAACTAAAATTAATTGTTTTGCCAGTAACAGGAATTTCGGCTGTGTATTCCTGGTTGATTGAGTCAAATAAAGCACATGCCTGTGAAGCATCTTCCACATAAGTAGCTATTATCTTCTTTGCCAGTTGATGATTATCCATGATTTCCCATGCAGGATACGTAGAATTGTTGATTATAGGTTCATTTTCAACGACAGGTGCAATGGTAGGCGGGACCAGTTTGGCATTCCAGATATTCGTTATAGGCAACACTGCAATTGTATTGCCATGGGAAGTTGTGGTGGTTGGCCCTACTGTGGTATTACTGAAGAAGTTTATTATAGGTGTCACTGTAGTTGTATTGTCATCGGAAGTTGCGTTTGCTGGCTCAACTGTGGTGTTATTGTAGTAGTTGTAGAAGTTTATTATAGGAGTGACAGTTTCTGGACATTCCTTTACGAAAATCAGTGAATTTGTGAATACGTCAGTTGATTCTAACCATGGTCCAGAATATGAAGATTTATTAAATGTTTTCTTAATATATTTTAAAACTTGAGTCCGATATGGTATGTGACCATTGATATCCCCAAATGCTACGATAATTTCACCAGATTTATAAATAATAATGGCCACATTGTAAACAACCGTCTCCCAATAAATTCCAATTGTTTTCAAATTGTTCCATTTTACAAAAAAATATTCCGGTCTTTTACGAAATTCCACAGTTGAACTCTCAACATCGAACGAAATACTTTGAGGTAAGGGAGTTATAATATTAGTATAGCCCGGATCGTCCCCTAAAAATAAAACTCCATACGGTGTAATAGTAACCAAATTAGTAATCCGACTAGCATACCGGAAGTTAAAATCAAGTTGAATCTCTAAAAACCGATAAACAAATTTCGCTTCTTCGAGTTGATACAGCGTTGCTAGTTTTAATTCCAGCTTTTTAGTAATGAACCCTGATGGCTAAAAAAATCTCACATTAGTATACCAACTCATTATATTCAAATATGTACACTAGGGCGAACATGTATATGTATGTATTACCTCGCATTGTAATAGGTCTGACTGTGTCAAATAATTATCTTTCACATATCTCAATAAACTATTTCCCATGTCAGTTTTGTCTGAAGAACATAACATTACCATCATCAAAATGTTTAAACATGAAATAAATGCACACATTTTTTTAAGTTTACACTATAAGCACTCCCTAACTTACTTATTTTCACTGAACGACAACTAAAGTAAGACTAACTATAGACTATGCTTCGGATGTGACTAGTTATATATTTGTTTCTCAAAACTAAATTTAAACTGTGTATTCTTGAATGATAAGAAAATATGAAAAAGCATATTTATTGCCGGATGTGACAGCTGAATTTAAAATTTGTATAGTGTAAAAAATACTTATACAAATTTAGATTTTGGGAATTTCTAAAACTGTTATCAAAACAATCCACGCAGGGTATTCCAATGGATTAGTTACATATACTTATGAAATTAAATTTCCAAATGCTGGTATCAAATGCAATATTATGAATATTTGGAACACCAATGATCATTATTCAACTCGAGAATAAACGACTTCAATATTCAATGTATAAGACAGTGGCAATTATAGTAAATTATTTACAATCAAATTCCAAGAGGGCACCACAGTATCCTTTGCTTGTCGTAGCAGTCGACTAAAAGGTTGGATCGCTGGGCTGACGACCTGCATCCGTAAAAAAAATCAACTGTTTATAAAGTCAATAAAAAGAAAAAAGGATACCGCCAAAAACACCGGATCCCCGCTCAAGTACCCGGATACGAGATTTAGGATCGAAACGTGGAACGTGCAATTACTCAGAAAACCAGGAGCGTTAGAGGGCTTAATCACGTGCATGAAAGAGTATCGGCTGGAACTCGTTGCTCTTCAAGAAACTCGCTGGCCTAAAAGTGGAGACCATGTGACCCAGGGCTATAACCGATTGTGTAAGCTTCGCTTGCGCAAGGAGTTATCCAACCTGTCGATAATTTGTTTACATGCGCCCACAGAAGTCAGCCAGCCCCAAGATAAAGACTCATTTTACAATGACTTGGACGATCTGGTGGGATCTATACCCGAACACGATGTTAGAATGGTAATTGGGGACTTTAATGCTAAAGCTTGCAGAAATCAGGCCGACTTATCTGAAAACATAGGTCCGTACTCCCGACACGAAACTGCGACCGATAATGGTGAGAGAATGATGTAATTTGCAATTGCTCATGATCTTATAGTAGCAAGCACATTCTTCTCTCACAAACAGATACATCTAGAGACATGGACACATCCTCGCGGAACTTTCCGCAGCCAAATTGACCATGTGTTAGTTTCTAAACGGCGAGCTCGGGTTGTGCAGGATGTGAGAACTTATCGGTCAGCAACCAAATACGTAGGCAGCGATCAAGTCTGAAAACACAGCGAAACGCATGGAACGTTTCGACTGTGATGGTCTGATAAATGAAGATCAAAAGAAACGATATCAGGATCTTGTAAACGACAACATTGATGATGCTAATTACCAGTCTGACTGCGTGAACTCTGTCTGGGAGGTACTGAAAACTTCGGTTGTCAGTGCTGCTCAACAGAGTTTAGGTATAGTGAAAATCAGATCCAAGAATGATTGGTTTGATGACGAGTGTCGTCTTGCAGTTGATGAACAAAATATAGCCCATAGTGAAGAGCAACAACTTCTCAGAATCGCGAGGCAAAATAAGACTGCTCTTGCAAGAAGGGCATCTAAGCGGATTTGTAGACGGAAAAATCGAGAATGGTGGAAGGCCGAGGTTCTGAAAGTACAACAACTCAGCAATGAGCGCAGTTAGCGTAATTTTTGGACTGCACCATATTTTCAGGCCTACGTCAACTGCCATTCGGGACCGGGATGGAAACCTCTGTGTCAACATCGAAGCAGTACTTGACGCATGGAGTGAACACTTTGCTGAGCTGCTTGATGTTCATCATGCGTCACATACTGTTGTTGGGCCACCTCTAATACAGACTGCGGAGATTTGCACTGAGGAGCCATCCCATGAGGAATTCACTAAGGCCATGCAGAAATTGAAACGAAACCGCTCACCTTGAATGGACTGCATTAATTCGGAGCTCTTGATATACGGAGGGGATACTTTGTGGAACTGTCTTTTCGACCTTATTCGATTTGTATGGCAAAAAAAAGTTATGCCTGACGAATGGAAAGTGGCCGCGATATGCCTTATCTTCAAGAAGGGAGACCGCTGGAAGTGTGAGAATTATCGCGGTATAGCTCTCCTTTGCGCAGCATACAAATTTACTGTCATACATTTTATTGGATAGAATCACTCATCTAACGGAGGGCTTGGTTGGTGACTATCAAGGAGGATTTCGTCCGAATCGATCAGTCACTGATCAGATCTTTTTCCTGCGAATGATTCTATCTAAATATTATGAGACATCCATCTCCGTACATCAGGTGTTCCTGGATTTCCGGC
Source organism: Tipula unca (assembly GCA_951394425.1). Taxonomy (NCBI): domain Eukaryota; kingdom Metazoa; phylum Arthropoda; class Insecta; order Diptera; family Tipulidae; genus Tipula; species Tipula unca. The sequence goes on along the minus strand of OX596381.1, from coordinate 148,023,906 downwards.
AGGCCTATCACTCGATCAATCAAGAGAGAGTTTGTGGTCTGCCCTGGAATGCCTAGGAATGCCAACTAAATTGGTACGACTGTGTAGGATGACAGTGGCGTAGTCTCAATGCTGTGTTAAAGTTGAGAACAGGCTATCGACAATTTTTGCAGTTAACTCGGGTGTTCGGCAGGAATATGCTCTGTCCCCAATACTCTTTAATCTTATGTTGGAGTACATCTTTCGTAAAACTGAAACACCTCAGCGCAACATCTTATATCGCCAGTCCAATCAGGTGCTTGTATATGCAGTTGACATATGCGTGATTGGACTGAATAGCAACGGAATGAAAGAAATACTTGACCCGCTTGTAGAGTTTTCAGCTTCAGTTGGACTTCAGATCAACGAGTCCAAACAAAATAAATGATCTCTGGTTTTAGGGACAATGGCACACCAGATTTTAGTAGTGGCCACCACACGTTTGAGGGAGTGAGGAGGTTCAAATATTTGGGTTCTCTTATCACTCACGATAACAGTGTGGGTGAGGATATTAAAGTGCGGCTGGCAGCTGGCAGTCGTTCTATGTATACTCTAAGGCCACTGCTAAAATCTAAACACTTATCAAGTGCCGTGAAGCTGAAGCTTTACAAAGCGTTGATCAGGCCCTTTGTTATGTTTGGATGTGAAAGATGGGTGCTGACGGATGAGTACGAGAGATGGCTCCTTACATTTGAGAGATGAATCATGCGAGTGATTTACGGCCCAAAACGCGAGATCAGCGTTCAGAGATCTGATGAAGATTCCCGATATTGTACATGAAGTAAAGTACGCTGGCTCGGTCACGTTCTGCGTGAGTACGCTGGCTCGGTCACGTTCTGCGTGCTGATCCGGAACGGATTGTGCAGCGAACTCTGAAAGGAGAGCCACCATATGGTAGGCGCAGAGGTCGTTGCAGGCGGCGATGGCTCCACGATGTAGAGAACGACTTGGCCTCTTCAGATTGTCTTAGACAGTAAGAAAACCATGCTCAGGATCGAAACCGTTAGAGCCAGATTATTGACTCAGTAAGGGGCCAGTAATGGTCTTTAAAACTGTTTATTATTATTATTATTATTATTTTACAATTCTTAGTAAATTTATAAATGTAAATAATTACACGTAATGGTAACATCATCGATTTAAAGCTTTTTCTCTATATTCTTTCCTATATATAGCATCGACAAGCATCCAAACACATTTTACATGGTGACAACTGATAATCATAGGTTTGCAGATATTGCTATATTTCTCCATGGTTGTTATTGGTTAGCAGTATAGGACTTCAGGACCTCATAACAATGCTTTAATAGATTTTGATTTATGATCCAGTCCTATATTACTGTTAAAATCGTAGGAGTAGAGAAATTTAGGAGTTGGTAACTATTTAGGTTTATTTAGGAGTTGGTAACTATTGTGTTGGTTTCTATTGAAATTGTATTCCGCGAATGTCAGAATTACTCCAACTTAAAGTGAACTTGTATGCACACATAGGTATAGAATGCTCTTGGATAGATCTCTAAATGCCAGATAAATGTCATTTTCAATTAATCTTTACGTATGAATATAAAATGCCTTTGTGAAATGAAAATTTGTGCAAATTAATTACAAGCCATTCACGAAATTCAATCTGGGTTTTCCAAGATCCATGTGCAAAAAACCAAAAATAAATATTTAAGTAAAAAAAATCCAAATGAGCTGATTAAAATTACTTCCCAATGTTGCTTACGATAAAATTACAGAAATGATAACATGAACAAAACATAATTTGATTGTTTACTATACCCCAATAAGAATTCACAATAAAACGTTTGTTTTTTGGTTCATGAAAATCTCTGATAACGCAAGTAAAAGGTTTAGAGGTTTAACTAATTAAATTATACCACACAACAACGTGACTCTCAAATATCCCCAAAATAGTCCTCAGCATAATATTTATATAAGCAGCAACGTGCATCGACCTTTAGCCTTTCGTGGAGCTAAAATACGTTAAAACCAATCCATATATAGTATTCGATGTTTGAATATACAAATTCAACTGTACAATGTGCAAATACATTTCACCTAAAACGCCTAAAATATGAAAATTTATTCACTTATTTTTTGCGCGTTATATTTCTGACGTAAACTATTCTCGAAACAAAAAAGCGTATACTTACATAGGAAAATCTTAAATCATAAATAAAGCCGTTTTGGTATATTATGTTCTTTTCATTTCATAAATATTTCCCCCCATTCCCAAAAATTTTTAGATTTTTTGCTACACCCAAAAAATGGTGAACACTATAAAATATATTTACAATATGCAGGGAGGCTGCATTTACAACCACCCGAATTCAACAAAAAAAAATAAAACTCGAAAATATATATATGTATGTACGTTAATCTTTGTCACGTTCAAAGCCGCACCAAACAAGCATTAATAAAATGTGTGGCGAAGAGAGGCAGCGACAATGTCCCAAACCAAAAACAAAAATAAAAGCTCAAAAACTATAAAAATATATAAATTTCCAAAATGAAAACTTTATTTTTTATTTTTTACATGTTTTTGACTTTTTATTTCTCATAAAAATACCAAAACTTTTATAATAAAAAGCATAAAAGCTCTGAGAAGTATACAAAAAATAAGCAAAATTCGTTTGTTTGTTTGTTTGTTTCACAAATAATAAAATAAAAATAAAAAATTTAAGTGAAAAATATATATAAGAAAATCGAGGATCATAAAATTTAAACAATTGAAATTCAGTATATAGTTCTGGTTTGTGTATGTTTCGACATTTCCACCATTAAGTGCTATCAACTTTCGGTTACCATAGAAAAAAGGTAGCTCTCTTTGTTATACACTCTCTATGTGTACATAAGTACATATAAGTATACCGCCTATATATATGTACATACATAGATATGGCAGTATGGCAGTGAAAACGAAAAAAAATTATTTAAAAAAAAAATCATGTAATTGGTTTGTTAAATACATAATAAATTTTCTCACCTGAAACTATGACGGTAGAGCTGGTGGAAAAAATCAAGGATAAACTTTAAAACAATTAAAAATAATGTTTTTATTAAAAGCTTTGAATATTTATGGGGTAGAATGACAGATTTTTTTTTTATGGAAAACGAAAATATTATTTTTTCTGCAACATTGTAATTTACAATTGGTCTGTGAGTGTGACACCCTTGATTTAATTGATACAAACTCGCGATGATGAACAATTATTATCACGCGAAATGAGAGCACATCTGCAGAATGCAATAAATATATGAAACTAAATAAATACAGAATCATATTTAAATAAATTATTAAATTAATAAATAATTAAAAGCTTGAAATAATTATTAATCAATATAATTTAATAAACTTACATTTAATATAAAAATAAAAACGAGCACGAATGACAGACAAAAAACAAACGACATGACATTAATTTGAAATGAGGCCAGTTTTACATGATGTAGATGCAGTCAAGTTATAAAATTTAATAGATGGCGATTCAAACGTTTACGAGAATGGTATTTTGTGCGCTATTGACGATTGTAAAAGTGCCTAAGTTCCTCTCGCGAAAAAAATTATTATTAAAAAGAACGATACATTTGAAGTTTGTGTTGTTGTTTTTATATTCTAAATTAGGTAGCTGTGTGTTTTTAAACGGCAATGGATAGATAGTTTTATTTTAAACGTCAAGTTTTATTTTTATTTTAAACATCAATTGACGTTTAAGAGTGTGTGTCAATCGGTTAAAAATATTCTTGTTAAAAATTTGGTGAAATCAAATTGCCGTGGTAAAATTTTTCAACTACTCAAAATTAATTTTGCTGTGTCAATTAGTTAAAATTTTGACTGATGTAAAAAATTAAATTAAAACAATGATTCGTATTGGTACAACATATTTTCCAATACATATTAATGTAACGTTATTATTATATAATATGCCAATACAAAATAAAAATAAGGGAATTACAAGTTACTATATTCTATTATTACAAAGTAACTTGTATATATTATGTATAATAAATATACGATTCCTATTTTCAATAAAGCCATTAGAATACTGTAGATTGCAAAAATTTTCAATTTCAATGTACACATGATGATACTGAAACAGTGAAACACTTCTTTTGGGTTAGGTTTTTTTAACAATAGTTGTCAAAAATTATATGCGGTCTTTAGCATGTTCAATTTTTTTATTTTTTTTTGTGGTGAATAAATAATTATTTTTTAATTTTGCTGTCAAAATTTTAATTTTTAACTACTTTTTAACCGATTGACACACACTCTAAATAATAAAATAAAGAATTTAAAGAATAAAATAAAACTTGACGTTTCAAATAAAACTATCTATCCATTGCCGTTTAAAAACACACAGCCACCTAATTTCGAATACAAAAACAACGACACAAACTTCAAATGGATCGTTCTTTTTAATAATCATTTTTTCCGCGAGAGGAGCTTAGCCTACTTTTACAATCGTCAAAAAATTTTTACGTGTAGAAAATTTATTTACATATTATGCCAAATTATATTCTAACTATTTCCGGCATTAAATTTACGGAACATTTGATTAGAATTATTGAGACATAATTTAATTTCGCGAGTTACGTTTTGAGGAAACCAAAGAAACCACAATTCTTTCAGAACTCTTGCTTAGGTCGTACTAATAATATTGACATCCATCAGGATCTAAATTAGCCTTCTTCTCGTCACTGAAAAGTAATTTTGCTTTTTAAATTTCCATGCACGAGTTTCCGAGCGAACTTTAATCGTATACTTCCAACCGCAGTTTTTTTTATGAATGTCAAGTTAGCCTGAAAAACTATCCCGAAAAAGGCCTTTTCAATGTTGGTATGTCTCTATGATAATTTTGACACCAGCATGAAAAATTATATAAAAAATAGTAAGAAAATATCCCGAAATTTGCAATTGGTGTAAAATCAGACGGTAAAATTATCGACATTTTTAAAATAATAATTGCCATTTTAGTATTTCATTTGTAGGGTCATTCGTACTAATAGTTGCAATAGTATTTAAAATGTACCTATTTATAGAGACCATAACCAAGGGCGTTATCTCTAGGATTTCCCTAAAGAAATTATAAACATTTCAAAAAATTCGTATCCGTACTTAATTTAATTTGTTTTAAAGCCAGTTAGGCAATTATACGGTTTTTGATTTGATTTTTATCGTCGTGCAGTTTGGACGTAAAATCAATGTGTGTCAATTCTCATTCTTATTGTTTTTAATTTTTTTTTTTTTAAATTACTGTGCATATACTTTACAAGTATAATGATTAGTGCTAAAATAATAAGGGGCCTATATTTTCCCCCAAAAAAATAACTGTTCAACGAACACGCAGTCATTGCCAGCATTGAATCAGTACAATGCAATCAATACACCCACAATGGGTAAAGTTGAACAGAGCCATAAAAAAAATATATTTGCGCTAAATGAAAAAAGTGCTTCGACATCCAATTTAGCAAATTTAGAGATATGTACCACCTTTTAATATAAATAAAACTAGAAGTGAAAAAATAAATGCTTCAACAGCAAATGAACCCAGTGCAATGAACATTAATAACGAGATGCATTTAATTAGTCAGATAGGTCACTAAAATTTGGTGCAAACCGAAATGGACAGATATATAACTGTCTAGATTAGAAAATGGTGCTGATCAAATACCTCTCGGCAATAGATTTTGTAGCTTGGAGCTGGTTTCGGGTACACAATAGCTTATTGCACGCATAGTGAAGTTTGTGTTATTTGTGGCGAACTTCATGATTCAAAAAATGATATAAGACGAGAAATGATCTATCAATAAAACGTTGTAGTATTTGAAGTGAAAATCACACAGTAAACTACAGAGGTTACCCAGTATATCTGGATTTGAAGCATAAGACCAATCCAGAGTTGCGATCTGAGCAACGAATGGGTTAAGTCACGTTACAATCGAAGAAATATTACTGCAAGAAGTACAAATGCTCAACAAGCGAATGCACACTCAACCACACAAAAAGACCTGGAGAATGTTACAAGCAGTTTCGCACAACCAGGAGTTTCCTATGCCAACATCCAAAAAGATACCGCCCCAAAAACAAAAGTTCATTTCAACGAAGAAGAATTAAATATTCACGCAACTGTAAACAAACTGACCGAAACGATCCAAAGTTTCATAATGATGATGGGAAGACAAATGATCACGATGATGCAAAATATGCTCATATATACACTAATGCAAATTATCGTCAAAAGCCAAAAATAACGCTTCTAAAGATAGCTGTATGGAATGCGAACGGTCTTTCACAGCACAAAGCGGAGGTTCAAACCTTTCTTGTCGATCAAAATATAGACATCATGCTAATATCAGAAACACACTGTACAAAAAATACCTTTTTTAAAATCAATAGATATTCAGTTTATGACACCAAACATACAGATGGAAGAGCACACGGCGGCACTGCGGTCTTGATCGAACGAACAATAAAGCATTATGAATCATAAAGATAAAGCGGCGACCACAATGCTAAACATCTGCAATGGGATTCGAGATTAATAACACCTAAAGGAAAGCAACTATATGAAGCCATTAACTAAAAAAGTCTATAGATTATTTACCTTCAGGACCATCAGATAGAAATAACATACCTGATTTAATAGATTTCAGTATAATAAAAGGAGTTGCACGCCCCAATGCACAAGTAGAAGATTGCTATGATTTTTCATCCGATCACTCACCAATAATAATAACTCTGAGTACCAAAGCTTTAAAAGCAGAACCACCTCAACGTCATTAAATAAATTAACTAAATGGGCTCTATATAGAAATATAGTCGAACAAAATTGCCAATTGGATATCCAATTTTGCACCCCGGAAAATATTGATGCGGGGACGAATGATTTAACACATATATTGGAAATTGCAGCAAAAGAGGCCACCCCTGATATTAACAACTCTGAAAAAGTTAATAAGCCTTCACCTAATATACTGCCAGTAATCTCCATTACTAAATGGAAAATTGAATAGAGCTATTAAAGCACTTAAACGAGCATTGAGAGAAGAAGAAGACTCAGGAATACAGAATTACCTTACTGAACTCTCGGCGACCGAGAAAATAGATTATTCACAATGGAAGGTAACAAAAAAACTAAAGAGTAAAAACTATCAATCCACCAATTAGGCAACCAGATAAACATTGGGCCAGAAGTGACGTAGAATAGGCTACTACTTTCTCTAACCACTTGTAAAAAGTATTCACACCAAACGAAAAAATTAACAACAGTGAACTACCAAAATTTACGGAGAACCCTTCGAAATAAATTCCTTTAAAATTTAAGTAGAAAAAAGTTAAAAATACTATTAAAATTTGTATAAACCCAAAGAAAGCTCCGGGACACGAATTTATTACCGGAAATATAATCATAGAATTAAAATTCTGCTTTGTAAGTTTACCATAATATTTTGGTACTAATAATTCATTGTACCATATATTGCTGGCATTTTATCTTTAGTACATTATTCTGGGGCGCAAGTGAGACCAATTTTGAATTCATTTCATTATGTATAAAAAGTTAGGGCAGGATTCATTCCAGAAAAACGCAATGGCAACACCATAACTATAGCGACACTTTTATATCAACTATCAGCCCATGATTAACTATCATTCTATAATTTTGTCCCATCCCAGGAACAATGTGTCCTAATGTCGCGACAGTTTCATAAAACTATCATCCCAGGAAATCACTATAATCTTGAATTTCGTACCGAACCATCTCAATATCACGAGCAAAAAGATACACAAAAAGTATCATAAAAAATCGTAAATCGAACCATTCAAAGATTTGATTTCTTAAGTTGGATTCAAAAAAGATTGCGATAAAGTGACGGACGAAGTCAAGTATTTTTAAACTTGGCCAACAAAAACAACTACTTCGAAACACTCGAGCCAATGTCGGACTAGCTCGGGTGTTTTGTAAGTTTGGCATATTAAGTTCAATTCGTTTCAAAAAACTTCTACGGTCGTGAGCGAGCCAATTTAGGTTTAAGCTAACCATTTCATATATTTCTCATTATTTTTAATTATTTCATCAGTCTCATGTCTTCTCCAGAGTCAATTAGGTAAAAGTGTCGGATTAGCTCGGGAGTTCTTTAAGTTTGACATACTAACATTAATGTTTCCTGTTCGTTTCGAAAAAATGCAACAATCGCGTGCGAGTCAAATTTTATTATCCAAATCAGCTCGTTTTATTTGGATTCTTTCGGCATATTATAGCACTATTATTATTAATTAATAGAATTATTACAAATTAATGGTTCCAACAAGACGAAGCCACAGTTAACACAGCTAGTCCAACTATGGTCTGATTTTTTTCTTTGGGGCTACCTAAATGGTAAGGTTTATGCCATTAAGCCAAGAACCATTGAACAGCTTAAGGTCAATATCGGAGAAAAAGTGGGGCGTTGGGACCTGAAATTCTAGGAAAAGTTATGCAAAATGCTCTGGCAAGAGCACGTCAGGTCGGAGCAAACAATGAGCACTATTTCAAAGATATTATCTTCAAAACATAATTCAGTGTTTTGTAGAGTGCTTCAAATTACTGGTTTTTTATTTAACATACATAATTTAATTCTAAGAAAAAAATTGGTGTTAGTATCTCAAACTTAAAAAACATCCGAGCTAATCCGACAATTTTACCTAATTGGCTAATACTAATGGATTAAGTATTAGAAGTTTAGTAAGCGACATGGGATCAAATTTCGTGAGATTAGCCAATTATTTAAAGATAGACACAGACAGGAAATTTTTTTTCGAAATAATAGGAAATATTATTATATCTTCGATCCACCTCATTTAATATAAAATATTCGCAACAATTTATTGCAGAATCATTTTCACATTCAAGAAAATTGCCAAGACTACTCCACATCTTGGAAATATGTCCAAGAATCATACCACAGTGACAAATCAAATTATTTACGATTAATGCCTCGCTTAACTGACGCCCAAATATACCCTACCAATTTTTAACGGATGAAGGTAAAATATGCCACCCAAATTTTAAGCCATTCTGTATACGCATATACCTTCAATCCTTCATTTCAAATAACCTAGTTCACAATCCGCCGTTGGAACTGCTAAGTGTATAACCTTTTTCGATGAATTATTTGATATGATGAATTCATCAACAGCTCATGGCAAAAGAGCTTTTAGAACTGCTTGTGCAGGCTCTCAAAAAAAGCTGGCTATTTCAAATAGAAATGGACAAAATATTTCAAATAAAGTAAAGTGTCTCCGGGGTTGGCAAATGTCAATCGCGCGGTAATGTATCGTTTTGAAGATTTACATTCGGTAGGATATAAATTTCTGCTGATTAGGCATCTCAACCAAGATTGCTTAGAAAATTTTTTTGAAAAAATTCGCTACAAGGTGGAAGTTCTTCCAATCCGACCCCTATTCAATTTTTTAGAGCATTTAAAAAAAATGTCTGTTCTTAATTTCTAAAAGTATCAAACTTTGGAAATTGTGAAACTGAACTTCAAGATTTTGTCGATCTGTTAGCTAATATCACTCTACCTAACGATCGAACTGTCGCTGCAAATTCTCGAGGAATTTCAAACTATACCTGGCCTTATTGGTTAATAAATACCACAAAGATTTATCCGTTTCCGATTCCATTAGCTTGTTTTTCTGGCTTCCTTTTCAAGAAGTGCATGGAAATCCACGATTGTTTCATTTGTAGAACTCAAATAAATTTAGACGTAAATGATCAAAATAGATTTGTCCATTTGTAGTACATAAGTCAAGTAAAGCTAAGCTTAAATCTAAGAATTATAATTATTTAAATTAACCCGCAACTAAGTATTTTGTCGTTATATTTCCGCTGTGTATCAGATATTCTGGGATATATTTCAGATATTCTGGGATATTTGTCGTACGCACAGTAAGCTGACGAAAATATCCCTTGTGATTTTCCGGATTGTAAGCCTTTATATTTAAATCGCGTTCAAATACTTCCATAACTGTTTTCATTCGTCCACAAAGAATACGAGGTATGTCTGAGATTAGTTCAATTCAATTCAACTAGTGATTTACGTATTCGTTTAGCATCCAGATCATTTTCAAGCTCTTCATATTTACGTTTTGCGTATGGATCGGGAGTTCGTTGAGCAGCCTGAAAGATATAATTGAATTACATAACTCACTTATTCGTAGTTACTGTTACTACTGCTGCGGGAATAGCTGCCCTGGCTTTGATTTTGCTGGAATTTTTGTTAAAAGCACCAACAAACCAATTCACATAATCACAAAAATCACCTAAAAATTATAACTTCAAAAACAAGAACTATCTAAAAATGTTACGCGAGTACTCGGCAGCTTCATCAGGCATGTCCCTCTTTTATCTTTTATTAATTAAATCAATTAATTTAAATAAAGCTACAACAATTATCAGAAAATGCCGCTATTTTGGCATATATGACATCAAATAAATTAAATATGTAGTAGTTGTACTTTATGACGCTGATGTCTGTTAAATATTGTACAGTGTCATGTTTTGTAAAATGATTTTTTTTTAAATAATTATGCCACAATTAAATTATGTATCATCATAAAAATATAGGTGCATATGCAGCCCTTGCGAAAAACAACTCGGTTGAAAAAGTTTCATATATAAAAGTTGAGTAGTGACGCATATGAATATTAGTAATATGTGTTTAAGGCCCAGAACATGATACGATTTTTGGTAGAAATTTGTTATTTAATACTGGCCCCAGTACTATCTGATTCGGATTAGATCATATGACAGGAAATTCGGTTTATACATTGTTATACTTTGTTTCAATTAATTACAATTATTTTCATTTTATTCGAATAAAATGCCAAGTTCGGGCAGCTTGAACCAATTAGTTGGAGTTTAATGAGTAAACGCATAATTATATCGTACAGGTACATAATATAATTTCTACCTACATATATACGAAATACGATACCAAATTGGAAAATCTAAATTAATTAATTTCATTCCCCAACATTTAATAAACAAATATGAGAAAATATAAATATTTATAAAATTTATTTCTAAACACAATTATAGATAGATGTATGTACGTAAAACATATACAACAACAACAACAACAAGAACATAAAATTAAGCAAATAGGAAAATTAAATTTTTAAATATTTACTTTTTATTATTTTAAAATAAAATATTGTATTTTAAAATTATTGATTTGAATATTGAATTGTTTCTTGTTAAATAACATTATAAGATTATATTATTTTTGCATATATTTATGTATGTACATATACATATGTACCATGCACGTAAACAAAATTGATATTTTAACTTTTTAAATTTTTTAATAAGTTTATGCAATTTTCATGTTGTTGTTGTTACGATTTAAAATTTACATAAAAATATCGATTAACACTTTAGCATAAATGCATGTACTATATGCTTAGTATAGTTTAGATATTTGTATTTTTATTGTATGTACTTTAGAAATTATTTATATTTTATATGTTCTTCTGTATATATGCTGGTTATGTATACGAGTATGGATAAATATGGAATTTAAATATTTGACCCCTTTTAGAACATCTTTATACATATATACAGTCTATCGAAAAAGTATATAGCTTGGATAATAATCGTAAAACTAATATTCTTTAAGTGTTATACATAATATTATAATACATGTTTTTATGGTTATATAAATGTATATGTATACATACATATATTGAAAAGCTTCCTTCTACTCACATTACATAGTTTGCTGTTTTTTTTTGGGGGGATATCTATAAGAAACAGCATTTGATATTTTATTTATGGTTATTCGTTATGGTTATGTTTTGCGTATTTTACATATTCGATATAATAGTCCTTTGTCTTTGTCGACAGCATTGCGATGATTATCGAAAATGTATCCCCGATTTATTTATGCCAAACATAAAACTATAACATTTCAACATTGTTGACCTCGTGCAACAATCCAGGAAAAAAACCAATCCTCTATATTATATTATGTCTTGCAGCACACGTAATTTCAATTCTAATCAACTTTAACACACAACAACGAGTAAATTAAACAATAAATTCCCATTTTCTCCTTATATACATCTATACAAACAATCACAAATATTATATAACAACATTGTACATATAGAGTTGCATAGTTTTTAATACAAACACCTCTATACATATACATAATAACATCGTGTATCATGATGAAGTTGATATGATGAGCTGATGAGAACTAAAAAATCATATATACGAGTACACTATATAGTATATACTCTGTGTACAGAGTGCATATACCAAATGAAGAGCTTTTTCTAAAATAAAATAAAAATCGTTTGTTATTGTTATGCTGTTAAGCTTTTTCAATTTACAGGATGCAAGGAAAAAATAACCTTTCAACATTGTTGTTTAAACATACAACATGCAACATACCTATAATATATTTCACATGGTAATACGCTTTCGCAAACAAATATTTGGAAAATATTTTAATTAATAAATATATTCGAAGCTTTTTTCTGCAGATTAGTATATATACTCATACATACATTGTCCAAAATGGAAACTTTGTTTTTAATTCTGTTTAGCAAAATAATTGGGAAATTTTATTTCAGAATAAAAGTACTCCGTACCACTCAATAATTAAGATCGCGCCAGTTAAGAAAATTGTAAATTGAATTTTATTTATTTATTTATAATTTAAAGACGTAAAATTTCTAAGAAAAAATAAAGACAATGTTTAAAGCCCATTACTGGCCCCTGACTGCACAACAATCTGGCTCCAACGGTTTCGATCCTGGGCTTGGTCTTCATACTGTCCTAGACAACCAGAAGAAGCCAAGTCATTCTCTACACCGTCTCTATACCATTGTCGCATGTAACGACCTCTACGCCTACCATATAGTGGTTCACGCATGATTCTTCTCTCAACTGTAAGGAGCCACCTCTCGTACTCATCCGAGCGCCCAACTCTCACATCCAAACATAACAACGGGCCTGATCAACGCTTTGTAAAGCTTCAGCTTCACAGCTTGATAAGTGTTTAGATTTCAGCAGTGGCCTTAGAGGATACAAATTACGACTGCCAGCTGCCAGCCGCACTTTAATATCCTCACCCACTCTGTTGTCGTGGGTGATAAGAGAACCCAAATATTTGAACCTCCTCACCCCCTCAAACGTGTGGTGGCCACTACTAAAATCTGGTTTGCCATTGTCCCTAAACCCAGAGATCAGGTATTTTATTTTGGACTCATTGATCTGAAGTCCAACTGAAGCTGAGAACTCTACAAGCGCATCAAGTATTTCCTTCACTCCAATGCTATTCAGTCCAATCACGCATATGTCATCTGCATATGCAAGCACCTGATTGGACTAGCGATATAAGATGTTGCGCTGAGGTGTTTCAGTTTTACGAAAGATGTACTCCAACATGAGACTAAAGAGTATCGGGGACAGAGCATCTCCCTACCGAACACCCGAATTAACTGCAAAAATTGTCGATAGCCTGTTCTCAAATTTAAAACAGCATTGAGACACTCGTACCAATTTTGTTAGCATTCCTATAAGTATTCCAGGGCAGACCACAAACTTTCTCGATTGATCGAGTCATAGGCCTGCCGGAAATGGATGTCTCACAATATTTAGATAGAATCATTCGCAGCGAAAAGACCTGATCAGAGACTGATCGATTCGGACGAAATTCTAATTGATAGTCACCAACCAAGCCCTCCGCTAGAGGAGTGATTCTATCCAATACAATGTATGACAGTAACTTGTATGCTGTGCAAAGGATAGCTATACCGCGATAATTCTCACACTTCAAGCGGTCTCTCTTCTTGAAGATAAGGTATATCGCGGCCACTTTCCATTCGTCAGGCATAACTTCGGTTCGCCATACTAACCGAATAAGGTCGAAAACACAGTTCCACAAAGTATCCCCTCCGAATATCAAGAGCTCCGAATTAATGCAATCCACTACAGATGAGCGGTTTTGTTTCAATCTCTGCATGGCCATAGTGAATTCCTCATGGGATGGATCCTCAGTCCAAATCTCCGCAGTCTGTCTTAGAGGTGGCTCAACAACAGTATGTGACGCATGATGAACATCAAGCAGCTCAGTAAAGTGTCCACTCCATGCGTCAAGTACTGCGTCGATGTTGACACAGAGGTTTCCATCCCGGTCCCGAATGGCGGTTGATGTAGGCCTGAAAGTATGGTGCAGTCCAGTAATTCCTTTAAAGAAATTACGCGAACTGTGCTCATTGCTGAGTTGTTGTACTTTCAGAACCTCGGCCTTCCACCATTCTCGCTTCTTCCGTCTACAAATCCGCTTAGCTGCCCTTCTTCCAAGAGCAGCCTTGTTTTAACTCGCGATTGTGAGACGTTGTTGCACTTCACTAGGGGCTATGTTTTGTTGCTCAACTGCAAGACGCTTAGACGACACTCGTCATCAAACCAATCATTCTTGGGTCTGACTTTCACTATACCTAAAGTCTGTTGAGCAGCACTGACAACCGAAATTTTTAGTACATCCCAGACAGAGTTCACGCAGTCAGACTGGTAATTAGCATCATCAATGTTGTCGCTGGCAAGATCCTGATATCGTTTCTTTTGATCTTCATTTATCAGACCTTCACAGTCGAAACGTACCATGCGTTTCGCTGTGTTCCCAGACTTGTACGAAAACTTCCATCGTCGCTTTGCAGCGACCAAATAATGATCGTTGCCTACGTATTTGGTTACTGACCGATAAGTTCTCACATCCTGCACAACTCGAGCCCGGCCTTTAGAAAATAACATATGGTCAATTTGGCTGCGGAAAGTTCCGCGAGGATGTGTCCATGTCTCTAGATGTATCCGTTTGTGAGGGAAGAATGTGCTTGCTACTTTAAGATCATGAGCAATTGCAAAGTACATCAATATCTCACCATTATCGGTCGCAGTTTCGTGTTGGGAATACGGACCTATGTTTTAACACAAGTCGGTCTGATTTCTGCCAGCTTTAGCATTAAAGCCCCCAAATACCATTCTAACATCGTGTTCGGGTATAGATCTCATCAGATAGTCCAAGTCATTGTAAAATGAGTCTTTATCTTGGGGCTGGCTGACTTCTGTGGGCGCATGTACACGAATTATCGACAGGTTGGCTAACTTCTTGCGCAAGCGAAGCTTACACAATCGGTTATTGACTGCTTGGAAATCCAAAACAGCGTTCTTTACCTGCGGCCCAAGAAGAAATCCAGCTCCAAGATTTCCGAGGTCATCTCCACTGTAGAGCAACGTATAGCCCTGGGACACATGGTCTCCACTTTTAGGCCAGCGAGTTTCTTGAAGAGCAACGAGTTCCAGCCGATACTCTTTAATGCACATGATTAGGCCATCCAACGCTCCTGGTTTTCTAAGTTATTGCACGTTCCACGTGCCGATCCTAAATCTCGTATCCGGGTACTTGAGCGGAGTCCGGTGTTTTTTTGACGGTATCCGTTTTTCTTTTTGTTGACTTTATAAACAGTTGATTTTGTTTTACGGATGCGGGTCGTCAACTCAGCGATCTCAACCGTTTAGTCGCATGTTCGTGCAATTTAGATTTACTAGACATGTGAGTGCCCCCGACCACGGGTTGTATACCCATATCAAAAATCAATTAAAATATTTAAATCGATCTGATATATGTGAACATCATCGCTATAATATATTTAAGCCACTCTTAAATCAATTTCCAATGAAATCAATTTGAAAACAGATTTAGGTTAAAACAACAAACAAAATATGTACAACAAGAGCCTGTATATAAAAATAAAAAATAAAATAGAAATAAACAACAAGTTGAACGTAAACAGCTTAAAAAATCATTGAATATTTGAGATTGTACGATTTATTCGTTATTTTTTGTGCAGCACAATTCCCAATTCCGAATTAATTGATTCATTTTCAAAAATGGTAAATCTACTCAAATATTTCCCTTTCGGAAGTATCAACAAACACAAAAAACTTCTGCGTTGTTGTGTATGCGATTGTTATTGTAACTGCTATGAATTTAAATGGGTTTTCACGAAAAAATAAAAATCAGTAACAATAACAACAGTGAAGTAAAAAAATTAGATCACCAGGACAATAAAATGTGTTTGCCAAAAATAAACTTTAGAGTGATACGGGTGTCCCCATCTACCTCGTTCTCCGCACAGCAAAACCACAAAAACATATATGAAGAGAATATTTTCTGGATTATTCAACGACATTGATGGTTAGTGTTTTATACCAATCGTATCCGTATTTTTGGTTTGGTGTCGTCATTTTTGTTATATACATATATGTCATCTATATATAGATGGAACATTTGTGCCTTTTGTTTTTATGTGAAAATATGTGATATGAACAGTATAAAAGCAATAAAAAATAAAAGTGAAAATTTTCATTTCCATCTCTTCTTGTACATATGTATATACCTTTATAAACCACCAGCCACCACACACATTTCTACACCGCACACACGAAAGGTGTTAAAATCTCACAACAATAAATGTATTAGATTTTTGAGGTTTCCAGAAAAATATTTTTTTTGTTTGCTTGCCATATAACATACACATGTACATATATAACACAATCTACACCGACATCGATGAAAATTTGGAAAAAGCACAAATAAAAAATAAAATTAAAAATTAATTGAAAAGTTTTGTCAACTCGTTTCAATCTTGTATATATCGTTCTGTGTGTAGCTCTCTACACATAGTGTTGTATATACTAGTAATTGCAGTTGTACTACAACTCTTATGAGGGGAGACCGCTTATATACGGTAAATCATTTGCCCCTTGTTCCTCACACCCTTGAATGGGCTATTTTTGGGTGGAGGAGGAATAAAATGAATATAAAACACCATAGTTTCGGTATATATCAAACACACACAAAACTACAAAATTAATTGAATATTTTAAGTCTGAGGTTAAGTAATAAATAGGAAAATATTATAGAAATTTCTTCTTTTTTATTTTGTGCTCCATTTTATATTATACGTATTTTTCACCAACCTAAAAAAAAAAAAAGTTCAACCAACGAACGATATGTATATACGGTAGAATGGAAAAGGTGACAATTTTCCCAAATATATATTTAGAGAACATACGCTAGCTCATTGGAATGTTTCAGTACCGATGTATACATATATAGGATAACAGTAGATGTCCTGCAATCCAAAATTCCAAATAAATTTTGGGTACTCAAGTTTACATACATATGTATATACGCAACAAGGGATGGGAATATTTAAGTTTGATATTTTGGAAACTTTAATCCATCTTAGGTTTTTCCGATTTAATAACGCGGTTCGGTATTGCTGTGTATTCAGTGGGCAACCAATAAAAAACTATTATTGCAGTTATAAAAATGTAAATCGTGCGGTTTAGCGATGGATTTTTATCTAAGAACAATTAAAAATACAAAATAATACAATATTTTTGCCATTACTATTGTTATTATTACGCCATAACATTACCCACTTTACTGTTTAATTATTATGGTTGTTGTTTGTGTTGTCTCACCTCATTTATATAAAAATGAAAATTGTGAAAATGACTTCCGCATACAGAATTTATAATTATATTTTATATAAATATATAAATGTATAGAAAATTGGGTTTTGCGAAAATTATATGAAATAATCAGGCATCTATGTATGTTGTATGCTACTCGTATACGAATTACAGTAAATCTTTGCAATAGATGCTTAATGGCTTTTCGGTGCAATAATTAGCTAGTTATAACATGAGTTCAAAAAACAGTTTATGCTGCTACTATACACCTATATAAAAGTATTCAATCCGATCAAGGCGACTTTATGCGTTTTTGCATACTGCAAAATATTCAGCACACCATATTTTAGCCAACAATAAAAAAACTAGCGATTTCGTAAAGAAATGTGCCCGAATAAAAATTCTGATGCACTGAAATTCACCACGAAGTTAGCTGTATGAGTTGAAATATTCACTAAAAATAATTTCATCAGTATAGCCTTTGTATATAACGAAAATATTATGAACTTTGAGTGAAAACTTTTGTTTAACTATACTCAAAATGAAAATTCTTTGTTTATTTACAAATAAACAAGCAACAAAACAAGTTGCTATTTTTGAATTTGTGATAAAGGAACATTTTTTTAGGCAACATAAGCTCCATTGACGAAAAAATAGCAAAACAAGTATAATTTTCAATTTTGTTAATATGGCTGTCCTGTGGTCTAATTCTGTAAAAACAAGATAATGTGAAAAAACGAAACATTGAAAAAGTGTACACAAAAAAAAATTTAAATGGTATTCTATAAAACAAAGTAGTCTGCGTGTAATTTTTTCTTGCTGAATAATTGTATCGTGTCTAAAACCACTTTGACGTTTTATTAGTGTTTCGATTCATAATATAATATAAAGAGTAACAAGAACAAACATAGTTTTTTTTGTTCGGCACTAGCCCGCCTTCTTCGTGAAATTTTAGTTTTAAATTTTAAATTTTTATCCGTGAAAACGAACTACACAAGATAAATTGTATGTGTAATTTATTGCGTTTAATATTTTACTCATTTTCTAATTTATATTGGTGTAAAGTTATAAAATACCATTTTAGTGTGTGTGCCAAACGAAGTAAAAAGCGCATAAAAAGTTAAAAAAAACAAAATTTATTCACCACAAAAATTTTAACTGGTCTCGGACCAGTTAGAATTTTTGATTTGGTTACATCCACGACAACTTGTAAATATTTTGTACGTGATAAAATGCAAGTTTTTTTTGGTACTTTGACAGAACCTCAATTAAATGTATGTCTAATTTACACCAATTAGGCAAATATTTTATAAAACCTTTGCTCATTTTAATGTTTATAAGATTTCAACTTTATTTTAATTCAAAAATCTTATATTAAAATGAAATTATAAATTCACGAAATTGCGCCGACAGCAAAAAATGTTAAACGTCATAAATTTTAACTGGTTCCAATTGGCATAGCAAACCACCACCACACAAAGTGTGGAAATTTTTTTTAATTTTCACCACAGTTAAAAAATTTAACTTTTTAACTTCGATTGGCACACACACTAAGTATGAAAACGTGTAAAGTACTCGTTTTTGCGTTTTCACGTTATCTTATTCGTTATAGAATTAGGCTACTGGTGAAATTTTATTCGAGTTGAGAATATTTCAACTCAGATAGCTAACTTCGTGGTGAATTTTTGTGCACCAGGATATTTTTTTTTTATCAAGGCTAGTTTATGCATTTCTATCTTGCTGTAAAATATTCACCGACCATAAGCCAATCAAAACTAGCCATTTCGTAAACAAATTTCCCCTTCCAAATTAAAATAATTTCAAATCGATGCAAAATGTGCAGCAGGGTGGCAACTGTTACATATTAAAAATATGCTCAAATTTTCGCTCATTATGTCAATTTTAGCTCTTTCAATTTTTTTTTTGCTATATCTTGGTGAAACCGAAATGTCGTCTTGACGTTGTTAAAATAATGACATGAATTTGCTGGAACTACAAATATTTGTATGTATTTAATGGTAAGAATAAGGTTAATTTTAATTTCTAATTACTAATTATATTGTGTTTTCATTTTTTTCATGGGAGAATTATTTACTGCCATTCCAGTAAAAATGGCTAGACAAATTTTTGTGGTCGGTGACAATAAATTAAATTTAAAATGTGTTTTTATAATGGTGGATGATAGATGTGATATTTATTGTTTAAGATAAGTATTTTGTAGTTAGTAAAATTTTGGTTGTTTATCTTGATTGTATATTTCTATAGATTTCTGTAATGGAGGGACTTCCAGTTGGAAGTAAATATTTCTGGCAAAATTTTGAGACTAAAATATTTTATAGTGATAAATAATATACAAAGTCGAGTTTTTTTTTTGGAAAATTTTAAGATTTCACTGAGTCGTTAAGCCATTTGCTTGCAGCGTCGAAAGATGTACCCGAAAATTTACAGTTCGCCATTATTTGAATGATCATATTCGAAAATGATCTGGCATCAATGACATAATTTTTGACAACCGCAAATTGAGCAAAAAGCCATGTACCTAAACATACTAGAATAAAAAGCGGCTAACTTCACCTTGTTTTGCAGACAATTTTGCAGCAAAATAGAAATGCATAAACTCGCCTTCATGTACACGCGGCTTTAAATCGATGCAAAATGTGCAGCTGCAGATTAAAATATGATGATTTTTGCTCATTATGTCAATTTTAGCTCTTTTTCACTGTCGTCAAAATAATGGCATGGATTTGCTGAAACTACATATATTTTGATGTATTTAATGGTAAGATTAGTATTAATTTTAATTTATAATTACTAATTATGTTGTGTTTTTTTTTTTTTTTCGTGCGAAAATATGTACCGCCAGTAAAAATGTAATAACGTGTTTCTTATAATGGTAGATGTGGTATTAATGGATGATGGATATGGTATTTATCATTTAAGATAAGTATTTTGTATTTAGTATAATTTTGGTTGTTTATCTTGATCATATATTTCTACATTCATGTAATGGATGAACTTACTAATAATAATAGTCAGTTTTTAAAGACCATTACTGGTCCGTTCTGAATCAACTATTTATATGGCTACAACGGTCTCGATCCTGAGCATGGTCATCATACTGTCTAAGACCATCTGAAGAGACAATCTCAATATCCGACTCACCGATCTTCGAAACTGCCACAACGCATAAATTAGTGATATTCAAATAAAATTCAACTTATTTGAATTAAGCGTTCACTAACCCCAACGCACATCCAATAGTCTCCAACACCTACACCCACTCACACACACCTATAAATAGCAATTCACATTATATACGTTAAATACATCCTATATATATACATTTAATTTACCCAATAAGTCGCAAAAACAATATACGTCACGTTTGTTCGTATACAATCGAACAAACCGACTAACATTCTTAGTCGACACTGGCGCTGACCTTTCGGTTATTCCAGCACTGAATTACATGAATTATTCATTATCGATTCGCAATACCTATCTAGTCTTATCGGCTGCCAACCATCCACACATACGGCACAAAATTGCTTAATGTGGATATCGGACTGAAGCGAACCTTCACGCATGCTTTCCTACTAGCTGCGGTGAACCGTCCGATCATTGCCGCCGATTTTCTAAGCAAATTCGGAATGCTTGTCGATGTCATGCCCAAGCGGATAATTGATCCAGCTACGAAGTTGTCAATAAACGTCATTCCTGTTAACACACCAACACCGATCTATTTTAACATCGACAACGGCTACGGCACTCTGTTCAAAAAGTACCCACTACGTACAGCAGAGTCGAACTACAATACAAAATGCCGGTCCGACACAACGTGGTTCTTCACATAGTCGCGAAAGGCCATCTTCCGGTGCCGAGACCACGCAGACTAGATCCGGTGCGCCACAAAGCTGCACAAGCAGAATTTCAGTATATGGTGGAATTAGGAACCACATGATTTGGCCTCTTCGAATACACCCGAATGCTATTTGGATAACGCAATGCCGCGCAAAGGTTTCAGCGCTTCATGAACGAAGTCGTTCGAGATCTCGACTTCGTTTTCGTCTACATATTCTTCACAAGAACGAATCAATACCATTAAAGAGTTCCCAGCTCCAACATCAATAAAGAGTATTCAGCGATTCATCGGCATGGTAAACTACTACTCCCGATTTATACCAAAGCTCGCTGAAATACTCACTCCAATTCACAGCCACCTGGCCGTACTACGTTAGTACAACAGTACAACACGAATGGCACGCACTACTGTCGCATCCACAGAGCTACTCAGAGCTCACCATAACTGTACTGATGCATGAAACACTGCTGTCGGAGCAGTCATGCAACAGTACAATTCAGTCAAAAACTGAACGCAATCCAAGGCAAGCACGCCATTTAGATTATATTAGTCAATTGCTTCTGTTTCTGTATATGGCCGAAACTTTACTGCTATCTCGTTACCTATAACCTCGTTACCTACATATATCATATGCGCTGAGATTCACTTGGTTTGGATTCGAATAGGACTCAGCACCTGTATTACAGTCTGGCTAACAGAGAAAAGGTACACATAGGTTCTAGCATATCCCCCTCATTGGCCCGTTTGTGGCTTTAGGGATGCTGGAATTGCCCACCCAACTTTAATTTTTTTCTAATGTATGCTTTCCTACAATTAACTTTGATTACAGGACAAGAAAAAGGAAACTTCCTTTTAGGCGGATTCCATATACCACTCTCGCCACTCTAACTGGTACTTGTTTAGACCATAAATTCCGGCTATATGAAATGAGCCGAGTATATGGGGATTTTATTATGGCCCACATGCGTTCACAGTCGTCCTGCTGGTTGTTTCATTTCTCCATGCCTTGTTTTGAGTTTATTAATAGGCAATAAACAAAATCGAATTTCAATCGCGACGTTATACTATAAAAATCTTCATGCATCTCAAAAATGCACAACACCACAATTAGTTTTGTTACTTCCCTTTACGAGGTGAATATTTCAGATCACTTCAGTTTTTTTCAGCCCGTATTACCAGCAGTCTTTCATTACCTACGCGTCCGCAAATAATCTCGCGTCCAATTATAGTGGTTGTCGAGGAATTGGACTAAATGCTCAGTTCTTGTAGCATATTCCTTCTAGTATTTGCAACACCCAATATATTGTCCGCTTACCCTTTTGAGCGATTGGCAGCATTCATCGTTCAGGCAGACACGGAGATTGTCCATCATCAAAGTTCCACGCCATTATCTCTGGATGACGTCTTTTTTCGACATGCGCGACTATAGCATGTTCCACTACATGTATTTTAATGTGGGTATTATCAACTACACAGAACTGAAAATCGCTATGTTGCACTAATGCCAGCATTAAGTCCAAGAGATTTGAACGATATATCGACCCAATAAATATATGTACCAATAAAGATAATAACACTCCTAATTATGTACATGCAATGCCAACAGATCCTGAAAACTATGCCTGCAAAATTACTCTTACAGTTTGTTTACCGGCCTTTTTGTATTTGCCGCAACTTAAACAGATTTTATCGTAAACTCTTTATAAAATTTCTTCAATGAGTCGCTCTTGGTTTTCCTTTGGCTTCCACTATCGTTATTTTTTTCTTCTTCAAGAAGTGACGTACCTGCTGCTTGCTCTTGACAAATTTAGCGCTGCTCTGAATGTTCATGACCACCCACCTAGCACGTATCACTTGGTTACAAAATGAAAAAACCTCCCTCTGAAGAGTGAAAACACATTGCTTCAAGACTAATGACCTCAGAACGGAGCTCGATATTCTGGAAGGACTGTTAGGAATAACCGTAATCTTAGGTGCATCTAGCCATCGTTTATTGATTTAATTCTTCAATTTCGCCATATTCACTGTGGCATATGAGCATATATGGACATCGGACAGTCTCGAAAGTAGCATAAAATAAAAATTCCACTTAGTTTTAAAGTAATCTATTGTTTCCAATATGTAACCCCAAATTATGTATTTAAAAATTCAGTTATTCAGACAAATTCGTTATTTCAATGCAGCACATATTTTTTTTATATTAAGTGAAGGACATTGAGATATCACTAAATTAAGGAATTTATTTATAATCAGTCAAGCAACAGCCTAGTTCCATTTCAGTTGCCCATTTTTCAGAACTTTATCGAAAAATAATTTTATTATAATACGTCTTAGCCCATTTTCCAGAACTTAATTCTAAAGTCATTTTAGAATCCCAGTTCCGTTCCTGTTGACCATATTCCAGAACTTCACCCAAATATTATTTTTGAATTCCATTTCCATTCAACATGCCGAGTTCAATTATGATCGGTCAAGAAATAGCCTAATAGTTGATTCCAATGATATACGTGATTCTTCTGACATTCGCCGTTACATTTCTTTATATGTGAAATTGCCTAAGACAATTTTATTTTATAAGGGCATGACCACCTTTAAAATATTTTTCCAAGATACTTTGAGATGGCGTCATTAATTAGAGGCTGTTCGGCTAGTCGATTTACTTTCCTTTCAAAGTTGAACAGTATATTAGTATATCAGTACTAACATGAACGATGGATCGGCCCATATTTGTTTTAAATTTAATCACCGATCTTAATCGGGAGATGAAAAGTCGTTTTCCATCCCGGCTCTGAAGGGATTCGAACCCGGTACCTCCCTGTAATATCCTGTTTCATACCTGATAGTTTTTCGAACTTTATGCCATACTGAAATATTCTGTTTTTTCAAATACTGTTCTTAAATATGGTATTGCAGACGATTCCTCCCAAAAATACACCCAAAAACCATTTAGAATTGAATTTCCAACAAACAAATCAAATTTCATCATTAAATAAATTGTTATGCGATAAATTTGTATGCGATAAACTGTCCACACGATAAATTGTTTCTACGATAACATGTCTACGCTAAATTGTAATACGGAAAATTGTTTACGATAATGTGACTGGCGCTCTTTGCTGAATGAGTTTTATTATTTTGCATCTCCACGATAGCACTTTCCAATTCTATATCTACAGATCTTGTTTCATTCAATCCGAAGTCATCGCCTGATGCATTTGTCATTATATTT
Organism: Tipula unca; assembly: GCA_951394425.1. Taxonomy (NCBI): domain Eukaryota; kingdom Metazoa; phylum Arthropoda; class Insecta; order Diptera; family Tipulidae; genus Tipula; species Tipula unca. The sequence continues at coordinate 147,999,257 of OX596381.1, read as the reverse complement.
AAATTTAACAAATGTGTGACGGATTCTTCACCATTATTACATGTTTATTAACCTTTATCCATCCAACTGTATCAGGTATTGGTGGTCCTTAACTGTTTAATTCTTAGTTAAAGAGCTCTCATCTATTTCCTTTAACATCGATCCCAGATTTTATTAAACCGCGTGCTATATCTGTTCTGCTGCATCAACCGCACCAAACATTTAAATTGCGATTTGGTTGTAATTCGATGCCTAAAATATCGTAATTAATGTTAGTATGTATAGACACATATTTATCGACAATTGGCTATTCAAATCGATATTCACAATTTCAATTTTGTGAAGTGATCTGATATCAATGTCGAGAAAACATTCACAATCGGTCATTATTAGCCATCGTAAATCAAACCACCCAGATTAAAACAATTGATTTTTAAAACATTTATTACAACCAAAATTATTAATAAAAAAACAAACAATTAAAATACTTAATTAAAAGTTTTAAAATTGACTTACAATTAATTAACATTAATATCACCAAGTTTTTATTTACTAACACTATTTATAAAACTATTATACATGCATACATATGGTACAGATATATTGTCTAAATATGTGTATACGGGTGTTGCCTAGATAGAGCAGCATCGATATTTTTTTACCTGCCTGCATTTGACATCAATGAACAATGATAGAAATCTCGTTGTATTGATTCGATTTTTCCGATTTTTTGTGTTTTGTATATTTCTGATGGATATTTGGATGAAAATGAAGCGAAGATATATCATTGGCATCATCATGTCATGGACCAATAAATTATTTTAGTTTTTTATACAAATTTTTTTTATTTTTGTTTTTTTCATATATTGATTAGTAATGGAATTTTTTTTGGTTGGTACTTTTTGTTTTATGTTCGACAAGTTAATCTATGATGATCAGTACATATCATGTATATCGTACATGGATATATTGTATACATGAAATATATATATATAGGCTAAAGCCACTCGCCGCAGCTTTACTGCACTCTTAATTCATTTGCAAACGTTTTCGTAGTGTAAAATAAGCTAAAAACTTGACTGCAACTAATTGGACGCATATAATTAGAATGTCAAACGTGTAATTTGTTTCGACCATACCCAATTCTTGGATTATGAAATTAGGATTTCTGAAACGAAAAAAAAAGTCGATAAATTTAGTATTCATGTTATACGGATGTAAGGTTATGTATGTTTACTATATATGTTGAGATATACCAGTGCCCTTATTCTATGATTCTTGGAATGATGAAAAGGAAAATGGGAAGTAAAAAGAGTTCTGTCATACAAATATTTCACTAAAAATAATACTTGAAATAATTCTTTTCCCTTTGTCTTTTTCATTGTCTCCTAGAATACACTTGGTGGAAAAAATAAAACTCTGTTATAAGTCTATCCTTCTCATCTTTGCCCGAAACACAGAATAAGGGCACAGACATAAAATATAGTAGACTTGTCAGATAAATTTATTAACTCTTATGTCCCATAATATGTACAGCCTTAACCAAATTTCGGGATCTAATCAGCGTTTGGTTGACGATGCCACAAACACGTCGAATAATTTTCTACATACGAATCGAAATCTCATATTTTTTATGTTACACTTACAGTGCTCTCACAATGCAAAACTTTTTACTTTTTACTTACAAGCTAATTCTCTTTCAAATCGTTGTGAGGTTTGGACGTGGAATCGGAGAAGTGTAATCGAAAAAATAGAAATAAAAAAGTGCAGTGATATTAGTTTATTTTTAATTATTTTGTATAAGTGCATATTGAACAAAGTAAAAAAGGAAAAAAAATTAAAAGTGCAGTGTTAGCATTTTTATTTATTTTTTATTTTTTTTATTTTATTCAAAATACACTCCCGGCCAAAAGTATTGGGTCGATGAGTTGTTTGTGTGTTTAAATTAAGGTGGTACACCAATAACTATATTGGTAAATCCACGAGAATGAGTGATTCAGAAATGGATAATATCGATCCTTTCCAAAAGAGTCAGGTTCTACCGAGGTCTCCTACGAGAGCCTGTAGCACGTTCACCGCGAAGATTAACAAAATAATACCTACAGAACTTGTGGAGTTACCGAGAAATGCTTTTCCAGAGGACAAAAATTCTAAAAAAGAAGAAATGCTCTATCAGGAATTGCGTAAGGCCAATGCTGCATTGGTTGAATCTAATAATATAAATAAGCAATTAAATGATGCAATTGCTTGGATGCAGGAACATATAAGAATTCTTGAAGACGAAGTTAAAGCCCTTAAAGCAAAGGAAAACGTTGATTCTCCTCCTACCCAAAAAGTAATGGAACAAGAATACCATACGGATGAAGAAGAATTAGCTCACGAAACTGAGTGGATTAGAGTCAAAAGCCAGAGAAAAAAAGGAGAAGGAATGATACACCTACTCCTCCTCAACTAAAGGAGACAACTCCTAAAATAATCCAAAACAATCCAAAAAAATTACCTCCACCACCCCCAATAGTTATAGATGGAGTTGAAAACTATGATCTACTGTATGAGAAAATTAAAACAGTAACTAAAACAGATAAGTTTAATACAAAATTGATGAGTGGAAACAACATCAAAGTAAACTTAGCAGATGGTGAAACCTACAGAGAAATGACAAAAATGTTAAGCGAAGGGGGACATTCTTGGCATACGTTTGAAAACAAACAAATCAGACCAATTAGGGTAATGGCTAAAAATCTGCACTCTACATGTAAACCAGAAAAAATAATTGAGGACCTGAAAGGAAAAGGTTTTAATGCAACTGAAGCATCAATTAAGCTAAAACGGAGAAGTAAGGAGCCTCTGAACATGTATATGCTGACATTCAGCGCAGATGATGATATTGAAAAAATACATCAAATCAAGTACATCTTGGGATGCAAAGTCAATATTGAGCCCCTAAGAAGATCTAGGCTTATACCACAATGTAAAAAATGTCACGCATATGGACATACTCAAAAATACTGTAACAAAGACCCCAGGTGTGTCAAATGTCTAGGTAAACACCATACTAGAGATTGTGTCAAACCCACAGATGTACAGCCTAGATGCGTACATTGTGGAGAAAACCATCCAGCTAACTACAGAGGATGCAGTGTTGCTATTGAATTGCAAAACATCAAAAATAAAAACATAAATGCTAAAAATACAAATGTAATAAAGAAGCAAACTGTTAGAATAAACAGGCCTGAATCATTTAAAGGAGAGTTAAGGCGTGAATCGTTGATAGCCTCTCAAGGAGAAGTGGGCAAAAAAACTTTCGCTCAAGTAATGATGAGTAACGAAAACAAACAAAAAACTCCTCAAACAGACGACATAAATCAAACGCTTAAGCTGATATTAAGCAAACTTAATACTTTTGATCAGCGATTACAGAAACTAGAATACAGTACTAAGGGAGCCATCCCTAAACAAAGCCATGTCTAACGACTTAAGAATTTTATGCTGGAATGCCAATGGACTCCAGCAACACCAACAGGAATTGCAAATGGTTCTGGACGCAGAGAAAATCGATGTCTGTCTCATCTCTGAAACTCACTTCACTAGACAATCAATTATCAAATTTAGAAATTATAAAACATATCACACTATTCACCCGGGAAATACTGCCAAGGGAGGTAGTGCTGTTATAATTAGAAATAGCATTAATCACTTCGAGGAATTAAAATATGAAACAGAACAAATACAAGCAACAGCTGTTAATATCAAGACCAAAAATAACTCTATTAGTGTTATTGGAATTTACTGCCCACCGAAATACTCTCTAAAAGAAAAAGATTATCTTGAATTTTTCAGTAAACTAGGGAAAAGATTTGTAATTGGAGGAGATTTTAATGCAAAAAATATCCACTGGGGTTCTAGACTAACAACAACCAAAGGGAAAGAACTCCTCAATGCTATCAGAAAATACGGTTGTGAAGCCTTATCAAATGGTAAACCGACCTACTGGCCAACTGATCCAAATAAAATACCAGATCTAATTGATTTCTTTATAGTGAAAAATATATCTGTAAATTATATACATATAGATGAAAGTTTTGACTTAAGCTCTGATCACTCCCCAATACTTTTGACATTAAGTGAAAGGATCATTCAAAAAAAAAGCTATTCTAGTTTAGTAAATAAACACACAAATTGGGAATACTTTAGACAGTCTTTAGAAAGAAAAATTAACTTAATGGTTCCGCTAAGGAGTGAGGAGCAATTAGAAAAAGAAGTTCACAAGTTCATATGTGACATACAGCAGTCAGCTTGGGAAAACACTCCTGAAGTTAAAAAGAAAATTAAGGGAAACAACTACCCTAGAGAAATTAGAGAGCTTTTGGCAGAAAAAAGAAGGGCAAGGAGAATATGGCAACAAACTAGAGCCCCTCAAGATAAAACTAAGCTAAACAATCTGAATCAGCTACTTAAAAGGGAAATCAAAGATTTGAAAGACGAATCTATCAGTAACTACCTCAGAAAATTATCTAATGATACTAGTACTGATTATTCTCTCTGGAGAGCAACCAAAAGAATTAAAAGGCCAATAATGCAGATTCCTCCAATCAGAACAGAAGATAACAAATGGGCCAGAAATAACGAAGATAAAGTACGAAATTTTGCTGAATACCTGGAAAAAATATTTGAACCACATGATGACCAATCATTGGAAGCCGAAATAATAACTGGAGAGGTTGTACAGGAAAGTGAAGAAATCCTACGAGCAACACCAAAAGAAGTCATGTATGAGATAAAAACAAACATGAATCCGAGAAAAGCGCCGGGTTATGACCTTATCACAGCAGAAATTTTAAAAGAACTACCAAGGAAAGCATTATTAAAGCTCACCAATATTATAAATGCCGCCTTTCGATTGAAATACGTACCCAGCCTTTGGAAAATTGCAGAAGTAATTATGATTCCTAAACCTGGGAAACCACCACACAAAACTGGATCATACAGGCCAATATCACTATTACCAGTTATGTCTAAACTCTTTGAGAAGTTATTATTAAAAAGACTAAATCCGATAATTGAGAGGAAAAACCTGATTCCAAATCATCAGTTCGGTTTTCGCAACCAACACTCAACATTAGATCAAGTACACAGAATAACTAATATTATTGAAAGAGCATTAGAGGAGAAAAAAGTCTGCTCAACGATATTCTTACACGTTGCACCGGCCTTTGATAAAGTTTGGCACGAAGGACTTAACTATAAGTTAAGAACTGTACTACCAATGCAATTCACTACAATATTAGAATCATACTTGAAAGATAGATTCTTTAGAGTAAAATTAGACGATTCCTATTCTGGATTGAAAGAAATCAAGGCAGGAGTACCGCAGGGCAGTGTATTAGGTCCTGTCCTATACCTATTGTACACTAATGATCTCCCTGTACTAGAAAACAACACTGTGGCGACATTTGCTGATGACACGGCAATCTTAGCTGTTGGAGATAGCAACGAAGAATCAACTCATAGTTTACAGTTAGCTATTACTCAAGTACATAACTGGACCAAAAGATGGCGAATTAAACTTAACGAAACTAAATCAGTTCACATCAATTTTACAAACAAACGACTCGAACATATTCCGGTTACAATTAATCAAGAAATAATACCGTATGCCAACACGGCTAAGTATCTTGGCATGACACTAGATGCAAAACTACGATGGAAAGCACACGTCAAAAAGAAAAGTGAAGAACTGGGGCTTAAATATAGAAAGATGTATTGGCTGATAGGAAGGAGCTCCGCTCTATCAACATACAAAAAACTTCTATTATATAAACAAATATTAAAACCGGTTTGGACTTATGGTATCCAACTTTGGGGTTGTACCAAACAGAGCAACGTGGAAATCATCCAAAGATTTCAAAACAAAGTATTAAGGAACATCGTTGATGCACCATGGTATGTTAGAAACAGAGACCTCCATAGGGACCTTAAAGTGGACACTGTTTCAAAGGAAATCCAAAAAAATGCAGTGAGACATAGGCAAAGGCTCGAACAACATGTTAACACTGAGGCAACTAAGCTGTTAAACAACACAGATATTGTACGCAGGCTTAAACGAACTAAACCTTTTGAGCTGGTGTAATTGCTAGTGTAAACAGCGTAATGCTGATGTAAACTCCACAATAACGATGTGGTTTAATTCAATTTATCAGACACTATGGAACACCAGTGGGAAGAAGCCATAGATTAATACAACATAGTAAATTAAGTTAGAATAAAATTGCAAACTTTTGTAAACAATTCTTAATAATGATGAAGTTGGCTTCAATTTAATTTTCTGTTTCATTGTGCGAGCTAAAAAAAATCTTAAGGCAAAAGTAAAAAATTTTTTCATTGTGAGAGCTCTGTGACAAACAAAAAACAAAGAAACGGAGCTTTCTTTTTTTAAACTATCCCATTTTTTCATAAACTATCCCATTCTCTGCCTAAAGGAACAGGCATTTTCCTCAATAATTTCGTTTAGATGTTGATGAATTTCTGGTTCCGGTTCTTTCAGAGTTAACCAATCTATGATGATATTATCGTTTGCGGTAATACAATAATACATATATATTGTGGAACACACAGCATGCAACCACGGTTTTTACGCAATTTTTAATTTGATTTAAAAAAAAAAACATATAACGTGGGGAAAAGGCATTTGAGGTGGGGAGATTTATTACACATTTCGGACGGGTTAATAAAATATTGTGAATGTCGGGGAATAATTCTCAAATAATGTCAAAATTCTGTACTAAAAAATATTTATTACAGGTTTCGGACACAGTCTTATATCAAACATAACAAATTATTTATGTACATAATCGTTATTGGAAAAACGTAATAGAATTTGTGTGCTAAACACAAAAATCCTGTCATTTTCGAATATTTTAGTACAACACTATGTGTGAACATTTATTTGCGCTATAATTCTTAAACATTTGCATCATTTCGAATTTTATTTCAAAATAAAATAAATCCATAAGGTATTTGCCCAAAACGATTTCTTTTCTCCCCTTGCTCGCTTAGTCACCTCTAGTATAGCACACGGAGACAACCAAATGATTTTTGTGATAGTTTAGATATGAAAACATCGATTTTTGTTCAACAGTTTTGGACTGTCAAAACCTTGTCTCTATTTGAATTATTGAAGTGAACTCTATTTACCTTATGCCCTAATTGACATTTTACTTATCATATTAACGTATGTAAACATTTTCAGATTTGTAGTGGAATATATAATGAGTACTGAAAATTGTGTAATCGGGATTAAACTTCTAAGTGCGAATACCAAGTTAACCAAAGTTTGATATTTAAAAAGATGGCTTGCTTGCAAAGAGCATATCAAATAACGTAAACAAATGGCTCATCTTTTTTGAAAGTAGTGGCACCTCTAGTTGCAAATACGAGAACTTTCGCTAATGTAGTTATTTTTACATCGTTTAATGTAGATTTTAATAAAACCCCTATCCACGTTTTGGTTTGGTTTGGCATAATCAGCATAAACTATTCGTGTTGCTAAGAATTATAGAGGGGCCATGACCAGGGATGGGTGAGGTAGACTATGCCAAGTATGTAAAGAATTACGTATATTACCTAGCAATATTTATCGTCATGTAGACAATGTCAGCGAAATGTAGACTACATCAACAACCTACAATAATTTTAGCATTTTCAAATCGAACGCAGTTTTTGTGATTAATACAAGAGCGGCTTTAATTCAGCTATACATATATGAAAAAATTCTGATATGTGCATCACATGACTTTATCACAAAAACGTATCAAAAATTTTCGTTACTCACCAAATATCTCAGGATTATCAGGAAACAATACTACTCTCTGACAAATGCAGTTTTTTTAAAGCCGTCAAAACTAACAATTGCGAACGTAATTTAGAAAAAGCTTTTATATTAACTCGTTAAAACCATAATCTTAATTTAGTTTTACAAAAATATGTTTCATTTGATATATATATGACGAATTTCGAGTATTTCCAATGAAAACGTGATGTTTTTTTATTTCAAACGTATTGCAGAATTGAATGCGTGTGTTCTAAGAAGGAGAAATTGAAAAAATTGAGTTTCGTCGATTACAACGCCATCTATCATGAACCGAACAAAATATTTCATTCAAATCATACGTACTTTTAGTCGTAGAATCAAAAATATGGATTCCTATCTTAGTTTAAAAGTTACCCCCGCCCCACCTACAAAGCGGGGGTCTACTCCGTAGAGTGGCTATTTTTCGAGATATTTGATCGTCTCAGTTTAAAAGAAACACCCGGTATACAAATTATAAATTAAATATTCATTTGAATAGCGTTTTTATATTTAAAAATTTAATTAAGATTAAGATTTTAAAGAGATAATATAAATTGAGTTTGGTCTAAATAAATTACACATTCAGATGATTTTCTAGAAATTTAAACTATTCTCAATTGCTATAGTTCTAAGAGCTCTAAGAAATTCGCAATTGACAGATAGAGTGATTTTCTCTTGAAAATTCTAAAATATTTGGTGAGCAACAAAAAATACCTCCGTCTACACGTTTGTGTGATAAGATTCAGAGAATTTTTAACACGACTTCGCATTTTTGGAGTGTCAAGCAAATTTATCGACAACCGCAAATCAGCTGCGTCTGGAATGAACGCGTTGTACTGATTTACATATTTTGGCTATTCCATTTGGAGTTTTCATTTATAAATTTTTTGTGATAAATGCACGTCTTTTAAAATAATGGCGTTTTGAAAATTATCATACTTGAATATTTTGAAAAAATTGTTGGCGTTGTCAATTAAATTCTTATCCGTTAAATCCTTCCTAAAGAATTACCAAGGAACAATATTTGTAATTTAATTATTTCAATATAACCTTAATATCAGCAATAGAGCAATGTTCCTTATTTAAATCTGTAAAAACTAAATAGCGTTGTTTTGTATATCTAGCTACGTAGTTTATTGGATCTGATCGGTACGAATACGAATTATTTATATGAATTAATGAAATTAAAATCAATCTGAAAAATTGGTGTAAAGTTTGGCAAATCGAAAAATTCGATCTAATCAATCTGATAAAGAACTGATGAACAGGAAACAAACTGCCCATATCGATCTGAGCGAGAAGCGCCTATAGCGACTTATATTTGTTGTAAATATATTTTTCACCACTAAAAATATGTGTTCGTTAGCTGTTGATGTACGTACATAGGATTTTTTATAAGGAGCACTTCTAAATTATCTAATAGTTGATTTCGCGCGTACCACCATTGTTTTGTTTTGATAAACGTATCAAAAGCTGTTAAGACAGGTGATCTTTCGTGGTAACTTTGTATGAATAATTTAAAAAACACTTTTCGGAGATAACCATCGTAATTACTCGGGTATTCGGCTACCCAAAAAAACAGAAAAATATCTAGGTACTGGAGTACTCGATACCCGACATTACGATTTTAATCATCAGTTAGCATTCTCATAGAGTATGTGCGATTTTAATCATAAGTTAGAATTCTCATAGATTGCATTTTCATAGCACTGAGAAAATTTTAGATTTGTATACAATTTCTCAGCAAAGTCCATTGATTCTTATATTGTTATATAAAATATCAAACAGCTTGTCGATATTTTCAGAGAATACTCAGAAATCGGAAACATTTATGAAAGCTTTCTATATATAATTTTTATACGAGAATTTTATATCCCATCAAAGTATCAAATTCACTGTTTAAAAATTGGATCACAGTATAGTTTTGAACTAGTTCAACAAATCATCATCCCAGAAGTTGTCTACATTATCGACGTTGTCTACATAGTTGTTAATTAATAGATGACGCGTAAATGCCCATCCCTGGCCATGACGGAGTTTTGACTGTACAATAAATGAAAATCACATTTGACTAATTTTCATTGCTTTGCATAAGCCATTTTTAAATTCACATATTTTGCTTGTGTAGAATGAATTTCTAGCTAAAAATTCTACTAAATAGCGCGAACCCAATTTTTTGGCATGATGCGTTTGTACTTTATTACAAAATCCAGAATACAAAAATCTGGCAATAATTCTGGTAAAGTGTATAATATTCTCTACTTTTGCAAAAGGAGAGCTTTGATTGATAAATAAAATCTTTGTAAAATTAATAAACATTATCACCACTTCTCTCGATTATCAGACACTCCGGCCGTCTGCTTAAATTTATAACTGGCTGAGTGAAATAATGGAATAACATCATCTGAAATGATCTGAAATGCGTCTTTGTTCAAGTTTAACCAGCAGACTATCATAAGCGTAATTTTAATCGGACTGCTATAGGTTACAAACAAATTTTAAATGAGGCATTTGATCGATCGGATCTGGAATATGCGCCCTAAATCTGGTGATATTGATTTTTGGAAGAAATTGAAAGGGTTCATAAATAGTTCCGCACGTAAACTGGTTTCACAAAGAGGTGTTTCGCGGAACCACATTTAACAAGGACTGTCATACACTAGTACACTCGAATGTACAACGTGCACATATAAACTTATATCGTATTCGGTCGTATATTTGTTTTGGTCTAGTGAAGGTGAAATCATATAATAATAAAAATCCTTTTCGATAAATCAAAATCAAATAAATCAAAACCAAAAATACAAAAACAACCACAACAACAACAAGATTGATTATATATTCGAATATAAAAACAATCATACATCTCAATCACAATCAAAACGTACAACTCACGTTTTCAATTCAAAATGAAAATATATATAAAAAAAAAAAAAAAATCAAAAAATAAATCGGAAAAACCCAAAATATTATTTACTTACCGAGATAGATTTTCCTCCTCTATTGTATTTTTAGAGATGGAAAAAGTCAATAAATATTTATGATAGATATTTTATTTTTTGTATGTGTTTATGTGTGAGTGGATGGATATTTGTATGCCCATGCCACCATGATGGAAAGCAAAGAGTTTTCTGATTTTATGGTACTCGTTTCAACGATACTCAAACACAAATGGATTACTGTGGTTTAGGGTTTAATGTCTATATAAAATACAATGCGAAAATTCTAACCGCAACGAAACACCTGTTTGATTAAATTAAAGAGCAGCAATCGTCAAATACTATACTCAAAAATAATAATAGTGAAAAACACACAAATGTGAAATCCATAAATAAAATATTGGTGACTGACTCAGAGTAGAAGGTTTGTCTATTTTTCTACCAGCCAAGTTGATTCATTTAGTTTCAAACAACTATCAAAACACAAAAAGTCAAGCAAAATATGGTAGATGTTTCCAAATCCCCAAATTATGGCGGTAGTATAACCATATTTGATAAAGTTCGGCAGTCGTTATAAATTGTTGCGATACTTGTTGCTGCTGTTGATTTTTCGATTCACGAAATTTGTAAAACTGAATTTATTCGTTAATCATTAAGTGTTCGGCACTATACTTTGCCGAGGGTACAGCACCGTTGAATGGACGAGTATAAGAAACCAACGATACCTAAATGTGAATGTACATTTTAACCAGTGTTACATCAACTTGGGATTAATCAGAATACTTGGAGCTTCTTGAAGCTGTATGATCAACAACCACCGACGAAGAAGCAGCGATGATAAAATTTAGACGAAATTCCCAATATCAACACCAACTCTGCTATAATCATAGAATTTATCTGGCAATTATGGATGTAATTTACATGAAACGTAGCAATACAACATGAACCGATCACGCACAAGAACCGATTTGTTCTGAAACCGATGACGATAAGTCGAATCCGAATGATCTCATTGTTGAACAACCATATTGACTTGAGTGCGGTAATTGAAATGATTCGAAATATATCAGCAGTGTGAAACACTATTTTGCAACGTCATGTAAAACAGAAACATGGAAATGAGTTGAATTTGTTCTTGGTTTTCAAAACCAAATGGAATAGTATGGCCGCAATGCTGGAACAGTGCGACATTAATTGATTTGGGATCTAATCTACTACTTGAATCTAATATCAAAATCGTATTTGATTTTGCTCGCTCAGTGCGCGGACGCTATCCTAAAATGTTTGGTGAATTAGCAGCTGGAATCGAAAAAAACGCAAATACAAATAAGCTTTTTGATGTTTACTTAGCGCGAATCAAAGATCCTCGAAATATCGAGCTGTCTCGCTGCTGAAATTTCTACATACCCTGAATTTGGAAGATGAAACCGAAACAACAACTGATATCAAAATCGTCAAAAACATCAGTTACCAAATTTGCAAGGAATGTTATGAATAGATTATTTGGAAACAGCAGCAGAATATAACGAGCAAGGAAACCGGCAAAGTACAGAAATATCAAATTTAAAGGAAATGTTGCCCCGAAACGATTACAGCTTCGGAAATGTCTAAACCTGCCTCTAGTCACGTTCTCCAAAAGAGTACTTTATAAAAAGAAATTCAAATTTGCGAGGCTACCGTTGACACAACAACAAATATAAAGAAACTGTTAGATGCGTAGTTTACTATTCAGCAAACATCTTTAGAAAGCGAAAGGGCGTTTCCGTCGTCTTGTGGTACTAGAAAACGATCGTTGCTTACGGCTCGCTCTTGTGTTTGTCAAACATTTTAGAATTCAATAGTACAATAATAAAAGACATTTAATAATTTTTCATCAAAAACTACATTGGACATTATATGTATATCCCGGAAATTCCCGAGATCCCGGGAATAAGATTTCAAAATTCCCGTTTGTGACACTCTAGCTCCAAGCCTGACATGAACTCTCAATTTATAAATGCAAGCATTTAAAGCTTACTATACTCAGCTTATATATATGTATATAAGAGTATATTAGCTAATTCCATCATTTCGCGAAATTAAGGATCAAGATATACTATCCGTAGCCAAAATTCTAACTCGTATAACTGAACAAATCCATTTTTTAGGAATTTTGTATGTTGGAAAATTCAAAGTTTAAAACACGATTAAACGAGATTTTGCACAAACCACCATCACCTTGACAATTTTCGTAGCAGGATTGAATAAAAAATACACATCATAACCATAGTCATCCTGGACGTTTAGGAAGACATCCATGATATAATGGTAGCCACTACATATACAGTAAGATGATGTAATAGTGGCTGCCAAACTACACCAGAGTGAAGAAGAAATAGCTACCAAGAATCAACAAGTGGATTTTTTGTGACTGGAAAAAACAATATACGAGATCACTTACTAAGACTGATTGAAGAAGTTGAGGCTCAGCTACCAAAGTTCAAAAAGTATAAATAATCAACTAAGAGCTTTCGTCATTTTTCTGCTCATTGGTTTGATCGCCATACGAACAGCCCAACTAAAATTGCAAGCTAATGCAAGTTTTTACATTTTGAAACTGCTCTGACGCATCAAAAATTACGAATTTCATTTCATACTCAACTTAACCTATAAGCATCTCATTGTCAGAATTAACTCTTGCATCTGAATCTGTATTCTGTGTGGTCATCCCCCACAAAAGCTCTCAGAATAATTACATACTACAGTAGTAGTTTCAATTCCGATGTTCTGATGTTATCGGTCCAATTTGAAGTATTAAATTTATTTTGTTACCCGAAATATAATCTGGTAGTTCAAAAATCCAGCAGAACTGAAGAATTATCCAACAAATTTGTTAAACTTGAATATAAGAGTAAAGCTAACTAATATAAAGTTGTTATAACAGTTATAACAACAAAAGCACACATATATATATATATATATATATATATATATATATATATATATATATATATATATATATATATATATATATATATATATATATATATATATATATATATATATATATATATATATATATATATATATATATATATATATATATATATATATATATATATATATATATATATATATATATATATATATATATATATATATATATATATTCCAAACTAAAGTAATTAGATCACCACACGGTAGAAAATCCTATTTAACTTCATTCATCCAGAAAATCTCTCGTCGTACAAATAATCCATGAATAAGACTAATTCATTAAAGCGTTAAATCCATTTTCACTCGTCTCGACAACAACAACAACAACAACAACTAGAATAAAAATCAATAGCATTCTAATTTTCATTTCACAAAACGAACGAAAATCGAAATTGGTACATTTGGTTTTCATAAAAATCAAAACACACACAACATTTTTCCATCTTTTCATCAATTTTTCAATTTTAGTGTTTGTGTGCACAAAAAATAAATAAATCCCGTAAATTAAATTCCCTTTTGGAAAATTATATAGTTTTGTATACATACATATATGTACGAGTACATCTATGCGAGAGAAAACGCTTTTCAATTTTCATCATCATGACTGAGTGACAGACCAAAATAGAAATAATAAACAATGTCAAAAGCATTAATTACAAATTTGATGAGTAAATTCAATCGATAGACTTAACTGATGGTATACTTACTTTAAATGGCAATATAATTCGCTGGATGGGCAATCCAAATCCTCCCGATGATTTCCCAAAACCGAAATAACAGTTGCTTCGAGCGCATAGCGAAATATAGAAAAGTAACTAATGTAATACATTACTGCTGACATGTGCGAGAGCTGGACGAGAAAGCCACCAAAAACGAGAGCAAAGCAGGAAACGATTGCACCAACAAATGTTCCGTTCTAGAATTGAAAAACAAAAATTAAAATTTTGATTCGAACCGATAAAATGATTCGACGCTTACAATCGGATCGAATAACGTCCCAAAGAAAATCCCATATCCATCAGCCACCATTACACACAATATATGCACAACAACAAATTTAATATATCTTTCCGTTTCGAGTGGTTGATCCGTCATTAGATATACCACCGTTGAGTACACCGTTGCAAAAATAATATGAAAAGGGAATGCCGTCACTTGCGTTGAGACGTAGTACGTCCGTAATTTATACCAATTATTAAATATTTCCTTTTTGAGTACCGAGATTTCAAATGGATCTGAAATCAAAACAAAAACGGTTATTAAGCCCGAACACTGGTACATTTTATGTAGTCGAGTATACATACAACGTAATACAGACGGCAAACATGCTGTATACCATAAATAGAGAACGCCGATAAGCATTAAACCTAAATTTGACATGGTTTTGGTTGCATTTTTGCCCGAATCGTTAAATAGTAGGCCAATGAATAAAGCACACAGTATGTGTAGCCCTAATTTCAGGTATGTTAATGTCTGTAAAAATAAATCAACGATAAAAGTTGTACTATTCGTCGCTAGATGGTGTCGCCTCCAGTTAATTTTTTTTATTATTGTTAAGGTTGTTTATCAATTTAAAAACTGTTACTATTTTATTTATATACAGTACATACCCAATCACGTAGATATTGGCTAAAACCACGTGTAATCAACACCACCAGCTTTTCGCCCTCATTTGGAACAACATGATTTAAACTCGTATTAGATTGTTGCTCAGTCATTTCGAACTCCATCCTGTTCCCATTCCCGTTCCCATGAAATACTATATTCTCCGGCACTCCACTATTATAATTCGTACTCGTATCATTATTATTTGGTAAACAATTTTCACGCCATATTAAATTTTTTGCTGACATTGCTAATCGCTCGGTAAAATCGCCATAATCTCCGGTTGCCACATCGAGCAAATAATCCGCCGGATTATGAAATGACGGACATTGTAGCCCATTTGAACTTAAATATGGCACTGTATTCAGAGGCGAGCCTTGATATATGCATTGACGGGCCGCAAGTACATAAATATGATCGAACATTTCATATATCGCGGCTGACGGTTGATGTATTGTACACACGATTGTACGCCCCTCGCGTGCTAACTTTTGTAATAATTTGACACAGTATGTGGATGCAGAGCTATCAAGACCACTTGAAAGAAATATAAGAACACAAAAACGATAGCAATAATTTTTTAAGTGCTTGATTGATAGACGAATTGAACTATATTACAAAATAGATAATGTTGTGCGTGCATAGTATGATGCATAGATGCAAAGATCTTTTATTGAGATGCAATAATATGCAGGTTATAAAAACTTACGTTGTTGGCTCGTCTAAAAATAGAATTGGTGGATCGTCCAACATTTCCAGCGCTATCGATAATCGCTTGCGTTGACCCCCCGAAAGTAACGAACACTTTGTTTGTTTTGTGTGCAGCAAATGCAATGAATCCAATATACTATCGACCTACAATATGAAAAAAAAAAAAACGTTTATCCGATGACCTTTAAGCAAAAACTATAGTTTGACATTGAACAAAATTTTTAATTAAATTAAAATTGATTGAATCTACTAGATTAACAGGCTCGTAAATAGTTAGATATCTTGTTTTGACATACTACCCCATTGCTAATAAAGTCTTACAATAAGCTATCGTAAGGCATTATTTGTACTCGCACTCCATATTCTGGTACCTATACCTACTCGAAAGCAAAAGTAAGATTCGTTTGTTTAATTTTTTTTAATGTAGATCATTTGGGAAATTCTGGTGACAATATTCTCGCAAATGAATCTTGTTGGAATAAATACAAAAGGTTGTTAATGTTATATTTTGTGGTTGCTCAGCTGTTTTTAGTCCTCGTTAGGTCGATAATGGTTGTGTAATGAAAAGTTTTAAACACATCAAAAAATATGGCTTACTACTAAATGATTAAAATCATCGATTCGAAGCTTTTATTGATTTAGCCGGATGTAGACAAGACACTCAATCTCAACTTTAGCGTACATATCAACAATAAATCACTCGATGAAAAAGCAAACCTCATCAATCAGAAGGTGCCTGAGCCCGATAAACCATAGGTCAGTTATTCGCCGAGTGATTTGGATTTACAAAATATTATTATTCACCAAACCAAGAAACATATAACTACACATGTAACTTAGCCTCATGGATATATAGAAAGAATCTCGTCCTATAATTCACTTAAGCCACAAATAATATATATCCCTCGTATCTCTAAATATCTCTAAATTATTACGCAGTAGGTTTAGGGATTGAGTATACTTTTTGGTAATCAAACTGAATTCTGCAGCTGTGTCTAACAACACATGAAACTTCTGATAAGAAGTCCTGAATCATTATTAAACCAGTTGGTAGCACGGTGAACAATAGCAGTTTAAATAGGTAGCACGAAAATTCACCGAAAACGACAATTCACCGAAAAACAATTCACCGAAAACAATTATTCACCAAAAAGCAATTCACCGAAAACAAAATTCACGGAAAACGACAAATGGGATAATAAAATGGAAGAAGTTCTTCTTTTTGGAAGAAGTTCTGGAATATTTCCACAGGGATGGAACTAAACCATTCCTACACCGATTATGATGAAATTCGGTATGTTGTGGATGGAAATGAGATTCTAAAATGAGTTTTGGATACAGTTCTGGATAACGGGTGTGCTATGATGAAATTTGGATGTTATAATATGTTTTAGCTATACGTTTTAAATCGAATGATAAAAAATTACACTTAAGAGCTTAGATTTGTCACTTGGTATAGGTATGTTAAATTATGTCCTCCTTATTAAATTAGACGTAGTGAGATAGTCAGACCTTCAAAGCTTTCAGAAACCCTTCATAATAAGTTGGTGCATGTCTTTGGCCCATCTGAGGGCATGCCAGGTAACAAGTTGTAGGGGAACCCTTAATGAAATGTCCGGGAGTTAAAATTGAACAATCTCGGAAAATCGCGTATCAATCATAAGAGTGGTCACTCATTGTAAGTTGGAATCTTTGGTGATTCTATACAGATATGTTGTGAAAGTGAAATCGGTGGGCACAAAACGAGCCACAGGAGGATAAACGAATTATGCTTTTTTTTTAAATTAAAGTTTACATTTGGAAGTTGACATTCAGATACTTTCCGCCAGTATGATCGGATGGTTCATGAAGGAAGTCTAAACCTTTCCCCCACAGAAAGTTGTGTACCAATTGGCCCGAAATATTTGTCGTGGCGATAAAATTTGCTGTGAGTCGCACGGTTGATAGACTTTGGATAAATAAAGGCTATATAGGCGTTTTCTATAAGAAATTCCATACAACTCTAACTTGAGTAATGATGCGGAATTTTCAAAAACGAACGAGATTGGAAATTTTTCGATTAAAATGAAATTCGAACGTAGTTTTTCTCATTCTAATTGCATTGTTTAGAGCAAAAGAGCACCCCAGTCAAATTTGCAAAGAACTTTCGTTCCATATACTAGGGTCCGAATGATTTACCTTAATAGTTTTGAATTAATTTTATCCAAACTAGGATTATCATATGAATCGCGCTCCTGCTTTGGTAGAGAACTGAGTAGATCTTGCTATTAGACACCAATTTTCTCAGTCATAAGGCGGAATCAAGGTTCCGTTCGTTCGGTATTTCTTGCATTTCGATTATTTTCTTGCATTTTGTTTATTTTCTCCACCATTTTACTCAAGGAAAAAGATTTGTGATAAAAAAAAATGGATGAACATGAATTCGCCTTAAACCCGTCGATCTATAATCACTCAATTATCCATGGTAAGGGATATAAATATTTATACGTCGCAAAAATCTGGAGACAAGTATAGTTTGCAATTTGATACGAATAAAGAATAGTTCTTGCAGGATGGTCTTTCTTGTTGAACTCGACTCAATATTCACAACAAATCCCAATAAAATTTGATTTTACTGTAAATAGCGAAATTTGTTCGCCTTAGTCTTCTATTAACATATATAGTAATCTCATATTCATCTGAGTATGTGGCTGTCAGAGTTTCTAACTCTTTGTTATCAGAAGTTTCATTCGTTCTGAGGCTTAGCTGCAGAATCCAGTTTGATTACCAAAGAGAGTGTTCAATTCCTAAATTTACTCCGTAATATTTAGAAATACAAAAGAAAGAAGGATCAAGAAAGAAAGAATGACCTAGTTCCGTTCCAGTTGGCCATATCCTAAAACTTTCCGTTGAATTTTATGTACTCATACAATAATTAGTGTAACAAATGCGTACATAGCCCAATATAATATTCCCAACCGTATCATTCAATATGCAATGCAATTGTTAACAACACAGACATTAATTCAAGGCCATTTGATAACAAGTTCTTATGTTTAAAAATATTCCAATTGACGCGATTAACTTTAAAATATAAGCATTGATCTTATTGAGGTTAAGCTAACATTTAAGCCTATTTATAGATTAAAACTTCAACTTATTGCGTATAGTTCATTTTACACTTGACATTTAAATTAGTATACATAGGTTTTAACTATTCCAGATCACGATTAAAAGTGTTACTCAATTCTACGGTTACCTAACGGGGTTAAGGTGTCTTTTTGATCTTGGATATTCAATCAAGTTCGAACATGATGTCAATCTCATTGAGTCGTGAGCTTTGTTAATATATATTTCGAAATGAAATTTAAGTTTAAGTTTATGATAATTGCTTGAATTTAATTTTAAGTTTAACATAAATTTATATAGGTTTGTTGTTGAAGAATACCTCACCTATCAAAATCAATGTGATGTTCTGAGGGCATCAACTGTTGTTTTTTCAACTACTAAAATAATCACAACCTAACCAACCTTACTATAAAGTAAAATGATAAACTAAATTAACATTTTTGTGTTAAGTGCCGCACTAAAACTATATAGTAAAAAAAATTAGTTTTAATTAGTATGAAGGAAGACTCAATATTAATAATCATCGTTCGTATTAAATTAGATAATCTCTATAATTATGTATACTAGTCGACGTAACTGCCAGTAAACCAAACACAACACTATTAAAATTCACTTTTAATTTCCCAAATCAACGTCGTAATTAAAAAATTTAAATTACATTTTAAGTGAAAATAAATTTAATGTTCTTTTATTATGTATGATTGGACATTTTATGTAGTAACTCAAAACAACAAAAACATATCTGTTATACCACAGTATTAATTCAAAACGTCATGTCATAGACTATAATTGCTATAAATACGTTTATGGTATAATACCTTGAATTGTTCTAAAAACCACTAATAACCTAGGAATAATGAAAATATCCAACCGCAGTTGGGATGTGCATTATAATATTCCCTCTGATTTATCCTATAAAGTCACAAAACAATTCCATTGTGTTCGATTAACAATAGAGCACACGAAGAACAACTTCTAAACAACCTAGAGCGACATGTTCATTAATCATATACCAAACCGATTACCATATATTAAAACAATAACTGCGTTTGCCTGCTATATCTATCGATATAAGTATTGTACGACGGTGACGACTAAATAGGTAAATCGCATTGAAGGTCACTGCATTTTTAATTAAAAATTTATAAATACAAATTAATTTTCTGGTTGTAATTTAATTATTATGCGTATTAATTAATAATAATTGTTCGCGAACACATGGAATGTGGAGTACATTATGGCATTATGTACATGTACTTACAATTTTGCTTAAATTATTATTTCTCAGCTGATCGTCGGTTAATTTTAATTTGGCCGCAATATTCATTGTTTCGTTCACGGTAAAACATGGAAATAGATTATCATCCTGTAATATATAGCTGCACATTTTTCGGGATTTTTTATTTGCAGCCCGATCACCAATCCGTATCGATCCCGTAACACCTTTATTACTATATATGGGCGTAGAAAGAAGAAACATATGTTACGAAGTGCAATATCCATGTATATCGTACAAAACTCACGTGAATCCGGTTAATATATTTAATAGGGATGATTTGCCAGCGCCCGATGGTCCCATAATGGCGGTTAGTTCACCACACTTAAATGTCCCCGAAACATTATTCAATACATTCTTTTTTTCTAGAACAAGGAGAACAGAAATTATTTTATTAGAAATTAAAATTATATTTTTATAAACAATAAATTTTATGCCTATACATACGAGTATTACTTAAGACCATATTTAATGTCTATAAGTATATACAATTAAACGTTATTATAACTTGTCTAGCTAGTAGCAAGTGCGCGATTATATTGTGTTTAAATCATCAAGTTATTCAAGAAAAGCAAGTTAAGATGAAGAACAAAATACGTAAATAAAAAGATTGTAATGCCATAATTTACGGTGATGTATTTAAATGCACCGCATCTAATCTTTGAAATATTGCATAGCATTGATCTTGCAAAATGTTAATGTGGTGCAAGGTGCGTACATATGATGATACGTGAGCAACGCTTGCATAGATCAAGCAATCATCCATCTCCTCTAAGAAGCCCCCCCACAATTAGCATCATGGGTCAGTTCAATACTTTGGAGATGAACCTGAAAACTAGTAGTTTTTATTACAAATGAATAGTTCGCGACTAAACGTGTCTTTATCTTTTGATAATTCGGTAAATTATATAAAATTTCGAAAATCAATCAAAATTTGTGAAATTTGTAGGTATCAGAATTTAGTACTAATTTAGAAATTGAGGAATTTTGAAGGAGACAATAAAAACGAATGTTTTATGCCAGTAGGATGTAAAACCAAAACGGCATAAAAATATAGAATCGATGGTTGTGGGAACAAGATAGTGGAAATTCTTCAGCAAAATTTTACTATTAAACATTTAATTTGAATTTGAGTGAGGAGAAGCAATAGCGATTAAACATCATTGTGCATAATATTGTGGCTAATTTATTTTGGTTTTACTAAAATTATTCCCGTGGGAGTTGCTAGTCTCCTATCGGGCGCGTCATCGGGTGGCGAATAGGGAAATGCTCTAACCGATTCATCGGCGGGTAGGTGGGAAATAAAACACCTAAAACTAGTGAACAAGAAATCCAAGCACAACGGACTCACATTGGGCGGATTCTTGGTCAGTGTCTCTCCTCCAATTTAGGAGCGGCTGTAATTAATACCTGGCAGTAGGTTTAAAATGCTAAAAGAAAGCTACCCGACCAGTGTGGGTGATAAAGAAGGAGAAAAACTTACGGTGCAGGGATCCGGAAGACCCAGTACCGGCGACATGGTGGAGTGTGGACGCAGGCCCCCAGTCGACCGCAATGATTTGTCAAACTCAAATAATCATAGCCACTTTGGACGTTGCTCCAAAGTACCGAGATCATCAACATCCTCAATTAGTATAGCTATGAAAACGAAGAACTTCGTAAACAATTAAGTAAAATATAAAAGATCACATCTCAACTTAGTACAGAGATGAACATACTTAAGAATGAAAATGGAAACCTGAAACAAGCAATTCAAGCCAAAGAAATACAGGACCAAGCTGCACCAGGATTCTTCACTAATGAAGATGAATTACGAGACGAAACAGACTGGATCCTTAAAAAAACAGAAAGAAGCGACCTTCTAAAAAAAGAAAACCTGATTCTTCCCCAGAAACTGCAGGTTCAAGCCAATCCCCAAAATCAAATGACATGATTGAAATTCAACAAGGGGCTGTTCTCAGCCAAGATCAATTAAATGGGAATAACTGAATATGGCACTATTCATTCTCTTCTGAAGTCAATTACTGATAAAGAATACAGAATCGTGTCTCTGAACAATAATATATGGAAAATCAACACAACAGACGTTGACACAAATAGAGCATTAGCTACGAAGCTTACAAAAGAATGGAAAGGGAGTGGTACACTTATGAAAACAAAAATGACCGACCGATTAAAGTGACGGCCAGAGGTCTTCATCCTACCTGTAAAATAGACGATATAATAGACGATTTAAAGGGCAAGGGGTTGAAGATAGAAAACGCTGCAAACATAATTTAAAACGAGAAACATGAAACTGATCAAGGGTTCAAAATTAATAGGACTTCCATTATTCATGCTTACTTTTAATAATAAAGAAAAAGTAGAAAACATCTTTACCATTAAAGCTATTCTCAATATAAGGGTTAGAATTGAAGCACTAAGAAAGACCACTGGTTTAATGCCCCAATGTAGAAAATGCCAAGGTTTTAACCATACACAGAAATATTGTAAAAAAGAGCATAGATGTGTAAAATGCTCCGGAAGACATCTAGCACAAGCCTGCCAAGTGGGCAAAAAACTACAACCTCTAAATGTCTAAAGTGCAAAGGAGATCATCCCGCAAACTACAGAGGATGCGAGATAGCTAAAGAACTGCAAAAACTGAGGAATAGAAAACCTCAATTTAAGCAAAATCGTGAAATACCATGCGAAGGAGTTAAAATAGAAAAGTAAATTATGCAAGTATCAACCATTAACGTTCGACTAAATAATAAAAAGAAATATAGCATTTCATCCATATACTGTCCACCACGTCACTAACTGACTAAAGAAAATTATGTCGCGTTGCTTAAATCGCTTGGAACCAACTTCATAATTGGGGGATATAGATACTGGCGATCGAGACTATCAACACGTAAGGCCTGTTGCAGCAGGGCAAACTAAAACTGTGAGTTTTATTCTGGGGGTAAACCAACATATTGGCCCACCGATCATAAGAAAATACCAGACTTAATAGACTTCTTTGTAACAAAAGGAGTATCCAAAAATTACGTACTGATAGAAAACAATGAAGGAACATGTTCAGACCACAGACCAGTTATTATGACACTGAGTGCAACCATAATCAAGAAAGAAAACTTACCTAGATTAACAAACAATAAAGCAAATTGGGATGTTTTTCGAACGCTAATCGAAGAAAATACAGTCTAACAAGTACCAATTAAAACTGATTAAATAATAATATATTGCAAGCAGTGTGGCAGAGTACGCCCCCTAGTCAATATAAAATATCGAGGCGCAATAACTATTCATTGGAAATAAGAGATTTGGTTAATGAAAAGTGGAACGCTCGTAAAACCTGAAGCACCACAAAGTAAATCGAGACTTCATTATACAAACTGAAGTTGCTAATCAAAGAAATTAAGAACTATTCATTTCGTGAATATCTAACCGGTCTTTCCGGCCAAAAAGACACAGACTTTTCGCACTGGAAAGCAACAAAAGGACTTAAACGACCGAAAAACAGCCAACCAGCAACAATATAAGAGCTAAAATATGAGATTACTAAAAACATAGATTATCAATTCCTCCCAAGATAAAAACGACCGCAGCAGAAGCAATGTTCGTTTATCTTGTACAACATTCATAAATAGCTTGAATTTCGCGAACTGCAACAATTTGTTATTTTCAATTTTATTTGGGAATTCAAAAATTGCGGTTGAATTTTTCTGTGGTAACAAAGTGCTCCGAAATTGTATTGAATGTATTGCAAAGTAACTTCAATCTGCAATTATCTCCCATATTTTGACGAATAACCTGCCCTTTACAATCACAACGGACGCGTCCAATAAAGAAAACATTAAAATGTTTTTAAAGTTTTATAAATTAATTTGTCTGTTTAAATTAATGTATTAAATGGATTTAAAAAGTATTATGGCCTTTTTTTGGTGAGTTTTTCAAATGTTGATAAAACAAGGGATAAAATTGTATCTGGCAAGCCTAAACACATCTACATAAAAATTGTGTAACGAGAAGAAACATTTTTCGCACAACTGTAATTTTTGTGGTTATGAAATTGTTTTATAGTGAAATGACATTAATTTCATTCTGTAAAAAATATTCGCGATTATAAATATAATAACTAATATTTATTGATAAATTGGTCATTTACATAATGACTAAAAAAAAATTTACACACCAGTCTTGTCCAACAAGTAATAATTTATGGATTTATTGGTTATATGTTTACAAAAACCTTCAAAGTGTTTTTATAATGGTTTCCTATAAAAAAAAAAATGTCTTTATTATTCTAATTGAGTTTTAGATTTCATCTCCAGAAAATTATGGAGCAAATGATTTTAATATTAAGAATTTAAAGCGGCTATAGTGTTACCTTACGAACGAAAAAATCGACGTGTTCAAATTCAAATCGAAAGTGGAAACTATAATATTATTTCGCGTGAACATTTGGTGTGGTGTTTTGGAACATTATTTCTTAGAGGAAACCTTAATTTTTATTGGACTTACTAGCCAAAATCCTTCCTGGGCTAAATTATTAGGCGCCTTTCTAGGTAACAATTTTTCGTTTTTCGTAATTTTAGATTGTTGAACTCTCGATCATGGAAAGTCTGAAAAAATCTCAAATGCAAAATACCGAACTAATTCAAACGATCGTGCAAGAGTTTAAAATATTCGAGACTAATGGTAAAAGAGGCTACTACCACGCAAAACGAACAAAATTTTTCTGTCGCAAGTGATTTCTTTACTAAAAACAAAAAAAAACGTCAGACGGACACGCAACATTGAACGCTCTGTGTATTTTGAAAAATTATTTTAGGTCAAAGTAATTTCGATTAAACGTTTGTGTCACATTTGTGATAAATTATTGAAAAAAAAACTCGACAGCTTTATTTAAATTTTTGTTATTATCTTTCTGTAATATTCATTACAAATTTGAATTCCCACATAAATTTAATGCATTATTGGAGTTACTAAATTGATTAATTTAAAATTGAATTTCTCTTCTCGATAAAATGAAAAGGCGAGAAATGAGGAACACTAGTCAGAAGGTTTTTATAGCAATAGAAGAGTTGTGTTGAAATTATGGCACATTTCAAATAGGGACAATTGAGCTTTAAACTATTCATAGTTTACAAACCTTTATATTTAATTTCTTAAGTTTGTTATAATCATAATAAATAAAATGTAATCCGTTTGGTAAACTTTTATGATACATTCAACAAAATATTAATAAAATTTATCTGAGAGCTTTAAAACCTAATTTTATTTTCGTTAATCATTTAGACGACTTTATTTTCCAAATTTGAAATTGAAAATTTGGAAAGAAGTTATTAAACTTTTAAGAATATAAATTCCTAAAATTTTCCAAAGTTTAGAAAGCTTTATATTGCCATAATTCTGATAAAATAAAATTTGAAAACAGAATATGCCAACGTCCCTAATCACTGGAAAAAATTTATTTTCAAACTTGTATTGCAAATCAATTTGAATAACAAAATTTCCAATTGCTTCTAAAAATTATATTAATATATGAGCTTTTAATATGTTAATTTGAATATGAAAAGTTAGTTGTTGCTATAAATGATTTCGATAACATTAGATATTTAATAGTGGGATAATTGAGCTTTCTACTGTACTTTATGGTTAACAGCTTTCATGGATATTTTCTTTACAAATTTATTACCGATATAAATGAAATTTCTTTTAAGTAAAACTATTAAAGTTTCAGCCAGATTCACTTATTTAAGTAAAGCGTTTTATATGAATATGAGTGCTTTCAATCAAGGACCGAAAAATTAAATAGTTTTATAATATTAAACAACTCATAAAGCTTTGATTTAATTAATATGTTAGTGGTGAAATTATATTTTAGTAGCTGCCCTATCAGACTTAATTATGCAGGTGTATTAAAACCATAGTAATAAAGCTTTAATATTGTTGAATATTAAGATTATAAGCATTTGGACAATTATTATTCGCAGTAGTAAAAATTTTAGTAAATTGAAAGTATTAATTTCTGATAAGAAAAAATACAGAACTGTAAATTTGTGCTGAACACTTTGTAAATCTTTTGAATCTAAATCGTTCATGGAATAATCGGACGCTTTTTTATAAAGCGTTTATTTGATTCCAATATTTCCAATTCTATGCCAAGAATGATTATTATTCAGCTTGCACTGCCCTAAAGATGAACGAAGATCATTTTTAATTCTTTCCAATGCAGAAAAGGATCTTTCACCTGAACAATTAGTGCAAGCAATACTTATAATTTATAAATATTTTCAATATACCGTGGTTTTGTTTGGTAATATACTTTTAATATTTTAAGCTAAGCTCGGCTTTCGATAGAGTTTTGTCATCGGTTAATATATTTATATGCTTGATATGTAAATTCTCTTCTAAATCTTGTTGGTATTTGGTGTACAAAGTCGCATAATGTGATCTCCAAACTAATAATACACATTTTGTGACGCCCTAAAATTTACGGCGCCCTTGGACTGCAGCCGTAATAGTTCAATCATATAAGGATGGTACGTTGGCAAAATGATGTCTATAAAACAAACGAAAACAATGAAATATGAATTAAAATGAAAACCAGCCATGTTTGTGATCAAATTTATCAGCTGCTACAGAATCATAAATATAAAAACACTACAAATATACAAATTAATTTGTAATCGATAATTCACACATATTTATGTATGTACATATATAAAATATGTATGTTTGTTTTAAAAACCACAACAAATTGATAAAACCAACTAATTCAAAACGCTTATTTACATACTCGTTTATTAAAACAAATTAGCATTTAAAAACATTTATTTTTTGGTTTGTGGTTTTTAAAAAGTAAACTAGATATATTGTATTTGACTATAAAAACATTAAAATGAAAAAATAAAAAATTAACATGTGCTGTATATCGGCATATGTGCAAGGAATTAAACGAGGTTATGTATCCAAGTACTTGTTCTAGATAATATATATATACTCGTATATGTAAATATTAAATACATACACTTTCAATTATTCACCACACAAATTAATAATTAATCGTTTAATTGCACTAAATATTAATTAAAATAAACTAATCAACAGATGCGATGCACACTAATGAAAAGATAAAAAAACTAAACAAACGAAATATGTACACATATTATTCCATATTTGAAATTAGGCCAGTTTTACAAACAATTTAGCTAAGTTAAACTTTTATAGATGGCGATCTGTAGTGTTTTCATTTTGATCTTCATTTTTCATTTTTATTTTGTACCATTTAGATTTTTATTGTTTTCGTTTGCACTTTAGATTTTAATGGTTGCGTACAAAATTAGATTTAATTTTTATAAATAAGTAATCGTTGATTTTATATTTTGTTGATTTTTGTTTTTTCTAATAAAAATTAGAGTTCGATTGTTACCAGACCAGAAAGGTTCTTTTATTTGTTGCCTTAAAAGAGGTTATGTTAGTAAAAATCAATTAATATCTCTGCAGAATTACAATTAACAAAAATAGCGATTTTAAATGTATTTCTAAATACTAATACAATAATTAACAGAAATCAAAAAAATCTATTGTATTTTAAATAAGATATTAAACGGTGAATCAATTGAAATTGGGCTGTGTTAGTGAACGTGATAACTGATAACATTTGTTGGTGATATACAGTATCATAGTATTTAATGGGGAACTACAACCATACCCATAGATCCATACGTTTAAGCGAATGGTATTTTGTCAGCTATAAATGACATTTGTATGTGAAATTTGTGTAAAATTTTAATTTCTAAGTGAGAAGAATTAATATATTATGTAACCCATCAATTAAATTATAGTCAGACTATGTCCGAAACCTGTAATATATATATTTTAGTATAGAATTTATATACAAAAACCTCAGGAACAAGCATTTTCCTCAATAACTTCGTTTAGATGTAAATGAATTTCTGGTTCCGGTTCTTCCAGAATTAACCAATCTATTTTTTGGTAATATTATCGTTTGCGGTAATAATATTACATATATTGTGGAACACACAGCATGCAACCACGGTCTTTACGCAATTTAACGTTTAAAAAAAAAACATGTAACGTGGGGAAAAGGCATTTGAGGTGGGGAGATTTATTACACATTTCGGACGGCATAATAAAAAATTGTGAATGTAGGGGAATAATTCTCAAATAATGTCAAAATTCTGTACTAAAAAATATTTATTACAGGTTTCGGACGCAGTCTTACTACTATTACACTTTAAATTGATAAAATATTTGGTATAGCGATTTAGTTATGATGAATAAAAGAATTTTCTAGAAAGTGATAACTCAAAACATAAAATCCTGCTTGGGGATATGAATTTGGTCTTGAATCTCTTTTGAATAGTGTGACTAGGCCGTGCTCAAAATCCTGCATTGATCAGGTATTCATAGACACTCTTCTTCAACAATTTAAAATTGATGTGAAAAACTTGCATCTATTTGTTACGGATCACATTTCAATTTATTTAATGTTAAAATCACTCAATAAACCGAAAAAAGGGCGAAAATACGAACAGATATACCGCACATCAATAGATTATTCTGGCTTATCTGTAGCACTAAGCGATTGCGAGTGGAATGTAGTATTTGTTTCTAAAGACCCCAATTGTGCATATTCAAATTTTATCGATGAACTTATATTGAACATAAATAAATTCAAATCAATTAATAAAATTAGACGATGTAATTTTAAATTAAAGCCTTGGATGTCGCATACATTATTGGTGGTGATAATGTTGGCCTAAAGAGAAAGGTATGGAGACACTTGATTCTAAACTTAAAATCTTGATTCCGCACACTAAAGAGGCTTATTTTAAAAATAAATTTAATGCTGCTTTAGATCTTAAATCTAAATGGGAGCTTGTAAATAATGGTTTGAATATAACAGTCATAGCTCAAATGAAATTAACTCAATAATGGATAGTAATAATGCTATTACAACAGATCCATTCGGAATTGCTAATGCATTTAATGACCATTTTGTTCCTGTCTCGGCACAACAGTTCTAATTTCTTCTTTTTCCCAATTAGTAATTCCGAAATAGTGTCAGCTGTAAGTGGATTAAAAACCAGTAGCTCGCGTGGTATTGGTGGAATTTCCAGTCAAATGGTTAAAAATATCATTTTAAGTAATTCCAATACCTCTTAGCATTCATTTTCAGTATGTGTCTATCTTGTGGAAAATTCCTTGATAAATTAAAAATTGGAGTAGTGAAACCTCTTTTTAAAACAGTAGTTTCACGTAGCAATCCCAACAACTATCGTCCTATTACGTTTTCGAAAGTTTTTGAAAAAATTATTAAATTACGATTGTTAAAGTATTTTGCAAAAATAAATTTTTTAGATAAAAGACCATTTGACAACTGAAAAAGCTGTTGTCTCCTTTCCAACGCCTATACATGACCATCTAAATCACAATAAAAAAGTATCTGTGCTGGGATGTTCTATCATCACTTCGATTCGCTTCGATAGTCATTTGTGTCTCTTTTTTTACGAACAAAATTGTGCTCCATTGCGTTTTTTGAATTACGTTTTGTCTATTGCGATCTCAGCCTGTTAGACTAAATTTGCAAACTATGTATCTCTTTTTCCTATTTTCATTTGCCATCGAAAATAAAAATATTGGTGATATGTAGGCTATGAGTAGGCTATGATCACAATATAAATTGCGAAATAGAATACAATTTTGTTCGTAAAAAAAAGAGACACAAATGTATATCGAAGCGAATCGTAGTGATGATAGAACATCCCAGCACAGCCCTTTTTATTGATATTACAAAGGTATTTGACACAGTCGACAATAGGTTACCGTTACAGAAGCTATCATACATAGGCATTAGAGGTATTGCACTCATTTTTCAATATTATCTTGCAAATCGTGTTCAATGAGTATAAATAAAAGTTACAGCTATGAAAAGGTTATATATGTTGGGGTCCCGCAAGGATCAGTATTAGGACCATTATTGCTTTTAATTTATTCCAATTCTATTTTCGATCTGAAATTGCATGGCAATGTTATCGCTTTTGATGATGATTCCTCTACTCTAATACATAAATTTAATGAACAGTAACATGAAGTTCGATTTGAAATTGTTAAAAAAATGGTTTTTTCATGATATGATTTTTAGCTCTAAGTCCATAATCATTTATTTTAATTTGAGTTCGAGCACTATCGCTCCTGACACTATGATTTATCATTCTCTGATTTGTAACGAGCATACTTGTAATTTTTGGAAATCCAAAACAGTCTTCTTTACCTGTGGCCCAAGAAGAAATCTAGCACTGGGACACATGATTTCCACTTTTAGGCCAGCTAATTTCTTGCAGAGCAAGGAGTTCCAGACGATACTCCTTCATGCAAGTTCTACGTGCCGATCCTAAATCTCGTGTGCGGCTACTTGTCCGGTGTTATTTTGGCCGTATCCATTTTTTTTTTTGTTGATTTTATAAACAGCTTATTTTTTTACGGATGCGGGTTGTTAGCTCAGCGGTACAACCGTCTTGTCTGTGAATTTTTGGAAAACATGTTCGTCCAATTTATGTTTACGAGGCATGTGAGTGCCCTCCAACCACAGTGGCCAAGACAACTACTATCAGAATTAAAACTTTTGTCATAAGAAAAATTCTTACCAAAACACGTCTTAATTAAGACATTCTTATGAGTCTTAAAGTTAAAATTGAATTGTTAACCTCGATTAATTAATGATTGGACTTTATAATGTACCTTGGGATAGACACTGCCTTAAGGCAATAGTTTAAATTCAATTAAATTGCAGGCGTTTAAATTAAATATAACAAGAAACAAACACAAAGTGATTTTATTAATTAATAAGGAAGTGAAAGTATAGAATAAATACTGAATTATAAGTTGATTTGAAAGGAGTAATATTTCCTGGTGACATAATCCTCGCTTTTGTTTTATTATTATATTGCTAATTAACGAATTTTACCTACATATTTGCATAAGCAAAGTGAATTTTCAAGTTGTATATATATGTTAACACCGGGAATGAACCCTGAGACCTCCAGTTATAAAATAAACGTTTCACTCACTCTACCTCACATTTTATTTTAAAGTTTAGAATATTTTATAAACATTGTTTATATTTAGTGCAGTTGCAAGTTTGCAACGTTCATATATATGAATAATCAATGAATTTTCTTTCTCGCAATTTAGTTCCAGTAAGAAAATGATTTTTATTCAATTCCTTGAAATACCAAGGATGTAGCTTTTCGTTGTCCTTAACTTAGATATTTACAAATCGATATTTTTTTGTAGTTAATTATATCGTGAGAACCTGCTGCTGCTTTAGTTTACTTATGATATAACGAATATTTGATAGAAAAATTAACAAAATATTTTATATTGCTCGGTGGAGTGTGTATTAGTCTTCGGTACAAATGTAATGTGTTTTAACAAATTTTAACAAACAGATTTATTGAAGCTCCTCTAGTTATCCTTCTTTTTGAAATGGATTTCTAAAATTATATATATCAGCCATTCCATGCGACATAAGACAAAAAATAAACATTTTCGGGGGCAAGGTGTCCAAATTGTTTTTTAAATTGGAGGAGATGGTTACGGGTCTGGATAAAAAAATACTATTTGAGTAAAAAGTTCAAAATACGCGGAGTTCCGTAATAATTCGTTTTTGTCGGAAACTCGAACGTTGCACTTCTTTGCAACATCTCATAGAAAAAGCCCTTGCAACGGGAGTGGAGATGCCTTCAAACGTAATGCGATGAAAGCCATGCCTTCAGCGACCATACGCTGATCAAATAACGATAGCGCTACAACTTTTCGATTGCGCTACAAAAAATGAATCTAACATTACTTTTAGATTTTGAACAAATCAAGAGTACAGAAGAGTGGCACAATCACTAGCAAAAAATTTGATTCAGTAAAGGCCATCACGACTACCATTGCTTTGTTACCATTGCTAACAACCACATCGCAGCGCGTCGATTTTTCAATTCTGATAGTTTTTATGATTTTAAATTAAAATAATTTGTAAATAAATTAAGTTTATTGAAAGAAACTGTATACGAGTCGTCAGCCCAAAATCTAACAAGAAATACTTAAAATACACGAATTTAAAGATGTCAACGTTCGAGTTTCCAAAAAAAACGAATTATAACGGAACTCCACGTATTTTGAACCCACCGAGGTTTTACTCAAATAATATTTTATTTTATCCAGACTAACCATCTCCCTGAATTTCAAAATAATTGAGACCTTGCCCCCGTATATGGGTGTATGATTTCTCGTGAAATGGCTATAATAAATCCAATTAGTTCATCTATAGATGGGATCATCTGATCACAATTGCGAAACAAAGATTTTTTTAATCTCTTTAGATTAAAAATGAACAAACTGAGCTATCATAAACGGGACGTCCGAATACATTTGCATTAGTCAATATGTAAATCACTAATTAATAAATCATTTTGAGACAATTGAAATATTTGTTTATTATCTACCTCACGTTGCCCTTTAAGATCACATATCGGATGATACCTATATCAGTCATTACTAATTAGTAATAAAATTATAATTTACATTATTTTCCATAAGTATTCAGAATATCTTGAGTATCTTGTTTTATTGCTGATAGTATTTATATAAGTACCTTGTTTATAGTAGAGTTGCAACGATAATATGAATTATCAATGCGCTTGAATAAAGTCATACATTTACAAAATAACAACCAAATAGTTTTATTCAAGATTAAACTTTCGTTGTCCTTGATTTAAATATTCACAAATCGATATTCTGAAACTTTAATTTCCTCAGAATATATTTTGAAAATTTGAAATGAGAAAATCAATATACCAAAAAAAAACTTGTTATTAATTGAAAATTTGATTACTGTTAGAAATTATACATTTCTTCAAATCTTAAAATATTGTAATTCTCCAAATGTGAAACAATAATTTTCCACTATCTGAAATATTGGAAAACTTTTCATTTCTTCAAATTTGATCCAATCATTAATTAATTTCTCTAGTTCGGGCCACTACATATTTTCTCGAAATTCATAGATATGTAGTGGCTCGAACTAGAAATTTACAAATTCAAAATTACGAGGGTACAGTTTCTACTACCAATTAGAAGTACTAAAAAACTAAAGCATTCTTTTCAACACATATATGTAGTTACGTAACCGCGATTCCGTATCGTTATCCCAAACGCGTCAACAGATCATATTATCACCAGATATTAATTAACCCAGAATTCGAAACTGAACTTGATTATGCCGTTCAACATAAAGAAAGGTTCGACACCATATACATATACTAACACACATGAAAAAGTCCTCAACCAGACTAACATTGTTTTTGCAAAAAAAATTAAAAGAGGAAAAACAACCCCTAAATATAGAAAAGAAATTATTAAAGGAAAACTTAACAGACATAGGAAAAATACGCTTTAATAAAATTGAAAATCCTTTTCAGGCCTCAAAAAAAGCCTAGGACAATCACACAGGATGACCCAGCTTCAGGACAGCAAAGGGATAATACCCATACCCCTGGGACTAGTTTTCATACAAGAGTCTGATAAAAAATTAATCCATATCATTCCACTCCAACAATATCAGGACACCTAACCAAAACATTGTTATATCAAATCTTCAAGCACTTAGAAAAGGATAATAAAAATTTATTGGACAATAAACTCATAATCATTTCATCGAAAATAGATACCTCACAGAATAAACTAATTGGGATAATGCCTAAACGATTCAAACGCGGACTAATAAACGGATTAAGATCAATAATCAAGAATACGCATTAGAACAAATGCAATCTGGACAAAACGAGTTGATACAAAATAATAACAAACAAATAAAAATTAACGACCAACTAGCTACTCGCATATAAATCCAAACTCAAAATTTTCAGACTGATTTTAGAACTATTAATGAAACTCTAAATAAAATATCACAAAAGATAAAAGGATACACCACCTTCATAATTTACGATTCACAATTATATAGATTAGAATACACGATTACTGAATTAAACACACAACTGGATAACTTACTGGAAATTATAGCCTTTTCTAAAAATAGACTATTTCTCGACATTTATTAAATGAAGACGAACTCCGGTATATAATCCAAACTATGGATCAGAACCATGTAACAATTCCGCATGAATTAGCCGTATTAGATTTGTTAGAAATTAAAGGTATCATTAACAATAATAACCAACTCCCCATATTTAACCAAATAAACTTTCAACTGTACCAAATAATACCAATAATTATAAAATCCAGAACCCTATATATTCAAAACCTCCTAATTACATAATCCTATAAACATCACACAAAAGGTCATCTGTAACCACACTAAATCCATCTCTATTGACCAAGTCATATAAATAGATGACAAATCTTTATTTGTTTCACCAGCAATCAATATATTATATTCAAATTAAAGGAAAGATACATATAAAATCAGGAAATCCAACCTTCAAATACCAACATAGTCAACTCCCGTGGAGCGAAGTGATCATACAAAGTAAAATTCCTGAGGTAAACATCGATGATATTAACAATTGGTCTCTAGATAACATAAAGGAACTCCAAGAAAAACATCAAATCCAACACTACCACCATATCACTCAATATTCCCTAATTACAATCATATTTACCATAATCATCATGGGATACATCATATATAAAAACAAACCAATGTTGACCCGCATATTCCAGAGAAATATACGCCTCAATCTTAAAGGTGAGGAGTTACGTAACCGCGATTTCGCAGCGTTCTTCCGAGCGTCAACAGATTATATTATCATTTATCACCATTCCATCAAATAAAATGAATAACAAAAATGGAAAAAAACCAATACTATAAATGATGTAACCAAACTATATTAACAGAAAGGATGCTAAAATTCAACAACAAAAAGGATGCTAAAATACTGGTGCACTCAGCACCAATAAAACCAACAAACACTATATAAACGATAAAAAGAAAAGCAATTGTATTCAGAACCTAGAGCATAAAAGATAGATGTTGTAATTTGTATTTTAAAGATTAGAAATAAAGAAAATCGAAATACTTAATTGCATATCTCCCTTTCACCTAAAATGAAATAAATCCCTATTAAATACATTGCCATCTACATATTCACCAATAATTTAATCAAAATGTTCAAATTTTTATTTTCTGAACATAAAAAAAACCAAATATTTGCCGTGTCGTGCTACAGGTTTGGTGTTCGAATCTAGAAAGTCAAACTTGACCAAATTCAAGGTCGACTTTCTAGGTCGCACAAGATACATTTACATAACTTTCGTTTTTATTTGAGTCTAGAAACTGGATAGGTCTCAGTGATTTCAGTACTAAAATCGGGATAACAGTTAATTTAAAAACCCATTAGTTCACAAAGTGTGAGAAAAAAAATTATCTCGTCCAACCGAGAATGGAAGTTTTAAGAGTTTTCAGTTTAAGCAGTACAACGATAATATCATGATAACAAGAAAATTTCATCATTAAATGTTTAAACTGTACTTTTCAATAAGGTACTGAATTTATTATCGAATATCGTATTATTATAATCTGAACGTTAAACTTAAAAAATTAGTCACGTGATTTAGCTATTTTTCTGAACATACAATTTTTTCGCGAATCATATAATATCATCATTGAATAATTGGATATTCTTTATTCGATATAATTATAGTTACATTTCACCTGAAGCGAATAAAATGTTACTAACTTATTATGTAGTGGCTCAGTCGTAACTACTTATAAGTACTTAGGTTTTTTGCCTAAAATAATCTACTCGTAGCTGCTCTTACATTTTTTCAAAAGCGGCTAAGAGTATTTTTTATTTAAGCAAGGACACAAACCTATGTACTTGCGGTGGTCGATAAGAAAGCGCAACTATTATCAACTAAAATATGTTTTCATCACGGCGTACATGTATTATTATTTATCTATCTCGACAGCGAATGAATGTTATCTCACAAATTTCATTTATATCGCATAAAGTATAATGCGCAGATGCGCTAAAACGTATGGATCGCCATCTACAAACGTGTAATTTAGTTGAAGTCTGTATCATGTAAAACTGGCCTCATTTCAAATTAAACATTTTGTTTGTTTAGTGTCAATTGTCATTTGTCATTCGTGTGCGTTGCATTAAATTGTTTAAGTTGCCCTATCATGTACGAGTAAGTTGACTAGTTATTATTAATTATATTTTCTGAATTTAGTAGTTTATATTTATGTACATTTATTATATTAATACGTGAGTATTCGTAAAAATCGAAATATTTATATGTATATACATAAATCAATTTTAATTAACGATTGTTTTAATTATAACTGTCAATGAAGGCAGTAGCTCTAAATATTTCGAACTATTTAAACTTTAAATGAATCTTTCAGACGATTTCAGAATAACTCTTCGATTACTACATACATACTCGTAGATCGGCCGATACATTTTGAAAACAAAATAATTTCTGAACCTTTGAAAATCTGTACAGAGTGATACAATTTCCTATTATAGTTGCGTATGTTCTTATGAAACACTTCATCAACCTAATTTTCGTAATAAATAATGGTCATATAAAAAGTCGCCGCGGTTTGCCAATCACTGAAAAAGTCGATGAAATTTTGCAACTGGTGGTGCAAGACCGGCACGCAAGCTGTCATGAAATAGCGAAGGCAATAAATATCAACCACAAGATAGTTTGGAATTCGGGTACCACATGAATTAACGCAAAGAAATTTGATGAACCGAATTGACTGAATTATAGAAACGCAACGAAATCGAACCAGTTTTGAAGCCAATCATTACAGGCGATGAAAAATGGGTGAAATACGAGAATATCAAACGTAAGCGATCATGGTCAAAGGCTGGTGACGCACCACAAACTACTTCAAAGCCTGTATTGACGGCAAACAAGGTTATGTTGAGTGTTTGGTGGGATTGGATTGGAGTTGTTCATTATGAGCTGCTGCAACGTGGCGAAACCATCAATTCGATCCTCTACTGTGCACAACTCGACCGTTTGACAAAGCAACCCAGAATTGGTCAACAGAAAAGGAGTTGTTTGCCATATCATGACAATGCGAGTCCACACTCATCATTGATGACTCGGAACAAATTGACAGAACTTGGCTGGAATGTTTTGAAGCATCGTCTGACTACCATTTGTTTCGGTCTCTGCAAAAATCTCGTTTGGCCAAGTTTTTTGACGATAAACCACGGAAGTTGGCTACACCGATGAAATTATGAAGCTACCCGAAAAATGGCACAAGGTCATAGATAATAATGGTCAATATGTACTTGATGAAAATTTATTTTCAACTTATTGCCTTCATTTGGATAAACATTTAGCTAATCTCTCCACCAGGTCTCTCAGTACACCAAAATAATTTCTCTAATTATATAAATAAACATCTGCCTATTTCTTAATACAATGTATTTAACATATTTACAAACAAATGGTAGAATATATGAACTTGGCTGTTGACTTTAAATTGGCATATGCCATTTATATGTACACACGATAAGGGATAAAAACCATTTGCAGTAAAAATATAATTAAAAATATAATTAAAAATTACATTTTAAAAATAATAAATATATTCTTAGGTTGTTGTATATTATGATGACCTTGAAGAAGATAATTTGGATGCGACTCTAAATAATTTTAGCAATATGCACAAAAAAGATTTATGTCAAATAATTAAACATTGTACCCGGAATTAATTCTATACAACAGAAAGTTTAACTTTTTAAGATTACAAAACTTTCTTAAAGCTTATTTTTATCAGTTTCGCAAACAACAAAAACCTGCAAAACACCTTCCAAATTTTCATTCAAATGTTTTGATCAATCGGCTTAAATTGCAAAACGGCTTCATTTTGTAATGATGATCGTCGCCGGAGACGTACATACGTATATAACGATGAAATTGTTGTTCATATGGATCATTACCGATCGAGAAATATTTGTATAATTATATATTACCTACATATGTATGTATGTATATACAAAATACGATCGCAACAAATAATTACAGATCTTACAATTAAGCATGACCTCGCACACAATTGTGTACCTTATATATAACATATCGTATTATTCTTCCGTCATCTAATTTCTAATCTGTTTATTAATTAACAAAACCCTATATAATTATTCTTAATTAATAACAAATTATAATATTATGTTTATAATCTATCATTTATTTATTATAATATGAGGAAACCCGGCAAACACGATCGATCCGATATGCTAATTTGTACAGTTGTTAATGAAATTACGCGGTAATGTCAAGGTTGGAATTCCATAAGCGAACCAATATTTACTCTATACAATGCGTTTTTATATCTGATGAGTAATGAAAAATGTATTTACTTAATCGTGTGTTGGATCGTTGTGCACAATACAAATCTCAAGGTATGTTTTTTAAATTAATCTTTCATGTACAAAAGAAACAGCGAAAATGACTCAAATGGATACAATGAACTCAACAACGAAAGTAAAACTATTATTAATAATAAGTATTAAAAAAAAAATGTTTATGTAATTATGACACAACATAAGTTTGTGTAAGATGTGACGATCTATACCGAAAACGGTCATATAGGTAGTAATGATCTATAGACACGTCATTATAGATCGTTTCTTATTTGATTTATCGATTTTACATCAATCGTGCTTGAAAGTATAATATTTATACAGAAAGATTGTGTCAAGGTAGCAACGACTCTATCGATATGTACAAATACTAATTACAATAAACCAGTTTTAGTATAACATTACAGTTTTATTTTTAATTTCTTTATAGGATTGATTTATCGTCCATTAATGAATTCTTAATTAAAACTTATGTATAATTTTAGACATTGTATGGAGTTTTCATATTTGCTACACATATCTTAGTATATATAAGTAGGTATGTCTCTATATATGATCGTGTGAATATATAGACATACATATGTATAAGATGAATGAACTAACATTTTGTGTCACATGAAATTTTTTATTTCAACAAGCTTAAGTCATTACTCTATCTGTTAATTACCTCTCCTCTTATCATTACGTTCGGACATTTAACCCCCATTTAAATAATAAGAATGTTTCAATTCAAATACATATTATTTATTAAAACCACAACCTATATATAGATGTGTAATCGCTAGACTAGAAAATTTACTAATTCCAGGCGATTATAGACGATTTCTATACGATTCGAACATAACGAGTAATTTAGATGAAATCTGCAGTATATTTTACATTCGCTATAGTAATCTAATTATTTTGTTGTGTACTTGCCACTTGACTTATATTTGAAGATATAATCCAAAACGGTGCCCAAAAATAGTAACAAGATGGTGGCTATCTCTTAAATTTTAACTTCCAAGGATTTGTAGATAATAACTTAAAAAGGTCCAAATCCAAAAAAAAACCAAAAATCGCACCTTTTACCTTTTTAAATTACCCTATGTCTGGGTAATTTTAATACATGAAAACGCGAGATCATGAAAAATACATGAAAACACTAAATGTTTGCTCTTCGCGATGTGGGGAAATTAGTTAAAATAAGGACTCCAACCGGTCGATCCAATCATAAAGTGGTTTAAAACTTGTAAGAGAGTTCCAAATATTTGTACAGCTTGAACCTGAAAATATCGACCATGATGTATAAAGCTCAAGAAAGAATATTTCAAACAAAAGTTAAACACATTTTATGATCGGTGTTGTGTTTCCCTATATGAGGAATTAATTGCTGGCATTGGTGACATAACTGCCGTCAGCTTGGAGATTGGCGGCAGTCTAGTTTGGCTGGTCTCAGCCTATATGGACCGAGACAAACAGGTTCCGCCGAATAACCTGAGGGACCTGGTTCTCGAAGCGGAAAGGAAGAATAGTGGGGTGCTCTTTGGGTGTGATGCCAATGCGAATCACACATTTTAGGGCAGCACTGATATTAACAAAAAGGGTGAGGTACTTTTTGATTACCTATTAAATACCAACCTTTGGGTGTGTAATATTGGGGAAGAACCCACATTTATCACTAAAACCCGGCAGGAGGTTCTAGACGTAACCTTGCCTCAGAAAAGTTATACCCTATGGTTAAGGAATGGAGAGTGGCGGAGGAGCACTCCTTCTCTGAACATCGTTATATAACCTTTAGTCTTGACGTTTCCCCTGGTACCAGGAAAGCCTTTAGGAATCCTAGATGGACAAACTGGAGCAAGTATGGGGAAACGCTTAAGGAACTATTAACGTCGAAGGCCCCTGAGCCGCCAGCGACACGAGGGGAACTGAATTGCATAGTGGACACATTTACTAGAGCCTGTAATCGGTCCTTCAACGCTGCTTGCCCAATTGTTAAGCCCAGGGGCAAGCAAAAACCAGCATGGTGGTCCAAGGAACTGGGAACCTTCCGGAAGGCGTGTAGAAGAGCCTTTAACAGAGCCTAAAGCACGAGGGAGGCTCAAGACTGGGACTCCTATAAAGAGGACCTCAAAGTTTACTGAAAAGTATTGAGGAAGCCAAAGGGTGGTCATATGGAGACTCTTCTTTGATAAAATGGAACAAGTCTCCGACACCTCTCGTCTTAGGAAGATACTGTCTACTAATCCAACCAATCCCATTTATTTAATTAAACTGGATGGATCTTGGACTGCTTCTAGTGAGGATTCTTTGAAACTTCTCATCGAAACCCACTTTCCAGGAAAAAACGGATCCTATGGGCACTTGAAGGCTTTAAACCCAATAAATCCGCTGGTCCTGACCGAATTATTCCAGCGGAGATTCAGAGCAACTCGTTGATTATTCTCCCCTGGATGGAGGTAATTTTCAAAGGGTGTCTAAAACTGGTCTGTATTCCGCGGAGGTGGGCAGAGGTCAGATTGATGTTTATTCCGAAGGCGGGTAAATGCTCACGTGGCTACCCAAAGGACTTAAGACCCATAACTCTATCATCCTTTATATCTTAT
Organism: Tipula unca; assembly: GCA_951394425.1. Lineage (NCBI taxonomy): Eukaryota > Metazoa > Arthropoda > Insecta > Diptera > Tipulidae > Tipula > Tipula unca. Next base: position 147,957,798 of record OX596381.1, on the reverse strand, counting down.
TTTATTTTTACGTATTTATATACGTTAAAAAATAAAGCCTAGTGACTGGGCTCAGTCACAGCATGCTTACTGTAAAGGGAATCTGTGGACACAGCTTTGCACGCCCTGGTAAGCACAATTGAGAAATCGATAGACTGGCAATTAGCACGTCCAAAACTGAACTGGTACTATTTACTAGGAAATATAAAATCCCGGTAGTAGATCCACCTCTCCTAAATGGCAGGAGACTAGCTTTTACTGACAAGCCAAGATTTCTGGGAGTAATCTTGGACAGTAAGCTTAGTTGGAAGCCCAACATTCTGGAAAGAGTAAACAAGGCTAATATAGCCTTGTACCCGTTGCAGGAACGCCATCGGAATGAGATGGGGCCTGAAGCCGGAGCTGGTACACTGGCTATTTACTGCCGTAGTAAGACCTGTACTTATGTATGGGGTAAGTGTGTGATGACCAGCTCTTGATAAAGTAGTAGTCTTCAGACAGGACACGCGACGATAATTAGATCGCTAAGGATAGAACTGGCGAATCTAGACTACGTTACACCAATCTTGTGTTTCAAGAAAAGGTTCCGAACTTCCTGCTCCTCAAGGGAATCTTGGAGGGGCGGGTTGGGTGCGGAAACAGAAGCACTTCAGTTCTTTACGGATGGCTCCAAGCTAAACGGTAAAGTAGGAGCTGGAGTCTTCTGTGATAAACTAGAAGTAAATATATCAGTTCGTATCCCTGATCACTGCAGCGTGTACCAGGCAGAGGTAATAGCGATTGAGGAGGTCCTGAATTGGTAGAGGCATAATGTGGCATCCTCGACTGATATTGCAATTTATGTGGACAGTCAGGCGGCAATCAAGTCGCTGGACTCGGTTCTAGGGTGGCGTTGGGTTGCCACCGGTCTCTGAATGAGATGAGTGAGCAATGCAACATCCAGATAGTCTGGGTCCCCGGCCACTCGGACGTCATAGGAAACTGCATGGCGGACGAACTAGCGAGGCATGGTACAACTCTCCAACTGCTACCGGAAAGGGCAAAACTGGGAAGGCCCATCAATGCACTCAAGACTGTGCTTAAAAAGGAGGCAGTAGCCTCAGCGAATGAAAGGTGGACGAACACCCTCTCATGTAGTGTAGCAAGGCAAGTCTGGCCAAAGCTGGACTTGAAACGCCCTAAGACACTGATCTCTCTACGAAGACGTGAACTAAAAACGATCGTGGGGTTACTCACAGGATACCGCCTTCTTGGAGAACATGCGAGTAGGCTAGGTCTGGAAGCAAATGACTTTTGCAGAAGCTGTGGGAATGAGGAGGAGGAAGAGACGGTAGTCCACCTCCTATGCTCATGTCCGGCTTTAGCACACAAAAGACATGAATATTTGGGTAAATTCTCAATGGACTGCCTCTTGGATCTCGAAAACTGTAAGCTGCGAGACTTATCACACTACATAAGTAGCTCAAACTGGTTCTCATAAGGGTAATAGGGAAGTAGATCCTGTGGTATCACAACGGACCGTCGCCGGTCTAAGTGTGCTGTAGCAGCCACTCAACCTAACCTAACCTAAGCTATTATTAAATAAAATCTAACACTTCAGATCAAATTTTGAATGAAATAGTTGCCGGTAAAAAAAAATTTACAACAAAATTCAAATACTTCAAAATACTCAAACGTAAACGAATCTTTCGATCTTTTAACTGAATAGTTCGTTTTGTTGTATCATGGAACTTTACCTTCAAAGAACTTGACGAAATATGCATAAAATTTAGTTTAATTAATCGAGAGGGCTCTAATTGTAAGTAACAATTTAAAAAAAAAGATTACCAATTTTACAAAAATTGGTCACTGTTAAATATTAATCACAACCAAATTTTCGGACTATTAGCTTTAGTCAGATCACTCTCACGTGAAAAATATGGTATAAGGGTGTTCTTTGCCCACGAATTCCAAAAACTTATAAATTTAATTAGAAAGTGTTGTCACTTGAGCTTAGAACAGGTACAAGTTCTCCTAGTCCATTAGAATATTTTTTGAACTCTTTGAAGTTGTATAATAGACACAGTGAGGGGAGCAAAGAATATGTATCAGGGGCCCATTGTTTCCAGTATAACGGAATAAATTGAATTCCTCAATTTGTAGCCATAAATTATAATTTTATAAGTTATAAAGTTGAAATCGTACTTTTGGAATGTGGAATCAAACATGTTTACACTGGGTTTAAATTAACATTCATTTTCCAGCAGCTATTCTTTTCATGGCTTTCATGTTATGCCCACTTGGACCATTTATTAGGGGATTTAAATACCGCGACATATTTTCAAAATTGAAAAATTATTACTTTCTGCGATTATTACAAGCCCATATTTGTTTAACACTTACAATTTATGACCGCATTTTAATGAGGACAAGAATACACCGGAAAATCTATATAAGCTAAATGCTAATATACCAATCCACTCTAATAAATTAATTAATAAATCTACTGTATTTGATATGCGATAATTTCTAACTTGTATCCTACATTGTTGTAAATGCGAATAAATAATTAATAAGAATTTTCAGTGCATGATCTTACATAATTTAATTGATTTATGGTATGTCAATATTACTTTGACTTTGTAAATTCTTTGTATATCGATAATAATTATATCGAAGGCGACCAATATTAATTAGTGCCTGGATTTCTTTCTAAATAATTATAACTACATAATTTATATTGTACTCGTATATGACATAGCGTATGTAAATTTTTGTATACCCCGATTCTATATACAAATAAACGTTCAGCTAACTGTCTCGTTGATAGCTGAAATGAAAAGGAATAAACTTCTAAACTTTAAGTTATTTTTTGTTAAAGTTCGTGATTTGGAAACTGAAACGAGCTTTAAAAACGTGTTTTTATTGTTTGTAAAGGTTATTCATGTTGCTAATTGACAAATAAAAATAAAAATTACGGTTCCTGATTTATTGAATACACCACGCGCATCTGAATATTTTATTTTTACACTTAATCATTTTTAAAAAGTCTTCATCACTAGAAATACGAGGTTATTGTTAAGACGGCAAAAAAATATATGCTGAAATCGAAAAAGCGTTTCTGAATATCAAAATTAAACATTTTTTTGCTGCATAAACTTGTTTCTGTAATTCATACAATTTTTGGTAATTCGTTCGGCATGTTTTAGTTTTCAGAAAATGCTCGATTTTTAAATTATGTAAATCTCTCGATCCTAAAATTAAGAAACATAAGAAATTTCAAAAAGTATACATCAATTTCTAGGCACTATCCTTATATGTCTAAATTTTAGTTAAACCTTTTCTATATATTACTGAACATTTCTATATGTTACTGAGCATTTCTATATCCAATAGTTGTCGACATTGTGGTAAGATAAGTGCCTGTGTTTTAATTTCATATAGTGGTATTGTTTTAAAATTAGATATTTATGTACATATTTTGAATTCTAACGATAAAACAAACGCATTGAAACCTACTTCTTAGGTAATGATGGAAACGGCTTATTTTAACGAGAAAAAAGACTAATATCACACCCCAATGAAAGACGTCCACAAAAAATGGGATTATGACCAGGATTCAAATATATCCAAAAAAAAATTTCTTTGTGGCCAATGATCCCTACTCACAAACTAAAGCAACATTTTTTTTTTAACAATAACGTAACTATAATGAAAATTGTAAAATCTAGGCCTGATATAAGATAAATAAATAAGAATTACGTAAGCCTAAAAAAATCATACCTAATAATAAAAATCTGAGAACGAAATACAACATGCTCTTCCTCCTATATAAAATCAAGAATCAAGTCAACACTAACCGAGTACGTATTCTGCTAAAAGATGAAATGTCATTCTAGCTTTCTTGTTAGACTTCTACAATACATTGTTTCATTGCTTTGCCAATAACCACTAAAGGAAATTTTTCGGTACCATCCGCATTTGCACTAGGACAGTAATTAATTCGTTAGTACAATGAGTAGCGAACAATTTGTCCCAAATCAATTCCAAACATTTCGAAACGAAGTAAAAATAACAAAATCCGAATCTTGTTCTGGAGGGAAACTCAGTACAAATGAGGATGGAATCGAAAAATTGCCTTTACTGGTTATTGGCAAAGTAATGAAACCGCGATGTTTTACAAACCTCCACACGTTACCAGTATTTATTGTATAAGTCTAACAAGAAAGCTTGGATGACATTTCATCTTTGAGAAGAATACGTAAGAAAAATGGAAAAGTTTTATTTTTTGTTGATAAAGCACCGTCCCACCTTTAATTTCGAACTTGCAAGCTATAAACATTTTGGATTTCCTTGCAAACACAATGTCGATACTGCAGCCGATGGATCAGGGTGTTATTAAAAATTTAAAAGATTTTTATAGAAATTTGGTGGTCAAACAAATGATTAGCTTTGTGGAACAAAAGTTGACAAGTCAGTTGCATCGGAAGTTAAAATCAGTCTACTTGATGCTTTTCTTTTAATTAAACTATCCTGGGATAGAGTTACAGCAGATACCATTTTAAATTGCTTTAAAAAGCTTATTTTAGCTGCGATGGAAGTCAAAGTGTATCTGAAAAACCTATATAGAGCGATTAATGTCAATATGGAATACGGTTAATGTGGAAGAAATCACGAATGGCATATAGAAACTTCGGAAAACATTAGTGATACAGCTCTAATTGAACTTACAAATAATATTGAATTTCATTTTAATGAGGGCAATAGTTCAGACCCAGAAGACAACGAGATACAACGAGAATTTAGTAAATGTCCATCGTTGAACGCTGATATCGAAAGAACAATTAACTGCATTAGAAAAATATTACCTATGGGAAAAAATTGTGAAGGATTCTTAAATAAACTTCACGAAATTGAAAATTGAAAATTTTCGACGCAGTCGAAAATATCTGATTTCTTTAAGTCAACCTAGGTAATTAGGATTCATTTTACACCAATTGAATTACTTTATGTTTATGTGATTATATAAGTTTAATTGAAGTACCTTTTTATGCATAAATATCAATAAAATCATTCTGCTAAACTATGTCACTGAAGTGCAAGTAAATTTTATTCTAAAACACTTCGTCTTTCTTTAATCATTGTACCCAATTTGTACTTCCACATTTTCTCACATAATCAAGATAAATTAATCGGTTATTACAATCTGGTTGGTTATATACGGAATTCTCATATTACAAGCCTCCGCATATAGAAAACCTAAAGCACGGTTCCGTGAAGTTTGTTATAACGGGGTATCACTGTACTCGTATAGACGAGTGAGGTACTGAGTACCATCATATTAAAAATTCTGTGCGAAAGACAAAGAACCTTAGACATGCAATTCGCATTTAAAACCTATCTTACAAATACATTTCATTCATAATTTCTATTCATGTTCCAAAAAAATTAAAATTTTCAAAAACATTAATTCAAAAATTAATAAAAAATAATTATAATTTAAATCCTGGCAAATGAAAAATTGTTCAGCCCTATATTGAATGAATTGTTGGTTTTTTATTCCATTACTCATATATAGGACCGGCCATATTCTTTGAAAAAAATCGGCCTGTAGTATATTGGTATTGATTGGGCGGACCCGGTTTTTTACGTGTTAGTATTGTATGAAATTTTTTAGTGAAAATAGAAGTGGAAAATGATTTTAGGTGATTTTATTTTAAATAATTAAAATTATAAGTTTGTAGACATAATTAGGTTAGGTTAGGTTAGGCATGGTCATCCTTAAAGGACTAGCATAGACACAAATTGGTCCGTAGCTCATATACCACATTTGAGTTTCCTTCTCCTTACTCACCTAACCATCCTGAGCTTACCGCGAAGCTTTGAAATCCCTGACGTCAGGTCGTTCAGATGGGGAATTTCCATAAATTTCATTCGCTAGACGATGACAGGTGGAGCATTGTTTCTTTCTTCTCCTCATCACCGCAACTACGGTATAAATCTTGGACTGGACGCCCAGTCTACTCGCATGTTTACCTATGAGACAATGTCCTGTTAAAGCTCCCACAACCCCTTACCAATATTGTCCCGTCGAAGCAATATTATACCTGGCCGAATCTGGACCGGTCAAGTCTGAAGGCCAGATCTTCCTGGTTATTATACACGAATTGGTATTACACCATCTGTCGTTCGTTTCTTAAATAGCTTCAACCGACTGTTGAATTGATCAACCATCTCAATTAAAGATGCCAGATAATTTTGGGGAACCTTCGATGTCAGGAAGTGTGAATAGCAGCATTACATATTTAATTAATACTGATTATTTGGTAAGTATGTACAGTATTTCTCAGCTTTGTGAAAATTATGAGTGTTATTTGATCCGTGTTAAATGTTTTTCATGTGTAAAATCGATTAATAACTATTTTAGTTTCATAATGTTTAATCATCAAATGTGAAAACACATCCCGTTTTAGTATGATACAAAAAGTTATCCGTCTTTTGCATGTGAACTTATTCCCATATTTCTATTTACCATATTTCTATTTTTCAGAATAATATTGATTAAGTCACATCAATAATTTTGAAAATTTTCCATCAAAATTGAAATCTATAGCAGCGCATGAAATCAAAAAATATGGGTTCAAGCGCTAATTGTCATATAGGTAAAATGTTTCAACATGTTAACTGAAACAAACGTAAATTTCAAAAGATATTTTTTTCAGATTCACATAAAATATTGTTTGGTATTCGTTAATTTTAAAAAATACTTTTTAATTTCTAATTATTTATTTAATTTTGATTTGGATTTCTTATCTTCCAGATGACAAGTACATCCAGATATTATAAAATGCTCGTATGCAATTTCAAAACCAACAAGCACAGTTAGAAAATAGAGGTTACTAAAATAAACTGACAAACTATTTATTTTTCAAAAAAATTAAAAATAAGAATGGCCCCAAAACGCTGCCCTGTGGAACACCACATTTAATATCCAAAGTTTCACTTACAATTCCATTTAAAATGACATACTGTTTTCTATTTGATAACTAGCTTTCCACCAAATTAGAAGAAACTCTACGCATACCATAACAATATAATTTGCTAGGAAGCAACTCATGATCAGTACCATCAAAAACTTTCTGTAGATCTAAGAAAAGTGCTTCCAAGATACTTTTTGTTGTCAAAAGCTGTGTAAATCATATTTGAAATTTCAACAAGGGCTAATTCCGTACCTGGGCCTTTTCTAAAACCATATTGGTATGAGTAAAAAAAGTTATTACGATAAGGTAGAAATTGGTCTGTAATTGTTAACTATACTGATCTGTCGCCATTCTTAAAAATTGGAATAACTTTGGCAACGTTTAAAGAATACGGATAAATATCACTTATTAAACATTCATTAAAAATATCAGATAAAATATTTGATAAAAATCAGCTCTACATTTCAACACAGAGTTATTAATTTTATCAGGACCTCCACCCTTACAGTCACCAAGTGAACATATAACATTATAAACTTTCAGCTTATGTATATCTCTGTCTGAGTTGATAGATTGTCTTATCAGACTACCTTCATTGACAAAATATTCATTAAAATTACTGACCATATCACCAGTATTGCTTAAACGTCTGCCATTAAAGAAAATAGAAGCAATTTGAACTGATTTGTGATTTTTACTAAGAAATAAATTAACATTTTGCCATAAATCTCTTTAATTTAAATCAACAAACATTTTATTAAAGTAATGTTTCTTAGCTAATATTTTTTTGAACAGTTTTGATAAGCGTTCTAAATCGGTTTTAAGGGCAATATTACTTTATATTTTTTTAAGATTTTACTTTTCTTACGAATTATTTGCCAGATACCATAACTAATCCAAGGACACATTATATTTTTCATTTTGGCTTCAACATCTATTGATGTAGAAAACTTATCAATTAATTCATTGTAATATTTTAGAATTATTTCAATAGTGCGCTTTGGATCGCGAACATTAAATTGAGTTGAAAGTTGAAACTTATTAAATTTTTCATTTACCTTACTTCCACTAGCCGACCGAGTAACATTTCTATGTGTAGTAATCAAACCATGACTCATTAACAGATTAATATATTCAGTTACAATAATGTCATCCGTTTTGTTAACAGAAATATAATATACTTTGTCTGGGATTTGGAAAAATTGAAGTGGCACACAAAGTATATGCGAATACACATAAATCGCACGTCGAAGAACGCTATTGAGATCTTATGTGCAAGCTTTGGAAGTAAGTAGATCGATGCACAGTGGAAAATAACCGTATATCAACATTAAATTTCATTGATAAGCTAGCGGCATATTCAAATACAATGTGTTTATGTATGTATGCAAATAATAATATTCAGTTTATTGTTTAGAGCGAGCAATCAAGAAATAAATTCCTTTAATATTTCAATACCACGAGGAAGCAATTAGTACACAAAATACAAAGTAAATATGGTTATAATTGTTCTTCGTAGTATAACATATACAAAGTATACATTGCAATTATAATTAAACTTTCAAAAGTCGTATCGATATACATACAACAATGTGTGATACAAGTTTGAAGTTATCGTAAATCAAATAAAGTATGTATAAGACTTATTTCTTAATGTTAGAGAAGTTTGGGATGATATATTTTGTTCAATATTACCAACATTTTGGTTAATTTTACAAAAGAGTTTGTTTCATCTACCGAAACATCGTGTTCAATGTAAATAAAATTTATTGTAACTTAATTAAATATTTTGATTAAAATTATTTTTCTTTTTTACTTGGTTTTGGTTAAATTAACCAAGTAATTTTGTTTGGTTATTTGGAAAAAAAATATTTTTTACCAATTTATTTGGTTATTTTAAACAAAAATAATCATATTTTAAGGTTATATTTCCCCAGATTTTTGGTTTATTCTACCCGAATTTTTCTCTGAGACTAGCACTGATCGTTTAGATTGGTCGTTATATTTTAAGTTTTCAACAAAATACATGATCAAGAACTGTTGATATGCTAGCTTAGATTGTCATAAGGTCGGTTTAGAACTTTAAATACAATTTAGAAAGGATTTTCAGAAATCGTTTTCAGATTAATTCGAAGAAACCTTCTTTTTGCTTAAAGATAAAAAACAACATTTCCAATTTCAACTCCCGAATTTCTTATACAAAATTATGTTCGTGGATTGAAACAATGAAAAATGAAACGCTATCGCTCACTAGACGGCAGCCTATAAAAATATTTTCTTGCTACATGAAGTGTGTAACTTTACATTAAGAATTTTAAAATAATTAAAATAGATATTTATATATATATATATATATATATATATATATATATATATATATATATATATATATATATATTATATATACATATATATATATATATATATATATATATATATATATATATATATATATATATATATATATATATATATATATATATATATATATATATATATATATATATATATATATATATATATATATATATATATATATATATATATATAAATATATTCTTTGAGTGCCCCTTAGGCTTAGCCCATTTTTCATAAAATACGTATAAGATAATTTAATTTAAAATCACATTCTTAATTGATTTTGTGGCTTAACTTTTTTACTAAATATATTTTGACTAAATATATATTCGACTAGTGTAGATTTAGTTTGAGCAGTGTAGCTTAAACTAAAAAATTGTGACAAGCCAAAGTTTTGCGGTTTAAGGAAGGTTTATGTTGCTCTGATATATTTTTGTGCTCAGGGACCGTATTCTTGAATTCCACATCAATTTCCCCGTGGTGATATCTGTCAAAATTCCCCATCCAATTCTCTTAGTATTTCCCTATGCATATTCCACATTCAACCAAAATCCGTATTCTTGAAACATTCGGATTTTTTTATACTCCACTGTTAAATATTAAATTGACTTTTAAATTGTGACTAACTTCATTATATAGTAAATTTATTATGGAAAAATGTCTATGTTATAATTGTCAAACTGATAATTCTAATTGTCAAACTGACAATTCTAAGCTAATTCTTACTTCTAACTTCTAACGCCCTGTGGGGAATTTTTTTCCACATACATGTACCCATTCGGAAATTTTCCCTTAGTGTGATATTCAAGAATACTAGATTTAAAATATCACATTTTTTTTTTTTTTTTAATTTTGACAGATATCCACACGGGGAATTTGATACGGAATTCAAGAATACGGGCCCAACAAAGTAAAATATGAAGAAAGGTTTTTTGGCCGTCTTATTTTCTACGCATCTCCCCTTTTTGTTTCGTTTTCCTTTTTTACTCTTTTGTTAGGCAAAAATCTTAAAAAATATACTCTTTTTGACTTAATGTCTTCTATTTTTATAAATCTACATATTACATTATTTACATAGACGGTTTTATGCCACAAAGATATACATATATGTAAATTTGAAATTTAGTAGATTTAATTTTACAAAACAACAAAAAATTAAGTTTTAAAATATTAATAATTTTCAGAATATCGAGAATTTTATTTTAGAGGTTATAAAAATGTTTCTTTCTACAGCTCGAATTTATGAATTTGGATAAATTTAAAGAATTTTTAAAATTAACTTAGATAATTTATAATGATTTTAATAAGGTTAATTTATACAGATTGTAAAATTAAATTTTAATATGAAATACAAAATTTAAAAATGTTTAAAAAATTTTAAATTTTAAGAAATTGACAAATAAAAATTACGGAATTTCAATAAATACTTTTTAATTTTTATTAAACTCCTGAAATATATCATACTTGTAAAATTTAAAATAATGTCTGCTTTTGAAATTAATCCAAACTGTGTTAACTAAAATTTAAATTCAAATTTCAAGTTTGTAAAATTTTATTAAAAATTTAAAAATCCCGTTTTTTATTAAATTCTGAATTAAAAATTCGAATTGAATTTTCAAATTCTGAATTTCGTACAAATTAAATCATTAAATTTTGAAAATTTTGATTTTCCTGAAATATTAATTTTCAATGTATCGAATTTAGACTGAATTTAGACTTGTAGTCTGAACATAAACTGAATTATAATATTTTAAAGCATGTTAGTGAAAATTACAAAACATCTTAAAGCTTTATTCAAAAGTAGCAATCTGATATCCAAATTTCAATTTTAAGTATTAAACTTTGAAATTTTGGTTGATCGATATAGTTAAACGAAATTTTAATTTACGGTTTACAAATTCAAATTTTAATTTCATTCAAATTCAATATTGTTGCTAAAATGGATATCCGATTTATAATTTCGAATTTATATTTATTGTGAATGTAAATTCAAGTAACCTACAATAAATTTAATATTTAATCCTGAAATTGTTGGATTAAATATTAAATTTATTGTAGGCAGATAATTAAATTGAAATTTCGAATTCAGAATATCCAATTCTAATTCTGATATTCTAACATAAAACTTTGAACTCTGAAATCTGAACTTATTCTTCAATTTGAATTACTGCATTTTAAACATGTTAAGTATATAGTACGACAATAACAATATTCGAATATCCGGAGTCGAAATATGTATTTAAAATTTTAAAAATTCAATAATTTAATTTGTCCGTAATTCAGAAATATTAGTTTTAACTTGAATTTTGAGTCTTTTGAAAATATTATATCTCAAAATTTAAACACGAAACTTTTCTCGAAAATTATGAAAATTTTTAGTTTTTAAATCGTTCAAATCTGAATTCGAAATTTTAATCCTAATTATCGAACAATGAAATTCTCTTATTAAATTTAAAATTTCGATGTAGTTTAGCGAAATTTAAATAAAGTTTTAAATATTTAGAAATTTGAATTTTAGAAAAGTTTCAAAATTTATAAAAAATTTCATCATTCAATATAGAATTTAATTTTCATATTTAGACTTGTAAAGTTGTACTTCAATATTAATTGAACGTAATTTGACATTCCAGTAGTTTAAAAATTCGAATTAAATTGACAAATTCTGAATTTCATTAAATTTATGAATTTTATAATTAATGTTAATTAGTTCAGGTTCTTCGATCGAATTGATAATTAGACCGACTTTTTAGTTATACAATTCTCATTCTGATATTCCAATTTGAATTCTTTCTCCAAATATTAATTTTCAATATATCGAATTTAGGTTGATTTCTACAATTCCAAACTCTTAAACTACCATTTTGAATGGAATTTTCGGATTTATACATTTAAAATTACAAGTAATTCAATATTCGTTTGTTTTAACAATTAAAAAAAATATTAACTAACCTAACCTAAGGTTCCAATTTGTACTGGTAGCATTGGTAGTTCAGCTAGAAACTCAGTGTACTTTTTCTGTGCTGTACTAAAATATTTGTTCAAATGAATTTAGAATGTAGAACCCAAAAGTAAACTCTATGAAACAATATGGATCAATACATACACAAACAAGCGTAGACCCGCTTCCCGGGCGTGTAGTTTGTTTAGATCCACGTTCTCAAACGGTAACCAAAATTTAAAAATAAATGTCAAATTCTTCAATATGTTTGGTTTTATGAAACTTGAATTCAATGCAGTTCATCAAATATTGTTTTTTGAAAAACAATTTTATTGTATTCTCCGCGGTTTTAAAATCTAAAATTGCCAAATTTTTAAAATCAAATACGTTAAATTTTGAAATGGAATTTTATTAAATTTAAATGTTGAACATTTGTTTAATTTAAAAAAAAACTAAATTTTGAAACCAATTTGATTTTGTAACGAATGAAATATTTGTCTGGACTGTCTGAACTGCAAAAAATATTTGCTGCTTAGTTAGCATTACAATTTACAACGTCTTTAAATATTTAAATTTTGTAAAATACTATTTTGCGCGTGAACATATCTGGTCAGCCTATACCTATGCTTAATCGGTAATCGAAAAGCCTTTTCTCATCTGTTCCTTGTCGTATATAACTTTATAACTCTTTCATTGAATGTATCGACGGCATAAAAATGGCAGTGTAGCATCAGCCATAGGAATGTTTTCAGTAAACGACAGTAAACTTTTAATGTCCCTTGCGCAAATTGAAAACTTCAAGGCGCGTACATGATACTAAAAAAAAATTCTGATGCACAAAAATTCACCACGAAGTTAGCTGTATGAAGTTGAAATATTCACTACTCGAAATATAATTTCATCAGTGTAGCCTTTGTTAATAACGAAAATATTATGACTTTTGAGTGAAAACTTTTGTTTAACTATACTCAAAATGACAATTCTCTATTTATTTACAAATAAACAAGCAACAAAATAGCAAAACAAGTATAATATTCAGTTTTGTTAATATGGCTGGCCTGGTGAAATTTTATTCGAGTTGAGCATATTTCAACTCAGATAGCTAACTTCGTGGTGAATTTTTCTGCACCAGAAATTTTTTTTTTGGTATCGTGAACGCACCTTCAACAGAAAAAAACAAAGATCGTAAAATGTGCGACTTGCAACTAAATTTTTATCTTTAGCATTCTTCTTGGCGTCCTATAGATTTTATGCGCACCTCCAAAATTGTGATAGATAGCAGTCTCGTCACACTTTTTTGTTACACTACTGTAAAGCAAAACAAAAATCGAAAAAAAATATTTAAATTCAAATTTGTATCCACAGTATTTTACGTCTCCAAAAAAATATTTCACCCAAAACTAAGTATACCTTTTGAGGACTCCGGTACAATGTTACGCGAAATTGAACTGAGTACTTCAATATTGGGATTTAACCTGGATGTAGTTTAAGAAATAATATTTTGATTTAAACTAAAATAGCGGCATTTATTCTAGAATATTTTTATTTAATTTATAGGCAAAACCTTATCTGTCAGAATTCAATAAAACTGAGTCCCTCACCACACAACACTTGCTTATAGTCCATGTTGCGTGGCGTTTTCAGTTTTTCACTTTTGTGACTATAGCATGCTTGAAATTGCGTGACTGAAGCTAGTTATACCCAACTCTCTGTACATTTCATGCAATTGTAATCTATTAAACTATAATTGAAACTTTGATCTTAATAATCAGTAAATCACTTATTTTCCATAAACAAGATGTTATTGCATCTGTATATGTACCCTTTATGGTCACGTTAAGGTCACGTTACACGTGAATCAGATGTCTATATATATTGAATGGTAATCAGTTGTTATTTTTATGTTTAATATGGAAAATAATATTTTTTCTGGAAAATCTACATCCAATGTTTAAATAAATTAGAGTGAACCACCTTCTTTTCTATTTAAAAAAAATGTAGTTAGACTATCCTTGATAAATATTTACGATTAATATTTTGTATGTGCGTAGGTGATTTGTGTAAATCATGAAACCTCTATTATTTATCGTTATATCCAACACTGTAGCATAAATTACATACAATTATTTCTGTTTTTTTTCTGCAATTTATAAACTAAACATAGAATGGTGCAATGACCAAGATCATGGTCATGCTTATAGGAAATATTATTTTCATTTATCTACATATTAGCTCTATGGTACGGTTAGATAAAAATAATCAATGCCAACTACAATATTACAAATACTTCCTTCAACTAAATCTAAGCTGCAATAGAGAAATACTTGTTGTGATAAAATTTTAAAAATATGTCGTATACGTTCATACTCAGACCTTCAAGAAGTTGTGTAAACTAAAATGTTTTATGAGTTTTGTTTTCTGTTGGTATATATGTACTACCTATTGCGTATGATTTACATCTTGTTACCAATGCAAACCGCAACAACTATTTTATATAATAAGTAAGTTATTTTATTTATAAAACACTGTTGCATATACGCGCTTAATTTCTATACTTTTAAAGATATGTAGCTTGCTTGTAATAACAACCATACGTCATTTTAAGACATTTATCGATTGGCATATTTATGTTAATTCAAAACTATGTCCTGATTGTGAGTAACAGAATATTAAAAATTATTTATTTCAAATCTCACTCAAAGATTTAGTTAAAAACTCTATAGTATCGATAGGTAGTCCCATAAATTCTATAAAGTCAGAAAATGTTAGGCACATTTTATTCCTAAAATCATTAAAACTTGTAAATTTCATAAATTACTAAGATAAATTCTTCAATCTGGACTATGTAGTTGAACATTCAGTAAACTAATTTCATTTAATGAGCCATCTTTCGTAAAATGCCAGAATACTCTCTGGTTTAGTTTCTAGTATATAGATTTAGTAAATTCTCAGTATTCTTTTAACACAAACTAGAGGGATATTTTTCGTGGTCTGCATTGATTGCAATGGTAAATCAAAAAGTATCTAAACAAAATTTGCTTTGTAGAGAAAAACAAATTGGAATTTTCATTTTTGAATAGTTTAGTTTAGTTTGATTATAATTCAAGCTTTTCGACAGTACAAATACCAATCATTTGTCAATAGCATCGATTTTTGTTAGTATTAGGATTTGTCAAATTTTGATTACCATTTGTTTGGAAGTAAAATTTCAAAATTCGACACCAAGCAGTAAATGTCATAACTATAAAATTCAAATTTGTATTACCAATTAGCTGGTAGGGGCAGTGATTACTAGATTGAATCAAAACCAACAGTAATGTTTATATCTTTGGAATTCGACAACATTCAGATTTTGGAGTTGTTCAAGGCTAGTCGTCTATTAGGTTGCTTCTGAAACAATGAAAACGGAATACGTATTTTTTCAAATGAATAAAAGCTCACAGATAAATGAACAATGTTCGATTCCTAGTAGTTTGAAAAATTGAACAAAGTAGCGAAAAATTGAGCTTTCAATGTATGTATGTCCGGATGAATGAAATCATCCAAATTACAGTCTGATAGCCCCACTTTGGGAACTAATTTTTTACAATTTTATTTTAAGTTGAAAAACCTATTATGTAGTATCAGAAACACTCCAGTTTGGCTTCATCCCATCTGCTAATCAATTAAATATAAAAATCTTTGCGCATTCTCTATAATTTTGGCAAAAAATTAGAACTGATTATGTTAAAAAATCACGTTAAAAAAAAGTTATACATTGCATTGAACCTATGTAGTATGCACTTCTCTATAAAGTCGACTGTCAAATCTATAGTATGTATATCCAAAAGAGAATCAACCATTTTCAAAAATCCAAATTAGTTCAAGTAAGTTTGGATGATCAAGCAACGACTGAACAGCATCGATAAGTTAATGTACAGCGAATATCGTTAAAGCTTTCTAATGACTATTTGAACCGTATGTTGTTAAGTTCACGTCACGAGATATTAAATGTTTGGTGATAGTGTATAGATCGTAAGTGATTTTAATTAGGCCACCATTTTAGCAGCTTTCAAGATGTTTTAATAGTTCTTTCTTTAGTGTGTTTAAAGTAGAGATTATTTCAGGTTAATTAAGTCGTTTCCCAAACATTAAAAGTATATCACCGTGATTATAAGAAAATATTTATTGAAACTGAAGATATATAAATAAATGAATACATCATTTGAAGATTTTAAAATCCGGACTAATGTTGAAACAGAACAAAACGAGTGAACCGAATATTGCTGAAGTAAAAACAATTTCGATTATAAAATTTTTTAACCCAGATACATACAATACTTGCTAATTTTCCGTCATACCACTGAGCAATGATAACAAAATTTTTGTGTTGGCATCATTCTGTTTTTATTCCATCTCGTTCTGGACCCAGTAGCAAAGCTTGGTACCCACAGGACCCACAACTAATGGCAGCGGGAATAAAAATATATAATAACCCCACAGTTCATTCTAAGTAAAATTTCTTCTGCCTTTCAAAAAAATAAAACGATAGGAATCTCGATCATTATTCTAAGTTCAAATGTAAATATATGCAAAAAATTGGCTTAGGTTTAGTATCGCTGACCAGCGCCACTTTTACTATACCTATACTTTCCAACTTTAAGAAATGTAAACTACTATTCGTCCTATAGATATGAATCATGCACCATCGATGTTGGTTCTTGGGCTAGAGTAAATTGCACTAGAGGCCTGTAGATCTTAAACCAGAGTAAGCAACATACAGTAGACAAAAGGATAAACAACAATCAAATAGTAATAAACAAAAATATTTAAAATTCCCGATACCAAATTTTATTCGAACTTGTGACGCACTCACATATAGTAAAACGTACAAAATATTACCTTTCATCAGCGCCAAAGAATTATTTGTTTATTTTACCTTGTGAAAGCTGGGTAAGTTCGACTAAAATTTGGTATCGAAATTTTGTTTTTTATAAAAAAATAAAAGTTCTTGACACCAAATTATAATCGAACCTTTCCATGCATTCATATAGAAACCGACGAAAAATTGTCTTGCATCAGAGCTATAGACAATTTTTCGTGTATTTTACTATGTAAGTGCTTGGGAAAGTGGGCTAAAATTTTGTAGCGAAATTTAACATTTTTATAAATTTCCATTTGCTATAATTTAAGAAGACTAATAATTGCTTGATGTGGTTCGCTTTTTGTGTTGGTTGATTTTACCGAGGCCCCCGAAAGCGTGAAACTAAAAGCAGCTGCCTTGGTTGTCTATGCTTCAAACCGCCACTGAAGTCAGGTCTTTGTCACATGCTGCACAGTGACACCGAAGGTGTACATAAAAGCATGACTATAGAAACGTATTTTGCCTCTAATTCGTTGACACGATTCAGTAGTAAAATTTTGGCCTGATTAAGCTAGTTCACACTACTCTAAAGGCGCAATAATTTGGTCAAAGAAAAAGTTCAAATTTGTTTTATATTTTGGTTAAATCCCCATTGAATCTGACCAGTTATCAGAATTGACTAGAAATTTGAAATTTTTAAAATTTGTCAGACAAGCATATTCTGATTGATTCAAAATTTCGTGAAAACTTCAAAATTTAATTTGCTTTTGAATCTTGATTTGAATCAATTGTTATTTTTCTGAGCTATAGGCAAAAACAAAATTTTATTTAACAAAATTAGTAAAAGTTTTGCACTTTTGCCGCATTATTTAGCATAAAAAGCTTTTAGAAATAAATGAATTTAGAATTTTAAATTAATTTTCCAAATATTTTGAGCAAAATTTATGAATCCCGTAGTTAGTAATTTCGCCGACAATTTTGGGATGGCTCATTAATTTAATATTGTTAGATTATCTAAGCATCTAGACTTTGTCGCTTGAAAAATGTTGAACCTGATTTCAGATTGGGGCTTTGATAACATTAAAATTAAGGCTTTGAATTTGCCTAGAGAAATTCTAAATTATATTGAAAGCTTTCAAAATTAACAATCCTTCAATCAAGCATATTTTGATTAATTCAAAATTTCATTCAATACAATCTGTCTCACATTTGAAAAATAATTTATAAATTTTGGAGTAAACTTTTATTAGTTTGTGGAAGATATCAAAATTTGTTCTCTCATTTCAATTCGAAATTTTGAAAGACTATCGAGAAGAGTTCAATTTGGTTTCAAACATTTATTTTATATTTTGGTTAATCCCCCATTAGAATCTGAGGAGGTATCAGAATTGACTGGCAATTTGAAAGCTTTTAAAATTTGACAGACAAGCATTTTCTGATTGATTCAAAATATCGTGGAAACTTCAAAACCCCTATTTTTTAGAGCGTACCAAAAATAATGTATTAGAATGTAAAAAGCTTTTAGAAATAAATAATATCAGAAATTTAAATTAATTTCGGAAACATTCAAAATAATTTGCGGATAATTATAGCAATTTGGCTGGATTTAGAAAAAGCGCCAACTTGCTTATGGGCGCTATTCATATTTATTCTACCGTCTAATCCTCCACCTGTTACATAATTTATAGTGTCAAGATTCCAACAAGATGCTGAAAATTTTGAATTTTTATATAATTAGGTATTTTATATTTGGGGATCGATCCAATTTACGTATAAGGCCTTTAGAATTTAAAAAAAAATGTTGCTGAAAGCATCCGATTTTCTTTTCACTAATAATTAATTTTGTTGTGTAAAAAGAAGATTATATATTTGAGTTGAGCTCTACCTAACGAGAAAATTTTCGTGTCCATAAATATGAGCTTTTCGAAAATAATTTAAGAATTTTTAAAAATTGCCAAATTAGTGTGAAAATTATTCAATATTTAGGGCCAATTGGATGCTGGAAGCTTTCACGATTCATTTTATTTACAATTTTCTCGCTTTGGACAAGGCATTAAAAATCTGAATACTTTTTTGTAGCTCAAAATGAACAAAATTTCTGTTGCTCAGTTTTGCTCAATTTTATAGTGGCTCATATTCTAAATTATTGATTAAAGAAAATTACATTCCAACATATATTCCATAAAATTAAATAAAATTATTGCTCAGATATTCCACAAATTTTATAAACAATTTTTTCATAAAATATTGAGCTATTTTAATCTGCAGATATAAGCTTTGCTTAACACAGATATATGGTTAAATAGATTATTGAAAGATTAGTCCCCTTCCATATCGCCGTGTGTTCGAAGAAAGTTTAGTAGATATTTTAGAGAATCAAAATGAACTCATTCAAAAAAGTAAAGTTTTCAAACTGATTTCAAATTCCAGTCAAATAAATTCACGAGTTTGTATTGTAAAGGTGGAACATACAGAATGATGGTTAAATCAAATAAATTTGATTTAAATTTGAAATAAGTTTGATTATAGTTTAATTGCATATCACATCCAAAATTTGCTAAAATTCCCTTAATAATGTGTTACTTTGAAGGACTTACAATACCGGTACAATCCATAAAACAGTTCAGTAACGCGTGAAAGAGCAGTCAGAGTTTTAAATTCAATTTGAAAAACATAATCGCTTTACATACATATGTATATGCGTACAATATTTCAGATTTAGAAAAAGGACAGAAATTTAAAAAAAAACTTGAATTGTGATTAGAGTTTGATTAAAATTTGATTATTTATTGAATAAATAAGTGTTCCATTTAAAACGAATCAGCTTTCAAAATATATAATTTTGAGAAAAAAAAAACAGCCCAGACTCCCCAATTTAATTTTGGAGCCAGACATTGTTTGACATTAAAATCAGTTACAGAGGTCGGGGCTAATATTTATCAAATGGCACTGGGGGTCGTATGATATATCATTTGAAAGGTATTTGAATTCTGCGTACAACGACATGGGCCAACCGATTACTGAGTTATACGAGACAAAAAATTCAAACCTGTGAATTATGCTAAGCTAACGGAAAACAAATGGATTCAAAAGAGTTTGAATCATGATTTCATTGAAGATTGGCATTCTGTCGTAAATTTATGCAAATATATTTAGATATCTATATAAGCATTTATCTATCCTAGCAACTTATATTTGTATTGCACGTATGTTGATTGACAGACAACTGGCACAATTCACATGCTAATTATAAATTAATTGTTCAGCTGGTGTCAAAATGTCAATTATATTGTTTAGTATTTATATGTATATACTATACACATATGTATGTAGGTATTTGTTAGATGTATGAGATAGACAGATGCGGTAAAATAAAAGCGATAATTACAAACAATAAATAGGGGTTACGACCTATATATAAAATAGCACAAGCAAACGAGATCACGTTTAATTATGTTTAAAACGAACGTCATTTGCACATTTCCGTTGAAATTTCCACAACATGATTAAAAACAACAAAGATAGATTAAATATAATTTGAATCATTCCCAGACGATAGCATATTATGTTACAAACTAAAAAACGTGATGTCAAAATATAATCAAAGGCATCGCGGTTTAAACGCGATAATTATAATTGTTATATAAATAAATCTGTCAAAAATATACATATACATATACGCTAAGTATGTAAATAAATACATTACTATAGTCAGATCTTTAATTTACACAAATAACTATAGTCATCGTTTTAATTAATTAGAATATTAAATATATATACATAACGTAAAAATCTAAATGAATTTGCTAATTACACGCACACAAAATACTATAATGAAACGATTGATGATGAGATCATGTACACGATATGAAATTCAAATAGTATGACACCACGTCAAGCACTTACCACTCTGTTTTGGAACCTTTACGGTATAAACAAGATTTGTGAATTTTACATCTACCGAACCAGCATTGTTATTTTCCATTTTGGTATTATCGTAATATCGTCTCTCTGTGATTTATCACTTATGTTATGGCTGAGTTATTTAATCCTATATATATACAATCGAGACGTGCGCTATCTGAAATTACAAGCAAACACATAGTTAAAGAATAAAAATAAAAACACAGTAAATCAATGTCTAAGTTAGTAAGCATACTAAAATGTCTTTGCCAAGGTAAATAAACAAACAGTGTTGATTGTATTAGTTCTATTATTAATTTTATGATGAGATTTTGTAAACATTACATATACCTCGAACAATAAAAAAAAATAATTAATCTAATCGTTAGGTTTAATGATCGTATAACTGATAATTAACCTTCATCTAATTTAACCCGCAATCAACAATTAATTTACGTAGCTCTATCAATCGTTCTTATACGTTTCTCGGAGTGATAAATTTTATTTTGCAATTACATATACCACAAAAAATATTATTAACATAATTATCAGGATTTAATCAAATCACGTGGTCATTAATACTATGTATAAACTTATGAACTCGATAATTATAATCGAAACTATTACGAGTTCAAGTAAATATATATAGATCGAACAATGAACGTGTAATATGCGAGGTCACTCTGTTTAGGAATCGTATACAAATATCAAAAAATTCTTTGAAATAGTAAAACGATTTGGAAGCTAGTGCTTCGACCGTAAATATAACATTATCACACATGTTTCATACGCTTTCAACGTAATCGTTACATTTACATACATAAGTATATATGTATATATATATATATATATATATATATATATATATATATATATATATATATATATATATATATATATATATATATATATATATATATATACATATATATATATATATATATATATATATATATATATATATATATATATATATATATATATATATAATAATAATAATAAACAGTATTAAAGGCCATTACTGGCCCCTTACTGAGTCAACAACCCGGCTCCAACGGTTTCGATCCTGAGCATGGTCTTCATACTGTCTAAGACAATCTGAAGAGGCCAAGTCGTTCTCTACATCGTGGAGCCATCGTCGCCGGCAACGACCTCTGCGCCTACCATATGGTGGCTCTCCTTTCAGAGATCGCTGCACAATTCGTTCCGGATCAGCACGCAGAACGTGACCGAGCCAGCGTAGTCGCTGAGATCTTATTTCATGTACAATATCGGGGATCTTCATCAGATCTCTGATCTCGATATTGTACAGAGCTCGGTAGGTACCATCTATTTCGCGTTTTGGGCCGTAGATCACACGCATGACTCTTCTCTCAAATGTTAGGAGCCATCTCTCGTATTCATCCGTCAGCGCCCAACTTTCACATCCAAACATAACAACGGGCCTGATCAACGCTTTGTAAAGCTTCAGCTTCACGGCACTTGATAAGTGTTTAGATTTTAGCAGTGGCCTTAGAGGATACAGAGAA
This sequence comes from Tipula unca, assembly GCA_951394425.1. NCBI lineage: Eukaryota > Metazoa > Arthropoda > Insecta > Diptera > Tipulidae > Tipula > Tipula unca. The sequence goes on along the minus strand of OX596381.1, from coordinate 147,935,289 downwards.
CGACTGCCAGCTGCCAGCCGCACTTTAATATCCTCACCCACACTGTTATCGTGAGTGATAAGAGAACCCAAATATTTGAACCTCCTCACTCCCTCAAACGTGTGGTGGCCACTACTAAAATCTGGTGTGCCACTGTCCCTAAAACCGGAGATCAGGTATTTCGTTTTGGACTCATTGATCTGAAGTCCAACAGAAGCTGAAAACTCTACAAGCGGATCAAGTATTTCTTTCACTCCGTTGCTATTCAGTCCAATCACGCATATGTCATCTGCATATGCAAGCACCTGATTGGACTGGCGATATAAGATGTTACGCTGCGGTGTTTTAGTTTTACGAAAGATGTACTCCAACATGAGATTAAAGAGTATCGGGGACAGAGCATCTCCCTGCCGAACACCCGAGTTAACTACAAAACTTGTCGATAGCCTGTTCTCAACTTTAACACAGCATTGAGACTGCGTCACTGTCATCCTACATAGTCGTACCAGTTTTGTTGGCATTCCTAGGTATTCCAGGGCAGACCATAGACTCTCTCGATTGATCGAGTCATAGGCCTGCCGGAAATCCAGGAACACCTGATGTACGGGGATGGATGTCTCATAATATTTAGATAGAATCATCCGCAGCGAAAAGACCTGATCGGTGACTGATCGATTCGGACGAAATCCTCCTTGATAGTCACCAACCAAGCCCTCCGCCAGAGGAGTGATTCTATCCAATACAATGTATGACAGTAACTTGTAAGCTGTGCAAAGGAGAGCTATACCGCGATAATTCTCACACTTCAAGCGGTCTCCCTTCTTGAAGATGGGGCATATCGCGGCCACTTTCCATTCGTCAGGCATAACTTCGGTTCGCCATACTAATCGAATAAGGTCGAAAAGACAGTTCAACAAAGTATCCCCTCCGAATATCAAGAGCTCCGAATTAATGCAGTCAACTCCAGGTGCACGGTTTCGTTTCAATCTCTGCATGGCTTTAGTGAATTCCTCATGGGATGGCTCCTCAGTGCAAATCTCCGCAGTCTGTATTAGAGGTGGCTCAACAACAGTCTGTGACGCATGATGGACATCAAGCAGGTCAGTAAAGTGTCCACTCCATGCGTCAAGTACTGCGTCGATGTTGACACAGAGGTTTCCATCCCGGTCCCGAATGGCGGTTGACGTAGGCCTGAAAGTATGGTTCAGTCCAGTAATTCCTTTAAAGAGATTACGCGAACTGCGCTCATTACTGAGTTGTTGTACTTTCAGAACCTCGGCCTTCCACCATTCTCGCTTCTTCCGTCTACAAATCCGCTTAGCTGCCCTTCTTGCAAGAGCAGCCTTGTTTTTCCTCGCGATTGTGAGACGTTGTTGCACTTCATTATGGGCTATATTTTGTTGCTCAACTGCAAGACGACACTCGTCATCAAACCAATCATTCTTGGGTCTGACTTTCACTATACCTAAAGTCTGTTGGGCAGCACTGACAACCGAAGTTTTCAGTACCCCCCAGACAGAGTTCACGCAGTCAGACTGGTAATTAGCTTCATTAATGTTGTCGCTGACAAGATCCTGATATCGTTTCTTTTGATCTTCATTTATCAGACCTTCACAGTCGAAACGTACCATGCGTTTCGCTGTGTTCCCAGACTTGTACGAAAACTTCCATCGTAGCTTTGCAGCGACCAAATGATGATCGCTGCCTACGTATTTGGTTGCTGACCGATAAGTTCTCACATCCTGAACAACCTGAGCCCGTCCTTTAGAAACTAACACATGGTCAATTTGGCTGCGGGAAGTTCCGCGAGGATGTGTCCATGTCTCAAGATGTATGTGTTTGTGAGGGAAGAATGTGCTTGCTACTCTAAGATCATGAGCAACCGCAAAGTACATCATTCTCTCACCATTATCGGTCGCAGTTTCGTGTCGGGAGTACGGACCTATGTTTTCACACAAGTCGGTCTGATTTCTGCCAGCTCTAGCATTAAAGTCCCCAATTACCATTCTAACATCGTGTTCGGGTATAGATCCCATCAGATCGTCCAAGTCATTGTAAAATGAGTCTTTATCTTGGGGCTGGCTGACCTCTGATATATATATATATATATATAATATATATTTATATATATATATATATATATATATATATATATATATATATATATATATATATATATATATATATATATATATATATATATATATACATATATATATATATATATATATATATATATGTATATAGTGAGACCAGTTTGGTGGTCAAATACATGTTTTTGAGTTAACATAAAGAAAATAACTACATATCTTGTTAATATGCCATTTACCCCTATATCTTGTTTAGGGCACGTATGGGTATATTATAACCCAAAATTCTAAAGATCAAATGGTCGCAATGCGGAAGATAAAAAAAAAACATTTCGGTCACGTTTATAGCGCAGTTACGTTTTCCACGTGAATTTTTTTTTTAAACACAAAATCACAAGGACATGAATCATCACTCTGTGACATGGCGCGATGGTTATATGATTGGTTGATCACGAAAATACTTGGAAAATTTAATCATAATGCGCTGATTCATTGCAATTGATGAATTGAGTACGATATTAATCTGTCAATCTAAAAAACAATTGCATGACAAAAACATATTAAAATTATGTATATGCATCGTGACTCTCAATCATGTCAAGCACTATGCATTTATAAATTTTGTCGATCACCTTACCTACTATTGACACTTAACATTGAGTTACATATTCAACTTGAAATCCGTTGTAGACCTTATAGAACTGGAATTTATCTATAAAGGCTATCATGGCTGAATAACTAAACAATTTAGTTTAATGTATATGACTCTATACTAAATCAACTGCCGGCATGAGATGTGAATGTTAGTCAAATCAGTAAAACATAAGAAATCCGAGAAATTTACAATATGCTTCCAGAACGTGAACAAGATGGCATAAAAAATTTTCAATTTTGTTGTAAAAACAATTATTTAGTTTATGTAATTGGTGAAAGCTCATTGAATCCTAACATAAACAGTAAGGAATACTTTGGAAATGATTACGCTGTTTTTAGATGTGATCGTTCGCATCATCAACAAGTGAAAAAAATTCAGGAGGCGGTGTACTTATCGCAGTGCATTCAATGGTTTCCAGTGTAGCTATAAATTTAACTCCATCATCTATCGAACATGTGTGCGTAAAAACCAAAATAAATCAGACAAATCTGTATATTTATACAGCCTACATACCACCGAGTTCGTGTAGTGAAATATATGGCATTAATTAATCTGACAAAACCAAATGACTTAGTCTTAGTACTAGGTGACATTAATCTTCCAAATGTAATGTGGAATTATGATCAAGATATGGATTCCTTTCTACCATGCAATATCACATCAGAATCGGAATATGTCTTTCTGGATGCTATATTTGGTTTTAACCTAAAGCAAATCAACAACATAGTCAATGGTCTTGAGAGAATATTAGATTTATTCTTCACAAATGATGCAGTAATATTTAAAGTGACAGAATCACTAAATCCATTTGTTGTTAATGATATTAACCACAAATCAATGGAAATAGTTTTTGATTCAAATAAAATTAAGTCAACAACATCCGGGCATCATATTCTTACAAAAAAGTAAACCACACTGGACTTCAGCAGTACTTAGAAGCTATACAATGGGACGCTGCTTTAAACACTAATGATGTTAACCAAGATGCTAACAAATTCTACCAAATTTTATTACAAGGTTCTGAAACCCACATTCCATTGTGCCGGAAAAAATCTAATATTCATCCTCCTTGGTTTGACAACCATCTGATTAATCTGAAGAACCGTAAATCTAAAGCCTATTTCAAGATGATTAAAAGTGGTTAAGAATCGGATAGGACTGAGTTTCTCCAATCTAATGAAGAATTTGATACAAATACAAGGAAAAGCACCTCTCAGATATTGCGGATGTACAACGAAGCATTACAACCAACCCTAAACAATTCTGGATTTACTTTAGATCCAAGCTAGTAATTGATGGTTATCCAACTAATATGTATTTGAACGATATTAAAATATCAGATCGCAAAAAAATTGCTGATATGTTTGCGGACTATTTTCAAATTTTCAATATGTATACAAACCTAAAAACAGTTATTGGATTACCACTCAATCATCCATAAATAATAATGTACTTATCAGTTTACCGGTTATTAGTGATGAGGATATTTTATATGCACTTAATCAGGTTGGTGACGGATGTGGGCCGGATAATATTCCAACGTCTATATTAAAAAAAACATGCTAATATTTTAGTAAAACCATTACGGAATATATACAACCTCGCGTTAACATCCGGAATATTACCTAAATTTTTTTTTCCCCTTCGAACTGGTTGTATGCAACAGCTTTAAAGGAATCCTACCTCAACATATATCACTCAATTAGCATGGGTTTATGCCTAGAAGATCTACATCTATACTAACCTTGGTGAATTTACCAACAAAGTTCAGGGAAACATCCGGTTCAGGGAAACATCCGGTTCAGGGAAACAAAAGGGCAAGACTTTACGGGACCATGTTTGAGATACCTCAACCCAAAAACTAATCAACTCAATAATAGTAAAGGTAGTAAATTTCGTTGAACATTTTGCAAAATTGCAAAATAAAAAAAAATACTATAATTACATTTGAATAACGGGATTTTTAAGAGCAGGATTCCAGTACTTAAATAAATTCGGACATTGCTGCAAAACCAATACCACAAATCATGACATTAACACGTGGTTATCAATTGAATCAATCAACAGTTAAACAATATGAATCTATCCATTTTACATGGATAATATGTGAACCGAATTTTAAGACCAAATTTGCAAGACGCAAGTCATGATCTGATTAATATTGGAGATTACAGCAATCACAAAATCCCATTTTTATCATTACACAACACATTTGGGCGCCATTATGTAACCGGTCCGTTTAATGACGAAAACCGTACACAAATTCGGTATAAACCGGTCCTCTATTGTCCAATTCAGTCTGGTGGAGGGATTTTCGGGGTACATAATAGTACACCGGTCTATACACAACAAAAAAAAAATCTACTAGCCTGCCTTCCTCATCTCACCAAACCAGATCACGCATTGTCAATTAATTATCAATTTTTTTTTTTCTTGATTTTTTTTTTTTTATCCAATACATAACACGAACCGAATATGAATAAAAAATTTCATCCGAGAAAAATTCCTAATACCAACCGTGGAAAAAAAATCATTTTATTTGACTCACGTAGTAGAAGTAACCCTAAAACCCTACTCTATTAAAAAAAACTGGTTTTTAATACCAATAAACAGTTAAATAAGAAACAACAGTGTTGTTTCAATCGGTGAAATGATAATTGCGGATTCATATTCCTCATCAATCAAGCGATCTTCTGGATACGGGGCCTGACCTTGTAGTGTTAAACTCCATAAATGTTGAGAAAATTGCACAAAAGATTCATGTGGTTGTTGAATGGTTTGGAGCCCTCAATTATCAACTATATAGCAATGGTCCAAAGCTGTACCAAATTTGTCCTTTATGGTAGCCACCGATCACTCGGAAAGTAATTAAAACTATTTAAAATACAAATTAGTCGTCTTAATCAGGGCAAATTTGTGTCGATCATCATAGTATATTATTATAGGTATGCGAACGAATCTAATTATGTACTAAATACATTTTTACCTTGGTTTCATGCAACATTCTAGCACAAATGTTATATGAATTGAGATTAATCTCGAATATCTACAATCTAAATCGTATAAAATAAACTAATTTATTGCATTTTTCACATTACTAATTCTAATTTTTCTTTCATCATAATCGCAGCACACAAACTTCAAGGATTTTTCGAAATATGTACATAATGAAAAACCTGTCACCTGCGCGCGTCTATTTATAAATAACCACAATATTCCAAACTATAAACTATCTATTCTACAAGCACTGAAGCATTTAACAATTCCTATATACAATGTTATGTTGGTTTTCGATTTACAAATATCACTATGCAGATAAAACATTGCCAATATATCTTGAAAGGTTTAACTACCCGCATCACTGATATGTTCGGATGAATTCATTTGGTTGGTTTAGTTGCTAAATTAATACTAATCATTTTTTATTATGTATTTACACTAACAATTAAATATTGTAACAATATACATAAATGAAATCTAATATGCTAAATCGCAACTATGTATTTATGTATTGTTTGTTTAATATGAATGCCCATTGTAGAATTTTTAGATTGTCATTATCACACAAGAATTATGCTGAGTATATGTATGCACAATATACATATTACTCGTATATACAAAAAGTACACACACAAATAACCAATCTCGCTTTATATAGAAGGTTTCATTAGGCAAATCCATATTTATTCATTTATTTACACCAAATTTTAAAATTAATTTTGTGAAACAGCCGCATTATGCATCAACAGATTCAGTTTTTGCCAAATGCTTCATCCGGTAACTTAAGAACAACCGAAAGACCGCAACCCAACATTTTCAATTTTCTATTTCAAATTTAACAGATTGCATCTTTCCCGTCGAAACTTGATAAACCTATAGATTATTTTCTCTCTACGAGTCTATTAGCTGTTCGTCCAGAAACATGTCGATTGATTAGCAAATATTGTACATAGAAATCTAATCAATAACCAAAAATATTTTCTCAGAAAGTAAAGTTATCGATGCTTATTATGCTTACTATGCTTATTTCAGGAACCCTATGTTTATGATGGTTCTGTTTCTGGACTCAACACCTCTAGTGGGAGAATTATTTCTAAAAATTCTGCAGCGAAAACCGGAGCGTGCATTTATATCCCAAATAATGTTAACGCTTCTCTCATTGAAGAGTGCAGTAGCTCGGCTGATCTCGCAGCTGCACGAAGTACTATTGATTATTTTAACTCCCACACACTGGTGATTGCATCAATTTATTTACCTTACGATTCCATAACACCTCCTCCTTCTGAGGAATTTACATACCTTGTAACATGGTGTAAGAATAAAAATATTCCTCTATTAATGGGTTGTGATGCTAATGCCCATCACACTCTGTGGTGAAGTACGAATATTAACAACAGGGATTCTGGACACAAGTTCTCTGTTTAACTATATAAGTTCCTCGGATATTCTCAATGTTGCGTGTCAGCCAACTTTTGAACTTTTAATCTTCAGGCTGACTGGGCAGCTTCCTAGACGCACAAAACGTGTTTAAAAAAGCATTAAGATCTGCACAGAGGTCACCTTGGATTAATTTTTTCTGTGAGGAAATTAATAGCTCACCTGCTGCAGCTAGACTAAACAAAACCTTGAGTAGAAATAATACGTATTGACTCGATTCACTTCGACTACCCAATGGTGAGCTTACTTCCTCTAATAAGGAAGTAGGTGAACTACTTCTTTCTACTCATTTCCCGGATTGTAGCACTCTAAATTCCGACAATATTGTCGAAACCATTAACGTTATTGTTGAAACTTCTTATTGAAATTTACCTTACAGATTAATAAATCATGACGTTTTGCAATGGAATATATTTTCCTTCGCACCTTATAAATCTGCCGGTTCTGATGGCATTTGTCCATCTGAATTACAGCATGGATTTCCCATTATAAGGGAGCATTTATTGCATCTATTCAGGCTTGCATTGCTTTTAAGTTTGTTCCACAATCTTGGAGAAATATTGGCAATTCGGACTATACCGACCACAAGCGTTTTCGGCCTATTTGCATGTCATCAACCTTTCTCAAATCTTTAGAAAGGATTGTTGATAGATTCATCAGATTTCACCATTTAACAGGGTTGGTAAATCCTGTGAAACTGCACTACATGAACTTGTAACTCGCATTGAAAGATAAATTAGTGTAATAGTGAGTTTCTTGTGGGTACTTTCCTGGATATTGCAGGAACCTTCGATAGTACATCGTTCAATACGATTACAAGTGCCTGTACCAAATTTGGTATCGAATCTACCATTGTCAAATGGATTGAATTTATGCGTAACTCTCGCATCGTTATCTCCGTGCTAGATGAAAGCTCGGTTTCAGTCAAAGTTACCAGGGGTTGTCCACAAGGAGGGGTGCTTTCACCTCTGCTGTGGCTTTTGGTCATTGACGAGCTCCTTGTAAAACTTCAGCAATCCGGTCTCATCGCTCAAAGTTACGCTGATGAACTGGTTCTGACAGTTTCTGGTAAGCATTTGAATGTCTTATCTGATTTAACGCAATAGACAGTGGTGGCTTTATAAGGGTTTACATGTGAACACCTCTAAAACTGACTTAGTTGTATTCACTAGACGCGTAGGAATGCTGATGCATTTTCTGTGCCACCTCTTTTTTGGTGTAAGATTAATAGCTGGTATGTATGTAGGGCTGTTTACTGGAGCCAAGTCTTCGGCTCCGTTTCTAGCCATGGAGTCTATTTTATCTGTGCCCCAGCTACAGTCATTCATTCTTAGCAAAGCTTGCTCTTTCATAAAAAAAGGATAACTTAAGAATACTAGTATGGATTATTTTTGGCCATGGCTGTTTCAAGATTCATCTTCATCGCATAGGACTAGCCAGCAAGGCCGTATGCGATGAATGCCTTGAAGATGATGATGATAACATAAACTTCATCGGCAGCTGCCTTGCTTTCGATTGTATTACGCCTCATGTGTTTAATTCCAGGACAATTTCTGTGCATCTACTATCCACTCTGCTTTGGTTCAAACTTTTCCAATTTGCTAAGGATGCATAACGCATGTGCGTAATTTGATAGTATTCAAGGTTTGTACCATGGGCTGTTTGTGGCATTGAGTGCGGAACCTTAATGGGTTCCACCCAAATTAAAAAAAAAAAAACAAAAAAATAAGTCATTGGAATTTCAAATTCAATGGATTTTGGAAAGTACCAAAACTCGTGCCAATCATCTTTTGGTAAATTAAAATCCACGAGAGTATAAATAAAGGATCCATTGTCTTGAAAAATTTGGAATGAGAATGCGTCTCGTAAAATACCACAGATGGCACAGAATTGTTACCAAAAAGCATCAAAATTTTAAAGTTAAAGTCAATTTGGGAATGACTTAAGCTTCAAAAGTTTTCTAAAATTTCCAATTTCAAAACCAATTTACTAACATTCGATAAAATTTCCGAGTGCAAAACATCATAAATCAGTTTCAGAATTTGATGAGTTCTAAGGTTCTTCATAATTCTAAACGATTGTAGCGATCATTGGCGCATTTATATTGATTGGCTAATTGGGATTAAGCCCAGCGCTCCAAATTTTACAGCATCCCTTAACAGAAAATTTGCAAATAGTTTTTTATGGCATTTAAATTCTGTCAAATTTTAATAATTTATTTCTTTGCAGCTGTTGTATGTAATCTATACAATTGGGAAATTTATTATGGAGGTTTCTCTTCAAGAACGTCTTAAAATAGTGTAAATTGATGATAATATCCGAAAAGGTATCGCAGAAATGAGCTACAACAATACAAAAAAGTGATGGAAGTCTTTCAAAAAAGGACGGTATCATTCAAAAGAAGCCGAGGAGAGTGTTTGCCTATAATTGAATATTCTACTTTAAGTTCAACTTAGCACGAGATCTGCGCTGTTCGTATAAAAAATATTGTACAGCCAATTTAATTAAGCAACTCCCAAATATTTAACTTCGGCGTGTGGGCCATGTCCCATATATATATATATATATATATATATATATATATATATATATATATATATATATATATATATATATATATATATATATATCTTTTTCTAACTGACTATTCCTAAGACGGTAAGTCTTTGATTGGCTAATCCTAGTTCTGATTTCAGTCAGTATTTTGAATAGACCGTCCATAAAGTCTTTATTAAATGTCCATGAACCATTCTAGAGTTGGGGACATGTTCAAGAGTAGAAAAGATTTTGAAACGGGTCCCAGAAAAACCTCAGCGCCCTTTAATTTAGAGATTACAAGAAAAATGTATAAAAACGTGGGTGACATTTGTTACGAAATTCGATTCCAAAATATTATGCTCCTACATACATGTTATTAGTTTGTACTAATTTTTATTGTTAGCACTCGCTCGAAAGTACATAGATATTTACTTTATTTCTTGAATAAAAGGTTTTTTATTTTTTATAACACCTACTTTTGACGTTCACTTATATAAAATTTCAATTAATAGTACAAAAAAAATCTATATGTCAGATTAATTTGCCTGTTCTGATGTGTTAGGAAACATTCGCAATTCCTGTTTAGTTTAATTTTGGAAGTAATGTTCAATATTCGATTTCGAAAACTACACTACGTGATAGAAGATTCCTGTTTTAATAATATATAATGAAATTTGTGGGACGTATGTTAGTTTTTAGAACTTATAGGCTGTTTCCCAAACGAATACTTATTTCCAAGTTATTTAACGTCAACATTAAGTCATCATCATTAATAAGTCATCTTGCCAGGATACTTATTTGAATAACTTAGGTTCCACAAATTTGTGGAACATAACTTATTAAGATAAGTAAGCTGGCAAGGTGACTTATTTTCTGCCTCGTTCTTTCAAAAAAAATCTAAATTGATTGTCAAAATGTAACAAATATTTTTGGTGTATAACTGTATAACATTAGTGTTATTAGTCCATTTAAAACATGTGTTTGTTAATAATAAGACTGACGTAATTTATACGTATAATAATGATTTCAGCTTTTTAATGAAAATGAAATTTATTTTATAAAATTTTAATAAAAATTAAAACATTTAGTTTTTTTCCATTTCTGCACATGATCCCAAAATTTACAAGTGTTTTTTGCATTTGTTGATTTTTATCTACTTAGATATAAATAGCGATAGCCATTATTAAAAACTGTGTTGTCAGTTTATCATAGTTTCTTTAATTTCCTAAATCCGCAAGCCAAAGCACCGATTGTTTTAAAAGTTATTCTTGTTAGCTGCATATTCACTACTGGTTAAGAAAATTAAAGAACCGAGCAAATAGCGCAGTGGCGACGTTTGGATCGGGAGGTACCGAGTTCGAATCCCAACAGAGGCGGGGGATGCAAAAGGGAGTTTTCATGATCGATCGGTGATTAAATTGAAAACATCGTATCCGTGTACAAATCAGCTTTCAAAGGAACAATAAATCCACTAGCCGAATAGTCTCTAATTAATGTATGCATGTGTTGGTATTTATTTAAAAAAAGGAAACAATTATTGTTTGATCTACAACTAAGCTAGATGTTTCCCTTGGTTTTTTCAATAGTTGACATAGATAATTTTTATTGTTTTGGCGGGGCTGTCAAAATAAGTAGGTTAGGTTAGGTTTGTGTGGCTGCTACGGCACACTTAGACCAGTGACGGCCCATTGTGATACCACATTCAAAATAAGTAAGTGAAGTCAATTGGACCGGCTTGAATAACTTATTTAAGATGGGGTCAAATTAGTAAATAAGATAGGTTCCACAAATAAGTTTCGAACCCGAGACTTATTTTTGGAACCTAACTTCTTGAAATACGGCTACTGTTATCATTTTGAAATTCGTTATCAGTTTATCATTGTTCCTTTAATTTCCTAAGAGTGCAAACCAATGTAATATATAAAATATACCATGAACAGTGCAAAGATTTTTTGCGGCACTACAATAATATTTGGTTGTTTAGACATGGCTGTCAAAACTCAAAATACTTATGGATGAAACCAATACGAAGAGTTTTAGTGATTTATTTACGATGGCGACTAATAAGTAACCCTGAAATAGTTTCGGCTTCGAATAGGGCCTATTTAGGAATAAAATACATTATTGAAGGATTAAACATGAAAAACAATAACTTCCACATAGCCTTTGAAAAAACAATCTCGATTTCAGCTTCAATCGAACTAGGAAAATTGGATTGCTTTTATTTTATTTGTATCACGTGTCTGTCAACATCATATCCATAATTATCTAACAAAACAAACTAATTCTTAAGGTTCACAATGACACTTCATATATTGTTATTCAAAATGACAGTACTATGTATTATTGGTGTTAGTAAAAACAACCTGATGATCAAATGGTGTGGTAAAAATAGAATATTCATAATTAAACTACTTTGTTTTGGTATGCTTCTTGAATAATTCTAGAAAATATGTTGTCATATTATTTCGATACACATAATTATGTCTTCTAATACGTTTTATTCCTGTAAAACGTGGATTAGTTTGAACTTGAAACTTATCATCTAAAATTGAAACTATTACTTATCTCGATTTAATACTGCTTCGCAATTTCGCATACAGCGCAATTTACATTAAATATACATATTCTTACATACTCCCGAGCAACAAAATCGACTCAAACCTTTAGCGCTCGGCGAATTTTTTTAAACCGTTTTTCACAAGACTCATTTTGAAAGCCTGCAACCAAAATTGATGATTATGAAAAAAAATATTAGGGATATTAAAATGTAAATTACAACACAAACTTGAAGCAAAACAAAAACCATTGTATTGGTTAAAGCTTAGTAATGAGATGGCATAGTGAAGTTAGGATGATAAATCGATCTTTCCTCTCAGATGTACACCGATACCGGAAGATATATGTTCTCCGATTGAAGGTACCAGTATTCTAGAACCTTCTGGATACTCTTAACTAGCAGATTGGATCTAGTTTAGCTGACGAGTGAGTTCTCGTTGATTGCGTCCTTCTTGCAATAAAGTAGCAACTTGTGCGGCTCTTTCTGGAGTAGTATCCATGATTTTGAGGAAACAACGAATGAAACTAGTAGAGATTCGTTCAAGTAGACGTCTGATAAGTGACTGATGGCAAATATCGGCCAACGTGCTGTTACACAGGAGATTGCAGCACGCCAATTGTTTTTACCGAAACATGGCATTTTGCTATGATTGCTTTGATTTGAATAATAGAGATGTCCTTGTAAAGATAAAATACTAAGCTGTGAAAAAAGTTGTTTTACGAAAATCGGTTAAGCCAGTTTAAAAAAATACGCTTTTGTGTACTCGCGGATGTTTGAGTCTATTTAATTGCTCGGGAGTGTAGTTATATATAAATGACTCAGAATTTAAATAAGTTTTAAAAAATGACACGATTTGTTAAATTTGAATATCAGTTAAAAACATTTATCTCTTGATCTTGCTTAAAGTTTGGTTTGTTCTCGCTAGAAATCAACTTTATTATAAAGTCAGGTGTATGTTTGGGAATGATAAATAATTGATGAATAATATTATTAATGTTGTTTACTGAAAAACAGAAAATTCCATATACCATTGATTCCCTTGTATTATAGAACGAACAACCGGACTTCTTATGGGCTACATTATTATGTTTATATAAATATATCCTTACACTATTTAAACGATATCTACTGTATATGAGTAAGATGCCAATACTATCACTAATTATTATAGAATTTGTTTTCATACAAACATTCAAAATTCTCTATCAAAAAAGGCAAAGTTTAGAACGTTTGTGAAATTGTTGCCAATTAATCGAATATTATATAAATTTGAGTGTTATTTTAAATATTTTAAGTTAATTGAAAAAAATTCTAAAACGTACTCGAAATACATAGGTAAGTTTTCAAAATGTGCAGTCCACTAAATATTAATTGAATCTAAAATAACAAAATGGGTGTATCCCAATTAAAATTGAATGTGAACAAATGGTATAAAATATGTCATCGAACAAAATAATTCAGTTCCAGCCATTTTGATCAGATAATTAAGTGGCCTTTCCCATGTACTAGCCAATGTTCAGTCGTAAGTTTATTTAAAACGGTCTCAAATGGTCGATTCAAACAAAAAACGAAAGTGTTCCAAAAATAGGTATGAGAACCTTGAACTCGAAGCCAATAAATTTGAAATTTGAATAAATTAAATCGTTCAGCCATGATAAAACTATGTAAATATATTAGATTTTAGCTTTCTGCGATGTAAGGGCGTTGGCTAAACAAAGCTGAACATGATTCATCCATAACTATATATTGAAAGTGTAAATTAATTAAAACAATGCTTGTTTGTTGCCGCCATGCAAAACTTTTAGTCTGGATTCATTTCTCCCCCCTCCCTCGCACCTTCCTGCTACTCAAAATCTACGAAAATAGCACATTTTGCCTGATGTTTTTGTTCTGGTTTTGATAATTTAAAACTAATTATTGACATTCGGTCCCAGTAACTTCTTAAAACTTTTCTTTCATTTCGCAAATTTCTTTTCGTATGCAAATTTCCTCCTCCTCAGCAATTAAAACCACTCCACTGGTATCCATTATTAATGGCGTTAACCGTAAAAATTAATTTCACACAAAAAAACAGTTTGTTTGTTAAATTAACAACTAATTAATAAAATACATTAGTTTTCGAATTCGAACATATTTCACAATTCTACTGGAACTCATATGAATAATATTTCCACTGGAATTTAAGTTCCACTGGAATCGAGTGGATATTGCAAGACATAATAGGGGTTTTAGATATAATTCTAAAACTAAATGACTGTCGGCACAATTTCCAAAACATCATTTAAACGTTTTTTTAAATCTCTGAATCCCCAATGTTAAAGTCTCATTCTATTTTTGAAATTTATTTTCGTTAATAAATTTTATCAATCTTAATACATTTACATGTACATATGTATATACGGATAAACCGAAGCTAATAACTTAACCTTTATAACGTTTATGTGAATTTTTCTTTTGGTTTAGGTCAACCAAGTTTGATTTGACTGATTGCGCTGTATATCGAGCACAATAATTTTCCGAATCTTCTTGGGAATATCCTGAAGGCAATTATGTTTTGGCAATCTTATATTTAAGACTTGCCTAAATTTAATTTGAATGTAAAACGATACTTCGTCATTCTTTAGAATTCTCAAATTCTCGAGAAATGCGATTATTGTCTTCAATTCAACAGAATATACCCGAAAAATGCGCTTATCTACTTCCGGGATGACTGAATCTTCTGAGAAACAGAAACATGATTAATTTCAAAATTGGAATCGATCATTATTGAACTTCACATGCCCTGCAGTTCATATAAAGGGTTTTCCAAAAAACTACGCCATTACTGAAAATGGTACGATACACGCTTCAACAACACATTGAAATTCGTAAAACTAAAGCACTTTTTGATCGTCGTGAAGCACTTTCTCGGCCGGCAATAGTGAAACTGGTGGAAAAATTTGAACTGTTTGGACAAGTTAGTGATGTGAAGAATCGAAACCGTGTGCGTCTCTCAACTGAGAACAACTGAGAATATTGCTGCTGTAGCTCGTAGTGTTGAAGAAAACCCAGGTTTGTCGATTCGTCGTCCTTCAAATGCATCAAAATGATCCTGATTTTCATCGAAAAATCATCTTAGTGATGAGGGCCATTTTTACCTCGGAGGCTACGTTAATAAGCAGAATTGTCACATTTGAGGTCAGAAAATCCAAGAATGATTGTTGAAAAGCCTTTCCACAACGTGTCACACGTGTCACGTGTCGTTTATTTTCAAACAACGAAACAATCGCAATTTTGCAAAGGTAATCACAATTGGAAGATCTTGAGATTTAACACCTTTAGACTTTTTTCTTTGAAGCCACGTGAAAGATATACCAATGCTCCACAATCGATTCAAGACCTTAAAGATGGATTTCGTGAAGTTATCGAGGACACACAGCCGCAAATGTTCGAATTGGTCATGGAAAATTTCATGAAAAGGAAATGGTGCTGCAAGCGTAGCCGAGTTGTCTGGGGCTGGAGACACATTTATTTTTAGTAACGGACATCATTTCAAAAAAAAATTAATAACACCTGTGCATTCGACGCAATAGCCCAAATTTTTATATGCTTAAAAGAAGATACAGAATATTTTAAAAATTTGTTTCAATCGAGATTATATTGAAATTACTCCAGGTCAATCTTTTGTTTATAACGAACGGAACGATTTATTGATGAACATATTTAAAAACAGCTTGGAATTGAAATATGATAAAAACAAAATTATATTAAATGCAATTTGTGTCGTATTTTTTGTATTAGAAAAATTGCTTCGTCCACTATTAACTCAAATACAGAAATGTGAAAAGCATGGCAATTTATTAAAATCCCAGTTTCATCTGCCCTTCAAAAATTTATTAAAATTTAATCAAGAGGCTTTAAAAAATATCCAAAACTGGATAGATTTTGAACCTTCAATTTGTCCAAAGTGTGACGGGAACAGGACTATGCAATTTGTGTTCAGCATAACATAAAACTATGCGAAATTACGCAAAAAATAAATCTATTAACTGATGATTTCTACTTGAAAGGAATTATTCACTATGAATGTCCTAAAAATTCAAATATGTGTGGACATTTCAGATCATATATAAAACGAAAGATGAAAATTTGGGAAATATACGACGATATGTTTCCTTTGGAAACAAACAGGAACACAAGAGTGAATCCAGCCATATTAATATATTCAAAATATTATCAATAGTAATCTATTATATAATCGATCATATCATAAATTAATCACCCAGCCCGATTTGTCAAGGTCTAGGGGTCCACTATTCAGAAATACTAGCGACCATATGTAGAAAACTCTGAGATTCGTGTTATTTGGCCTGGTTAGATAACCATTTGAAATTTTATCCCATTTTTACTACGTCACAAAATTTGTCTTATGAAAAAGGCGCTTTGCTCGTTACCAATGTTAATCTTTAAAAAGTCAAGAGGCTACTCTTTAGAAATACTAGCGACCATATGTAGAAATAAAATCTTTTGAAGAACTAATATTATTTTTACAACGTCTAGCGGAACTAGCTTTAGTATATATGATAATTACATTAATATGTTAATATTAATATTCATATAGATATTTAGATTAGATTAGTTATGAATATTAGATGTGCGAACTATTAATTATCAACCGCGATCCTACATATATGTACATATATTTCGTTCGTATTTGGTGATTACACTACTAAAAAGTGTGCATTCGCATAAATGTGTTATTAACAAATTTTCTGTTAAAAGCTTCACTCCGGTATACCTTCCTCTTTACAATGAAATAAACATTCATTGATATCTCTTAAAAATTACTTGTTTTTTTAAATATCAAAATGAAACCTCTTATTGGAAAACCCTTTACAATAACCGATACTTGGTTAACCTTTCGTTAAAATAATTTAAAAAATTAAACCGAAGGGTCAATACATCGACAAACAAAAAATTGATAACCTGATTATCTCATCGGACAGTCTATAGTATCACAATTACTATACACAATATTACTTGTGTTGAGTGAGGTTTTAACACGACACGATATTATTTTTTTATCATTTTTTTTAAATTTTAGTAAAATAGAATTTTTATAACGTGTTTTGCCATGCACACTTATCATTCAAACACACTGTGCGAATGCATATAGTATGTAAAGGGCTGAATTTATAATTTGTTTTTCACGTTTATGAATCGTAAACGAAACGAGCAAGCAATTAACATTTCTAATTTACAAAAGTAATTATTGTTAATTATAGACAATATAATAACAAGTTATTAAAAGTTCCTTGAACTTCATCTTGAAAAAATTATATACAGGAACTATCACTACTGCGCTCAGTTAGATAAGCAGCGCATATAATATAAACTGAAACTACAAAAAAAAAAAAATAATCACAATTTAATATTAAAATGATTACAACTAACGATGATGATATGCGAATATTAAATTTAAAAACAAAATTGGTATGTAGAACTAACTAAATAAACTGTAAGTCGAATGGATAAATATATACATCTTCCAGTTCTTCAAGGTCATGCCTTTGGATTATTAATTGAATATTTAACAAATTAAAATCAAATGACAGCTCCAATCACTTTAAATTCTTTACTCTATAGTCATCATGTTTAATTGATTGAACTTTAAGCCCGCATAGTTTAAAACATCAAAAATATGAACTTACCACAAAATAAACTATGCCTATTTTTTTATATTCTTGAACTAATTAATTCACGGTCTAATGTTCGACTATTTAAAATATACACACACACACACACACACAATTATTTGAATATATAAATTTACAAACTTATAAAATCATTTCACTATAAAATGGAAAAAGCACAAACAAAACACGTGAAAATAAAATTTAGTTTTTATTTAAAAAAAAAAATAACAACTGAACCCTAATGTCAGTCGATCAAGTATTTAAAACACATAATTTAAAATTTCTATAATTAATGGAAATAAAAATTAATTTAAATAAAATTAATTAACCGAATAAAATTTAATTCACGCACTAGCTTGAAATCTTGTCTCAATTACAAACCACACTTGTCGCCTCAACTAAGATGAATATTACAATAATATTTACAAGCAACTGAATTCTATAATTGTATACATAAAAGCTATATAGCGTATATATAAAGCTCGTAGTATACTGTACTCAGTGTATACTCAACAAAAAAAATTTAAGTTAACGCCGCAACACAACAAAAATGAAAATGAGAATATAAGAAAACCACGTTACTATATTTTCTTCGACAATTCTTATTCGGTTCGTATATGTGTAACATTATTGCCTTAAGTACTGTAAGTTTACCTTGAAAGCAGAGAACTAAAACAGAGTGCACACAATTTAAAATTACAAAATTCTGGTGGGGAAGTGCGATCTCTCTCGTTCTCATGGAGCGCGCGAATTATATATTCTACAACAATTAAACTTCCGACAAAATTCGCGATTTAATAATTAAACATTTAATAAAAACCAATACATACATAAATAGGTTTTTTGATTGTATTATTTAACTGAACTAGATTACTAGACATTACTTAGTATTTATGGAAATTATACATATAAATAATAAAGAAAGTCAAGTTCAATTGTTTATATATCACACAAGCACAAGTAGTTTGCAACGTTGTATGATTTAATTGCGTATATTAATATTTAATTGACATAAATTATAATTAATCCCATAAAAATAGTAATTTTAAAAATTCATAAAACAAAGCAAACATACGGTAGTATTTGACACTAATGATGTTTGATATCGCGCTCCTCACTTACAAAAGATTAGAACTTTACAGCGTTTACTGTTTTATCGATCGTTTTGCCAAATTGTTTTCATAACCTTTGCGCTACCAAAGTACATTTTGTATACAGTTACAGTTATAATAACAAATATGTACATGAACAAATTTTTGTTTACATTCTGGATACACCATAATACTAAAGTTACTAAATTTATATCTAAACAAATAAAAAAAAAACATTATTTGCTAATCATTGAAAATCATCGTTAAATATCAATTACATATGTAAACTACTCAAAAGTCAAAACCTATTAATAGAAAGTATTTTGTGTTGTGTATATACATAAGACAATGAATTAACTAATTTTTGGCAGAAAATTGCAAGACAAACAAAAACTATATAATCACCTATAGATAGTTTTAATTAGCTAATCGTATAGGTATATTGAATCATTGAGACTATCAAGGTTGTCTAGCTCGCGGGAAATTAGTGAACATTGAAAGTTAACAGATTGAACTCTCGCCTATCACTCTCATTTACCCTTAGCTTTCTCAGGCCATAGAAAATGATAAGCATGAAAATCAATACCGCACATGGATATGTTGAATCACTTAAAAGCGATGAAGAATTCGTTTAAACGCAACGGTTCAACTAATAAGCCATTTATCAGCTGATATGGTCAAAATGTGTGTATTTGTTATATTGCTATGCGCATTGCTATGGCCGAGCTGGACCCCCTTTCCAGTTTGGTTAAAGTTACTAAAGGTTGCCCCCAGGGAGGTGTCCTGTCACCTCTCCTGTGGCTCTTAGTTATTGATCAATTATTTGTAAAACTACAGCAATCCGGCTTCACTGCTCTGAGTTATGCTGATGACTTAGTCGTTCTGGTTCAGGGTAAATACCCTAATGTACTATCAGACTTAACGAAACGCGCCCTTCAAGTTGTAGAAATGTGGTGTCTAGAGGAGGGATTGTACGTTAATGCATCGAAAACTAGTCTGATAGTCTTCACCAGACGTAGGAATACTGGAGAGCTGTTTTTTTGGAAAAACGATCGCTAGATCCGACACAGCAAAGCATCTGGGTGTCAACTCTCCTGGAAATCTCATATTGAAATTAAACTGCAAAAGGTCACTGCAGTCGATCATCCTAGGCACAGCATGCTCCGCTGCCTTTCGCCTGCAGTGTATTGGTGCGTGGAACGCTCTCGGTCTGATCATTGGGCATAGACTAATCTACAATTTATTCAGCTCATATATACCAGAAATTGATATGGTTAATGACAAATTGTTGCCAGAATTCTGCTTCGATATCTCTTTCTCGGTGGTTTATCCAGCGAGCAACTCGTGGTTGTCTCAAGAATTCAATGACTTGGTCGTGTTTTTCGCTGACGAGTCTCATTCTAATTTTGGTGCAGGTTTTGGAACCTATTGTCCTGCACATGACCTACAATTATGTGGGAGTCTAGGCCGGAACTGCACGCTAAAACAGGCTCAAGGATGGAATTCATTGGACCTGAACCGGCAGTGCCCCTCACCTTTAATTGTGGTATGGAATCTATAAGAACTACATGTTTTGCAGGCTAAGCGTAATTGGCTAGCTTCTACTACATGTCGAGTAGCAAAGTACTTCATTTGTGAACTTAATCGAAGGCTCACAAAGTTTATTCTATCTTTGAAGAAAGATCAACTGAAAGCTCTGGTAGCTATTCTGACCGGTCATGGTCGTTTTAAAAGTCATTAACAAAGAATGGGACTTGTTCAAGATTCCTTGTGTGACAACTGTCTTGAAGATGACGATGATAGCATTCACTTTGTCTGTGGCTGTCCCGCTTTCGAGGTATAGTTAGGTCCCGATTTCTTAATCGTAGATCTTTAAATGTAGGTCAATTGTCATCCCTACCCTGGTTTAAGCTATTATTGTTTGCCAGAGCAGCCGAGCGCATTTGCGAATTGTGATAGAATCCTCGGTTTGCACCGAGGGCCCAGAGTGAGCACCAAGGGCCCAGAGTGTAACTTTAATAATAATAATAATAATGAGTGTTGGAAGACCTAATCACGTGCATGAAGGAGTATCGGCTGGAACACGGAAATCTTGCAGCTGGATTTCTTCTTGGACCGCAGGTAAAGAAGGCTGTTTTGGATTTCGGAGCAGTCAATAATCGATTGTGTAAGCTTCGCTTGCGCATGAAGTTAGCTAACCAATCGATAATTTGTGTACATGTGCCCACAGAAGTCAGCCATTTAAGATAAAGACTCATTTTACAATGAATTGGACGATCTGACGAGATCTATACCCGAACACGATGTTAGAATGGTAATTGGGGACTTCAATACTGGAGCTGGCAGAAATCAGACCAACTTGTGTGAAAACATAGGTCCGTACTTCCGACACGAAACTGCGACCGATAATGGTGAGAGAATGATGTACTTTGCAGTTACTCACGATCTTAGAGTAGCACGCACATTTTCCCCTCACAAACAGATACATTTGGAAACATGGACACATCCTCGTAAAATTTCCCGCAGCCAAATTGACCACGTGTTAATTTCAAAAGGGCGAGGTCGGGTTGTGCAGGATGTGAGAACTTATCGGTTAGCAGCCAAATACGTATGCAGCGATCATTATTTGGTAGCTGCACAGCTACGATGGAAGTTTTCGTATATAGGTCGAGGACACAGCGAAACGCATGGTGTGATAAATGAAGATCAAAAGAAACGATATCAGGATCTTGTCAGCGGACACATTGAGGAAGGTAATTAGAAGCCTGACTGTGTAAACTCTGTCTGGGAGGTACTGAAAACTTCGGTGGAAAGTGCTGCTCAACAGACTTTAGGTATAGTGAATTTCAGACCCAAGAATGATTGGTTTGATGACGAGTGTTGTCTTGCAGTTTATGCAACAAAATATAGCCCATAGTGATGTTCAACGGCTCACAATCGCGAGGAAAAACAAGGCTACTCTTACTAGGAGGGCAGCTAAGCAGATTTGTAGACGGAAAAACAGAGAATGCTGGAAAGCCGAGGTTGTAAAAGTACAACAACTTAGCAATTCACGTAATTTTTTTAAAGGAATTACTGGAGGGCACCATACTTTCAGGCCTGCGTCAACTGCCATTCGGGACCCACACGGAAACCTCTGTGACAATATCGCCGCAATACTCGACTCATGGAGTGACACTTTACCGACCTGCTTGATGTTCAACATGCATCAGAGACTGTAGTTGAATCACCTCAAATACAGAGTGCGGAGATTTGCCCTGAGGATCCATTCCATGAGGAATTCACTAAAACCATGCAGAGACTAAAACGAAACCGCTCACCTGGAGTGGACTGCATTAATTCGGAGCTCTAGATATTCGGAGGGGATACTTTGTGGAACTGTCTTTTCGACCTTATTCGATTAGTATGGCGAACCGAAGTAATGCCTGACGAATGGAAAGTGGCCGCGATATGCCTTATCTTCAAGAAGGGAGACCGCTTGAAGTGTGAGAATTATTGCGGTATAGCTCTCCTTTGCACAGCATGCAAGTTATTGTTCTACAATATATTGGATAGAATCACCCCTCTAGAGGAGGGCCTGGTTGGTGACTATCAAGGAGGATTTCTATCTAAATATTATGAAACTTCCATCGACCATCCCCGTACATCAGGTGTTTCTGGATTTCTGGCAGGCCTCTTACTCGATTAATCAAGAGAAAGAAATACTTGATCCCCTGGTAGAATAAATAATTTTTAACTTATATAAAATAGCAAACAAAACAAACTAAGTGAACTTGACGGATACTTGTTATTAGAGTGGTAAACTATTACGTGAAACTTATATTTGTCATAAAAATTATTATTGAATAAGTGCGAGCCAGTTATGTTATCTTGAACTATTTGTGTGCGCTAATAAATGAAGAATCTAAAACTGAATTTATGTGTATCCATAAACATGTATGAGAAAATGGCTGAACACATAGAATTTGTCCTAAATCTGTCCTAAAAACAACAACAACAAATTATTATACATGTTTGTTGTGAGTGAATGTAAATGTAAAATAGAAGTTTCGTTATAACGAATTTTTATATTTTTATTGTGAATTACTAAATTAAGAGAAATTAGTTGTTTTACTAACCTATACCGGTTTAACATTTAAATTAAATTTAATGTTAATTAGAGATCTACTGATATCTAAACAAAATAAGCAGCATTCCTCGAAACTTGATAAACAAATAAGAAATTCAATATATAAATATTGCGCGATATTATTGATCGTGTTAGGGGCCTATTATACCTGATTATATATCCAATAGGCCTCCAAAATCCAAACGGAATTTTACTAAAATTAATTTGCTCTAATTAAACAGTTCTGCGTGTATAGCCGCTGTGCTTTCATTTTTTCAAGCTTGCCTCATAAAACTGTACAGTATTGTATCACAATTGCTCTGCAAACGAATTTGACAGAGCTAAAATAACTTTCACAATTGATGGTACAAATCGACTGATCATTAAAAATAAATGAGCGCAGACGGAAAATAGCGCAAATTCAAACGATGCAAATTTATATTGGCGTAAAGAACCCACGTTCCTATCACATGTGCTCATATTCATAATTTTTGTTTTAGTTTTTATTTTTTTGTCAATAAGCCCTTGAATTAATTCAAAACTGGTTCTGTTTTTTTTTTATTATAAAACATCGAATTATAATTTGATAATAATTATAGATTACAGCAGTAGCATAACTATGTATAAACTTAAATTTGTTGATTTAACTGGTTGTGCTGTACGTATATATAGTTCTTGTCAAGTAACAAATTATCATAAGTTATGTAATTGGAAATTTAATACAGTTTTGTAAATGTAAACCTCTAATTTTTTTACGAACTATGCATAACAGACTGCGGATATTAGCATCGAGGATCCATCCCATGAGATACTTTGTGGAATTGTCTTCTCTACATTACTCGATTAGTATGGTGTACCGAAGTTATGCCTGATGAATGGAAAGTGGCCGCGATATGCCCCATCTTCAAGAAGAGATACCGCCTGAAGTGTGAAAATTATCGCGGTATAGCTCTCATTTGCACAACATACAAGTTATTGGCTACATTATATTGGATAGAGTCACTCCTCTAGCAAAGGGCCTTATTGGTGACTATCAAGGAGGGTTTCGTCTGAATCGGTTACTGGGCAGCTAATGATTCTATCTAAATATTATGAGACGTCCATCCCCGTACATCAGGTGCTCTTTGATTTCCGGCAGGCCAATGACTCGATCCGAGAGAGGTTATGGTCTGCCGTGAAATACCTATAGGGATGCCAACGAAATTCAAATGATTGTTGTTGAATAACAGTGACGCAGTGTCAATGAGAACAAGCTATCGAGAATTTTTGCATTTAACTTGAGTGTTCGATAGGGAGATGCTCTGTCCCCACCGATACTCTTTAATCTCATGTTGGAGTACATAGATTTTGTAAAACTGAAACACCTCAGAGTGAAGAAAATACTTGATCCGCTTGTAGAGTTTTAAGCTTCTGTTGGACTCCAGATCCATGAGTCCAAAGGAGGTTCAAATATTTGGGCTATCCTATCACTCACGATAACAGTGTGGGTGAGGATATTAAAGTGGATAGCAGCTGGCAGTTGTGCTTTGGATCCTCTGAGGCCATTGTTAAAACCTAAACACCAAACAAGCGCCATGAAGCTGAAGCTTTACAAAGGGTTGATCAGGTCCGATATTATGTTTGGATGTGAAAGTTGGGCACTGATCGATAAGTACGAGAGATGTCTCCTTTCATTTGAGGGAAGAATCATACAGTTTCGAGATCAGAGATCTGATGAACATCTTCGATATAGTACATAAAGTAAGATCTCAGCGAGTACATTGGCTCGGTCACGATGTGTGTGCTGATCCGGAACGAATTATGCAGCGATTTCTTAATGGATAGCTACCAGAGGTCGCTGCCGGCGACGATGGCTAAACGGTGTAGAGAACAACTTGGCTTCTTCAGATTGTCTAAGACTGTATAAAGACCAAGCTCAGGATCGAAATCGTTGCAGCCAAGTTGTTGACTCAGTGAGGGCCAGTAATGGCCTTTATATAATGTATACTATTATTATTATTATCATTTACTTAGTCTTGTTGAATAAACCTTGAGGACAGGCCTCAAAAACATTTTGGAGGTCATCAAATTGAACCACGCCGTCAATAACAACGGTATTAAATTTATGGTCATATTATTTTTTTATGAAAATTCTAATTTGCTGATAGTGAGCAATATCAACAACATCAAAATTATTTACAGTTAGGGCCCAAAATACTGGGGTACGATGTAGATGTATGAAGCTCTCTTCCGAAGTCTTGATTGGCATACACTACATTCAGAATGATGTATTGTAATTATAGGCTTATATATAAATTGGGCCGGTTAAGTAATGTATTATTTGTGAAACACTATAGATAATTCGTAGAGTGTAACTGCATCCAAGTTCCATTGGTATTCGTAGATGTTGTACCAAACTAGAATTATGTGTTTATGTTATAAATTGTCCAATCACGACTACACGAACTAATGAATGGGATATGAAGAAGAAGCTTTTCTGTTAACACTCATATTAGAGATTTTCTTTATTAAGATTGTTTACATAATCACTTGAAAACGATGCCAAGAGCGTGATTTTTTAAAACAGTGGCAAAGTCTACTTAGATTATTAGAAATTTAAATAATTTGCGATTATAATAATCAGCCAAGTGCAAATTACGTTAAATTTTGTGCTTAAAGTACATATATCCGTTATTCATTTTAGGCTTTAGATGATCCTGTACATTAAATTTGCTTTAATTCACGATGTTAAATTAAATCATCAATGATAGAATTTGTAAGACAGAAAACAAACACTCACAGTATAGGTACATCTTAATTGGTTAGTTAGCGAACCAACCATAAAGTTGGCGTAAATTCGAGTAAGTGTGCGATTTTTTGTCAAATGTTGCGTCACCTCAAAAACTTATTCTGATTTCATTTTCATGAGAATCAAAATACTTCTTATCTTAAAACGTTGTGGATCCGTGTTTAAAATGTTTATGTTGCGTGAAGGACGCCATAACAACTGTTTGAACCATTTATGTACATATGTATATTAAAATGCGGCAATCGCCAACTTTTTTTGTGTTGGTTGTTTTATATTAGCACTAGCATGTGTTATAAATAGTTATCGACAAATTCTTAGACGCCCATTTTTTTTAGATTAATTTATTATTATAAATCTGTTAGGTGATAGTCATTATCTGTATTTCTTGTATAATTCAATTCTTATCTTAAATAATTAACATTAATACATCAACATTATTGTACTTATTATTTATATTATTTTATCACTCGAAAGTTGACCCTAACTTTAATTTCAATCTTTTCACTGCAAATTTTAAACATGAAGTCCCGTCAAACGGTCATATAAAATGTACAATAAATACCACATTAACCGAAATATACATATGCATGTAAAATAATATATAATATGTGTATTATAGAGTGTAGTGTGCACAGCAATAAAGCTATACGGACACGTATGTTCATGATCGTTTTTCGAAATTGTAACAACCAAATTTTTCAAAGAGAAAATTGGCTGCGGACCGATAGTAAAGCTTATAATAATTTGTATGTATATACTTAGGTTAGGTTGAGTGGCTGCTACGGCACACTTAGACCGGTGACGGTCCGTTGTGATATCAAAGGATCTTACTTCTCTATTACCCTTATGTGAACTAGTTTAAGCTACTTAGGTAGCGTGATATATCTCGCACCTTACAGTTTTCGAGATAAGAGAGGCAGTCCATTAAGAATCTACCCATATATTTATGTCTTATGTGTGCCCAAGCCGGGCAAGAGCAAAGGAGGTGGGCTACCGTCTCTTCCTCCTCCTCGTCCATACAGCTTCTGCATAAATCATTTGCTTCTAGACCTAGCCTCCTCGCATGTTCTCCAAGTAGGCATTGTCCTGTGAGTATCCCCACCATCGTTTTTAATTCAAGTCTACGTATAGGGAGATCAGTGTCTTTGAGCGTTTCAAGTTCAGCTTTGGCCAGACTTGCCTTACTACACTACATGAGAGAGTGTTGGTCCACCTTTCATTCGCTGAGGCTACTGCCTCCTTTTTAAGCACTGTCTTGAGTGCCTTAATAGGCCTCCCCAAATTTGCCCTTTCCGGTGGCAGTTGGAGAGTTGTACCATGCCTAGCTAGTTCGTCCGCCCTGCAGTTCCCATGCCCTCCGAGTGACCGGGACCCAGACTATCTGAATGTTGAAATGCTCACTCATCTCACTCAGCGACAAGTGGCAACCCAACACCACCCTATAGGTGTCAGAGATACAGAATCTAGAGACTTGATTGCCGCCTGACTGTCCACATAAATTGCGATATCAATCGAGGATGCCACATTATGTTTCAACCAATTCAAGACCTCCTCAATCGCTATCACCTCTGCTTGGTACACCCTGCAGTGATCAGGGAGACGAACTGATATATCTACTTCCAATTTATCACAGAAAACTCCAGCTCATACAGGTAGTTCGAAACCTTTTCTCGAAGCATAATGTGGGTGTAACGTATAGTTTAGATTCGCCAGTTTCTTCGTCACTCTCTATTCCATGACCATAGGATAAATATTATCACAAGTGGGTTCTTCCTCATTATTACACACCCAAAGGTTAGTATTTAATAAGCAATCAAAAAATAACTCACAACCTTTCGTTGACATCAGTCCAGATTGAGTATTGCGAATTAGCATCACATCCAAGGATCACCCCAATCTCCTTTCTTTCCGCTTTGAGAACCAGGTCCCCCAAGTTTTCGTCGGAACCTGTTTGTCCCGGTTCATATAGGCTGAGACCAGCCAGATTAGACTACCGCCAACCTCTAAGCTGACAGCTGTTATATCATACGATTGCTGTATTGAGATAGTAGAAACATGTTTAAATTATTTTTTCCAAGAATGCAGGATCTGATTTTCCCAGAATTTCTTGAGTATATTAGGTGATATATATTATATTAGGCCGACGCCGCCTTCATATGCTGCAGGTTAATTTTTATGATATTTAGTATAACACCAAGTTGATCCTAGTTACCTCTTTTCACTCCCCGCTGCCATAGGCTAGTATCTGTCGGTTCCAGTGGAATCGCCGGTGTTGCCCGTATCTTCTCCCTCGGAACTTGGATCCCCGATGCCGTATATACTTATATGGATACAAATTAAATATATTACCATTTTGTAGGCTTGTTTTGAGGTTATATAATACAGGGTGGGCCAACGAAGACGACATGATGTAAAAAAATGTGTACTTCTTTTGTTTATTTCTTTTGCAGTTTAAATCGAAATTTGTGGAAATTTATGATGATTAACTACAAAGTACAACAACGTGTTAAGATAGTCAATTTATTTATTTTTATTCTGTTGATTAATGTTTTATTTTAACTATAGTCATTAGGTCACTATATCATTTAACTATAAACGAAATATCAGCATGATTAGGAACTTAATCCCACGCGCGCAATGGCCTGTGCGATCTTAAGCAGCTGTGCATATCCAGCAGAATGTTAACGAAGATACATCTTCATTATACCTCTCGTCCTGTTACCCAATTAAATATCTCAATAACATGTACATATATACATATATCCATATACGGCGGATTTTAAAACCGGATCTTAAAATGTCTATCTACATAAAATTCAACAGGCACCTGAATTAAACTTGCAAGACTTACATACAACAACGTCTGCAGTAACATGCTAACAAACTAATGAAATATGATGTAATGGATAACGCCTTCCTGTTCATCTGTCTTGTCAGCTCCTGATTTCATAATTATAAAACTTTTATAACAATTATCTTACTGAATTAATTGAATTGTAATCATTTTTCTAATTTGCACATAAAAATACAAATACTGAATATTAAAAAATTAATTCTAATTAGTTTAATTCGCTCCATTCAGTGCGCCGGTACTGAAGCGTAACATCCATATCAGCTTATACTATTTGTGTCTCGACTGATCCATTTGTTTGGGATATTTGTTAGTTTCCCGTCCAATTTACACCACCACTGTAATATTACAATAATTTTGTGATAATTATGAATTTAGTAAGATTGCCTAAAGTTTAGAAAATACCGAAATAACAATTTTATTTCAAATTTTCCAATACATAATATATAAAAGATAATTTAAATTTTTAATGAACGCTGCACAATCATGAACAACAGAATATTATAATCCATTTATAATAAATTATTCTATAAAGACCATAACCTTTTCGTTTTACTCTATTTTCTATAGATTTCGTTCTGAGAGCTTAGACACTTATGATATTTAGCAAGGGCACATTCTGAAAAGGCCTTTTTCGGACAGACTGGTTGGTTTTAATTATAATTGCTTTAATTTAATAATAGTTTTGTTTTTGGAATGCTTGGAAATTTTATTTGGATTTGGAACGGGAATTTATGATCTGCTGTGGAATTCCGATTGGAAAATCCACGTTTATCCAAATCCTAATGACTATAGGAGAGTAATTACGATTACAAATATATTTGTAATCGTAATTACTATTTAAAGGTATAATTTTGAATGTGGCTGTCTAACTATGTTGCAAATTTCAATGGAAGTATATCTATATGTACCTATTTCTTAAGTATATCTATATTTAAAATGAAAGGAGATAAGTGTCGGTACTAAAATCAAGTGAATGATACTTTGCACGTAAGTGATACCTTGCTTAACCTCCTCAGGTATATTATGTATGTGTATATAGGTTTAGTATTTTACCAGAACCTTACAATACTGTTTAACTCATCAAGAAGATTCATTTCCGATCTATTGATTCTTTGTCAGATAATTTAATGAATACAAATAAAACGTTTGGTTTATTGACTTTGAAATTAAATTCCTACAGTGAAAAAAGTGTACGATTTAATATTTCCTTAAATTTCGTTTTATAAGATGCAGATAATGTCATGATCAATAATTTTTTGATATAACTATTTATGTATAATGGCATGTATAATATACAATGTCGATAGTCCACGATCTACGGATAAATCTAATATGTATGGACTAGACGTCAATCAATAATAATTGAGTGTTAATTGAAAATGTATTGGAATCTTGAGTATATTGTATATAAAAGTAAAACTGAAAATTTCAATTGCAAACCACATTTTTGCGCTAATCACAAAGTAATATACATATTTACAATGTAATTTCAATTAAAAGTAATGAGTGTATATTTTACATACATAATTGTTAGATAACTGGTTTTTAACGTACGTATTTATTTTGATAATAATAATTCTAAGAATTACTTTTATTAATTCTTGATTTTACTTGTACAAGGGTATAGCTGAGTCAGAAATTCGAATCCCTCATGAGCAAAAGCCATTTGGTCCGACAGATATCCAAAATTTGTATTACTTAATTGTGTAGCGTGTAGCACCAAAAATAACTGTATGTTGAGTATATAATTTATTAAATAGACCATCCACATGAAATTGTCCAAACCGTGGACAAATCCGTATTTAAATCTAGGTTTTCAAAATCCCTGTTGTTAAAATTTTAATTTTTTTCTGTGTTGTATGATCTTTTGAATCTCTGAGATTTAGCTACAGCAATCATTCTCTTCCAACATTAACTTTCTTCCGCTTGTATCAATAAACATGAACAATGCTAATCCATTTTTTTTCAATGTGAACAGCACTGTGTTGATTTCACTTAGTGTTTATGTTTATATGTTTTGTCTTGTTTGTGAGGAGTTCACCGAACGTTACATCTAAGCGATAATTTGAAGAGTAAATATACAATTTGTCACTAATTCTAAGTAAATTAAATTATAATCTTCCAAAAATAATGTGCATGAATATATCAATGATTAAATGCTCTTATCGAACTCGAAATGGTTAACCCTGCTGATCCAAAATCGTAAAACGCACCTACTCCGACATATCGAACCGTCTAAAAACAAACGCTGCTAAAACTTGGAATGAAACTCCAAATGTGGAAATAAGTAAGAGTTTGATTCTAATAATTCATTTCATCGTATAGCGCCTAAATGTTGATAAAGTTGTTTTGATATCCGCCTTTACTAATAAGACCGGTTACCAAATAAAATGTCGAATTATGTATACATACTTTTATAATTTTTGATTTGAATATGTTTTATTGATTTCAAAATGATTAATTGAATATTTCATATTATACAAAGTAATAAATGTGATACACGATTAATTCGATGCGACTATCATAGTCGAATTAATCGAAACTAATTAGTTCAGCAGTTTGTATATCATTTGCAGCTGCATTATTGTCTGGTTCACCCGATGATTGTGATAATGCCACAGCCACTGCAAGTGGCGGTGGTGCTTGTTGCTGCGGTGGAGGTGGAGGTTGACTCGGAGTTGGTTGTGGAACTGGAACCGGTTGAGCTTGTGGCTGAGGTGGCTGGGGAATTGGTTGTTGAACGGATTGCATTTGAGGTTGGGGTGGTGGAGCAGAAGATACAACTGTGGGTTGTGATAGTTGCTGTTGCTCTGATGCAATTGTATGTGGCAGTTGTTGTGGTTGCACTGAAGGAATGGGATGTCCGGTAAACTGATGTTGTTGCATTGGTAACCCTGGCTGCTGTTGTAGCATTTGCTGAGGTTGTTGCATAATGCCTTGTGGTCCACCTAGTTGTTGATGTGCAACCATACCCGGCGGCTGCTGTAGAACACCGGGTTGTGATGATGGTGGCATCATCAATCCAGATGGATGTTGCATCATTGGTGGCGCAAACATTTGTGGTTGGCCACCTGGACCCGGAGCGAATCTTGGCATAGGGCCTTGTTGATTGTAATTATAGTTACCGTATATACCGCCACTGGGCATTTGATGTAACGGCGATCCATGATTTTGCGGACCTGGCATTTGAGGGCCTGGCATACCTGGAACTCCCATAAATGGAAAACTTTGCGCACTAATACGATATTGCGCTTTTTGCTGTTCCTGCCTCATCTGCATTTCGCGCTCTTGCTCTTGTATACGCTGCAATGCAATCTGTCGCTGGTACTGCAAGTACTCCTGCTTTTTCTTGCGCATAATATCCAGTTTCTGGGCCATTTGGAATTGTCGCAATCGCTCTTGCTCTTCAGCCTGGCGGCGTAATTTTTCTTGATGCTCCTGGCGTAAGACATCGAGAGCGGCGCGCGAATCCTTAATCTGATTCAATTTATCCTGGAGTTGCTCGTACCACAAACGCTTATCGTCCATATCTTTAGTGTAATTTAACAACTTCGAGTGTAGCGAAGTAATCGTCATAAATAGAGTTTGAACGGAGCTATCTGTTGAAATGCTACGTCCGCGAGATGAATTCGACTTCATGCGATTAACAAAAATCTCCAGCTGGCCTTTCATTGCGGTCGTGAAATCATCGATTTCTAAATCTTCTGGGAATTCCTTGAGATTTCCATTGGCTGCCTGAATTGATTGTTGTGACATTGGGCTAGGAGCGGATGGACTAGCCGGTGAATCAGTAGTTTTACGATTTTCCCAATATCCACGGTTCAAATAGCGTGCCAGCTCTGGATCGTTGGTTTCTTCTACTGGACTTGGGCTCTTTTGTTTTGTCACGGTTTCGGGGCTTGGCGATATCGCTGTAAATGTCTTCGCAACATAGGGGATGTGCGATTTAGTTTTGTGTTCTGCTTCTGATTGACTCAATGCTAAAGCAAGTTGTAATTCCTCCTCTTCCTGGAGTTCTTGTTCGGACCGGCGTGGTGGGCCTTGGTTTTGTTGCGCCAATGAGCTTGCCAAATATTCAACGGGTAAATCAGTTTCCGTCGTCGCCGGCCCGGTTCGTGGTCGACTTGTGGTGGTGGTGGTGGTAGTGGTCGGTCGTTGTAATTGAGTGTAGCATGAATCACAAACACGAACCTCTTTCTCGATGCCGTATTTCGGAATCGTAGAGGTTTTCGTGGTGCATTTTCCACAAAATACTTGCCCACAATTACGGCAATGGTGTTTTCGATTGGTGATCGAAAACGACACTCGGCATCGATGACAAACACCACCGTCAGCCCATTCAGGTGCCGTATCCGATGAAAACATTGCGTCGGATTCCTTCAGCTCCGGGAATTTATGTCCTTCAGCTTTCAGTATATTCATTGTATCCTACCAACGAAATAAATTCGATTAAATAGAAATACATATTGAAAATTCTTGTATATAATTGAATCGATTTTCTATTACAAGTAAAATCGGAGAAATACGATACCTTAATCGAGGTATATTTCGGGGTCGAACGAAAAGCAAAGGCCCATGTTTGTATTAATTCCAGCATTTTGGCACGAACATTATCGTGTTTTGTTTGGTTAATGAGCATGGCAAAAAACTCACAGTTGGCTGTGGTGGCGATTTCGTCATGCATTGGACTGCCTAGAAAAAACAATGAAATGAGAGAATGAGTCATCGTTTTTATCATATACATATAGATAAAAATCTTACCACAATTTTTTACAACACTTTCCAGAACACAACATGCATAAAAAGCAGTATGTGGATTAGGTGATTGCATTTTCTTCTTGATTGACGCCACGGCCGCTTTTGGTCTTAAAATGGAAGAGTTCATTAGCCTGAAGAAAAATTCCGCGCACTATAAGCATACTTACACTACATCATTTTGCCTTATATCATCACAAATTTTCATTGTAGTTGGCCAATCAATATCCAATCGCAAATGGCTGGTTGCCGTATCTAAATAGAGCACAATTTAAAAAGAATGTCCCCAGATGATAAAATGGAAGACATCTTAGAATCGACTTACCGAGATTTTTTTCAAAACTAGATCGGATCATAGTATCGAATTTGTAATTTTCTATTTATGTATCCACAAATATTATTCAAATCTTTAATTACTAAACTATAGAATTTTGCTATTTTTTATGTTTTCTGTAATTTTTATTATTCGTTTGGAACAATGAAATAAACGACTGCTAAAATTTTTGACATTCACACGTCACTTTGTGTCATTGGGATTTGGGATGGGGATGAAATTGTGTCAATTTTTGTTCCGGTTGAATCGGTTTTGTTTTAATGTCCCTATAGACATAGCTTGATTGGAAAACAAGTGAATCAAAAATCCAAAATATAAAACAATTGACGATTGTAAAAGTAGGCTAAGCTCCTCTCACGGAAAAAATGATTAGTTAAAAGAGCTATCCATTTGAGGTTTATGTTGTTGTTTTTGTTTTTGTATTCGAAATTAGGTGGCTGTGTGTTTTTAAACGTCAATAGACAGATAGTTTTATTTTAAACGTCAATGGATAGATAGTTTTATTTCAGAAAAATTCCGCTACGTGAAATCCGTGATGCTCCAATCGTCAATAGGGAATTAATAATATGTTTACCCCAGCAAACGTAGAAGTATTTTAAAAAAGTATAGAGTACAAAAGTAGTAATTCATAATATTTTATATAATATTTCAATATATAATTTTAATAAATAGCAAAATTTTATGTATATAACTTTACTTCTTAAAATGATGCGGCATTCGAAATGTGATCAGACTGCTATGCAGCACTCGAAATTTTCAATTTTAATTTCGCAAAACTGCGCATTTTTTTTGCGATGCTACGAATATTATTCATAATAGAGCCTAAGATTTCAAAACAAAAACTATAGCTTTCTCTTTTCCTCTCTTTAAAAAAAGCATGCCGTCTCTTTTATTTATATAAAAACATTAGTTGCTTCAAACCCAACAAAATCTCTTGCGCGGCTTGATAAAGCCTGATTTCCATTACGAAAAGTGTACTGGTAGCACAACCAAAATTGGTCAAATATACAGATTTGCTTGATGTGTGATAGAAACCAAAAGCATTTTCAGTAGAAAATATTGCACAAAATTAGTAATACTGCTATAATTACTGAAAATAGGTAGTCAAGTATTTTTTATGACAGTATTCCAATACATCTACATAGAAATTGTGTATGGATAAAAAATTTCTCTCACACGATATAATTCAAGTAGTTCGCCATTTCTATCGTAAAGTAACATTTTTTTCGATATAGAAAATTTATATGCGAACATTTTTTGGTGGTAAATTTAGTAAAACCAATAAATATATGTCTATTTAGATTTTGTTAAGTTTGAAACATATTTATTAAATTTATAGGTTATGTTACAAAAAATTGGACAAAATGGTTGACATAAAAAAAGCATAGTCATGCCTATATTCTGTAACTCGTTTCCATTGGAAAAAAGTTCTATTGGACAATTTAATCTTCTGTATTTTGTTTCGCTGGAAAAATTCCATCGCGTTGGGAACATTTCTACGCGAATGAATATTAACTCCGAATTTAATTTTGTTGAACTTTTGCTATTCTGTAATTCGAACCCATTGGGATTTATGTAGAAAAATCTCCGTCATAAAATTGTGGTGGGTTTTTTTAACAATGTATGTATGATATTATTTGCTTTGGCGACTGGTATTGTCGTTTGGCTGCAAATTTGTTTTGGGTAAATTAGAAAAATTAAGAGAAAAAACTATTCCGACATATGCATGAATATCGCAAAACTAATAACAGGCGTCAATTGCCAGCTTTTAAAGTGAGTTTTGATTGTATGATGGAATATTTAAAAATGGACAGTAACAATCGATTACCAGCGCTCACAAGACAGTTAAAATAATCCAGCAAAATTTCTTTTAAACATTATACGTACAATAAAACTTTACCGCCAAACGACATTACCAGTTGCCAATAAACGGTTATTTGCTCACAGAGCTCTCACAATGAAAAAACTTTTTACTTTTTACTTTTGACTTTTGCCTTTTGATTTTTTTTAGCTCGCACAATGAAAAAGAAAATTAAATTGAAGCCAACTTCATCATTATTAAGAATTGTTTACAAAAGTTGTTTACAAAAATTGTGACATTTAATTTTCCAACCTCTATATAGTTAATAATAATTTTTTTGTTCTCGTATTTCTTAAAAAAAATTAATTTTGTAATAAAAATTGAAAGTACAATTAATTATAATAGTATTTAGACAGTGTACTAAATAGAAAATTATAAATTATTTTTTTGTTGGGTTATGTTATGCTGACATTTAACGAAAAATATTTGTTGGTGCCTATTTTAAAATGTTGTTAACTTCATTCGTTTCAATTCATAAGGCAAAAGTTAGGAGTTCGATAACTTTTTCTAAAAGATTTTCACCAACATAACGAACAAAAAATTTTTTTTTCTCAAAATAAAATTCATACAAACTTGTATTTAAAAAGTAAAAAGTTTTCCATTGTGAGAGCTCTGTCATAGTGAATTAATCGAGTACACTTTCTAATGGTATTATGACACTGGCTAGTTTTGAAATGCAATAAAGTGCTGTAAACCAATTTTTGTAAGAAAGAGAAAGGAACAGGAGACAACATTATTATAATAGACGTCACGTGCGTCAGCATGTAAAATATAAATATAAACAAAAAATTAATTTTCCTAATAATTTTTGGGATTGGAATTTATATGGGATTTGAGTTAGAGTTTAATTTGATTTTATTAAATTTTATTAAAAATTTTATTAAAACATATATTTATTTATAATTAGTTTTGTTCAAATACAATAAAACTAGCAACATAAATATTCAATATGAAATTTTTTATTTAAACACAAACTATGTACTAAAATTGTACTACTCGACTTTGGAATCACTCGCACTAGTATTTGGAAAACCTAAAGAGTAGTTTTCAATTCTTCCAGCTTCTCGAAGTCCACTTAAAAATGCACCATGCACGGTAGCTGAATAGTTTCGTATTGTGTGTTCTCCAGCAAAAAATAACCGTGGTAATTCTTTATCGTCATTCTTCGAATCGGTTTGAGATGTTGGTGTTACAGGCGCGGCGAGTAAATCATAATTTGAACCGGATGATCCAACTGAGACAAAACTGTAAGATCCTCGGGCCCAAGGATCAGCATGCCATCTTGTTACTAGTTTATTTTGGTTGTGGTACTGCCGAATTTTTGAAAATACCTTTGAGTACGGCAATACAACGTCCTACAATTAAATCATCAGATAAGTTTTCCATAAATGCCGCGGACTGTCCAGCCACAAGGACTAACAATACCGGTGATTGCGAAATACTCCAAAATAAAAATAGCTCACCACGACTTGCAGTTGTACTAACATGACCAAACGTTGAATGGCCGCTTGTTTCCACTCCGGAAGAGGGGGATCAAATTTAACCGTGCTTAATTGGATGATGCAGATACGGCAATTTTCAGTACGCCTAACGTAGGGGTACATAAGATTAGATCAGCTTTACAAGTTACTGATGAATTATTGGTTTTCAATTTTTCGTATTAAACTCTACACCGCCAGGAAAATACTTTATTGTTTTTACAGCGGTATTAACGCGAATATCCAATCCCTCTACTAACGCGATTGGAACACATGAATATCCATTTCGCACAGTTGTATGATTGCCAATGAACTGAAAATCGTCATCTTGGTCCCAATGTTTTAAGGACAAAGTGTTTAGTGGTGTGGCATTAGCGAATTATAAATTTGCAAAGCGCCAATCTAAAATTTGACGATCGTTTGATGACAGATATACATCACTTGGAGGATTCATTTCCATTTCTTTGAGTTTTGATTCCATTTCCATTTGATTTAAATGCAATTGTTTAACGTCAACCCAAAGAACATGCAACTGACGGTGAGCTAAACGTACATTAAACTCATTCTCATTATATTAGTTATTTCCATCAGAGTGGTCAAACTTCTACCTAAATCAGCAATGTAATTAATACGATCTCTTGCTTCTAACACAATAACATCCATTCCAAATTGTTGAAGCTGTTGCGCTGTCCTAAAATTCCCGCACCAATTACAACCACTTTTGCAAATTTTTTAAACGGTAACGATTTTTTTATAGCTTGAAAATACCGAAATTTTTTAGTTTTAAGTTTTAATCAAGTTTTATTTTTACAATGTCTCTATTGAAGATGTCAAATAAAAAGTGTGTATGTCAAAAAAAAAAGAATCTAAATGTAATTCTTTTCTGCTAGAATTGTCCACTTTTTTGCTAGACAATTTGAGCTACGCTTGTTTTTTGACATATAACGATTTTTCTACGTACTATGTCGTATTCACCCACACGTGTGTATATTTTGTATACTAGTTTTTTTTCTCGCTCAGTTTGTCTTTTCTAGCCGCTAGAAAAGTCGGAAAAAAGCCAGTGTCATAATACCATAACCCGTGATCATGACTTTCTGAATTACATTTTTTTATCCCTTTCAATTTTTTTATGTTTTTTTTTGTCATACATAAAAATTGGATGAGGTATAAATAGATGGCAAAATCTCGTAAGTTTTTCTCGATGATTTCGCCATTAAACAATAAGCGGTATTAGAGTTATTTTATTACAATTTTTTATAGGCTTGACCCCTCGACAGGTGCATTTATTAGTTAGTAATTTAAAAAAAATTGAAATATTTGTTTAAAGGCATATATTTTTTAAATGTTGAGGTTCGTTGACAGGTTGATCAACTGGATTTTTTGGATAAGTTCTATTCACGGCTGACTCATCAGGTATAATAAACTCAACAAGAAGTTCATGTTTGGAAAATATAAATTCGGTTGTTTTAATAAAATTCTGACTAATCGTTTTTAATCTTATTAGTGCAGTAATACAGCTGTTTTGTTACGAAACTTTTATAATTTTACTATGTCGAAAACTCGAAAGTAAGAAATAAATTTCCTGTCCAACGAGATACAGAATAGCAAATTAAACTCCAATGGAAAGTTATTTTTCCAGTGTATTTTCCAACCGAGTTACAAAATAGACAAGAACAGAATGAAAAAAAAAATTTGACACTGAGGGGTTAGTAAAAATGTGGCGTTACACGATAGAACAACGCATTTTCATTATTGAAGAATATATTAAAAATAATGAACGTTTGGCAGCCGCAGTTCGAAAATTTCATACAAAATATGGTCGGAATAGAGTTTTAACTTCGTCAACTGTTAAGAGATTAATTGAAAAATTCAAGAAGACTGGATCAGTTGGAAACGCTAAACACATTGGTCGTCCAAAAACAAGCCGTTCAAATATCAATATCGAAGCAGTGCGTGAGAGTGTTGGTGAAAATCCAGGAACATCAATTCGGCGTCGTGGACAAATTTCAGGAAGCTCTCTGCAGCGTATACTCACTAAAGATCTGTGTCTTCACGCTTACAAAATTCAATTAACGCAACACCTGAAGCCTAATGACCATGCACAGCGAAGATAGTTCGTTGAATGGATTATTGAGCATCAACAAGTGGATGCTAATTTTTCGAGCAAAATCATCCTAAGCGATGAAGCACATTTTCACCTTGATGGCTTTGTTAATCGCCAAAATTGCCGCATTTGAGGTACGGAGAACCCACATGCGATTGTCGAAAGACAAATGCATCCACATCGTGGCACTGTTTGGTGCAGATTTTGGGCTGGACGCATCATTGGAATTGGACCATACTTTTTTGAAAATGAGGCTGGTCAAGCAGTAACTATTACTGGTGCTCGATATCGCGACATGATAACACACTTCTTTCTGCCTTGATGATATTGACATAGACGACATGTGGTTTTAACAAGATGGTGCCACATGCCATACAGCCCGTGAAACAATTAAATTACTGCATGAGACATTTCCTAGTCGTGCACTCTCTCGTTTCGAGGATAGAATTGGCCCTCTAAATCTTGTGATTTAACACCATTAGATTTCTTTTTATGGAGTTATTTGAAGTCAAAGGTCTATATTAACAAGCCCACAACCACCCGTGCATTACAGGAGGATATTAAATGCTGCATCAACGAAATTCAGAAACATCACAATTTGAAGACTAAAAAGTAAAAACTGTGTTTTCTATTTAATTCAAATCTTGCGTTAATTTTGGGACACCCTTTATATATATATATGAACAATTCAGTATAAATGCATTAGTACTAGTCGGGGAATTACAAACAATAAACGCCCCATACAAATAATATGCAAACTAAATGTTCATGCATTTTTTGGTTTTTGATCTTAGATTCAATATAACTTACCTTCATTTGAAGAAAAAAATTATTCCATTTCCAAACCTTTCTTTTTTTGACGAAAGTGTGCAATTACAAGTAAATTGCGTTTCTTTGTGAATTTAATGTGTTCTTCGAACGGCTGTGAATATAGCCCTGTGCCTATTATATTTGCAACGAAATCAAATATTTTGGCTACTTAGCCTTGCATACCGCTCAACACTTAACACTTCTACAAATATTGCCATTTAACGCAAAATTGGCGATAGTAACTTTTACGGGCGATAGTAATTTTTACGACCGAAAGGTGATCAAGTCATATAAAATAAAATATTTCTAGATAATTTGATGTATAAACACACTGATCATATTTCGCTCGTATGGATTACTAGCACCAGTTAAAAGGCTAATAGTTTCAAATCATTATAACTTTCAAATTAGTTAAATTAAATTTAATATGCACATATTTGGAATTACCTAAGAACTCACTTTGTGGGAAGCCGCCACTGCTAAAAATCTGGAATTATTAGGCAACTTGCCACTTCTATTACGATGTATGTACATATAATTTAAAAAAAAAACGTTATTTTTAAAATCTCATATATTTTTGGTCACTATATTTTTCATTCTGTATGTTTTTCCTTACGGGTAATTTTTTCATTTTTTATTTTTTAAATTTTATTTGTTTTTAGAATTATTTAATAATTGGTTTATCTCTTAATATTTACAAAAGTAATTTTTAAATTATACTCATTTTTATTAAAAACTAAATAATAATTATAATTGTGTTTTTGTTTTTAATTAATCTCTAATATTAATTTAAATAATGTTAATATTATTTTATATTTGTTTTGTACATATAATATGTATATATGTGTATATATATATATATATATATATATATATATATATATATATATATATATATATATATATATATATATATATATATATATATATATATATATATATATATAGTATATATATATATATATATATATATATATATATATATATATATATATATATATATATATATATATATATATATATATATATATATATATATATATATATATATATATATATATATATATATATATATATATATATATATATATATATATATATATATATATATATATATATATATATATATATATATGTATATATATATATATATATATATATATATATATATATATATATATATATATATATATATATATATATATATATATATATATATATATATATATATATATATATATATATATAATCGTATATATATCTATGTAATTTAATAATATGTATAATTTAAATTAATAATAATTTAAAAAAATAGGTTTAACATTAAAGTACTTTTTTGTATAATAAATATAAATAATAATAATAATAGTTTTTAATATAAATAACAAAAATGTATGTTTAATAACCAATTAAACAATAAAACAAAATAGGTTGTAATAATCTAGAAAATAATTACAGCTTTTGACAAATTACATGTAAAACTATAATCTACTTTTAGAACATTAACAAAAAGTGTGATTCTGGCCCAGTCTCCTAAGCTACAATTTCAACAATACTCTTCTTAATAATTTCACTTAAATTTTCATTATTCGTATCGTCGTCAGTGGTTAGTGTATGATCACCGCCACTATTATTACGATCATTACCATCTGCTATATTACTACTATTACTAATTACATTTCTATTATTTATATCATCACAATGATGTAACAATAGTTTATTTTCATTTTTATTTATAACAGTTGTATTATTATTTGTATTATCTAAATCTATAGTAGTCTCTAGAGTACTATTACAATTCGCCGTCTCGATTATTGGTGTGGTCGATTCATTATCAGCTTCATTATCAATTAAAGTCGTATCCACAGCATTTACTATATTGCCATCATCAATTGGAGTTACGATGGTCGATGAGTACCGATTACTTTCAAGTAAATCATTGATTGCATCCATCCGTGGTGAATTTGTAGCAGGAGGATGCAAATTTATAAAATCACTATCGGTAGCAATGGTAGTAATAGTTGTAGTAACAATGGCATTACTACTACTATTCAAATCACTAATGATTAATTCATTACTAGTATCACTATTGGTATTTAATTCGTCACTATTAAAACTACTATTGCTTATATTAATCGCAATAGTTGAAGTTGCATCTGTATCGGTACTAATATTATTGTTGGCCACTACATTTAATGCGGGCATATCACTAGTTATAGGGCCTACTGTAGGCTGTTGTGGATTTATATCGAATGCGGAATGCAAATAATTTGTGTCCCCTTCATGTGATGATGGGTGCACATGATGTGTTGTAGCGTGATGCTCATAACTGGGTGTTGCATGAAAGCTTTGTGATGTATCGACATAATCAGGAGTCGTATACGTATTGTAATGATGTGTTTGATATACTAGACTATTTTGTGCATGGTGATAGGGGCTTTTATCTAATGGATTTGGTGTTGATGAATACTCGTCTCGATATGCATAATGTAAATCAAGTGATTCAGTATTTGCTCCAACAACGGATGTCGTACTAGGTCGAGTAGATATATCACCAACAACGCTAGTTGTGCCACCACCGCCCGTTAATTCATTTTGACTATAAACCATTGAATGATGACTATGATACTCACTGGCTGGAAGCGTTAAGCCAAGCATTGGTAATCGAATTGGTGGCATCCATGATCGCGTGCTTGGACCAACACGATTCACTATTGCATTATCACAATCATCTGAACTCATTTGCTTCTTCTCAAGTTCAATTCGCATTATTGTGTGTATAAAATGTGTTCGTACACGTCCTGGATTAAATTCAACTCGGCCAATTACATTTCCACAACCATCACGCGTACATCCGCATGGGAAGTTTGGCCGATCAACCTGATAAAAGAAAATATTTGTGTTATTAAAATGCAATCATATTTAATTAGGGATCCGAAGTCGACAGTATTCATAGTTAAAAATCACCCCTTCACCTAATTAACTTCTTCAAAGAAGTATAATCAGATTAGTTATATGATATTTATATACAGTGTTCAATGCTTAAACTCATCTAATCTATTAACCCATTATCAAACTCGAAGTTTAAACAATTTAATTTTGGCTATTCAATGCACTTTATAAATATTACGGTAAGTCAAGGCTACCAGGACTATTAGTTTTATAAGATAAATAAATCTATTAGTTATAGAGCACATACATCAACTCGGATGAGTGAACTATTCACAGAAACCGGGATGAACCATTTTATACTATTTTCTATTTTAGAATTTTGATAAATTAAAAAAGAAACTTTAATGATTTTTGTTTGGTAAAGTGGTTGATATCCACTTGGAAAAGTGTGTTGACTGAATTGTTTACAGAAGCTCAAGTCATAATTTAGAATTAAAATTACTAATAAAAAATCTTCAAAATTCAAAATAAATATAAAACTTACTTGACATTTAATCCCCGATTGGCTACAAAAACATGTATCTGGATCACAATATCCCCGGCACGTACATCCACAAATCTCTCGTGAGCTGCGTATCACGCGGCACTCATCCTTTTCGGTTGTATCAATTTTCCGTATCCCAGCCGCCTTTAATAGG